>CM052891.1:39115831-39256143 GCA_028534135.1 Potos flavus | reverse complement strand
AAAAAAAAAAAAAAAACCCACCATTTTTTAAAAAGATTTTATTTATTTATTTGAGAGATTATTATTTGAGAGGGAGAGATCACAAGTAGGCAGAGAAGCAGGCAGAGAGAGAGGGGGAAGCAGGCTACCTGCTGAGCAGAGAGCCCGACATGGGGCTCGATCCCAGGACCCTGAGATCATGACCCGAGCCGAAGGCAGAGGCTTTAACCCACTGAGCCACCCAGGCGCCCCCAAAACACCATTTTTTTTATGGCGTTTCCATTATTTAGACATGATTAAATCATTGGCCATTGGTGATTAACTCAGTTCCCAGCCTCTCTCATTCCTGAAGATCAGGAGTAGTGTGGGTAGGGTTAAAAATTCCAATCTTCCAGATGCGTGGGTGGCTTAGTTGGTTAAGTGTCCCACTCTCGATTTCAGCTCAGGTTATGATCCCAGCGTCCTGGGATTGGGCCCTACACTGAGCTCCCTGCTCAGGGAGGAGTCTGCTTCTCCCTCTCCTTCTCCCACTGCCCCTCCCCTCCTCTCGTATTCTCTCAGTCTCTCAAATAAAATCTTTAAAAAAAATTGAAAGGGGCTTATTATAAATAACAAAAGAAGCTCCTCACCAGAATCACTTGGGAAGTTTTAAGAGTTTAAGGAGCTCCGTTCCAGGAACCAAGGATAAAGGCCAAATATTTTTTTTTTTTTTTTTTTTAACTATATCACAATATCAAGGTATCTTTCTAGGGATTTGTCCATTTGTTATTCAGTTTATAGGCATACCATTGTTCACAATACTCATAATCCTTATTTCCGTAAAGTTTGTAGTAATGTCACCACTTTCATTTCTGATTTTATACTTTTTTAAAAAAGATTTATTTATTAATTTGAGAGAGAGAGAACTCAAGCAGGGTGAGGAACAGAGGGAATCTTCAAGCAGATTTCCTGCTGAGTGCAGAGCCCTACGTGGGGCTGCATCTCATGACCTATGAGATCACGACATGAACCAAAACCAGGAGTCAGATGCTTACCTGAATGAGCCACCCCAGTGCCCCTACTTTTTTTTTTTAAGATTTTATTTATTTTAGAGAGAGCGAGCAAGAGTGAGTCCAGGGGGCAGAGGGAGAACCTCAAACAGACTCTTTACCCAGCACAGAGCCTGATGCAGAACTCAATCCCACCACCCCGAGACCGTGACCTGATCTGAAATCAAGAGTCGGATGCTCAACGGACTGAGCCACCACGTGCCCCTTGTTTGATTTTAATCTTGAGCCTTTTTTTTTTCTTAGTCAATCTAATTAAAGGTTTTTCAATTTTGTTGATCTTTTCAAAGAACCAGCTTTTGGTTGATTTTTTTTTCTATTCTCTATTTTATCTCCACTTTAATCTTTTTTTTTTTCCACTTTAATCTTTATGTTTATTTCTTTCTGCTAATTTCAGGTTTAGTTTGTTCTTATTTTTGTAGTTCCTTAAGGTGTACAGTCAGGTTATTAATTTGAGATCTTTCTTTTTAGTGTAGGCATTTACAGCTATAAATTTCCCTCAGCACTATTTTTGCTGCATCTCAGAAGTTTTCATATATTGTTTTTGCTTTTAGTCATCTCAAGGTATTTTTTAATTTCCCTTGTGATTTCTTCTTTGCCCCATTAGTTATTTAACAGCATTACTTAATTTCCACGTATTTGTTAATTTTCCAGTATTTTTAGTTTGAATTCATTATGATAGGAAATGATATTTTGTATGATTTCAGTCTTTTTTTTTTTTATTTCAGTCTTGTAACATTTATTAAGACTTGCTTTGTAGCCTCCAGAACGGTCTCCAGTTCCTTAACTTACAGAGGAACACAATGTTTGCTGAAGGGCACATATTATAGCATTAGGACTGGAAACCAGGTGTTTTCTCACTTTTACCATTAAAACTTGATATGTTTAAAGTGTAAAGGGGGGGGCACCTGGGTGGCTCAGTGGGTTAAGCCTCAGGGTCCTGGGATCAAGCCCAGCATGGGGCTCTCTGCCCAGCGGGGAGCCTGCTTCCCCCTCTCCCTCTGCCTGCCTCTCTGCCTACTTGTGATCTCTTTCTCTCTGTCAAATAAAATCTTAAAAAAAAAAAAAAGTGTAAAGGGGCTTATTTTAAAATGCAATGAGGAGCCACTCAGTGTCCTTCACTAGCTCTTCTGCTTTCACATATCTCTTAAAAGTAGGTATTCTTGGGGCGCCTGGGTGGCTCAGTGGGTTAAAGCCTCTGCCTTTGGCTCAGGTCACAATCTCAGGGTCCTGGGATCAAGTCCCCGCATCCGGGCATCGGGCTCTCTGCTCAGCGGGGAGTCTGCTTCCTCCTCTCTCTGCCTGCCTCTCTGCCTACTTGATATCTCTGTCTCTGTCAAATAAATAAATAAATAAAATCTTAAGGAAAAAAAAGGTATTCTTCAAGGTCTGTTTGGTCTACCTGCACATATTCTCCGGCTGCTTCCATGGCAGCCTCCTTTCAGTTTGGAATGCCAGTCCCCTTTTCGAATTCCATGCTGGTAATTTCTATGTGGGTGATCTGTGAGAACCTTAGAACTAACATGTGCTGAAGGGAACTCATGTCTATCTTTGGAGTCCATCAGCGACTTTCCCTACCACCCCTATTTTTTGTTAATGGTACTACCATTCATTATCCCAGGGACTCAGGGGAGGAAGATGGAAAGTTAATTTTAATTTTTGTTCCTCCTCACAAAATCTACATATCTGATCAGCTATACGCTTTTTTTTTTAAAGATGTTAATTTTTAAGTAATCTCTACACCCAAAGTGGGATTCAAACTCACAACCCTGAGATCAAGAGTCACATGCTCTACCTAACTGAGCCAGCCAGGTGCCCCCAGCTACAAACTCTTGCAGCTTTTCTCCGCAACACTATTCCTATTTGTCCTTTCCTTCCCATTTCACCACAACTGTATTTTTGTAGCCTGATGGTTTAATCCCTTCTTTAATCATGGCTGTGCAATGTTTTTTGTTTAGTTTTTATTTTATAATCATAAATATAACTCTGCAACCCAGCTAGACTTGGAGGGGAGTAAGGAAAATATGTAATCCATAGAACTGCAGTGAGAGCGCAATGATGATAGGATATTTCAACCAGATGGGTGTGGAAGAGGTGCTCTCCTGAGCTACAGAAGGAATGGTGTGGTAGTTAAAACACAAGTCAAATTTATTATATTTGTCCACAGTCAGCAATGGTGATCTTCTTGCTGATCTTGCCATTTCTGTACCCAAAGCTCTCCATGGCTTCCACAATATTCATGCCCTCTTTCACCTTGCCCAAGACCACATGCTTGCCATCCATCCAATCTCTCAATCTTGGCAGTGCAGATGAAAAACTTCGTGTTGGGTCCTGCATTTGCCACACACAGATGCCAGAACCCATATACTTCAGGATGAAATTTTCATCATCCAATTTCTCCCCATAGATGGACCTGCTACCACTGCTGTTGATGGTGTGTGAAGTCACCACCTTGGCACATACAACCCAAATAGTCCTGTGGAAGCAGGAATCTTTATAACCAAATCCTTTCTCCCCAGTGCTCAGAGCACGAAAGTTTTCTGCTGTCTTTGGAACTTTGTCTGCAAACAGTTTGAAGGAGAGGGGGCCCAAGGGTTCCCCATCCAGAGTCTTGTTGAAGGACGCCGTGGTGTTGTCCATGGCTGGGCAGCACAGGTGGCTCTGGGGCTGCGGCTCTGCAAGGCCTGCTGTGCAATCTTTATTAATCTTTTCAGTGTATTGGGACGCCTGGGTGGCTCAGTTGGTTAAGCAGCTGCCTTCGGCTCAGGTCATAATCCCAGGGTCCTGGGATAGAGTCCCATATCGGCCTCCTTGCTCAGCAGGGAGCCTGCTTCTCCCTCTGCCTCTGCCTGCTTGTGCTCTCTCTCTCTCTGACAAATAAATAAAATCTTAAAAAAAAAAATCTGAAAAGTTAAAAAAAAAATCTTTTCAGTCTATCTATGATGGCAACCTCCATGCAAAATCATAGAAACATAACTCCCTTGTGCCCACGGAATAAGGTGCAAGCTTCCTAGCTTACCATCTAAGGCTCTTCATAATTTGGTTCCAACCTAGGGTTGTTTTTTTTTTTTTTTTTTGGTGGTGGTGGTAGTTTTTTTTTTAAAGTAGGTCCATGCCCAGTGTGAGGCTTGAACTCAGGACTCGGGATTGAGAGTTGCGTGCTCTACAGACTGAGCCAACCAGAAGCCCCCAACCTCCTTTTTATTCCACATCTATTGCACACCCCACCACATAGTTTGTATTCTAACCTGAGCTCCAGTTTTGCAACCAATACTTCATTGAGTACAAGGTGCTGGGAATCCACTAGGAAGCAAGACAGGCCAGGTTCTTTCCCACTTTTGCCTCCTCAATCTCGATTGATCTTGGTCCCACTCTTTCACAACTTGCACTCCAGACTAGACTTCTCTAACTTTTTTGTTCCTATCCATGGCGGGCCTAGGGTGAAAAAGAAGGCTAAAAGGGAGAAGACAAAGACTGCAAAATATTTTTTATGTGACTTGAGGTGTGAAAACTGCGAGGCCCCTTCCCTTACCATTTATAGCAGACCCCACTCTTTACCCCGTGTCAAAAGGGTGTGAAAAAGGCCCCGGACTGGGCTTGGCTGAGAAAACGGGTAAGATAGAAGTTGGTTTCAGTGAGGAAGGCCTGTCATTACAAAAACCGTTAAGAGTTTTCTCTGCCCGCAGGTCTCGGCCTGGGCCCTCGGCACAGCTCAGGATCCGTCGCTCACTGTCTTCAGGAGCGGTCCAGGCGATTCCCCCCACCTCCACCCCCGCCCTCTGTCTCGGGGCTGCTCTCCCTCCCAGCCGTCGCAGTTCCCGCCTCAGCCCTCCAACGCCTCGGAGCCCACGGAGGAGGGACGCCTAGCTGGTTCCAGCCTCTTCGGGCTGAGCTCCCGGACCCGCCCCCCGCGCCAGTTGCCAGGGAGCGGTTGCCATAGAGCTGAGCAGTTGTCCGCGTGCGCAGGCGGAAGTCCCGGATTGAGGCGCCGCCATTTTTGCTGCCCGGACACGGAGCGAGAGGCTGAGAGAGTCGGAGACGCTATCTGCTTCCATCCGTCGCGCAGACCCTGCCGGAGCCGCTGCCGCTATGGATGATCGGGAGGATCTGGTGTACCAGGCGAAGCTGGCCGAGCAGGCTGAGCGATACGACGGTGAGTTGGGGGGGCAAAAGGGGGCTGGAATTCTCGGACCCTCTGCCGCCGCCCACAGAGGCCGGGAGCAGGAGACAAAATGGCGGCATCGTCGCCAAGCTTGGCCGGGGACGGGGATTGGGAAAGTAGGAAATGGCCTGTGGGCTCCCGGAGCGGCGGGAGGCCCCAGGCCTGGGAATTTGACCCTTTTGGCGTCCTCTGCTGCAGACACTCACGGGCCAGGAGGCTGAGGCGAAAGGGTGGAGGAGTTGGTTGTAAAATGGCGGCTGGGGGGAGGGCGAGTCCCCGGGCGGGGGAGGAGGAGGAGATGGCGGGTGCTATCTCCGGGCGAGCGATCCTCAGGGGAGCTTCTGGGCCATCTTGGGATGTGGAGAACAATTGGGTGGTGTGATGGGGGGAAGAAACACCCGCCACATGGGGGAGAGTAGCACCAGGAGCTGCAGCGCGGGCGCCTTTCAGAGAAATATGGCGGGTGGGGGCGGTGGCTTTCCCCGGAGGCCCAGTGTGGGGCGGCGGCTGTGGAGTCTCACAAAGGAGAATCCTTGTGAGCGGAGGGCTGCTTTGGTTTTGTGGTGGAGGGCAGTCTAGGATGAGGGTCGGGGAAGGACAGAGTGGGAATCACTGCAGTTCATCCTTGAGCGGAGGCCAGCTGAGATGCTGCGATCGGATTTCCTTTCTGTAGGCCGTCACACCTTGTGTTGAGGGTTTTTTAGGCTTTACATTCAACCTCGCCTTCTGGGGAGGTGTAGAAAAACCTCACGGGCCCTTTCCTGGGCCTTATCCTGGAGAGCTCCAAGTTCTTGTAATCATTTTCTGGCACCGTTAGCTGGGGGTTCTGGTGGATAGAGCTTTGAACAGGGAACAAGGAGACGATGACTCTCAGTCCCTCAAATGCCCGTGCCTCAGTTTATCAGTTTGTAAAAATGTTGTTTTTCCTATTTACACGCACCATCATGATAAATGGAAAGACCTGTGGGAAAATAAAGTTATTTCAGATAACGTTTAGTAACTGTATTTTGGTCACTCCCCGGGTTTGGAATGCGTATTTGTTGTGCTTCATTGGGGGATCTTAAACTATCCCAAGGACTCACTCGACGCTTGGGTTTTTGGATTTTGAACATAGGGCATTCCGGCAGATCCTATTTTCTTTTTTTCTATTTTAAATAAATGGCTTTGTGTACAGATTTGAACAGTTCTTTGTTCATTGCTTCTTTGCCCCTCTAGGTTCTTTAGTCATTTTTTCAGAACTTGATCGAAATGTCCATTGTGTCCGTTTATTTTCACGCCTCTTTTTAAAATTGCCCCCCACTCCCTTTATTTTGGACCTAGGTACTTGAATGACTCCCATATCTGTTAAACTGTAGTATTATAACAACAGAAATTCTTAAATGTGGCTTCTGTGCTTTAAATGCTCTCCAGGGTGAGACAAGGTTGGAATCCAGTGCCATCAATCTTCAGATTTTTTCGTAATTACTGAAGCCAGTTACTTTTCAAAATGTTTTGTAGGGCCCTTGCTTTTCTTAAATGCCAGATTGGTCATGTGGATAGCCACAGGGTAGTCCAGTGTATCATCATACATTAGGATTCAGGAATTTGAAAATTAGGAAAAAAGGCCGGGAACTCAAATTGAAGAAAGGTGTAGTGCACTAAATTTTGTAAATCCTTAAATGTCTCTTTGTATTAAACAAGATTCTTGGAAGGGGGAGGGAAATAAGATGGGGGAAGTACAGCTCAAGGTCAGATTTGTCTTTATTTCAGTGTTTAAAAGTGAAACAATGTAGGTGTGCTGGTAGTGGAAGTTTTTTTCTTCTTCTCCCTTATGCACCCAGTGGGTTCCTCTCTTAATCTGTGTTAGTGTCCTTGGGAGAAAACTTGAAATTATATTTGACTGCTTTCTGGTCTGTGAGAATTTAGGCTTTAAGTCAGCTTGCTATGATAACCAAAAAGGGTGTGGAGGAAGGTTTTTTTTTTTTTAAATTTGTTTTAATTTATTTATTTAAAAAAAGATTTTATGTATTTATTTGTCAGAGAGAGAGGCATCACAAGTAGGCAGAGAGGCAGGCAGAGAGAGAGGGGGAAGCAGGCTCCCCGCCGGGTTGAGCAGAGAGCCCTATGTGGGGCTCGTTCCAGGACCCTCGTTCCAGGACCCTGAGACCATGACCTGAGCTGAAGGCAGAGGCTTTTACCCACTGAGCCACCCAGGCACCCCTTTTGTTTTAAAAACTGAATTGGAGGGGCACCTGGTTGGCTCAGTGGGTTAAAGCCTCTGCCTTCGGCTCGGGTCATGGTCTCAGGGTCCTGGGATCGAGCCCCGGATCGGGCTCTCTGCTCAGCGGGGAGCCTGCTTCCCCCTCTCTCTCTGCCTGCCTCTCTGCCTACTTGTGAGCTCTCTCTCTCTGTCAAATAAATAAATAAAATCTTAAAAAAAAAAATGAATTGGAAGTTCATGGTTGTAGCTTCCAAGTGAGTGACGGTTTAGTAGTAATATTTTGGATTTGGGTGTTGAGGAATTTTAATGAAACCCTCATTGGTTATTCAGGGTAGCACTAGCTGAGAGAGCCACATCGTTAATTAAACATTGTATCTCCTTCAGGATAGAATGTGGGAGGGAAATAGGATCTACCAGGTGGGGAGGAGCTCCACTGTCTGTTGGGCACAAGATAGGAATTTATTGGAAAGGAAGAAAAGGAAGGCAGTCATCAGGAATCAGCCTCTACCTGTATCCACTCTTTTATTGGGTACAGTAGTTCAGTTTTGTTTGTGGTGACTAAAATTCCCCATAGTTTTAGTCACCAAACAGTATGTGGTGTGGGGAGTGGAAGAAAGGAAAAGTGAGTTTGAATGATTTGCTTTTGGGTACTTGGATGTAAACACCAGCTTTTCTTGTTCTTGCAGTATCTTTTATTTTGCATACCCTGTTGAACTTAATACTTCTTTGTAGCATTATTTAGTTATATTCTAGGGAATTGGAATCAATTTATATGGATCATTTAATGGTTCTAGAGGAAGAGCTAAGCTGTGTTCAGGAAAAGGACGCTTGTGGGTTCCAGATAGGCTAGGACTGTTCACCTTGAAGATTAAATCTAGCCTCTCATCATTTAATAAGTCCAAAGTCTAAGGAATAGTTTTTATAACATTTGTAGCTGTATGAGTCAAATCTATTACCTCTTAGCATTCCTGAACCAAGTCTTACCCTCCCATATATATGAACCACACTAGTAAAGAAAAGATTTCATATTTTTCAGATTAGAGGGGGTCAGCATAAAGTACATTTGGGTTTGTGAGGTAGTTGCTGGCTTTGTCCTTTCCTTACCTTTTCCCTGTGATGATTGCTCCATGTGGGATAAGAGTAAAGTTTTGATGGTCACTGTTGATTATTCATTCTCTGAATGCATCGATACTAGGAATACATCTATTGTGAGTCACTTACTTGAGAGCTATCCTTTTAAAACACCAGAGCCTTATCTCTAGCTTATTCTGGTAGTCAGCGAAAGGTGGGGACATGTTTTGAAATAATACTTTAATACATGCTAGGAAAAAAATGGGTAAATAGTAAATTAGCTCATTTTTTAAATTAACTAGATTTATTTTAGAGAGAAAAGCAGTGAGAGCAACGCGTGAACAGGGGGAGGGGCACAGGTCGAGGGGGAGAGGGAATCCTAAGCAGGCTCCATGCCCATTTAGAAATCTTGCGCAGGGCTCTGGTGCAGGACTTGATCTCACAACCCTGAGATCATGACCTGAGCCAAAACCAAGATCCCCAGGCTTAACTACAACTGAGCCACCCAGGCACCCCAGCAAGTTAACTTTAGTAATGAGTTTAAAACAGGTTGCTATCAATTCTTTACTTAGGCCAGTAGTTTTTATTACTGCTTTTTCAGGTAATGGAGTTAACTTTATTGTATATATTTTTTTTCCTGCCCAAACATAAGCAGAATTGGATAATGCAGATGCTCTTCTCATTAAAGCAGATGCTTTTTTGTGTTTAGAGGTTTTTGTTGTTTTTTTTAAGCACTTCAAAAAAAATATTTAAACTACACCACACATGGGGATTGAACTGACCAACCCCAAGATCGAGTCACATGGTCCACCACCTGAGCCAGCTGGGTACCCCTACTTTAGACTTTCATACAATATTGTGTGTAGTGAGCAAATTTCAATTTATTTTGTTGGCTTCCCAAACTATGGAATATAATGAAATCATTGTAATCTGAGATGATGGGAGTAAATTCTTATTACCGTGGACATGCCTAGGCATCCATTTCACCTTTATATGAAAAGGTCTCGGATTTGAATTCTAGTATGAGGTAGAACACATAGTCTGAACAAAATTTGGATTCAATAAGTACAAGAAAACACACCGAAAGTTTATACAAACAAGCAGGCTTTTTATAATTGTCTAATAGCTCGGTCAAGGGAATATGAAATATTTGAAAAATTTCCTGACTTCACCTGGTATAGCAAGTGAATTTTCTGTCTGGTAACTTAATGTACCGAATTTTACAAATGAGTTACCAATACTTTAAGAAGTTGAAAGCATAATTTTTAAAAAAGAGGCCTGTAGGCTGGTTTTGCAGCAGATTTTTTTAACCTTATATTTGTGTATTTAAGCAGTAATGACAGGAGAAGGGTAAAGTTTAAATTTTAAACTATTTAATGCCACATTTATGGAACTTCACTCATGAACCACTTTCACAGACATTTTTACTTATTTCAGGTATCAATGAACGAGATAATGTTACTTCCATTTTATGGTTCAGGAAAGTGAATTTGAGATTTAATGATTTTTTTTTTTCTCTGTCACATCACTGGTTGGCTAGGAAATGGCAAAGCCAGAACTTGTCTGCTGACCTTTAGACCAGTACTCTTATTTCTCCTAAGCCACTCACAAAAGACCTATGTGTAACTAAGTAAGATAGTACCTTGGGAGTATGCTTATTTCTTTAGCAGTTACTTCAAATAGTATGTCTTGGTATTTATGACTGGTATCCATCATAAATAGTAGATAAAATATCTTCATGCTTTTCTGAACAAACTGACCAACCCCAAGATCGAGAGTCACATGGTCCACCACCTGAGCCAGCTGGGTACCCCTACTTTAGACTTTCATACAATATTGTGTGTAGTGAGCAAATTTCAATTTATTTTGTTGGCTTCCCAAACTATGGAATATAATGAAATCATTGTAATCTGAGATGATGGGAGTAAACAAATATTGTTTCAGAACAATCCCATCTTGGGACACCCGGCTGGCTCAGAAGAGCATGCAACTCTTGATCTTGAGGTCCTGATTTCCAGCCCCAGGTTGGGTGTAGACATTATTAAAAAAATAATAAGCTTAAAAAAAAAAAATCGCCGTCTCAGGCGCCTGGGTGGCTCAGTGGGTTAAGCCTCTGCGTTCGGCTCAGGTCATGATCTCAGGGTCCTGGGATCGAGCCCCCGCATTGGGCTCTCTGCTCAGCAGGGAGCCTGCTTCCCCCTCTCTCTGCCTGCCTCTTTACCTACTTGTGATCTTTTTCTCTCTGTCAAATAAATAATCTTAAAAAAAAATCCCATCTCAAGGCACAGTGAATGAAGTTAGAATGAGGGATTTTAGGTAATCTTAGAATGTGTGTTTGCATACTGTTTCCTTGGTTTGTCATGGTGTCTGTGCTGGGGTATGGCTAATGCTGTGCGTTTCTGCAGGTTGCTTTTTTAAAAGCAATCCCTCCACCCCCACTTTTGTCTTGATGGATGCAGCCTTTTAGTTAATGATGTAGTCATAACACTTTTAGGAGGGGGAAAGGTTGGCAAATAATTTGCAGATGTTCCAAATATTAGCCTATATAGCTATCAAACAGAATCCATTAAGGGGTAGTGAGGAATAGCAACAAAGTTATGTCTGTTTCTGAAATGATCAGGTAACAGTTTGGTACAGTTAAATACTGATATACCCTAGTTGACAAATTGGTTTGCCAACATAATTGTATGATTTGAGCTCATTAACTAAATATTCATGTTAATGAGGTTACATCATAATAACTGGGTCATAATAACTGCCATAATAATTAAAGGGTCATCGTGATTTATCATTCAAATCAGGATGCCTTGAAACAAAGGGGTACCAATTCATAATAGTGCTGGGATAGTAAGCATAAACTAGGATTGTCCTGAGCTGCAAACTTGCCTTATGGTTATCATACTTAAAGACCATTTGTTCTACTCACCTCGTTTAGATTCATACAGAAGTTTTTTTTTTTTTTTTTAAAGATTTTTATTTATTTATTTGACAGAGAGAGACAGAGAGAGGGAATACAAGCAGTGGGAGTGAGAGAGGGAGAATCAGGCCTCCCGCCAAGCAGGAAGCCTGATACAAGGCTCAGTCCCAGGACCCTGGGATCTGACCTGAGCTGAAGGCAGACGCTTAAGGACTGAGCCACCCAGGCGCCCCTAGATTCATACAAAAGTTCTTAAGCTTTGTCCATCCCCTCTACCACAGAAGTATCTTAGATTTAAGTCACCTTTTTTTCCGAAATGAAGTTAACGTTTGGCAGAACATAAGAGAAATCAAAGGCAAAGTAAAAGATTTCCTCCTCCCCTCTCCCCCAGTTGGGAACTTGAAAAGTCAAGGATATGGTAGGTGCTGAAAATAGAGCTTGCTGGCATACCAACTAGTCAACCTGACTGATAGTGTCCGAGCCAAGTATGTTGGTTTTATGTATGTCTACCTTGAGCTAGATCAGTGTTTAAAAATAACTTACGTGTTAGAAGCAGTGTTTGTCCCTAAGCTCAGAACATTTCCCCAAATATGTTTTTATAGTCTCACCCATACCTTGTTAGGACTTTTCTGTTTAGAACACTGAATTCTGTTTTAGAAACATGGCCATGATCCTGGTTTATCTTGTTTGAAATTTAATCTTGAATTTATTGCCCTTCTTCCAGTGATGTATCACAATAGTTAGGCAGATCTGTCATTGGTAGGCTTGATTTGTGATCAGGTCAGGATTTTATCCAGCCAAAGTGATATGAAATATTTTTTTATATATAAAGTTTGAAGGAGACACTTTGTACTAAAGGTTATGGCTATTTCATACTTTGGCAGATGAAGTATAGTGCAAAGGCCTTGGAATCATCTGGATTCCCTGTCTTATAAAACGGCGATTAAGATAACCTGTCTTGCCTGCTAATTTACATGGTTGTGATGAAATTAAAGGGTTTAGTAAAGGGCAGAGTATAATATTTGCCAGGTAATATATATATATATATATTTTTTAAAGATTTTATTTATTTATTTGACAGTGAGATCACAAGTAGGCAGAGAGGCAGGCAGAGAGGGGGGGGGAAGCAGGCTCCCTGCTGAGCAGAGAGCCCAATGCGGAGCTCGATCCCAGGACCCCGAGATCATGACCTGAGCCAAAAGCAGAGGCTTTAACCCACTGAGCTACCCAGGTGCCCCGAATATTTGCCAGGTAATATTATTTATTGTGAAAAATTCCTCTTTTCCAGTGTGAAAGATGAAGTAAATGTTTTTGCTACAGATATACTATGGTCATATTAGAAGATGACTTACCTTTTTGAGTTATTCCTAGGATGCGTTCTCTTGTGGTTTTAGTTTCCAAGTTATATTTGCATAAAGAAAAATTAGTTCTCAAAATAAAATCCTTAATTGTAACTCAGATCTGAAAATTTGCATATCCTGAAAGTGAAGGTGGCTAAATTAATCCCAAGCAATATAATCTATAATTTGGCCATGTTGAGCTGTTATGTAGTCCTTTCGATATTAATTTCAGGTTAAAATTCAGGAGGATATGCCTGTGTCCCTGGCAGGTATAATACTTGCTGTATGTGGATTTGGAATGAAAGGTTCCATAGAATAAAAATATAAAGTAATTCAGGGTTAAAATATTTTTGTTAGCAGTCTCAGATTACTGACTAGGAACCTAGAACCAATTTTGTGAATTGTGATTCTAAAGATGTAGGGTAAGCCTTGGGCAGTGAATGAGTTCTGATTAATAGAACACTGCCGAGGCGCCTGGGTGGCTCAGTGGGTTAAGCCTCTGCCTTCGGCTCAACCCTCTGAGCCACACAGGCGCCCCTATTAATTGATTAAAAAAAAAAGATTTATTTGGGGGGGGGGAAGGGCAGAGGGACAAGGAGACTACCCACTGAGAGAGGAGCCTGACCCTGAGATCATGACCTGAGCTAAAGTCAGATGTTTAACTGACTGAGCCACTCAGGCACCCCTTAATTTATTTTGTTGTTGTTATAGGTTATAGGTTATAGGTTATAGGTTAAATTTATAGGTTATAAATTATAGGTTATAGGTTATAGGTTAAATTTTAAGTTACATAGTGAAAGTTTATGAAAGTATTACCATGAAAATTTCAAAGCATCGTGTGCTCTTTGACTAGAAAATATCTTCGACGGTTATGATACTGTTTTTAGATTTTCCAAAAGGAATTCATTAATGACATTTTTTTCTGTGCAGTATAGACTTCTTTCTCACAACTTTAAAACTGCTGAAATTTTGATGAGGGTTTCTTGTCTGTTAAGAGACTTAGGAAAAGTCAAATTGGTAATAAATCTGAATAAATAGTAGAACCTCTCTGTTAAACTATCAGTACAAGGGTTATTTCTGGTCATTTTCCCCCCAATGTATTCCAAAACAAAATATTAATGTTTCTTATTTGTGTCTTCTAATTCTACAGAAATTAGGAGAAGAAATTTAGACCTTGAGCTCTTTTTTCCTTTTTCCCCAATATATCAGTGTCTTAGGTAACTTACCTTGCCAATCTTCTCCTTTCTACCTCTATTTTCTTTGCACCTCATCTTTTTGGTTCTACCACAGCTAAACATGTTTGGCTGCCTGAGGGAATATTCTCTTAAACTCTAAAAGGAGAAATCTCCTGTTTTGATGGAGTAAGAGAGAATTCCCCACCTCCCCCAATATTGAGACTGATGGAAGAGGTACATTTTTGCAGTCAAAATTGCAGAATTAGGGTAGAAGATTGTCTTGTTTACCTAACAAGCTAATTGGAAGTTTTTTTAGAAGGCTTAAACAAAATTTTTTCCTGTTTCTAGGGAAGATAGGAGTTAATTTTACAGTGAGAGGTACTTCTGTTTAGGCTGGTACCAGAAGAAAATAATACTATGTGCTTGAATGTCAAGATTATTGTGTTTTGTAAAGCCTTAGTATTCAGAGTATTAAAAGTAAGTTCCAAAGGCATTTGACAAGTACCTATTGAGATCCAGCTATGTACCAGGCACTGTTCTAGACACTTGGGATTCATCATTAAACAAAATAGACAAAGGGTCTCTTCAAGGAGCTTATATTGTAGTGAATGTATAAATACTTGTAGAATTATTCTTCTGTTAGTATGTGTAATTGAGTTAATTTGAATTAGTAACAACAGTGGTGTTAGACATAATGCACTATATATACCTAATGCTGGTGCCTGTCCCATATCGAAGACTGTGGAAAACTTACAAGCGTGCTTGCTTTCTCTTTCCTTTCTCCTCTTCTCTTCTCCCCTCTCCCCTCCCCTCCTCTCTTCCCCTCCTCTCTCCTCTCTCTTCTCTTCTCTCCTCTCTCCTCTCCTCTCTCTTCTCCTCCCTCCCATTCTCTTTTGTAGGCTCCACGCCCAGCATGGGGCTTGAACTCAAGACCTGAGCAGAGATCGAGAGTTGGATGCTTAGGGGCGCCTGGGTGGCTCACTTGTTAATTGTCTGCTTTTGGCTCAGGTCATGATCCCAGGGCCCTGGAATTGAGCCCCGCATAGGGCTCCCTGCTTTGCGGGAAGCCTGCTTCTCCTCTCCCACTCCCCCTGCTTGTGTTCTCTCTCGCTATGTCTCTCTCTCTGTCAAATAAATAAATAAAATCTTAAAAAAAAGAGTTGGATGCTTAACTGAGGCACCCAGGCGTCCCTTAAATGTGGTTTCTTTATTGACTACTATTGTCAAGTGGTGCTAACAAATTGAAAAGCTTTTTAAAAATTTTCATTGACTCTTTGATTATAAAACTCTATAATAATACCATTTACTATTAACCATATGCCAGGTGCTTATCATTTCTCTAAATCCTCAAAAAAAACCCCTGCAAAGTATATATACCACCCATTTTACAGGTGAGGTTTAAGAACTTTAGGAAAGGTGACAGGTAATAGGTAACATCACTGGGATGCATCTCTTTCACTCCCAGGCTGATAAGACTTCCATACTTTTATGTAAACATTAGTCTAAACTGCTTGAAGCTCTATTTCTGTTCTTTAGATTTTAATTTAATTCAATTTTTTTTTTTAAAGATTTTATTTATTTGACAGTGACACAGTGAGAGAGGGAACACAGCAGGGGGAGTGGGGGAGGGAGAAGCAGGCTTCCTGGTGAGCAGGGAGCCCGATTCGGGGCTTGATCCCAGGGCCCTGGGATCATGACCTGAGCCAACGACAGCCGCTTAATGACTGAGCCACCTAGGCGCCCCTAGATTTTAATTTTATAACTTAAAAGTTGCTTTGAATGGTCTTTTGACTTAATGTCTCTTTGTTTAGCATTTTCTTTCATATGAAGGAGACAGAAGGGTATGTAGGTTGAGTATATTTTCCAGTGGAGAGGCAACAAGAGATGGTAGAAGAAACACTGGACCAGCAGTCATTAAATTTAGGGGAGGTCTGTCATGTCCAGATTTTATCTCAATTGTTCTCCCTTTAGACATGTTACTTTCAGGGCTCGTTTTTCCCATCTGTATGTTAAGAGATTTCTGAAAGTTATTTTATGAATTTGCAGGTGGATTTTTTTTGCCTTGTGAGCAGTGGATGGAGAGCTCTGAAATCTAAATTCAGCTCTGGGATTACATCTACGCAATTTTGGTTTCTACTCCAGCCAACTTAGCTGTTGGTTCTTTGAATAGAAAACTCACATTCTCCAAATTTGCATTTATATTTCTACTTGTGTTGAATGAATTATAAGGTTGAACTGTATGAAATTGCTAGTTTCCATCATTTTTTTAGTTGAACTGTAGTTAACATATGTACAGATGTACAATGTAGTGATTCAGTAATTCTATACATCGTGCAGTGCTCAGCACACAGTGTCTGTAACCATACTAAGTTATTACAGTATGTTGACTATATTCCCTATGCTGTATGTACTTTTTATCATTGTGACTTATTTTATTTTTTTTAAAGATTTTATTCATTTATTTGACAGAGAGGAGAGAGATCACAAGTAGGCAGAGAGGCAGGCAGAGAGAGAGGGGAAGCAGGCTCCCGGCTGAGCAGAGAGCCCGATGTGGGGCTCAATCCCAGGACCCTGAGATCATGACCTGAGCCAAAGGCAGAGGCTTTAACCCACTGAGCCACCCAGGCACCCCATGTGACTTATTTTATAACTGGAAGTTTGCACCTCAGTTTCAGTCATTTCTGACCCACAAAGATGATCATTTTCTATGGTACAACCTGAGTTAAGTAGTGATTGGAAGGTCTGGAAGGTGAGGCCTCAGTATACCCAAAAAAGCATTAAGGTTTTAAGGAAGTACCAGGGTTATTGAGGTACTGTACATGAATATTTTCTGAGGTTGGTTTTGCTTTTTTTTTTGTAATTTTGTAATTTTTTTTCTGTGGTTTTTGTTTTTGTTTTTGTTTGCAATTGATTTTACCTATTTTTGTTTTCTAGGTCTGTCGTCTTTTTTTCTCTCTCAGGACAATAGATTACATTTGTTCTGTTGGCGGGTTTTGTTTTTTTTTTTTTTTTAAGATTTTATTTGAGAGAGTGAAGAGAGAGAACACGAGAGGGGGAGGGTCAGAGAGAGAAGCAGACTCCCCACTGAGCAGGGAGCTTGTTGCTAGACTCCATCCTGGGACTCAGGATTATGACCTGAGCTGAAGGCAGTTGTTTAACTGACAGCCACCCAGGCACCCAGGGTTTTTTTTTTTCCCTAAATATTTATTTATTTATTTGAGAAAGAGATCAAGGGGGGGGGGGGAGAGAGAATCGTAAGCAGACTCCCCACTGAGCATGGAGCCCCATCTCACAACCCATGAGACTGTAACCTGAGCCAAAATCATGAGTTGGACACTTAACCATCTGAGCCACCCAGGTGCCCCTGTTTGTAGTTCTTTTTTGTTTTTTTAAGATTTTATTTTTTGAGAGAGGGCACAAAGGGAGAGGGAGCAGCAGACTCCCTGCTGAGCAGAGAGCCTGATACGAAATTCCATCCCAGGACCCTGAGATCATGACCTGAGCTGAAGGTAGATGCTTAATTGACCGAGCCACCCAGGTACCCCTACAATTAATTAATTAATATTAACATATAATGTGTTATTTGTTTCAGGGGTACAGGCTTGAGATCCTTGAGTTTTACACAACACACAGTGCTCACCACAGCACATACCCTCCCCGGTGCCCATCACCCAGCCACCCCATTCCTCCACCCCCTTCCCTTCAGAAACCCTCAGTTTGTTTCCTGAGATTAAGTGTCTCTTATGCTTTGACTCCCTCTCTCGTTTCATCTTGCTTCCTTTTTTCCTCTCGTCCCCTATGATCCTGTCTTGTTTCTCAAATTCCTCACATCAGTGAGATCATATGGTAATTGTCTTTCTCTGTGCTCTCTTTGGCAGCACATATACTAAGATAATTGTCTTTCTCTGATTGACTTATTTTGCTTAGCATAATATCCTCTAGTTCCATCTGCGTCATTGTAAATGGCAAGATTTCCATTTTTTTTGATGGCTCCATGATATTCCATTGTATATATATGCCACATCTTCCTTATCCATTCTTCTGTTGATGGACATCTAGGCTCTTTCCATAGTTTGGCTATTATGGACATTGCTGCTATAAACATTGGGGTGCACGTGCCCCTTCGGAGCACTACATTTGTATCTTTGGGGTAAATATCCAGTAGTGCAATTGCTGGGTTGCCCCTACAGTTCTTTTAATGAAGCACTTTTAGGGTCACTGTGTAGTATAACTTCTGGAACTGTGTAACAGGTGCAGATAAATTTTGAAAATTTTGGAGAAAAGGTGGCATGTAAAAGTTTTTCCCCCTGAAAATGAATATTTTTTTAGAAAAAGATTTTATTTTTATTTAGATTATATGAGAAAGAGTGAGTGCACAAATGGGGGTAGGGGCAGAAGGAGGCAGAGAGAGAAGCAGATTCCCCTCTAAGCAGGGAGCCTGACCTGGGGCTGGATCTCACAACCCTGAGATCACGATCCTAGTGAAAATCAAGAGTTGGGTGCCGAACTGACTGAGCCACTCAGGTGCCCATAAAGATTTTATTTTTAAGTAGTCCCTGCACCTTAGAAGGGACTAGAACTCACAACCCTGAGATCAGGAGTTGCACACTCCACCATCTGAGCCAGCTAGGCAGCCCAGAATTTATCCTTTTTGGCTAGTTGTCAGAATAAAGAGAATGGAAAAGACCATGGTGCTCACTTTCGAGAAGAAATTTGGTCTTAGCGATACATTTCGCAGTTGGTAAACTGCAATTGTAAAAAGATGTTTGGATTTATTAGGTTACGTAGTGGTAATATGCTTCCTTAACTGTAACCAGTAGAATCTCATTTATAAATGTGGGGGTTTTCTTACTATTTTATTTATTTATTTATTTATTTTTAAAAGATTTTATTAGAGGGAGAGGGAGAGGGACAAGCAGGCTCCCCCTCTTTAGCAGGGAGCCTGATGTGGGCCTCGATCCCAGGAGCCTGAGACCATGCTTTGAGCCGAAGGGAGACGCTCAACCAACTGAGCCACCCAGGAGCCCCCCCCCTTTTTTTAAATAACTGAT
Source organism: Potos flavus (assembly GCA_028534135.1). Classification (NCBI taxonomy): domain Eukaryota; kingdom Metazoa; phylum Chordata; class Mammalia; order Carnivora; family Procyonidae; genus Potos; species Potos flavus. The sequence continues at coordinate 39,237,202 of CM052891.1, read as the reverse complement.
AGTCTCCCTCTTTCCCCTCCCCCATTGTGAGATTCTTTGTTTCTGGCTTTGAAATCTTAGAAATCCTTGACGTATTTCTTAGCCTTCTAGCTTTTAACGTGGCCATTCAATATGTTCAAATGTTATTTAATCAAGGAATAGAGAAATTAAAATGATGTTGAGCATAAGAAAAATACCACTGCTTGTAACTTTTTGATAATACAAGACTAAAGCTTTATAAAGGGCTGGATAGGAAAGAAGTTCTAGGAACTTAATGATACAGCGGTATGGCCCTCTGCTTTTTTTTTGTTTTTCCTTTTTCTTTTTTTCTTTTAAGTTTTTTTTTAGTTAAGTAATCTCCACCCAAAGCAGGGCTTGAACCTCGAGATCAAGAATCACATGTTCTTCCAACTGAACCAGCTGGGTGCCCCTGGCCCCTCTACCTTCTCTTTATGTACCTTTTCAGTATGTGATTTTTTTTTTTTTTAAGATTTTATTTATTTATTTGAGAGAGATGGAGAGAGAGCACAAGCAGGGAGAGTGGCAGGGAGAGGGAGAAGCGGGTTTCCTGCTGAGCAGGGAGCCCAAAGCGGGGCTCTATCCCAGAAGCCTGGCATTGTGACCTGAGCTGAAGGCAGACGTTTAACTGACTTAGCCCCCAGGGGCCCCCAATATGTGACTTTTAAAGAGTGTAATTTGGGGGTACTTGGGAACAGTCATGGAGGACCTTGGTTTTTTTACTAGACTAGATGCTGTTAAGTCAGTTTTTCCTCTTTGCACCAATTAACAGGTAATATACCATTAACATAGTTCTTTATGCCTTCATCTTTTAGTCATCTTTGCTGCAGCTTGCTTAGGACTTTGTTGATTTTAGCTTTCCTCATTTCAGAGTGCTGTTTGCCAACATTTCTTCTTAAGATTTTTATTTATTTATTTGACAGAGACACAGTGAGAGAGGGAACACAAGCAGGGGGAGTGGGAGAGGGAGAAGCAGGCTTCCTGCTGAGCAGGGAGCCCAATGTGGGGCTCGATCCCAGGACCCCGGGACCACGACCCGAGCCAAAGGCAGCCGCTTAATGACTGAGCCACCCAGGTGCCCCTTGCCAACATTTCTTTATTTTGTCTTTACCTTTTACTCTTATCTATCAGACTGTATTATATTGCTTCCCAATTTTCTTTGCTCCACTTCTAAAAGCTGAAAGAGTTTTGGAACACTAGTATATGTATAGCAGTCTATTTTATTTTAGTTTTGTATGGCTTTGAAGATAATTGGATTAAGAGAATCATTTATGCCTATTTTAGGGACATTCAGGTCAAGTCTAGAGCAAGTAGATTTATTTCACTAATCAAAATGGGATTTAGGGGCACCTGGGTGGCTCAGTCGGTTAAGCGGCTGCTTTCGGCTCAGGTCATGATCCCAGAGTCCTGGGATCGAGCCCCACATCGGGCTCCTTGCTCAGCAGGGAGCCTGCTTCTCCCTCTCCCTCTGCCTGCCTGCCTCCTGCTCACCCTGCTTGTGCTCTCTCTCACTATCTCTGTGTCAAATAAATAAAATAAAATCTTAAAAAAAACAAAAAATGGGATTTAAAGAATCAAAATTACTTTTTTCTCTTTTATTTGACATTCAGATTTTTAAACTTAAAAATCTGAAACTGATTTTTTTTTTTTTTAAGGATTTTATTTATTTATTTGACAGAGATCACAAGTAGGCAGAGAGGCAGGCAGAGGGAGAGGGGAAAGCAGGCTCCCTGCCAAGCAGAGAGCCTGATGCGGGGCTCGATCCCAGGACCCTGGGATCATGACCTGGGCCGAAGGCAGAGGCTTAACCCGCTGAGCCACCCAGGCGCTCCTGAAACTGATTTTTTTAAGCTTACTGACACTTGTGAAGCAGAGGAATTTAGGAGGACAGTCATTACTAAAAATAGCTCGCTAAATTGCATTAAAATTAACTTGAGCAGCTTGGATATTTTCCAGCTAAAGTATCTTTTCAGTATATTTTCTGTATTTTTTTTTTTTTAGTTTAGATGTATTTATATATTTGTGGAAAATTTGTGAAAAATCAAAGGTGGGAAGAAAACTTGTATTAACTGGTGTTTTCTGTGCAGTAGTTTTTTGTTCTGTTTCATTGTGGGTTTTTTTGTTTTATTTTTTATATATCTTTATGTCTGGTTTTAATTAATTTTGTACTTATTTTTTATATTTTTTACATTTGAAAAGATTTATTTATTTAAAGTGAGCTGTATGCCCAATGTGGAGCTTGACTTCACAACCCTGAGATCAAGAGTTGCATGCTCATGCTTCACCAACTGAGCCAGCCAGGTGCCACTGGTTTTACCTAGCTTAAGGAGTAATTGTTTATACATATTAGCAATAAGTATTTTATTTTTTATTTATTTTGTTTGACAGAAAGAGAGTGCCAGCACAAGCAGGGGGAGCAGCAGGCAGGGAAGAAGCAGGCTCCCCACTGAGCAAGGAGCCCGATGTGGGGCTCTGTCCCAGGACCCCGGGATCATGACCCAAGCCAAAGGCAGCCACTTAACTGACTGAGCCACCCAGGTGCCCCTGGTTTTACTTAATTTTGTATCATGGACATTTTTCTTATAACATGAACTATTTGTAAATATTTTTTAAAAAGAGTTTATTATTTGAGAGCAGCACATGAGCTGAGTGCTCATATAAGAGGGGAGGGGTGGAGGGAGAGGGAGAGAGAATCTCAAGCAGACTCCTAGCTGAGTGCTAAGCCCAGTCGGGCCTCAATCTCAGAGTGACCTTAGCCGAAATCAAGAGCTGGATGCTTAAGCGACTGAACCACCCAGAAGCCCCTATTTGTAAATATTTTTCATTGGCTATGGATCTGTCCACTAACCAACTACTATAAGTTTTTGGCTAGTATATTGCTAGTAACAACTGCCATGAAATACTTCTATCCAAAGTAGATTTTTCTTTAATTTGGGCTCTTTGCTTAGAGATTCTGAGGAGTGGAATTTATTCGTCAAAATAAATAAACCTATAGCTTTTGGCTTCTTTGCTTTCATTGTTCTCTGAAAGGATTTTTTCATTTTACAGTACCACCAATTTACAAATGTGCAGTGCATAATTTTTTCACTACAAAACTCCATGTATTGAAGTATTTTAAATGTTAAAATGTGAAATGCATACTTTTAATTTTTGAATCACAAAATCTAAAATAAAATGTAAGAAAGTTAAATTGTACGGCCCCATGAGATAAATACTGATAGCTACTCCACCCTGCCAGTAGTTACTATTGTTATTTTCAGTGTACTTCGAGAATTTTCTTTTTGCTCAAGTGCCAGTACATGTGTAAATGCAGAAACATCATTTTATAGACACCAATATACTATTGCTTTAACATGCATTATTATTTTAAATAACACCAATTTTTTTTTTAAAGATATTATTTGTTTATTTATTTGACAGAGATTGCAAGTAGGCAGAGAGGCAGGCAGAGAAAGAGGGGAAAGCAGGCCCCCCGCCGAGCAGAGAACCCGATGCAGGGCTCGATCCCAGGACGCTGGGACCATGACCTGAGCCGAAGGCAGAGGCTTTAACCCACTGAGCCACCCAGGCGCCCCTAAATAACACCAATTTTTAAATAAAGAATTATTTTAATAACACCAGTCACATCATTGACACATCACTAAGAAAAATCTGGATTTCAGTGATGTGAAAAAATGTTTCCTAAAATAGCTGATGTAACATATCTGTATTATATTTTTTTGTGGAAACATACATATTATTTAGCAACATGCCTTTTTCTCTCAAAACATTGTGAATGTAAAAAAATATGGTGGCAAAAAAAAAAAAAATATGGTGGCTCAGTTGGTTAAGCATCCAACTCTTGATTTTGGCTCAAGCCATGATCTCAGGGTTGTGAGATCCACTCTCTCGCCATGGAGTCTGCTTAAGATACTCTTTGTCCCTCCCCCCTCTTAAAAAAAAAACAACTTTAAAAACAAATTGGTTTTAGCCAGACTAACATGAAAACTTAACTAATGGTGTGTTAATTTAGGTCAGTCTAATTTCTAAAAAAGAAAAACTTCTTAAGGAATTTTAGTGTGCAGCCGGGGTTGAGAACAACTGGAATCAATCATTGTTTCTTATATGCCTCACTGAGTGTGCTTATTAAAAATTTAAGCATTTAGTCTGTACTCTAAATTTAATGTGTGTCCTGGGTATACAGCTGGGTTTGACTAGATGACCTTGTAATGTTCCCTGCTGTAGGCTGTCTCAGCTGTTTTTTCAGCAGTTAAATAATTGCCAGGGCTTGAGTTTTAGAATATTGGAAGCTATGTAGCAGTACTGCATAGCTTTTTGTCTAATTTTTGTCTGTTAAACTTTTAACAGACATGGTTAATAGTTATGGATATAGTTGCCCAAGTGCAGTATTACAGGGTTAGTTACTGCCTTGCAAATGATATTTAACGTAACTTTAGCTTTACTTTTTTTTATGTTTTGTTATTTTTTTATTTTATTTTTTATTTTTAAAAATTCATTTATTTATTTATTTTTTAAATAGGCTCCACGCCCGGTGTGGGGTTTGAACTCAAAACCTTGGGATTGAGATTGGGTGCTCTACTGACTGAGCCAACCAGGCAACTCCATATAAGTTTAGGTTTAAATTCAGCTATAAATGCTAATCAGATTTAACCTGACTTAAAAAAATATTATTTATCTTGTTTTGTGGTTGTACTGCATGCCTTATGGTCTCCTTAATGTTTTTTCCCTTTGTTTACTGTAGCTTGTCGATTTTTGTCATTTTTCCCTGTATTGGCTTCTGTATGTTTTTTTTTTTAAAGATTTATTTATTTATTTGACAGAGAAAGAGAGATCACAAGTAGGCAGAGAGGCAGGCAGAGAGAGGAGAGAGGAGAAAGCAGGCTCCCCGCTGAGCAGAGAGCCCGATGTGGGGCTCGATCCCAGACTCCCCCCATCCAGCAGGCAGCCCCAAGAGCGGCTTGACCCCAGGACTCTGCGATCATGACCTGAGCCGAAGGCAGAGGCTTAACCCACTGAGCCACCCAGGCGCCCCTATTTTTTTTTTTTTAATTTTATTTATTTATTTGATAGGAGAGGGAACACAAGCAGGGGGAGTGGAAAGGGAGAAGCAGGCTTCCCCCTGAGCCAGAATTCTGGGATCAGGATCCGTGCTGAAGGCAGACAGTTAATGACTTAGCCACCCACGTGCCCCGGCTTCTGTATTTTTTTTTTAAAGATTTTATTTATTTTAGCAAGTGGAAGAGAGAGTTGGCGCCGGTGCACACAAGTTGGGGGAGAAGCTGAGGGAGGAACAAGCAGACACCTTGCTGAGTGTAGAGCAGGATGTGGGACTTGATCCCAAAACCCTGAGATCATGACCTGAGCCGCAATCAAAAGTTGGATGCTCACCTGACTGAGCCAACAAGGTGCCCCCATTCTTGGGCTTTTTTTTTTTTTTAAGATTTTATTTATTTATTTGACAGAGAGAGATCACAGAGAGGCAGGCAGAGAGGGAGGAGGAAACAGGCTCCCTGTTGAGGAGAGCCCAATGCGGGGCTTGATCCCAGGACCCTGAGATCATGACCTGAGCCGAAGGCAGAGGCTTTAACCCACTGAACCACCCAGGCGCCCCATTCTTGGGCTTTTTAATCAATAGGTATTTTAGTGAGTTTTGGGAGTTTCCCCTTGTGAATGATAAAAGAATTTATCATTATACCTAATACAGAAGAGCTTACAGTCTAGTTTAAGGAAAATTGTGTATAAAAACAAGAATGAGGGACACCTAAGTGGCTCAGTTGATTAAGCGTCTGCCTTTGGCTCAGGTCATGATCGCAGAGTCCTGGGGTCAAGCCCCTCTTGGGACTACCTGCTGGATGGGGGGAGTCTGCTTCTTCCTCTCCCTTTGTCTCTCCCCCCTGCTTATGTTCTCTCTCTCTCTCAAATAAATAAAATCTTAAAAAGAGAATGATCATTGCTAACTTCTGTGATACAGGAATTTCAGAAAAGGGGAATTGAAGGCATTATAGGCTGTGGTTATCAGGGAAAGCTTGAGTAATAGAATTGAATAGATAGAATGAATTCATTGGGGTGGGTAAGATTTGGGTGGTGGGAGAAGGAGGTTCTTTCAAATATATCATCAAAAGCACAGTATTGGAATTAAGCATATGAGGCTTAAGAATAGAGTATCCGGGCTAGAAAGAAGAAATGGAGTCAGATTATGCAAAAGATTGTATTAGGTTTAGATTCTAAACTCTTCTTCATTTAGCTCATTACTGCATCAAGCACATTGTTAACATTCCGCTAAAGGGCTTACATCCTCCTGGATTCCTCCCTCCCCCTTTTTTTAAATCTTGGAAGATAGGCAAGCAAAGAAAAGGATTTTAACATATTGTCGAGTTCTCTTATGTGCCAGAAAATTTGCCTATGCACTCTTCATTTTAACTCTCAGAACCCAGTGAGAGATGGGTATCTCTCAAGTCGTAGATGAGGAAACAGGAAACAGTCTCATAGAGGTTTACGTGACATAGGTCAGGTAGCATGTACGTAAATACCTAAGCCAGAATGAAAGTCTCATCTAAATCTTACTGGCTGTAAAGGTGGTGGTTTCCTAGCATGCTGTGTTTCTCACAGTGTGTGTTTCTTTTGGTCCACCTAATAAAGAGTACAAGTGGTATGTATACTTGACAAGAACAGTGAAGTGTACTAGAGTAGGACCTCTTTAGATGAGGCTTCCCAGTCCTCCTATTTTCTGTTTCAAAATCCTGTTTCATAGTACTCAACACAAAGCATACTTCTTTATTTTTAAAGATTTTATTTATAATTTTAGAGCACGTTGGCCTGTGGAGGGGAGGGGCATAGGGAAAGGAAGAGAGAAACCCAAGCTGATTATGAGCCGAGTGCACAATTGGACGAGGGGCTTGATCCCATGAACCTGAGCGAAAAGGGTCAGTTGCCTAACCTGACTGGGCCACCCTGGCGCCCCCCCCACAAAGTGTACTTTGAAATCAATTTGTAGTCCTGTCCACTTTAAGCCATTTAAACATTTGCTTAGCAGGGTTCCTGGGTGGCTCAGTCAGTTGGGTGTCTGCCTTGGTTTCAGGTCATGATCCAAGGGGCCTGGGATCAAGCCCCACGTGGAATTCCCTGCTCAGCGGGCAGCCTGCTTCTCCTTCTCCCTCTGCTGCAGCTCTCCCTACTTGTGTTTGCTCCCATGCTTGCTCCCTTGCTCGCTCACTCTCTTGGACAAATAAAAAAATAATATCTTTTTTAAAAACTTGCTTAAAGAAGAATCCCAGGAGCAGTTTCCAAGCCTTGCCAAATTGTTTACTTCAAATTATTCCTTCCTTTATAACTCCTTTTTTTTTTTTTTACTCTTCTTCTTTTTTAAGGTAATTTTTACGTCCAGCGTGGGGCTCGAACTTGTGACCCTAAGATCAGGAGTTCTTTGCTTTACTGACTAAGCCAGCCAGGCTTTATAATTCTTAACTGATTCTTAGATATCCTCAAGTGCCTGGCTTGCTCAGTTGGTAGAGGATGTGACTCTTGATTTCAGGTTAGGGGTAGAGTCTACTTAAAATACATATATACATACATACATATATATCTATCCTAATATTTTGCGGGTTTTAACTAAACTTACGTAGTGATTATTACAATAGCATTTTATCTTCCTAGGAAAATATAAGTGATACAAAACCCCAAAAGCTTACTTCAGGTTTTTATTGTAATCTTAGATCCTTTCTACATTATTTGCTATTGGAATTAAAGTAGTTAAGTTTTTTGTTTTTTGGGGGAGGGGTGCCTGGGTAGCCTTGTTGGTTGAGCGACCAACTCTTGATTTCAGCTCAGGTCATGATCTTGGGGTCCTGGGATCAAGCCCTGTGTTGGACTCTGCTCAGTGGGGAGTCTACTTGAGAATTCTCTCTCCCCCTCTCCTCTGCATTTCCCACCCACATGCTTGCTCTCTTTCTCTCTCAAATCTTTTTTTTAAGATTTTATTTATTTGACAGAGAGAGAGCTCACAAGTAGGCAGAGAGGTAGACAGAGAGAGAGGGGAAGCAGGTTCCCCGATGAGCAGAGAGCCCAACGCGGGGCTCAGATTCCAGGACCCCAAGATCACGACCTGAGCCAAAGGCAGAGGCCTTAACCCACTGAGCCACCCAGGCGCCACTCAAATCTTTTTAAAGTGGTTTTTTTATAGATTAAATTACAGTTTTGAGTAATGTAAAATTTCAGACTGTGTTTTAGCATCCCATAGAGCTCTTAAGTGATTCGGAAGCACACTCATACCAATGCAAATAGCCTTTAAAATGATGGTACCACAACCTTTGAGTACACCTGAGCAGACGAATTATTTATTTATTTGTTAAAAATTTATTTGAGAGCGAGAGATCGAGAGTGTGAGCAGGGGAAGTGGCAGAGAGGAGGGGGAGAATCAATCCCAAGCAGGATGTGTTTCCAAGCCTAACTTGGGGCTCAATCTCACGACCCTGAGATCATCACCTGTGCCAAAACCAAGAGTCAGATGCTAAACTGGGGTGCCTAGGTGGCTTAGTCAGTTTAAGTGTCTGACTCTTGATCTTAGCTCAGGTTTTTTTTTTTTTAAGATTTTATTTATTTATTTGACAGATCACAAGTGGGCAAAGAGGCAGGCAGAGAGAGAGGGGGAAGCAGGCTCCCTGCTGAGCAGAGGGCCCTATGCGGGGGCTCGATCCCTTGACCCTGAGATCATGACCTGAGCTGAAGGCAGTGGCTTTAACCCACTGAGCCACCCAGGCACCCCTCAGCTCAGGTCTTGATCTTAGGGTTGAGTTCGAGCCCTGTGTGGTGGAGCCTACGTTTTAAAAAAAAAAAAAAAAGAGAAAGAAAAGAAAAACAGAAATGCCCTCACTGGTTTCATGAGACCAGAAATATCAAAGTGAAAACTGCTTCTTATGTAAATCTAGTCAGATATTTCGTACTATCTATTCCCTTTTTAAGTAAAGATTCAGATGGTAAGTCCCAGTTATAGTACGTTGGAAATTTCCCCACCAGTAAACTTGCATACTTTTTTTATAAATAACAATAAAAACAATATAACTTCAGACTTTTTTTTTTTTTTTTTTTTTTTTACAGATTTCATTTATTTTAGAGAGAAAGAGAGAGCACAGGCAGGGGGAGGGGCAGGGGGACAAGCAGACTCCCTGCTGAGCAGAGAGCAGGATATGGGTCTGGAACCCAGGACTCTGAGATCATGACCTGAACTGAAGTCAGACACTTAATTGACTAAGCCACCCAGGCGCCCCATAACTTCTGACATTTAAAGTTGTTGCTTTAATTGCTGTTAACCATAGACAGAATTTGTGGACTTAATTAATTGCTTATAATTCCTGTGTGTATCTCTTTTAAAGTCTGATTTGACTTGACAGCCTTTATTTTTAAGATTTTTTTTTATTAAAGATTTTATTTATTTATGATCGAGAGCAAGAGAGGGAGCACAAGCCTGGGGGAGCTGGAGAGGGAGAAACAGGCTCCCCGCTGAGCAGGGAGCCTGATGTGGGGCTCAGTCCTAGGACTCTGGGATCATGACCTGAGCCGAAGGCAGATGCTTAACGACTGAGCCACTCAGGCGCCCCTAATTTCTTTATTTGAGAGCAGGAGTGAGGACTAGCAGGAGGGGAAGTGGGGGAGGGAGAGAGAAGCTCAGGCTGAGTGTAGAGCCCAACTCAGAGCTAGATCTCACAACCCAGAAATCACTAGCTGAGCTGAAGCCAAGAGTCGCCGCTCAACCTGCTGTGCCACCGAGGTGCCCTGACTTGACAGCCTTTTTTTCTTTTAGTGTGGTTTCATTGGCTTTTCTATTTCTTTCGTTTTGACACACTGTGGTGCTCCCTCCCCTCTTTTCCTAACTTCTGTACTTAGGTGGAAGGGCCATGTGAGCCGTTCCCATCAGCGAAACTTGAGCAGAACTTAGGTAATTATAGAGGCAGTGAAAACCCCTTTTCTGATTATTTTGTTTTTCCCTCTTCTGCTCTTTCAAGGAATCCTCAAATACCAAAAGGCATAGATCCTCACTTAAGAAACTTCTGTTGTGTGAGGTCTCTGAAATTTGGGGAGTAATTGGTTCCCAGGCATTCCTATCCTATCCTTTCAGAATACAGAATTAGCAGTCACAATTTAGGGTTATATTCCACCCCCCCACCCCCCGCCGGGTTTATCAATTCTTCAGAAAAGGTTTAAAACATGTTTATAGCCTGTTTTGTGTTATCAATTTTGAGATGCTAAGTAGGTTATACCCAGGCTACTTTGCTTTCCAGAATCTTAGGGGATTGTTTAAAATGATGTGTTAGCTTCTTTGAAGATGAAAATCGTCCTTTAACTGTTAGGTTAAATATGTGCATGCCATATGAAGGATACTTTACTTCCATGGCAACCTCAGAACATGAATGAATCATAAAGGGGCATGACACTTAACCTCTCTGTGTAGACTAAGTCTCTGGTGGAATTCCTTCTTTTTATTCCTTAATTTCCAAACTGCATCTCTTTAGAACTAAGTACTGAGATTTAAAAAGAGACATTCATCACATTAAAGTTCTCTGGCCAGCCAGAGCTCTTTTATCTTAGGTCTTTTAGTTCTCCCTTTGGCGCTCAGTCTAGCAATTCTCCGAATTTATTTGCTGGCACGGGTCTGGGTTTATGTTTTTTATTCATTTGGGACTCCTCTACCCCCCAACCCCCATGCAGACATCAGGTTCTCCCTTGCTTGTACTTATCCCTTTTTAGCCCAGAAGACACAAGTATGTTTTTTTTACATAAGGTGCAAGAGACATTCATCTTCATGCAGAGATCTCTTGCTCTCATTGTTAATAGTATCTCTGATAATCATAAGATGGGAACATTGCTGAATTTAAGCTATTGACACTCCTCCTAAGTTCATCTCTTTTTTATCATCAGAGGATAAAATACCTTTTTGCAGCAGCTGGGAAAATGCTGGAAGATGTTTTTTCTCTTCCTTCTTGCTGTTTTCTTCTAGTGCAAATGACTTTCTGTGATGGTAAGTCTTTATTGTATTTGTCCTTGTTTTTAGGTTTTTAGTTATTTGTGAAGTGTCTGTGTGGTAATTAATAGTCCTCATGTAATAAAGGAAAACTCAAGATGGTGGCATTTTATTGGTATGTACAGGTCTTAGACTGCCACTTAAATTGTACAGTAGATTTTCCTTTTTTTGTAGAACTACTTTTCATAGAAATATTTAATTATACGAAGGTGAATTTTACAGTTTTACAATTTACAGAGGTACCTTGCTTTTTTCTTGAACCCCTCCCTCCATGATAGTTCCTGCATCATACCTGAGATAGCTTTGCATTCTTTCCATTTGACATAGTGATTTGGGAAACTTGCCTTCATGCAAGCCAGCCTTTGGAGGAGTTTCTTTTCAACAAGTCTCCAGTCAACTGAAGATTGCACTGTCGTCATCATCATGTCTGTCATCCAAGTTACTTTTCATTGAGAAGGGGACTGGAGTTTGGGACATAGTTACTTAATTCATCTTAGTTTATTTTTTTAAATTGTGTTAAAATACACAACAAAATTTAACCGTTTTTCCTTTTTTTTTTCTTTTTTAAGATTTTATTTATTTGATACAGAGAGAGAGACAGTGAGAGAGGGAACACAAGTAGGGGGAGTGGGAGGGGGAGAAGCAGGCTTCCCACCAAGCAGGGAGCCGGATGTGGGGCTCGATCCCGTGGCACTGGGATCATGACCTGAGCTGAAGGCAGACGCTTAACGACTGAGCCACCTGAGTGCCTGTCTTAACCATTTTTTTTTTTTTTTGTCTTAACCATTTTTTAAAATACAATTCAGTGGTATTAAATACATCATGTTTCTGTGCAGTCATTACCACCATCCATCCTCATATCTCTTTTCATCTTGTCAAACTGAAACTGTATAGCCATTAAATAATAACTTCCCATTGTACCTCCCCCCAGCCTCTGTTATAATATCTGTCTTTATGATTTTGACTAAGTACCTCATAAGTAGAGTCATACAGTATTTGTCTTTTTACGATTGGCTTCTTTCACTTGGCATAATGTCAAGGTTCATCTGTGTTGTAGCATATTGCAGAATTTCCTTTTTTTAAGGCTGAGTAATATTTTATTGTATGTATTTATTACATTTTGATTATCCATTTATCCAGGGATAGACACGGGTTGTTTCCATGTTTTAGCTATTCTAGATAATGCTGCTATAATCATCGGGGTTCAGGTATCCCTTTTTTTTTTTTTAAGATTTTATTTATTTATTCGACAGAGTTCACAAGTAGGCAGAGAGGCAGGTAGAGAGAGAGGGGGAAGCAGGCTCCCCGATGAGCAGAGAGCCCGATGCGGGGCTCGATCCCAGGACCCTGAGATCATGACCTGAGCTGAAGGCAGAGGCTTTTAACCCACTGAGCCACCCAGGCGCCCCCAGGTATCCCTTTGAATTGGTATTTTTGTATTCTTTGGGTAAATACCTAGTAGTGTGATTGCTGGATTGGAGGATAGTTATATTTTTAAAACTATTTTTATAACTTTTAAAAAAATTCTATTTATTTGAGAGAACGCTAGTGAGAGTATAAGCAGAGGGAGAGGGAGAAGCAGACTCCCCACCGAGCAGGGAGCCCATGTGGGGCTCTATTCCAAGACCCTGAGATCATGACCTTAGCTGAGGCAGCTGCTTAACTGACTGAGCCACCCAGGCACCCCTGTTTCTAACTTTTTTTGAGGAACCTCCATACTGTTTCCCACAGTGGCTGCCCCAGTTGCATTCTTAGTCTTTATTTTAAATATTTTATTTATTTATTTGACAGAGAGAGACACAATGAGAGAGGGAACACAAGCAGGGGGAGTGGGAGAGGGAGAAGCAGGCCTCCCGCAGAGCAGGGAGCCGGACGTGGGACTTGACCCGAGGACCCTGGGGTCACGACCTGAGTCGAAGGCAGACACTTAAGGACTGAGCCACCCAGGCTGCCCCTCGGTCTTTTAAATAAATAAAGAGCTAGGATTTTTCCTTCACTCTCCTGGTGTAAATGAGGCTCTTGATTGGGAAAAGTGGCATTTTTTTAACCCTCTGTTATAGATTGCTTCGATAGGTTATTTCCCACCCACCCTCCTTTTTTACACCAGCCAGTCACTTTACTGTATAAAAGACAAGTTACAGCCCTATTCCTTCTGCCTGCCTTTTCTTAATAACCTATAGCAGAGGAATTGGTAAGGCTTCTAGACCAGGTTCTCAGAATATCCCCAAATGCTTTGACTCCTGTAAATTACGAAGTGGTATTGGTTCTCCTTTAGTCATTTGGTGTATAAGATTCAAGGTCAGATCACTGTAGATAGTTTAGTCTTGTTAAATTTTTTTTTTTTTTTTTAAACCATGAGGGAGAGGGGAGCCACAGAGGGAGAAGGAGAGAGAGAATCTCAGGCTCAGTGCCCAGCATGCTGTCCCACGATCCTGAGACCATGACCTGATCCAAAATCAAGTCAGACGGTTAACCGACTGAGCCACCCAGGTGCCCTGTTAATTGGGAATATTATTTGAATGTATAGGCGCTTTACTAAAGTGTGCTAACATAGGGCACTATATTAAATTCCCCTTTATATAGTTAAAGGACAGACCTCAGGTCTTCTTGGGTGTCAGGGGACTTCTTTAGGGACAAATATAACTAAATTTTCTGCTAAATAATATTGGGTGCAGGAAAAACAGGTCTATTGAAAAAAAAAACAGGTCTATTGAAACTGCTGAGAAAGGACTGTAAGACTCCTTGGTGGTCCTACCTAGAGAGGGAATCCTTAAAAGATTCATTTACCTCTGACCTGTTCAGTCAGGCCCACCAAGAATATATTTGTCAGTCTTTTTATTTAACATAGTTTGTCTTACCATCTTTATTCTTTCATCAAATGTTTGCCTTTTATGGTATTAGATACTGTGCTCTTCTGGGAATATACAGATGAAGACACAGTTTATGCCCTTTTAGATAGATAATTTTTTTTATGAAGGTAATATTTGATGGGTAGAAAAACATTGATCCTCAATACAGAGAAATGTGAACGTGGATTGGAAAGCACAGGAAGGCTTTACAGAAAAGATGTTTGAGTTTGATTCAGACGGATGAATAGTTTCCCAGGCAGAGGAAGGGTCATTGGCCAACTGATTGACCTTTACATAAAGCAAATCAAAGATCTCTCCAGAACTTTGAATGACAGAACCTTTTTAAGGCAGTGTCTGATACTCTGGCCCTTTTCTTCTCTTGGGGTAATTACTTTCAGTGTTCTTGGACTTAAGACTTTGTTTCTGTGAGCACTTGGAAAGTTAGTTGAATGTGTAGTGGGTAAGAGTTCAGGCACTTAAGTTAGATTGGGTTCGAGTTGGTTTTACCACTTAACTAGCTATGTGATTTGAGGCAAGTTATTCAGCTTTACATTTTTTTTGTCTTTAAAGTTAGGATTACATTTTGTAACAGCTGGCAATATTTTTTCTGTGTTGGGAGGAATTATGGTTACAACCCTATATGCTTCTTGAGTACAAGGTACATTAATTCCGTCAGCCAGTACAGTGCCTGCTCATTTTCCCATGACTGATTCTGAACAGTTTGCTTCCATCCTGACTCTGGGTCTCATTAGGAACTGTAGATTAGGCTTTGTGGTAACTTATAGTCAGTCTAATAGGTGGAAACACACCTTTTGTAGATTTGTACTTTGTCTTTATAATATTATAAGACTGTTGAATCTCGGCAGAGACTTGCTTTGCCAGCTGTCTGGGACAGTCTTGGGACAGTCATGTTTACTGGGATGCTGATGTGGAAATACTATTGGCATGGGAGTATCTGTTCTACTAGGCATTGGCATTAAGCTTTTTGGAGATAATTGTTCTGGAGGATTAACTTGGTGGAAAAGATGTGTTTTAAACGGGACTAAACCATGTTTTAATGTATTAAGTTTGAGTCTCTTGTCATTGCAAGCATTTATTGCATCTGTTCTTAGAAAAGCAAAGGATCCTAGGGCGCCTGGGTGGGTGGCTCAGTTGGTTGAGTGTCTGACTCTTGGTTGACTTGGTTTCAGGTCAGGTCAGATCTCAGGGTCCTGAGATGGAGCCCCATGCGGGCACCTCGCTCAGTGGGCAGTCTGCATGAGATCCTCTTCCTCTGCCCTTCCCCCTGCTTGCATCTGTGCTCCCTCTTGCTCTCTAAAAATAAATAAATCTTTAAAAAATAAAGGCAAAGGATCCTGTCAGTTATACTTTTAATGAAAAAAAAAAAAAAGACAAAGACATCCCCATTCAGATGAGTTCAAATACTCAGATTTGAGGTAATATGATTAAATCACAGTACAGCTCTGGAGTCAGATTGTCTGGGTTTGTAATCTACTGAATTTGTGATTTTCGAACAAGTTTAATCTCCATAT
Source organism: Potos flavus (assembly GCA_028534135.1). Lineage (NCBI taxonomy): Eukaryota > Metazoa > Chordata > Mammalia > Carnivora > Procyonidae > Potos > Potos flavus. Next base: position 39,221,810 of record CM052891.1, on the reverse strand, counting down.
TCTTCAGTTTCCTCATAAAATGGGGATAATACTGCTACCTACTTCAAAGGTTTATTGAGAAGATTAAATGCATTAATACATGCAAAGTATTTGGAACAGTGCCTGGCATGATGTGTTTTATTTGTGAATGAGTTTATCGAATGAATATATTTACACAAATACTTCACAAAGAGCAAAACCAAGAGCCATAGCTAAATTAAGGTCAGGGTGAAAAATAATGGGACTCTCCTTCTGGCGGGATAGTCCAGTAATGAATAGAGGCAGGTTGGTTTAATGTATGGATGTCTAATTAGGCTGTACACAGTTAAGACATCCATTAACTAGGGGATGAAGAGGAAATGACCTGGAACCAAACAGGCTTATTAGTATGTTTGATTAAGATGCCTTTTCAATTGTGGATATTACAAATTTCAAAATTTTTGTAACTGGCGATTTTTAACCAGCTACCCATTGTACCCAAACTGATTGGAAGTCCCCAAAATTTAATCCAGACTTTATGTACCAAACTGCCTGTGCATCCAAATGCAGTCATTGACTCTCCATTCTCTAGTTCATCTAAGTTGTGATCATACCTGTTGCAAACAGATTTGACAGCCATCCTCCATCCCAGAAATGCTTAGGTTACATTGATAAAATAGTTGTTCCAAAGATTTTATGAGGGGTGCCTGGATAGCTCAGTCAGTGTCTGAGTTCGACTCATGTCATGATCCCGAGGTCATGGGATCGAGCCCCACATTGGGCCTCTTGCTCAGTGGTTTCTCCCTCTGCCTGCTGTTTCCCCTGCTTGTGTTCTCTCTCTGCCAAATAAATAAATAAAATCTTTTAAAAAAGATTTTATGAAATACTAGTTATGTTGAGAATTTTATGTGAATTTATTTATTTGACAGAGAGCGAGATCACAAGTGAGCAGAGAGGCAGGCAGAGAGAGGGCGAAGCAGGCTCCCCGCTGAGCAGAGAGCCTGATGCGGGGCTCGATCCCAGGACCCTGAGATCATGACCTGAGTCGAAGGCAGAGGCTTTAACCCACTGAGCCACCCAGGTGCCCCTGAGAATTTTATGTGAATATAATTATATTAATCCTCTGCTGATGGTGGATTTGAGAGTGTGGCCAGTTTTGGGTAAATCTGAGCTTTCATATGAAGTTTTGGGATATGTTATAGTTAGGATCATGTTTCTGTTGCTCGTGTTAAAAGGGTAATAAGGATGACACCAGGGTTTTTGTAGGAGCTTCATTATAGTCGTAATTTGTGCAAATTGATACAAAGCATTGGTATAGAACACCTACGGGGTAGTGGGAAGTGCTTTCCTTTTCTGACTTATGCTACTAGTATGCTACTTTTAGGAATGGAGAAATTCCTGAAGATGAGGGGCTAAGAGGAGCAGTTAGGGTTTTAAAAGTAAATAAAGTAACTCCCGAAGTGCCTGGATAGCTCAGTTGGTTAAGCATCAGACTCTTGATTTTGACTCAGGTCATGATCTTGGGGTCATGAGATAGAGCCCTACGTCAGGCTCCGTGCTGGGAGTAGAGCCTGCATAAGATTCTCTTATCCCCTCCCCCCCCCCCCCAGCACCTCCCTTCATAAATAAATAAATGTAAATAATTTCTACAACTCAGTAATAAAAAGGAAAATAAGCCAATTAAAAGGTTGGCAAAGGGTGCCTGGTGACTCTTGGTTTTGGCTCAGGTCATGATCTCAGGGTCCTGGGATGGTCCCACATCCAGCTCCGTGGGGAGTCTGCTTGTGATTGTCTCTCTCCCTCTGTCCCTTCCCTGAGTGTATGCACACCCCCCACTCTCTCTCAAATAAATACAATTTTTAAAAAGGCAAAACATCTGAATATTTTCCAAAGTATTTTCCAAAGAACACACACAAATGGCCAATACACACATGAAAAGATAATCAACATCATTAGCCATCAAAGAAATCAAAATCATGACTTACACAACTTTTCATGCACTAAGGTGATTTTTTTTTTTTTTTTTTTAAGATTTTATTTATTTATTAGAGAGCGTGAGAGAACACAAGCAGGGGGAGTGGGGAGAGGGAGAGGGAAAAACAGGCTTCCCGCTGAGGAGGAACCTGATGCTGGGCTTCAGGATGCTGAGGTCATGACCTGAGCCTGAGGCAGACACACACTGAGCCACCCAGGTGCACTCCCTCCTCCTTTTTAAAGAAACTAACAAATGTTGGTGAGAGTATAGAGAAATAAGAATCTTCCTGTATTGGTGGTGGGAATGTAAAAATAGTGCATGCCTCGTGAAAAAGAGTTTGGCAGTTCCTTCTTCAAAAAGTTACTATGATGACCCTGCAGTTCCACTCCTAGGTATATACACAAGAGCCCTGAAAGCATACTTGCATAAATTTATGTTCATAGCAGTATTATTCATAACAGCCAAAAAGTGAAAATTCAACTCAAATATCCATTAACTGGTAAATGTGTAAATAAAATGTAGTCTATCCATGTAGTATGTGAAGTATATTGTTAGCTGCGGCACTCTGGGTGAACCTAGAGACATGCTAAGGGAAAGAAGCCAGTTATAAAAGATAGCATATTACAGGCATACTTCTTGATATTGAGGGTTTGGTTAGTAGGGGCTCTGCCTACTACTCCCCCTGCTTGTGCTCTCTCTTTGATAAATAAACTTAAAAAAAAAAAATTGAGAGCAAGAGAGCATGTGTGAGAGCTCGAGAGCGCTCACACCAGTGGAGGGGAGGAGCAGAGGGAGAGGGAGAAGCAGACTCCCAGCTGAGCAGGGAGCCTGATGGGGGGCTTGATCTCAGGACCCTGGGATCATGACCTGAGCTGAAGGCAGATGCTTAACCAACCAGGTGCCCCACCATACAACTATTACAGCACCATTGACTGTATTCCCTATGCTGTACCTTTCATCCATGTGACTTACTCATTCCAAAACTGGAAGCCCTTACCTCCCACTCCCCTTCAGTATTTTGCCCATCCCTCTGTGTCCCTTTCCTCTGACAACCACCAGTTTGTTCTCTGTATTTATGGGTCTCTTTCTGCTTTTTTGTTTGTCCGTTTATTTGGTTTTTGGATTTCATATATAGGTGAAACCATATGGTATTTGCTTTCTCTGTCTTACTTCACTTAGGACAATACATTCTGTGGTCCATTCATTTTGTTGCAAATGACAAGATCTCATTCTTTTTTATGGCTGAGTGATATTCCATTGTAGGGGTATAGGTGTGCGTGTGTATGTACGTACATTTGTACACACATATCTTCATCTATCGATGGACATTTAGTTGCTTCTCTATCTTGGCTGTTGTAAGTAATACTGCAATAAACAGGAGTGCATGTGTCTTTTCAAATTAGTGTTTTCATTTTCTTTGAGTAAATGCTCAGTAGTGGAATTACTGAATCATGGTATTTCTGTTTTTAATTTTTTGAGGAATCTCCGTACTGTTTTCCACAGTGGCTGTGCCAGTTTACCTTCCCACCAAAGGTGCATTAGGGTTCCTTTCTCTCCACATGCTTACCAACACTCGTTATTTCTTGTTTTTTTGATAGTTGCCATTCTGACAGCTGATATATCTTATTTTGGTTTTGATTAGGTCCACTTTTTAAAGTATATTTATTTAAGTAACGTTTGCATCCCACATGGGTCTTGAACTCATGACCCCGAGACCAAGAGCCTCATGCTGTACTGACTGAGCCAGTCAGGTGCTGCAGGTTAGGACCACTTTCTACCACATCTGCAGTTAACTTCCTCCACTGAAGTCTTGAACCCCTCAAAGTCATCCATGAGGGTTGGAATCATATTCTTCCAAACTCCTGTTAATGCTGATATATTGACCTCCTTCCATCAATCATGAATGTTCTTAATGGCATCTAGAATGATAATTCCTTTCTAGAAGCTTTTCAATTTATTTTACCTGGATCCATCAGAGGAATGACTGACTATGGCAGCTGTAGCCTTACGAAATTAATTCCTCCCTTCCTCTCTCCCCTCCTCCCTTCCTTCCTTAGTAATTTCTATACTCAACATGGGGCTTGAAGTCAGGACCCCAAGATCAAGAGTGGCAAGCTCTACTGACTGAGCCAGCCAGGCACCTCTTGAATGTATTTCTTAAATAATAACATTTAAAGTCGAAATTATTCCTTGATCTTTGGGATGCAGAATGGATGTTGTGTTAGGAGGCATGTGAAAACATTAATCTTGTCCATCTCCATCAGAGCTCTTGGGTGACCAGGTGCATTGTCATTGAGAAGTAATATTTTGAAAGGAAATTTTTTTTTTTTCCTGAGCAGTATGTCTCAACAGTGGGCTTAAAAATACTCAGTAAACCGGGGTGCCTGGGTGGTTTAGTTGGTTAAGCTGACTGATTCTTGGTTTTGTCTCCAGTTGTGATCTCACGGTTATGGGCTTGAGTCCCATGTTGGGCTCTCCACTTGGTAGGGAGTCTGCTTGGGATTCCCTGTCTCCCTTTTCCTCCAAAATAAATAAATAGATTAAAAAAAAAAATACTTAGTAAACCATGTCGTAAACAGATGCGCTGTCATCCGGGCTTTGTTCCCTTAAACAGCACAGGCAGAGTAGATTTAGCCCAATTCTTTTTTCTGTTTTTTTTTTTTTTTTAAGATTGTGTTTTTAAATAATTGCTACATCCAGCGTGGGACTCAAACTCAGAACCCTGAGATCAAGAGTTGCATACTCTACAGACTGAGCCAGCCAGACACCTAGATTTAGCATAATTCTTAAGGGCCTAGGGTTTTCAGAATGGTCAGTGAGCATTGGCTTCAACTTAAATGCACCAGCTGCATTAGCTTTTACCTAACAAGAGAGTCAGCCTGTCCTTTGAAATTTTGAAGCCAGGTTTTGGCTTCTCTTTGGCTGCGAAAGTCTTAGATAAGGCCGTTTCCTACAATGAGAATCTGTTGTTAGTGTAACCACCTTCATTAATGATGTTAGCTAGATTTTCTGAATAACTTGCTGCAGCTTCTACATCAGCACTTGCTGCTTCACCTTGTTATGGAGAGGTCTTCTTCCCTTGAACCTCATGAACCAACCTCTGCTGTCCTTCACCTTTTCTTCTGCAGTTTCCTCACCTCTCTCAGCCTTCATATAATAGAAGAAAGTTAGGGCCTTGCTCTGGATTAGGTTTTGGCTGAAGGGAATGTTGTGGCTGGTGTGATTTTTTTTTTTTTTTCTTTAAGATTTTATTTATTTGACAGATCACAAGTAGGCAGAGGGGGAAGCAGGCTCCCCCCTGAGCAGAGAGACAGATGTGAGGCTCGGACTGAGATGAAGACCTGAGCTGAAGGCAGAGGCTTTAATTTAACGCTCTAAGCCACCCAGGCACCCCTGGTGTGACCTTCTATCCAGACCACTAAAACTTTCTCCCTATTAGTGATAGGGCTGTTTTGCTCCTATTCTTGTGTTAATTGGTGAAGCACTTTTCATTTCCTTCAAGAACTTTTACTTTGTATTCACAGCTTGGAGGATTGTGGGCATAAGAGGCCTAGCTTTTGGCTTGTCTCAGCTTTCAGCATGCCTTCCTTACTAAGCTTAATCATGGCTAGCTTTTGATTTACAGTGAGCGATGTGTGAGTCTTCCTTTCACTTGACTTAGGATTATTGATTGACCTAATTTCACTATTGTAGTGTCTCAGAATAGGGAGGCCTGAGGGGAGAGAGGGAGAGGACAGTGGGAGGGTGGGGAGACATGACATGGCACTGAATGCCAGGCAGGTCAGTGGAACAGTCAGAACACAACATTTATATTACTGAAATGTGATACAGAAACATGAAATGAACAAATGGTATTGGAAATAAGATGCCAATAGGACTTCCTTCACACAGGATTGCCACAAATGTTCAGTTTGTAAAAAACACAATTCTATGAAGCATAATAAAATAAGGTATGCCTGTATATGGTTCCATTTATATGGAATGTCCAGAATGGACATAAATCCATAGAGATGAAAGTAGGTGGCGACCTAGGGTTGAGGAAGTTGGGGATAGGCGAGGGATAGACTGGGGATAGACTGCTAATAGATATGGAGTGTTTCTTTTTCAAGTGATGAAAATATTCTAAAATTGGTTGTGTAATAATGGTTGCACTACTTTGAATATACTAAAACTACCACTACATTTTAAATGGGTGAATTGTATATGTGAATTGTAGATCAATAAAGCCGTTATTTACTAAAACTGGACAACTGCTGCTTCTGTAGTTGTACCATAGTCTTTTTTGCCTTGTTTTTGGCTTTCTAAATGAAGAGAATGCTGTATTTAATTTGGGATAGAATATTATTGAGTGCTTTAAATGTATTTTTCCATTTCTTTCCCCCTTATTGTAAAAATATTGTTGAAATGTTGAAAATTTTTGGGGTGCCTGGGTGGCTCAGTTGCTAAGCATCTGCCTTTGGCTCAGGTCATGATCCCAGGGTCCTGGGATCAAGCCCCACATCGGGCTCCCTCCTTTGTGGGGAGGCCTGCTTCTTCCTCTCCCTCTGCCTGCCGTTCCCCCTGCTTGTGCTTGCTCTCTGTCAAACAAAAAAAAATGTTTAAAAATTTTAAAGCATAGAAAAGTGAAGGAAATGTAAATTATCGGGAATGGTACCCAGAGACATATTGTTAAAATTTTGGTGGTATTAGATATTTGTATATAGTTTTTTCATATATAATGTTGCAGAGTCTTATAGTTTAAAAGGATTAATGATGTAGCTAGGTTACTTTTTAAATTGCTTTGTTGGGGCCAGTTTAGAAAAGTGAATTACTGGTTCACTTCTGAGGCATGTTTAATTTGTTAGTTTTTGAAAATAAACTGTGTGAAAGTGAGCTTGAAATTACCCTCTTGACTCCACTGCCCCTGAATTTAGCCTTTCTTTCATGACTATAATTAAAAAAAAAAAATGTTTTAGAGGAATGCTTTCAGGCTTCCACAAATGAATTAATGGTCTTACTACTGTACTTCCTAATATTTCTTTCTTTCTAAGATTTTATTTATTTATTTGACAGAGGGAACACAAGCAGGGGGAGAGAAAGAAGCAGGCTTCCCGCTGAGCAGGGAGCCCATGCGCGTCTCCATCCCAGGACCCTGGGATCATGGCCTGAGCTGTAGGCAGACGCTTAATGACTGAGCCACCCAGGCGCCCCATAATATTTCTTTCCTTAATGTTTCAGAATTACATTTTAAAAAATCCACCTTATTGGGGCACCTGGGTGGCTCAGTCGAATAAGCGGCTGCCTTTGGCTCCGGTCATGATGCCAGGGTCCCAGGATCAAGTCCCATGTTGGGGTTCCCTGCTCAGCAGAGAGCCTGCTTCTCTCTCTCTCACTCTGCCTGCTGCTCTGCCTACTTGTGCTCTCTATTCTCTCTGTCAAATAAATAAAATCTTAAAAAGAATCCACCTTATTAAAGTATTTGTATATGATAAGATCTCTTTTACATGTAGAGTTGACGAACAACATGGGTTTGAACTGTGTGGGTCTACTCTAATGCGGATTTTTTTTTTTGGTGAATACAGTACTGTGAACATTTTTTCTCTTAGGATTTTCTTTCTAACAATTTCTTTTCCCTAGCTTGCTTTATTGTAGAATACGGTATATAATACATATAACATACAAAAATATGTGTTAATTATCAGCAAGGCTTCTGGTCAGCAGTAGATCATTAGTAAAGTTTTGGGGGAGTCAAAAGGTATACTTGGACTTCTAACTGTGACTGCTTGGTGGGTCTGCCCACTCTGCTCTCCTGTGTTATTCAAGGATTAGGCTGTACAGTTCAGTGTTTTGATAAATCTATTCAGTTGTAGAACCACCACAGTAGAGCAGTTCTGTTATTCCCCACATTTCCTTTGCACACAAGCTCCCCTCACCTCACCCCCAAACCTTGGTAATCACTTACTTGCTGTCTTTATAGTTTTGCATTTTCTGTAACTTAAAGTGAATTAGTCTTATTTTTGGTCTTTTTTCAGTTAGCATGATTTCGTAACTCATCCATGTTGTTACTTGAATCGTTGGTTTATTTTTTGTTCTTGAGTAGTATTCCATTGTATACATGGATTTTTGGGTTGTCAACTTAGCTATTTTGAATAAAGTTTCTGTGAACATTTGTGTAAAAAGTTTTTGTGAAGATATATTTTCATTTCTCTCGGGTAATACCTAGTAGTGGAATTGCTAAGGCTTAGGGTGTTACAACTGTATAAGAACTACCAAACTGTTTTCCAAAGACCTTACCATTTTAATGTTTCTCTTAATTTCCTGATATTCCTGAAAGGATAATGTTTTTTAAACATGTTTCCTTGGGATTACACATAATTTAACTATTAAGCAGTGTTTCATAAAGTTACCATCTGCATCATACCTTAAGGTATTGCTTATGTTTAGACTGTTAATGTATGCTAATGGTGCTTATTAAAATGCAAATCTTTGGGTCTTAGGACCAAAGATTCTGAAACAGTAAAGTTGGAGAGCCATATGGTAATATGGCATTTAGTCCTTTCTAAAAGCATAGTTTTCATTAATAATATGTTAGGTTAGTGTTCATTGAGCTGTTTTTGGTTCTTCCTCTGCATTCACATGCATTGTTTTTATTTTTTTTTTAAGTTTTAAGAAAAGATTTATTTATTAGAGAAAGATCGTGCACATGTGCACATCGGAAAGGGGCAGAAGGAGAGACCTCGATCTCATGACCCCGAAGATCATGACTTGAGCTGAAATCAGGAGTCAGATGCTTAAACTGAGCCACCAAGTGCCCCTTGTTTTAAGTAGGCTCCACGCCCAGTGAGGGACTTGAACTTATGGCCCTGAAATCAAGACCTGAGATCAAGAGTCAGATGTTTTTTGTTTGTTTGTTTGTTTTTAAGATTCTATTTATTTATTTGACAGCTAGAGAGGGAATATAAGCAGGGGGAGTGGGAGAGGGAGAAGCAGGCTTCCTGCTGAGGAGGGAGCCAGATGCAGGGCTTGATCCCAGGACACTGGGATCATGACCTGAGGCTAAGGCAGATGCCTAATGACTGAGCCATCCAGGGGCCCCTCACGTTCATTGTGTTACCTATTTTTTCCTTTACGGGGGGATTGCCTAAGATTTATCTGGGCCCCTTTCTTTGGTTGCCACCTAGTGGTAACAAATAGGAACCATCAAAAGTTTTGCTGATGAATTGAATTCATAGGAGGGTGGACAGTGTCCTTCTAAAGAAGGAGGAATGGAAACATCCAAAGATAAGTTTGGTTTGTGTTTGTGATTAACCACATGCTCAAATATGTTTCCTATATGAATGCTCTTTCTTTCCATGACTTTTAAATACAGTTTATTTGTATTTACTTGGGAAATGATTTATTTGTAAGAAAATATATTTTAGAGCCTCTAACTTTTTTTTAAAGATTTATTTATTTTAGAGGGGGGTGTGGGCAGGGGTGAGGGGCAGAAGGAAGAGGGAATGAGAAACACAAGCAGACTGCCTGCTGAGCTTGGGGCTTAGTTTTACCACCGAGGTCACAACCTGAACTGAAAGCAAGAGTCAGACACTCAACCGACTGCTCCACCCAAGTGCCCCTAGAGCCTATAAACTTTTTAATCTTTGTCTAAACTGCCAGTTCAATTATTTGTACTAGGAATTGGGCAGGTGTCTTCCTAGTTCTCTTATTTTTTATTTTATTTTTAAAAAGATTTTATTTATGTATATGACAGAGCAAGAGAGCACAAGCAGGGGGAGCAGTAGAAGGAGAGGGAGAAGCAGGCTCCTGCCAAGCAGGGGGCCCTATGCAAGGCTCAATCCCAGGACCTTGGGATCATGACCTGAACTGAAGGCAGATGCTTAACCATCTGACCCACCCAGGCGCCCCCCTAGTTCCCTTATTTAATGAGATAGATCCTTCCAAACCATCCTGTGAATTACAGTTTTGAAGTATATAAAGTTTTGATTCCATACAGATTCTCTTGTTCTAGGCTTTTAGTTTGCTTTCTTTTACATGTTTTTAGTTTTTTTACTCATTTTTTAAAAGATTTCATTTATTTTCATTTATTTGTTTGAGAGAAGGGACAGGGGGAGAAGAGGAGAGCCCCAGTGCGGGGCTCTATCCCAGGATCATAACCCGAGCCAAAGGCAGGTGCCCCGAGTCACCTATTCACTCATATTAGTTTCGATGATTGTATTTTTGTTAAAAGTCGACTTTTTACACTAGCTTGACGGAAAAAAAAAAGACATATTGTGAAGGGATATTATATAACAAAACTTACTTTGTGTAAGGTCTGATTTTACTTTTCCCTTATAGAAATGGTGGAATCAATGAAGAAAGTAGCAGGGATGGATGTGGAGTTGACAGTTGAAGAAAGAAACCTCCTATCTGTTGCATATAAAAATGTGATTGGAGCTAGAAGAGCTTCCTGGAGAATAATCAGCAGCATTGAACAGAAAGAAGAAAACAAAGGAGGAGAAGACAAACTAAAAATGATTCGGGAATATCGGCAAATGGTGAGATTATCATATCCTAGACATCTTTAAAGAAAGATGCCTTCTTGGCATCTGGTTTTGGATATTTTATTTTAAAGTTTTATTTATTTAATCTCCATACCCAGTGTGGGGCTTGAACTCATGACCCTGAGATCAGGAGTCACATGCTCTTTCTAACTAAGCCAGCCAGGTTATCCAGGTTTTGTACATCTTCTTAAAAATTTATTTGAGAGCCAGAGTGCATGAGTGGGGGGAGGGGCAGAGAGGAAAGGAGAGGCAGGCTCACCACTGAGCAGGGAGCCTGACATGAGACTCTGTCCCAGGATCCTGGGATCATGACCTGAGCTGAAGGCAGACGCTTAACCGACTGAGCCACCCAGGTGCCCCAGTTTTGAACATTTTTTTTTAGGATTTTATTTATTTATTTGACAGAGAGACAGTGAGAGAGGGGACACAAGCAGGGAGAGTGGGAGAGGGAGAAACAGGCTCCCCGCTGAGCGGGGAGCCCCATGTGGGGCTCCATGCCAGGCCCCTGGGAAGGCCCCTGGGATCACGACCTGAGCTGAAGGCAGATGTTTAACTGACTGAGCCATCCAGGTGCCCCTGGACATTTTAGATCACAGCCTAAAACACATGTTGTATACATTTGTAATAACATTTTTCTCTTTTAATGAATTCATTTTTTACTTACCTGGATTAGGGTAGGCTATACAATATTTCAGGAGAGAGTCGTGAAGAATTTTTCTCTGGAAACTGCAGAAAGTGTTCAGTTTTCAACACCACACAAGTAGAGAACGAATTTAATGTTTGTTTTTGTTATAGTTAGCTGCAAAATGCTTCATTGCGTGACTTGAAATTACCATTCAGGAGAATTTAGCAAGTATTTTTGTACCTCTTATATGAACCACACAATTTGCTAGGTGCTTTCGGTATAGAGATGAGACAAATAATACGCTTTTATCCTTATGGAGGCTCAGTCTAGTCATTTTTTTTTTAATAGAAAATGTTAGGGCATTGGACATTTTATGAAGTTATTGTTTCAGATACTATATTTGTGTATATAAATATATGTAATTTTTCTTACTGTGAGTTTTGTCATTAAAGTACAGTAGCCATTGATCTAGTCGGTGGTTTTCAACCAGAGGTGATTTTGCTCCTCAGAGAACATTTGGCAATCTTTGAAGACATTCTTGGCTGTCTCAACTTGAAGGGTACTACTGGCATTCAGTGGTTTGAGACAGGGATGCTGCTTGGTATATATCCTATTGTGCATAGGACATCACCACACAGCAAAGAACTATCTGGCCCAAAATGTCAATAGGACTATTGCTGAGAAACTGATCCTGGTGGAAGAGATAGGTATATAGAAACACATTTAGAATTCAGCAAGGGAAATTACAGGAAGACTCACGAAGTAGCATGGGGAGTGAAATTGGTAGGGAGAAAGAAAACTACAATTTTTTTTTTTTTAAGGATTTTATTTGTGAGAGAGCGAACACAAGCAGGGAGAGTGTCAGGCAGAGGGAGAATCAGGGTCCCAGCCAAGCAAGGTCGCTGATGCGTGAGACTCGATCCCAGGAAGCTGGAATCATGACTTGGAGCCAAGGCAGGACGCTAAACTGACTGAGCCAACCAGGCGTCCCCAGAAACTCCATTTATTAATTATCTCTACCTCCGTTGGGCACTATTTTGAGTGGGGAGATATTTATTAGTATGTATAAATGTGCAAGGTAGGGTATTTATTTAAATTACCCAGTAAAGACTATGTTATTGTTCTACTTTATAAATGGGAAAACTAAGGTTCTGAGTGATTGATTAACATACCTGGGGTCACATAGAAGGATATCAGTGTTTCGATTAACCTCAGATATGTTGGAACAAGAATATGGATTGTAAGTAGAAAAGTTTGGTGTCTCAGCAGGATGATGAAATGAGAAAGTGAAAAGTGCTAGAGAGAGAAGTCTGTGCTAAATTGTGGGATTTGGACTAAGTAGGAAAGGAAGCAGGAAGCAAAGAGAGGGACTGATAAATTGAGGGAAGATGAAAGATTCAAGCGTCTGGGTGTCTTTATGTGTCCCTAAGTAGGAATAACGGGAATAAAGGAAGTAAAAAAGGAAGTTACAGTCCAGTAGTGAAATAATTGAAGACTTCTTGGATAAAGCCACACAGTTAGGGATATTGACCAAAAAAAAAGGTCATGGAGTTGAGATCAAGGAACTGTGTTGAAAGGAACATGAGTGTGATACCTTGGTGTGATACTAGGAATTGGAGAGGTAGGCTGTGAATATGGATGAAAGGCCTTTAGAGATCCACTGATGACAGAGTCTTAGAAATTAGAACATAGAGGATGAGCTTCCAAAGGGGAGCCGTTCGGAGTAGTAGCAGCCAATCATAGTGGGGAGCTGGGAGAATTCAGAAGGTGTCTTACTCCTACGGTAATTGCCACTTGAAAAGCCACAAGGGAGGTAGTTTATTTAGGAAAGAGCTAGTTTAACCTAGGATCAGGTTGAGATTAGGAGAAGAGAGAGTGGGGGAATTCTTTACAATGGAAAGAAAGTTCTAGAGGGCATAAGAAGAACTTGAAAAGGTTCAGCAGTGTCACCGTGAATTAATGGAAAATAGAGAACAAGATATGTGTGTGTGTTTTAGGTAAGTAGCAATATTTACTTTAGTATACAGATTTTTGGTGCCATAACGGACTGTGGATCTCAGCCACTAAAGTGATTGGCTATTGAACATAGTAATGGTTAAGAATGTGAGCATTGGAGGCAGACTGCCTGGGTTTGAATTTTTATTCCACCCCTTATAAACTGTGACCTTAGGCTTTATAACCTGTGTGGGTTCAAATCCTAGCTCTCCCTCTTGGAAGGTCTTTAAATTGGTGATTTTGGCCAAGTACCATAATCTTTGTTTCCCCATGTAAATGGAGACCTATTTTCTACCTCATTAAGTAATGCTAATTAACGTAAGTGTGCAGCACTCAGTAAGTAGTAATTAGTGTTACTCTCAGGTCTGTAGCTGAATCATAAGGTTGTTGGTTTGGATTTTGTTTTGTTGTGTTCTTAAGATTTTATTTTTAATTAATCTCTATACTCAGCCCGAGATCAAGAGTCATATGCTCCACTGAGCCAGCCAGGTGCCCCTGTGTGGTGGTGATGGTTGTTTGTTTTAAAACACTAAACTAAACAGCATGTAGAAGGAAGATAATTTCTATAACCTGGAGACAACTTTTCTCTGCTTTTTTTTTTTATCAAGAGTTGGGAAGAAGGTTTGGTAAAGATGTGTATTATATTTACTGTGGCTCTCTCCCTCAAAACTAGGGGGAGAATGTGTCATAATGTATGTAATTTCTTAAACAGTTTTTGACTTTTTTTTTTCAGGTTGAGACTGAGCTAAAATTAATCTGTTGTGACATTCTGGATGTACTGGACAAACACCTCATTCCAGCAGCTAACACTGGCGAGTCCAAGGTTTTCTATTATAAAATGTAGGTTCTATAGTAGAAGGAAAAATGTCAGATTAAATGTTGGCCCCCTTAGAATTACCACTTTTTCTGTGCTAGGTGTTCAATTTTTATTTAAGAATAGTTGTTTAATGTTAGAAGGATAGTTACATGGGAGGAATGATTTTTAAAACTTAATTTTTGAATGCTCATTTGCATATTCACTGCTAATGAACAGTTACTGTTGCATTTAAGATGGTCAGACTGTTTAGTGTAAAAGTACTAGGTTTAACTATTTGCATATTTATTTATTTGTCAGAGAGAGAGAGAGTACAAGGAGAGAGAGCAGCAGGCAGAGCAGGCAGAGGGAGAAGCAGGCTCCTCTCTGAGCAAGGAGCCTGAAGCAGGACTCAATCCCAGGACCCTAGGGTCATGACCTGAGCCGAAGGCAGACACTTAACCAACTGAGCCACCCACGTGTCCCTGTTTGCATTTGTTTTTTGTGTGGAGTTACCCACCAGCTGTAGCAGTGTATTAACAGAGTTCAATTTTACCATTTTATGTCGAAGTTTTATTTCAAAATTAACAAAGTGTCATGCTATTTTTTTTGGAACCACTTTTTTATGTTTAATTTTAGCCAGCGAAAAACATACTGATTTTTGAGGCTTTATCGTTAATTTCTCTAGGATTTTGCTTATACTTGGTATTCTGAACTCTGAGGAGGAAAACTGAATAGTAGACTAGTCAGTCTTTGCTGAAAGAGACTTTGTGAAATTATTGAAGTATCTGTGTTAATTATTAAATATATTTTTGTCACATTTTACTTTATATACTACAAAATTTTAACAGTTTACTTTCACTTAAAAAGTATTTTTCCTAATTCTGTTTGTTTTGTTTTCTTTTAGGAAAGGGGACTACCACAGGTATCTGGCTGAATTTGCCACAGGAAATGACAGGAAGGAGGCTGCGGAGAACAGCCTAGTGGCTTATAAAGCTGCTAGTGATATTGCAATGACAGAACTTCCACCAACGCATCCAATTCGCTTAGGTCTTGCTCTCAACTTTTCCGTATTCTACTATGAAATTCTTAATTCCCCGGACCGTGCCTGCAGGTAAGTCATGGAAGAGAAACAAAAGCTCTCACTGTGAAAGTGAAAAATGTTACAGGAGAGAATTGTCTTGTTTCCTGGGATTGCCTTTGCAGCCTTGGCCATGTAATAGAGAATTGTTTTGGCTCTTAATGAAACTGCTTTGGATGATTTTAAGACCAACCCTATCGCAGTTCACTAGGATAGCAGTTTTGGATTATGTTGATGGGGAAAACTTTTGTTGGTAGGTTGAATTTTTAACTTGTTAGTGGGAGGGTGGAATTACAGTATTTTTTTTTATATTAGCTTTTAGTCTTTGTAGGCATGTTAATAGTGTTATGCTCTTAGTGTACCTATTTTATATTTTCTGTTTTAATATAAGCAGTTCTCCATCTTTGTTGATTTCCCCCATTTATATATATATTTTTTAGGTTCCCAATTTTTTAAGAGATTTTATTTATTTATTTGACACAGAGAGAGAGATCACAAGTAGGCAGAGAGGCAGGCAGAGAGAGAGGGGGAAGCAGGCTCCCTGTCGAGCAGAGAGCCCTATGTGGGGCTCGATCCCAGGACCCTGAGATCATGTCCTGAACCGAAGGCAGAGGCTTTAACCCACTGAGCCACCCAGGCGCCCCGGTTCCCAATTTTTTGATACAGATAGAAATTTTAAAGGATAGCTCTATGTACATAGCTTTATACTTGAAAAAATTATTGTTGGGGCGCCTGGGTGGCTCAGTCGTTAAGCGTCTGCCTTCGGCTCAGGTCATGATCCCGGGGTCCTGGGATCGAGCGCCACATAGGGCTCCCTGCTCCATGGGAAGCCTGCTTCTCCCACTCCCCCTGCTTGTGTTCCTGTTTTTGCTATCTCTCTGTCAAATAAAGAAATAAAACTAAAAAAAATAAAATTATTGTAAAATATAACATGAAGTTTATCATTCTAACCATTTCCAAAAAGAGATCTATTATAGAGTGAGTAAATGGGACAGAGGGAGAGAATCTCCAGCAGACTCCCTGCTGAGCATAGAGCTGGACGTGGGACTTGATCCCATGACCCTGAGATCATGACCTGAGCCAAAATCAAAAATTGGCTCAGTTGACAAAAATTGGCTTAATTGACTGAGCCACCCAGGCACCCCTCATTCTAACCATTTTTAAGTTGTACAGTTGAATGGCATTAAATACACCCACAATATTGTGTAATCATCACCACTAAGATATTTCTAAAACTTTTTAATCACCTGAAGCTAACCACTACCCAGTAATTCTCCAGATATCCCCACCCCTGCCCCCATTAATCTCTACTTTCTTTTTGAATTTGCCTATTTTAGGTATCTCATATAATTGGAATAATGTATTTGTTGTTAATAACTTACAGTCTTCTTCAGTATGTAAGAATCAGATACTCCATGAAAGGAGAGATTTTCCTGATGCGAGGTGGATTCATTTGAATGCAAACCATTATTTATTCATCTAAAAACATTCTAAATTCCTAGTTGAGTTTGTCCAAAGAGGTACAGGTCTTAACTGAAGAAGTTACAACTATCTGTTCAGCTAATAGTATTGATTGGATCTTTCATTGTCATTCTCCAGTCTAGCTGTCCCACATTTCACTTCAGAAGATTTAAGTCTTCTCCATGCCTTTGTTCTTATGCATTTGCTTTATTTATGTATTTAGTTTTTAAGATTTTATTTATTTATTTGACAGAGAGATCACAAGCAGGCAGAGAGGCAGGCAGAGAGAGAGGGGGAAGCAGGCTCCCTGCTGAGCAGAGAGCCCAATGCGAGGCTCAATCCCAGGACCCCGAGATCATGACTCGAGCCAAAGGCAGAGGCTTTAACCCACTGAGCCACCCAGGTGCCCCAACTTCTTTATTTTTTAAAGATTTTATTTATTTATTTGACAGAACATAAGCAGGGGGAGCAGTAGAGGGAGAAGGACAAGCAAGGTCCTCACTGATCAGGGAGCCCAATATGAGGCTCGATCCCAGGACCCTGGGATCATGACCTGAGCCGAAGGCAGATGCTTTAACCAACTGAGCCACCCAGGCGCTCCTGTGCATTTGCTTTAATTTTTAGTGTTCCATTCATGCTCTTCTACCCTTTAAGATGAGTCCATATTTGACTTCCCGATTGGCTTGTTCTCTAGGGTTTCTTAAGTACTTTCTCCAGAGTAGCACTTTATGCTTGTTTTATAATAGTTTCATGTATCAGTCCTCTATTCCTAGATGTTCATTGTGGACTGAAAGTGTTTCTTTCTTTCTTTCTTCTGTTTCTCCACTAGTGTCCTGCATCACTTGGTGTACATCATACACCATACCTAGTAAATGTTGATTTTGTTTCTTTTAAATTCTAGTAAATGGCTTATATATATCTATCACCTTTCTGTGGGTTCTATATCCCCCCCCCTTAAAGTCTTTGGAATTAAACTGAGCTGTTCCATTTCATCTTTTTACCTTAAAGTTTTATTACATATGTGAGCTGTTGACTATGTAATACTTTCATTATGCATATATTTTGGTGGTGGTTCAGGATAGAATTTGGTCTGTGTATTCTGTTTACTGATAGGCTTGTCAAAAGGCTAGTAAGAAATGGTGCTCTAGGGTGCCTGGCTGGCTGAGTTGGTAGAGTATGCAACTTTTGATCTCAAGGTCATGAGTTTGAGCTCCACATTGGGGGGAATGTTTGTTTAAAAAAAAAAAAAAATAGTAGTTGTGCTCCAAAAATTTTATTGCCTCCAAATTTGCTAGATTACAGAATTAAATAGTCGGTTTTTATAAGTTATCACTAGTTTTTCCTTTATTTCAGTATTTAAATCCAAGAGAGTGTCAGTATTACATACTACAGGATAACTGAAGAAAAAGATTGATTTCTAGCATGTCATTTCTGTTTTTAAAGGGCTTATTTTTGTAATATATTTATGTAAATACTTTTAGGTTGGCAAAAGCAGCTTTTGATGATGCAATTGCAGAACTGGATACGCTGAGTGAAGAAAGCTATAAGGACTCTACACTTATCATGCAGTTGTTACGTGATAATCTGACACTATGGACTTCAGACATGCAGGGTGATGGTAAGGAAACTCTGAAGTTAAATGCATCTCTTTCAGTCGTTGGGTCTTTTTACTCTTAGGAGTTCCTTGGTATTGCTTCACATTAAGCTACAGTTTAGACTCAGCCTATCCTCCAAACTACCAAATTTTAATTATTCCCTTTACAGCAGATGATCTCAAAGTACAGTTTTCCATTTGGGGCTGTACAGTGATGATCTAAAAGACTTGTTTGGAAAGGGGACTCTTTAATATTTGAAGATTTAAAAGTTTTGTCTCTAATGTTTGCTAAACTTAGTTTGCTTCTCTGTTTTGGAAGATGGAGGCAGGAACCATCTCATTTTATTTTTCTCAGATTCAATTTTAGGGATCTACGTAATTGTATTTGAATGTCACGATCACTGCTTTGGCTGACTGGTATCCTCAGGTTAAAACTAGACGGTGTCAGTAAATACTTATGAATCATCTTTGTGGAAATCTTTATCTAAAGCAGGAAATTTTTTGTGTCTGGATTTTATGAAGCAAATGGAATGTCCTACTCTTAGTCCTTATTTAAGAGGTCTGGTATAGGCTCTATTGTTGTTGTTTATTTTTAAGTATAAATAGTATTTTACAAAACTTAGTCTTGTGATGGGGGTTAATATTTATTTTAAATGCCCAAATTTGTCATAATTGTTGATTTTAAAGATTTTATTCTGCTTATTCCAAAGAATCCTTTTTATCCATGATCATTGAAGAGTGACGTGACCATTTTATGAGCTAGCATTACAGTTGGTAGTGGTGGTATGGGAAGTGGAAACAAAAAGTTTGTCAATTTTAGTTGCAGATCCTTTAAGAGAGTGTATTACCCAAACTGAAGCATGTGTTGCATTGCTTGAGGCTAGCTATGTGTCTTGGCCAAGCCAGCATGCTGGACTGTCTTTGGAAGCATTATACTTCTTAAATGTACGTCTGAAAATGGGTTTTTTGGGCATGTATGTTGTAATTTCCTTACTCTGGAAGGATAGGGTCAGATTTTAGACTTCCTTAGGTACTGAAGTGAGAATTAGGTGACTCAGCTTTAAAGCTAGCTAGCTTTATGAAATATTTAGATATTTAACTAGAGTTGGCTTGAGATATGTGGCACATGTGACCTACTTGCACATTTACCCAATAAAGCCAGATGGAGCCACAGAGTACTTTCCAACACAGCACTTCGCCAACAGCTGCCAGTCTGTGGAACTCAAAACCAATTTACTATCTCTGAACTAATGACTTGAGGTTCCTTCTAGCTTTAACATTCTGTTGTATTCTAAACAATAACTACTCAGAAGAATGGCCAAACAGCTGTGGACTCTTCACAGTCACCCTCAGCTCAGAGACAACTATCTCTCTGCCTGTTTGAGGGGATAAAAGGAAAACATGTGGAGAGTTTGGTAAGCGATATTGACCGAAGTAAGATATATACCCCTCTGACCTCTGGAGGCATTTTTCTGAGGATGAAAATAACAAAGAAGGTGACCTGGGTTGCAACACTCTTTTTTTTAGATATTTCATGCCAACTTTTATAATTAAGATTGCTAGATTAAAAATTAAATGGAAATAAAGTTTATATTTTCTAATGCTATTCTTATTTATCACTGGTAACCCATAGTTAAACTATATGTCATTTTGTTTTTACATAGGACCAAAGATCATTCTTTTTTTTGGTTATCATTTTATGAAATAGATTGCCTTCTACAATAGGATATTTTCTTGAAAGTACTTTACATAGTTGCAAAGGTTCTTTGTACCAGAGATGTTTTATTAAATTTCAGCATAGATTTTTCTTTAATCCTTGAACAGTTTTATTTAAATGTAGTAAAATCCACTTGCTTCAGTTCTTATCACTGTAACGGACAGTTGATTAAAATTGGTTGAAAGAGACTAATTTTCATTTAAGAGCTTTGGTGATAAAATATTTGAAATAATGAAACATAAGTTTAACTGAAAAATTCAAGTAATCTTGGACATTTTAGTAAAATTAACAAATTATCTGAATTTACAAATTGTTGTGGGTACTTAGTCATTTATTCGCCATTTTTCCTAAAAGATACAGTATTACATGTTTTATTAAATTGGTTTTCTTAAAATCTGTGCAAAATTGCAGTCATGAAATTGGCAGTTTCCCAGGATGTTGGATTTAGTTGAGCATTATTTAGATAGTTTTCTCCTTTTTAATTTTATTATGGAAAATGGTGTAAAAAAAAACACACTTGAATTAAGAGTTTCTAAAGGAAGAAATGTGTTTGCATTCCCGAGCTTTTACTGAGATGTTTTTATGTTTTTTAAACTGCAGAATATGTTCACTTCTGTCTGTGTTGGAACATCTTTATGAACATTACCACTTTCTCATCAAGTGATTTCAGTCCTTTTCTCTTTAACCTGTGTTCCGAGGACATTTCATACACAAGTCCATAGAAAGGAAATGTGTGTTCTCTGCCAGTCCCCTTCTTCCCCCCAAATCAGGAAACAGTGGGCAAAGAAATACATATCCAAAGAAACCTTCCCCCCCCCTTCTGTATACCTTTTAAGAGGATATCATTTCATCCTTTTAAAGGTAAGAGGAACAGATACTTTGTAGAGTGAAGTGTATACAAAGTAAAAAGACCCAAATCTGACTCTCCTAAATCATTGATGTTTTCTTTTGTCCTGCTCTCTCGGTTTATTTTTCTTGTAATGTTGCTTTCATATGATTGTTCTCCCTCCCTTTTTCCTTGCAATATAGATTCCTAAAGGAAAATCCAACTCTTCCTTTCCTAAAAACTCTACTTTGTAAGTCATTATCATGGCACAGTGAATTCTGCTTTTTAGTTTTGGTTCTTCACTAATCATGCCTGCATATATCATCATCCTTTTGCTTACAAAACTGCCTGTTCTACATTCTAGGATGTGAAACCTTCTAAGACATTTATGATCTGCTACCCTTGTCTACCTCTGGTTCGGTGTGACTCATCTGACAGTATTCTATGCCAAAGTTACTTGGAACTTTTGGCAAATCTAATGGTTGCTTATAAGTGAATTAGAGTGTGCTCTGTTGTTGTTTGTTAACCATATTTTGGCAATGTATTGCTGTAAAAATGAGCGTGAATGTTCCTATCATTTCCTGAGTTTGAATACATTATTTTGGGAACCATTGGGTGGTGCATTTCTTCCTCTGTAAATGTTTTTCTTTTGTCTTTCTTTGCATGCTTTTTTCTATATGTATGAGTCAAGAGTCTTTTTGTACCTTAAGAACTTTTTAAAAGAGTCACATTTCAATATCAAACATTTTTGTCAGAGAAGAAAATTTAAAATGTCTAAAACTATGCTTACCTAATCTTTGTTGCCGTAACAGCATTGTTTTATCATACCGAGGTCTTTCAGACTGTTTAAAAAGCACTCCTCAGGTTAAATGCTTTATGTTGGTAGGCAGCCAGTCTTAGTGTCATTTGTCCATCCTAATTAACAAGCAATATGAATGGATGGATTATCTGAACCGAAATGATTGTTGGATTAATTCCTTATTTTGATTCAAACTGTTGACTATGTAGGAATTGTAGTGATTTATTAAAGCACAAAAGAATGTAACTTTTACCTCCTTCATTATTTTTTATCAAAAGCTTGCATGCTTTCTTTATTATGGCTGACTTATTTAATGCTTATTAATAGGTAGATGATTCTCCAGTGAATAGGCTGGCTTTCTGTTGCATGTCATAGTGCAGTTCAAATTCCTCAGGCCAATCATCATGTTTTAAGGGAAAAGAAAAATGGCATGAGAGAACTGGTCCAAATGCCCTTCTTTAATAACCTCAGCGGTCTGGTTTACTTTGAGCATGCTGTTTCACTCTGGAGTAAGAAATTCGGTTTATGGTTTGGTGTGACTGGCTAAGATACAAAATGTAAACTCCCTTAAGAAAGCAGAACCCTTCCTCTAAAACTGTAGAACTTCTTTGGAGCATTTTACTGCTCAGTTCTCTACTGAAGCGTTTCACATGGAGCTTGTGGGTAGATTTTACCAAAAAAAGTAATAAGTACCCTTGATTCTTAAAGAGGTGAGGTTATTGAGAAAGAGTATTTTGACCCAAGATATACATGAAAGCTTGAATATCATTTAACAATATGGTTACTGTGGCTGTCTACTTTTAAGAGCTTATTTAGCATAAAAATAGTTTTACTGTGCATTGGTTTTTTTCATCTGACTATTGACTATTCAGGACCTTGATCCAGCAGCACTTCTTGGCTTAGGCATCTCGAGTGTCAAGGATGGTAGAAGTCCTTTGGCTGTCTGTGTTTAATACTAGTTGTAGCAAATATAAGGCGTCTATGCTTGGAATGATACCTTTCTTTGTTACCACAACAGTTGAATTTAGTCAGTATAAAATAATTAACTCATTCTTCTTTGCAGGTGAAGAGCAGAATAAAGAAGCGCTGCAGGATGTGGAAGATGAAAATCAGTGAGACATAAAAGCCAACAAGAGAAACCATCTCTGACTACCCCATTCCTTCCCATCCCACTCCCATTGGAAATTCCCCCATTGTCACTGAGAACCACCAAATCTGACTTTTACATTTGGTCTCAGAATTTAGGTTCCTGCCCTGTTGGGTTTTTTTTTTTTTTTTTTTTTTTTTTTTAAACAGTTTTCAAAAGTTCTGAAAGGCAAGAGTGAATTTCTGTGGATTTTACTGGTCCCAGCTTTTAGGTTCTTTAAGACACTAACAGGACTGCATAGAGGCTTTTTCAGCATTACTGTATTGTCTCCTGCCAGATGTGGCAAGATCACCATTAGAAATGGAAATTACATTCAAAAGCCATTAGACTTCTAGGTGATGCAAGCATCTAAGAGAGAGGTTAATCACACTATAGAGGCATTGTGGTATCATTTTTCCTTTTTCTAATTGTTTAAATCGAATTTTATACCAATGTTTAAAATTAATGGGGTGTTAGCTTGAAGTGGTTAAAGATTATTTGGAGAGTTGTAATGGTTTTGCTGTAAAAAGTGTTTCAAACTCTGCTGAAACATTGCTGAAAAGCATGGTGCTGGTAACAGTTCAACAATCCGTGGCTGCTCATTCTTGCCTACTTTTACTCTCCCTCTAAAGCAGGTTAGCATTGAAGGTGGTATGGAAAAGCCTGCATGCGTGTTCAATTCTTTGTTTCTTCTCCTTCCCTTTCCCCCCGGGCCCCCCCTTCCTCCTTCGCTCGCTCAACCTCTTTTGTTCAGTATGTGTAACTTGAAGCTAATTTGTACTACTGGATATCTGACTGGAGCCACAGATACAGAATCTGTATTGTTCTTACTGAAACACAGCATGGAATTAACATTAAACTTAAATAAAACAAACCTAAATTAAAAATGCCAAATATTATTGCGCCTCCATCCTTTATCTTTCTAAAATAAACTCTAGTCCAAGCACATTGACAGTATTGTTTGCCTAAGTGTGGAAAGATTCTCCCCCTTCTTCCACAAGTCACTTGTGTTTCCCAGAGATGATGTGTATTTTTAGGAAAATAACTTTCTTTACCTGTAACCTGGTTGTTGAAGAACACTGAGTAAGAACACCCAAGTCATTTCATTACTATCCTATCTTCTTAATCAGGTAGCAACACGGTATTTATTTTAATCATTAAAGTACAAACTCATGCTTACACAAATTGTAATTATGTATCATTTTCTAGCATGGAATTTTGGGTTGTACAACCAAATAAGGCTGAATGTGTCAGAATAATCTTCCTTAGGTTGAAGTAAAATTACCCCCCCCCCCCACTACCACTTCTAAAGGTCAGTGGCAAGAACAGAAAATAATTACATTAATTTTCAGTAGTACGTGTACACATGGTAGAACTATAGCCACCCCCCTTACTAGAGACGCTCATTGTTAAGTAGTTTCTTTGAGAAATTGTCTACATCAGTGTGTATAGGTATTTAGTTACTATAGACCATTCTGTATCAGGCATTTAGATCTAATTTGAGTGACTGTGTAACATGGATGTACTCCTAATTTTTTTTTTTTAAACCAGTTGACTCCTTTTGGACATTCAGATTGTTTCCAGCCTTGCTATTAAAATTATGGTGCTGCATTAAATATCTTTGTAACTGTCTCCACTGAAATATTTGCATTTCTGGATTTCCTGTGGGAGAGAACATAACTTTTCAACTGATAAATACTGCCCATTTCCTTCCAAAGGGATTGTTCCACTTTTATAGCCCCCCCCAACCTATCAGCAATGTATGAGAGTATCCGCCCCATCACCACACTTGATTCATTGCTAAAAGATGTTGACACCAAAAGTATACCCTGGCTTAATTCTCAGTAGTGAAGACTTAGGAAATTAGCAGAATAGCAATGTGTCCTAGTAGTTTTTATCTTTTTTTTCCCCCTAGTAGTTTTTATCTTATTAAAATATATGTGTATGTGTATTAGGATAAACAAGGTTTTTTTGTATTGCTATTCCATTAGATAGTTGTGGAGATATGGAGCTATGGCCAAGAGATTTTCAGGTTGATTGGTTCTTTTTCCAACAGTAAAGTGGCCAGATGTGTGCTGCATCAAGGTCCAAAACTGAAGGAATTCTTAAAATTCTATCACAGATTTTTAAAGGTAATGGGACTCCGGTTTTGTTGTCTGCTCCCACACTAAACACAAATGCACAAGTGCCTGGACTTAAAGAGTCAAACACATGGGTAATGTTTTTACAAAATAGTCTGGCTTGTGGAGATGATTTCTGTCAAGTTACGTTGTTACAGGTGTGTGTTTAGTGAAAGGGGTCTCTAGTTGGCTCTTGGATGGAGTGCTTGTATTCAGCAAACTCAGGATTCCATGAGCATGCTCAAGAATGTGGCAGTCTTGGAGAGAAAAGAACTTGCCACCCAAAGAAGCCATTAAAGGCACTTGGGAAAGGATTGTGGTTACTGGTGCAGGTCTTTAGGTCCCTATAAAATATTGGAAGACCAGCAATCAGGAAGACTGCAGAAAGGTGACAGCCCTGTAAGAACTGTCACTCCCAATTCTATCTGTGGTCTGAAAAGGTGGAGTTGTTTCAGCTCTGTTTAGTGCTCTGAGGATCGATTGGTTTCAATAGAAACTCGAGTTACCATTACAATTTGAATGCAGTTTATGTTTCAGTTATAATTCTTAGTGTTTGCTTTAAAAAAAAAATGCCTTAAACCCAAAGGTTTTTTAAAATGTTGGAAGCATCAATAATTGTGTCTGTTACACGCCTGGATTCTGGAACTGGTGGCCAGAAAAACAAATATCCAAAGTTATGTTTTACTTTTTCAAGGAAGATGAGAATGAACTTTAAGTTAGATTATTGTTAAGGGGAATTTGATGGAATAAGTGTGAACATTTAATTTGACTTCTCCCTCGGACAAATGCCACTTGAGATAAAGTTTAGTACGATCCAAATCAGCTGCTATGCTGTTAATCCTAGGACAATAGGAGAGTGAGCATGTTGAGATGGCATTTTAAAAGTGAATCTTGCTTTGTTTTGAAAATTGTAATAAGTAATAGGGGTCACTGGTGAAATTCTAGGATGGGTCATTACAGGAATTGTGAGCTTTTAGAGGAAATGATTCTGGATCCAATCGGCTAAGCAAAATCAAACCTTAATCTTGTTTATATATCATTTGAGTTACTAATCCTGTAGTTGATAGAATAACTAATACTTAGCTAACATTCAGTATTGGCTGTGTACCAGGCACTGTGCTAATTTTTTTAATTTTAAAGATTTATTTGAGAGAGCAAGAGCATGTGGGGGGGGAGGGGCAGAGGGACAGGGACAAACAGACTCCCCACTGAGTGTGGAGCCAGAATTGGGGCTTGGTCCCAGGACCCTTGAGACCATGACCTGAGCCATAGGGGCTTAACTGACTGAGCCACCCAGGTGCCCCAGCACTGTGCTTGTTATTAAGCAGTGTCTGTAATCTAGCACATAAATACTCAATAGTTTGATGAGTTGTCACCTGCATTTTGCAAATAGGAAAATGGAGAAGTTGAACTTGGCCAAAGCCACACAGCTAGTTGTATTCAAACAGGATTAATAGTTGTGTTTGTAGGACTACAGAGCCCATGTTCTTAACCATTAAGCCTTTCTACTTTTTTGCTCTTTATCAAAACTTAATGTTTCATTGAAATATTTCCTCTAAAGTGACCATTTAAAAAATGCATTTCTGAGATCATCTGTTTTACAACTGATACACTCCTTTCCAAAAGCTGTGATATGCATATTAAGAAATGGGCCCTGTGCTGTCTCAGTTATACCACTTTGGTGAAGACCCTGGGTTGGCACTCTGCTATGTGTAAAGGAGGGCTGAAAATTGTTTTTCTTAAAAAGTGCATTGCTTTTTGGACATTTACTTCTTTGATAAATAGGGCTACTTCTAAAGCTAAGATTGACCATTCTTCCTGTTGTGCTGGAACTCCTGGTGCTCGTGCTTCCATTGTATATTGCTTCTTTCTAGGTCCTCCCCCAGACCGTTTTCCAATTTCTGGTGTTTATAGGTTTGGGATAGGGCTTATTACAGCACCTAAAGCTTCTTTCCTATTAATAGCACATTTGTAACCATGATAACAGGCCACAGTAACTGCTGAGTTCCCTCAGAATTTGCTTTTGATAGAATTCTAGGAATTACTTAAAGAGCATTTTTTTTCCCCACTAAGCCTTGTTCCTCATTAATATGTAAGCCAGAACATTTAAGAGATACTAATTTTGCCTAGGTAAAGATGATAATTGTTAATTGGCAAAGATTAGATTTATAGAATAATCTGTTGTGAGGATGTAGAGAAACATTGTCATATACCGTTGGCATTCTTTTAAGTTTTATATTTAAGGATAAAGAAAATACTTCAGAAGCATGCAGCTTAGTAAATTTCCATAAAGGGAATACACTGTTTAACCATCACTCACATCAAGATATAGAACAAGACCAGCATCCTAGAAGACTCTCTCATGCCCCCTTCTCAGTCTGTAATTACCCCCTTATTCCTGTTAGTTTTGCCTCTTTTTGAACTTGATATAAAAGGAATCATACAGCATTTTTCCCCCTCAATGTTATGTGCTGTCCCTCCATGTTGTTGCCTGTAATAATAGTGGGTTTCATGGCTATATAGTATTCTGTTCTGTTAGTATACCACTGTGTATTCTGTGGATGGACATTGGATTATTTTCCATTTCGGGAGGTTACCAATAATGAATGATATTATGGACGTTCTTGTACATAACTTTTGGCATACACATATATGCATCAGTGTTGCATATATACCTGAGAATGGAATTACTGGGTTGTGGGGAATACATATGTTCAGCTTTCGTAGATAATTGCAAAATAGTTTTCCAAAGTAGTGCTGTTTTGCAGTCCTGCCGGCAATGTAGGAGAATCTTAGTTGCTATACATCCTCACTGGCTTTTGGTATGGTCACTGTTTTTAGATGTAGGCTTCTGGTGGGTACGTTGTGGAATCTCATTCTGGATTTAATTGGCATTTTCCTGATGACTAAGGAGACTGAACACCAAAATATGTCTGTTGGACATTTGGATATCCTCTTTCGTTAAATACCCACTTTTGCCTGTTTTTCTGTTGAGTTGTCATTTTCTTACTGATACGTAGGAAATCTTTATATATTAGGAATAGAGAATGTGTTTGGAGTTGTTACTGCAATTATCTTCTATATTCTGTGCCCTGCTTTTTCATTATCTTGGTGTCTTGACAAACATCTTAATTTTAATGTAGTCTAATTTATCCATATTTTCCTTTAAGGTAAGTGTTTTATATATTTTATTTAAGAAATATTTGCTTACCCCAAGATCATTAATCTTTTATTTTTCTGGAAGCATTTGTTTGACCTAGCATATCTAGATCTAGAATCATCTAGACTTTGTTCTGTATATGGTAGTAGGGAGATGTTTAAAAAAATACTTCCCTGTATAGATACTCAGAAGAGCCAGCACCACATATTGTTTCATTGGTCTGTTTGTCTTGGTGCCACTGCAGTTCTGTATGTTCGTTATCTGGTAATGTGAGTCCTCCAGCTTTTTGTTCTTCAAGATTGCATTGGTTATTCTTGGCTCTTAGCGTTTCCATATGTTTTTTAGAATTGGCTTATCCATTTCAATAGTAGAACAGCAACAACAAAACCTGCTGGGATTTTGATAAGCATTTTATTCCATAAATAAATTTGGGAAGAATTAGTACCTTTACACAATTATGTCTTTTTGATCTATGAACATAGTATATTCCTCCATTTCTTTAGATCATTAAATTTTTTTTCAATAATGTTTTGTAGTTTTCTTTGTAGAGGTCTGATGCCTTTTGTTGACCTTATTCCTAGGTTTTTTTATTTTTTGATGCTAAATAGTATTTAAATTTTTCATTTTCATATTGTTGCTACTTAATTTTGACTGTTGTATATTATCTTGTATTCCATGACCTTGTTAATTTATTAACAACAGTTTGATGTAGATTCTGTGACTTTCCTTTTTTTTTTTTTTTAATTTTATTTTTAAGTAATCTCTACATGCAACATGGGGCTTGAACTTAAAACCCTGAGATCAAGAGTCGCATGCTCTGCCAACTGAGCCAGCCAGGTGCCCTGAGACAGGTTTTTTAGAGGATTATCTGACAACATAAATGAAAGTTTTAAACACATGCATCCTTTGCTTGTGTGTATATATGCTCACAAATATATGCAGAATATGTCCGTTTCAGCATTATAATAGCAAATTAGAAATAACCTAAATGCCCATCAATTACAGTACATCCTTGCTATGTTGTTTAAAAAAATGAGATAAATCATTTCTGCTAATATAGAAAGATGTCTGCATATGTTAACTGAGAACAGTAAGATACATAAGATATATAATCTTGCATGTAAAACAGGAAAAATATTCTGTATGTGTACTTTGCTATCTTTAGAAAATTTCTGAAAGATAAGTTTTAAAGTAAAAAACCCTTCAGCTTTATTGAGGTACAGTTGACATATAAAGTGCATGTACTAAACTATACAGTTTGATAAGTTTTGGCGTGTGTATATACCTGTAAAACCATCATCATAATGAAGATAGTATAGCCTTCACCCTCACAAAGGTCTCTTGTACTTTGTTATTTGCTCTCCTCCATTCCTGATCAAGCACTAATCTGCTTTCTGTTATATTAGTTTGCATTTTTAAGAGTTTTATATAAATGGAATCATATAGTGTGTACTCTCATGTTTTTAGAGGGAGTGGCTTCTTTCAGCATAATTGTTTTGAGATTCATCCATGTTGCATGTATCAGTTCATTCCTTTTATTGCTGAGAAGTATTCCATTGTTAGAATAAACCGCAATTTGTTTATTCACCTATTAATGGACAATTTGGTTGTTTCTGTTTCCAGTTTTTGTCTGTTACAAATAAAGCTGCTGTGAATGTTTGTGTACAAGTCTTTATGTGGGCATATATTTCCCTTTTTTTTGGATAAGTAGAAGTGGAATGATTGGATAGTATGATAGGTGTATACTTAGCTTTTTAAAAGAAACTGTCAAACTGTTCTTCAGAGTAATTGTACCATTTTATATTTCCACCAGCAGTGTCCGAAAGCTGTTTTTCTTTGTCCACATTCTCTCCAACATGTGGTATGGTCAGTCTTTAATTTTTCCATTCTTAAAGGTGTATAGTGGCATCTCATCATGTTGTGTTGTGTTTTGTTTCTTATTTTTTTTTCTTTTTTTCTTTTAAGCAGGCTCCACGCCCATCACGGAGCCCAACTCAGGGCTTGAACTCACAACCTTGAGATCAAGACCTGAGCTGAGATTAACCAACTGAGCCACCCAGGCACCCCTCATTGTTTTTTATTTGTATTTTCCTAATGACTAATGACGTTGAGCATCTTTTTATGTGCTTATTTGCCATCTGTATATCTTTGGTGAAATGTCTTTTTTTTTTTTTTTTTTTTAAAGATTCTTATTTATTTGACAGAGAGATACAGAGAGAGCACAAGCAGAGCAGCAGGCAGAGGGAGAGGGCGAAGCAGTCTCTCCGCTGAGCAGGGAGCCTGATGTGGGGCCTGATCCCAGGACTCTGGGATCATGACCTGAGCCAAAGGCAGCCGCTTAACCAACTGAGCCACCCAGGCATCCCTGGTGAAGTGTCTTTTAATATTGAGTCTTTTGATCCACGAACAAGGTATATCTAATAGTTAAGTCATTCTTTAATTTCAGCAAGTGTACAGGTCTTTTCACTTTAGTCAGATTTATCTCTATTTCATAATTTTAGGTGTTTTTGTAAGTTTCTCCTAAAGATTTTATTCATTTGATAGCGAGGGAGCACAAGTGGGGGGAGCAGCAGAGGGAGAGGGAGAAGCAGGCTTGCCGTTTAACAGGGAGCCTGATGTGGGGCTTGATCCCAGAACCCCAGGATCATGACCTGAGCCAAAGTCAGATGCTTAACTGACTGAGCCACCCAGGTGCCCCAGTTCCTGCTTTTTAAAATTCAATTTTTGATTGTTCATTGCTAGTATATAGAACAAAATTTGATATTTATGTATTGATATTATACCTTGTAACTTTGCTAAACTCACTTATTCTAGTAGGGTTTTTTTGGTTTTTTTTTGGTAGATCTCATCAGATTTTCTTCATAGACAATCATATTGTCTGTGAATAAAGTTCTCGCTTATTTTTTGCTCCAGTCTGGAGACTTTTTGTTAATTTTGCCTGATTGCTCCGGCTGGAACCTCCACTATAATGCTGAATAGAAGTTGTATAGACATCCTTGTATTGTTCCTGGAAAGCATTTGGTTTGGTGTTTCACCATTAAGTATGATAGTGTAAGTTTTCCATAAATGCCCTTTATTAGGTTGAGGAGTTTAGTTTGCTGAGAGTTTTTATCAGGAGTGGAAGTTGGATTTGTCAAACGCCTTTTCTGGGGGGAAAAAAAAAGCCTTTTCTGTATTATTGAGGTGATCATATGGGTTTTTTTTTCTAGTTTGTTAATATAATTAAATTGATTACTTTTGAATATTAAACCAACCATTCCTGGGATAAACTCCAGTTGTTATGTATTATCCTTTAAAAATATTTTTAGATTTGATTTGCTAGAATTTTGTTGTTTGTTTTGTTTTTGTTTTGTTCTGGTTTTTTTTGTTTGTTTATTGTTTGTATTATATGTTCATGACCCCATACCTGAAAGTTCTGAGGTGCTGAAATGTTAATAGCACCAAGTTTTTCTTCTGTGGCACTGTGGACAATACAGAACAGTGGGCATTCACAGTGGCTTTGCATGAAGGAATGGAAGAACACTTTAAATGATAAATATGAAGGTAATATAAAAGATAAGATTTTTTTTTTTAATGTTTTACCTATTTATTTGACAGAGACACAGCAAAAGAGAGAGCACAAGCAGGGGGAGCAGGAGAAGCAGGCTTCCTGCTGAGCAGAGAGCCTGAGGCGCAGGGCTCAATTCCAGGACCCCGGGATCATCACCCGAGCCCAAGGCAGACGCTTAACAACTGAGCCACCCACGCGCCCCAACTTATGAGATTTTTAAAGAAATTAAGAAATAAGTGTTTAAGACAAAAATTGTAACTATAATGTGGGGTTTATAACATATGTAGTTACATCATACATATGGTTACCATAGCATAAAAAGGCAGCCAGAGGGTGGTAAATGGATCCATTTTGAATGCAAGTTTCTCACATTTTACTTGAAGTGATACAGTATTAACTGTGAAGACCTTGAGAGAGAAGGATATGGTATCTGGCAAGCACTACATAAAAATAATGCAAAGAGGTAGAGCTAAAAATAGGTAGATAAACTAAAATGTAATTGTAAAAAAGAAGCAGGAGAGGACAATAGCATTTGTGCTGCCAAATCTCTCAAGGAGAGATTGAAAACTCACTAAGACCTAATTTTGACAGCTGGGAACATTTGTTCTTTGTTTTTTTGATGGCTGGAGACTTCTCAGCAGTGTTGACATTTGGAAATGAATCCTCTGAGCAAATTACAGAATAGTTCTGCAGATTATGCCGTGTTGTGCTTTTTGAAACAAAGTCAACATTAAAAAATAAGCCCAAATAATTTCCTTATCTAAAAATCTCTTTGTTGACTGAACTGACATTTCAGCTGCCACCCACTGCTGATGATACAGAATTTATCATTTTGATTTCAGCGAAGTAATTCCTGATAAAAATTAAGTCTTTAGAGGAGCATAACAGAATCTAGAGTCTCCTCATTTATAGTAAACTTGGACACAATCCAAACCTCAGCATATGAAGAAACAAAAATGTGACCCATACTCGAGATAACCACTGGAGATGATCCCTGAGATGACCTAGATATGTAAGCAGAGTTTTATTGTTTTCCCACTATAGCAGACAAGGATTTTAAAGGTGTGTTATCTATTATTATAATTATATTCAAGAAGGAAAGGAAAAATGTGTTTGTGATGAATGAAAAGAAATTGTTGGCAGAGATACTGAAACTATGATAAAGAACCAGGGGCACCGGGGTGGCTCAGTTGGTTAAACATCTGACTTTGGCTCAGGTCATGATCCCCAGGGTCCTGGGATCGAGCCCCACATGGGGCTCCCTGCTCAGCGGGAAGCCTGCTTCTCCCTCTCCCACTCCCCCTGCTTGTGTTCCCTCTCTCGCTGTCTCTCTGTCAAATAAATAAAAAGTCTTTAAAAAAATAATAAAATCTTAACCATGTGGACATTTTAGAACTGAAAAATAGATTATCTGAAATAAAAAAATCACTGGATGAGCTTAAATGATGGAAAGATCACTGAACTTCAAATTAGCTCAATAGCAATTATCCAGTTGTAAGGAGAGAGAAAAAAAATTTTTTAAAAATGAGGGATGCCTGGTTGGCTCAGGTCATGATCCCAGGGTCCTGGGATTGAGCCTTGCATTGGGTTCCCTGCTCAGCCAGGAGTCTCCTTCTCCCTCTGCCCCTCTCTCCAACTCGTGTGCGCTCTCTCGAATAAATAAAATCTAAAAACAAAAACACGGCGTTAGGGCATTGATGAGATGATATGAAAAGGTCTAGCATACATGTAAATGTAGTTCCAGAAGGAAAAGAGAGAGCAAAAGGGGATGGAAAAAATATGTGAAGTGTGACTAAAATTGACTCAGATTCTGCTGAAGATAGTTTTACAGTTGAAGAAGTCCAGTGAAAAGTAAAGGAAATGAACACTTAGGCACATGAAACTGCTGAAAATATAAAAACTATTGTAAATAGAATACATATTGACAAATAGACAAATTATATAGAAGAGAATAATGATTCAAATCACTGACTTTTCATAAGAAAAACTGAAGCCAGAAGACAATGGAACAGCAAAATTAAAGTGTTCGAAGAAAAACAGCCAGTTCGGAATTTTTTATTGAAAACATTCTTAAGAATGAAGGTGAGGGGCGCCTGGGTGGCTCAGTCGTTAAGCGTCTGCCTTCG
The DNA here is from genome assembly GCA_028534135.1 of Potos flavus. Lineage (NCBI taxonomy): Eukaryota > Metazoa > Chordata > Mammalia > Carnivora > Procyonidae > Potos > Potos flavus. Next base: position 39,188,385 of record CM052891.1, on the reverse strand, counting down.
GCTCAGGTCATGATCCCAGGGTCCTGGGATCGAGCCCCACATCAGGCTCCCTGCTCAGCAGGAAGCCTGCTTCTCCTTCTCCTGCTCCCCCTGCTTGCATTCCCTCTCTCGCTGTGTTTCTCTCTGTCAAATAAATAAAAAATCTTAAAAAAAAAAAAAGAATGAAGGTGAAATATATTTTCAGATAAAAGAAAGAAGAATTAGTTGTGAGCAGATTTCACAATAGAGAATGCTGAAGGAAGTTTTTCAGGCTGAGAAAAAATGATACCAGGTAGGAAATATAGATGTTTAGGAAGAAGTGAAGAATATTTAAGATAGTAACATGGAAGTGAATATTCTCTTTTGATGTATTTATTTTTTATTTAAGTAGGCTCTATGCCCAGCATGGAGCTCAATGCAGAGCCCAACACGTGGCTTGAACTCAGAACCCTGAGAACTAGACCTGAGCTGAAATCAAGAGTTGAATGCTGGGACACCTGGGTGGCTCTGATGGGTAAGAGTCTGACTTTGGCTCAGGTAATGATCCCAGGGTCCTGGGATCGGGTCCCACATCAGGCTCCTTGCTTAGCGGGAAGCCTGTTTCTCTGCCTGCTCTCCCCCTGCTTGCGTACACTCTCTAACAAATAAATGAAATCTAAAAAAAAAAGAAAGAGTTGAATGCTTAACTGACAGAGCCACTTAGGTGCCCGCCTTTTGGTATCTTTAAAAGAGCATATCAGTGTTCAAAGTAAATTTATAACATGGTATCATGGGGTTAATAGCTACGTATATATGGCAACTATAACAAGTACAAATAACTGAAACACTGGAGGGGTTCAACAAGATGTGAGCGGAGGAAAAAAGGATCAATGAACTTGAAGAAAAGGTAGGAAAACTGGATATCCATATGCAAAGAATGAAGTTAGACATTTACCATACATAGAGAAAAAATGAGGGGAAAACAAACTTAAGAGCTAAAGTGGCTTAGTCAGTGAAGCATCTGCTATAAGCTTAGGTCATGATCCCAGTGTCCTGGGATGGAGCCCTGTGTTGGGCTCCCTGCTCAGCGGGACCCTGCTTCTCCTTCTTCCTCTGCCCTTCCCCCCCCCCCTGCTCGTGCTCTCATGCTCTCTCAAATAAATCTTAAAAAAACAAAACAAAACAAAAAAAACTCTTAGAAGAACATGGGTAAACCTTGATGTTGGATTTGGTGATGATATCTTAGCAAAACCACAGGCAACAAAAGAAAAGAAATTAAAAAATTTTTTTTTAAGATTGTATTTATTTGACAGAGAGAACCAGCAGTGGGACTGGCATGGAGAGAGGAAGAAGCAGGCTCCCCGCTGAGCAGGGAGCCTGAGGGGGGCTCAATCCCTGGGCCCTGGGGTCATGACCTGAGCCAAAGGTAGACGCTTAACCGACTGAGCCACCCAGGTGCCCCTAAATTGGTCTTAAAATGAAGAACTTATTGTGGATCAAAGGACGCTATCCAAAGTGAAAAGACAACCCATGGAATGGGAGAAAATATTTATAAATCATATATCTGATAAGGGATTAATATCCTGAACATATAAAGAACGCCTACAATTCAACAATGAAAAGAAGTTAATTCAAAAATGGGCAAAGGCTTAAGTGGACATTTCTGCAGAGAAGGTATACAAATGGCCAATAAGCATATGAAAAGATGCTCAACCTCACTAGTCATTAGGTAAATGAAAATGAAAGCCACAGTAAGATACCATTCCACATCCATTAGGGTAGCTATTATAAAGACAAACGATAAGTTTTGGTGAGAATGTGGAGAAAATGGAGCCTTTGTACATTGCTGGTCGGAATGTATAATGTTGCAGCCACTGTGGAAAACAGTTTGGTGGATCCTCAAAAAGTTAAATATAGATTCACCATTATGTCCCAACGATTCTGCTCCTAGGTACAGACCCAAAGAACCAAAAGCAGGGACTTAGATACCTGTACAATATTCCTAGCAGCATTATTCATAAGAGCCAAAAGATGGAAACAACCCAAGTATTCATCAACAGATGAATGGATGGGGTGCCTGGCTCGCTCAGTCAGTAGAGCATACGACTCTTGTACACAGGGTCATGAGTTCAAGCCCCACTTGGGGCACAGAGCTTACTTAAAAAAAAACAAAAACAAAAACAAACCATACAGATGAATGGATAAACAAAACGTGGTATATTCATATTTTTCAGTCATAAAAGGAACAAATTTCTGATACATACTACACCTTGGAAGAGACTTGAAAATATTATGCTGAGTGAGATAAGCCAGTCATAACAAAACACATATGTGATTCCAATTATATAAGGTACTTAGAATAGGCAATTCATAAAGACAGTAAAATAGAGGATACCAGAGGGTGAGTGGGGGATAAATAGGGAGTTCTTAATGAGTACCGAGTGTCTGTTGGGAATGATGAAAAACTTCTGGAACTAGTTGTGATGGTTGTACCAGATTATGAACGTTCTTAATGCAAGTGAATTGTCAACTTAAAAATGGTTAAAATCATTTACTTTTTTTTCTAAAGAAAGGCAGACTGCCACATGCAGCGCCTCATTTGGATGTGTCTGGGGTCCTGGAAGCCTGACTACGCTACGTTTTCCTACAAATGGATCTTGAAAACTGGTTTGGAGGTTCTAGCAGGTGAGCGCAGCTACTCCTATACCCTGGACTGAAGAACAGTCCTCCTCCAACAGGGAGGGTTGTCCTCTTTGGGCTCACAGCTTTGGAGGGGCATACATGGAGTGGTGGTGGAGGAAGGAGACACTGGCATAGCCAGTCAGATCAGCTGAGTCAACCTTGGTGATCAGTAGAGTGACAGATGTCACAACCAGATTGCCCTCACATCCTGAAATGAAAAATTATATTTTACCACAATGAAACAATTTTTTTCACAATGAAATAATTGAAAAGGATTGCCCTCTGTACTCAATTTTATTCACTTACATTTATTTTGCATTTTCAACCATGTTTTTTTTTTTTTTTTTTAAGATTTTATTTATTTACTTGACACAGAGAGAGAGATCACAAGTAGGCAGAGAGAAAGGGGGAAGCAGCAGGCCCCCTGCTGAGCAGAGAGCCTGATGCGGGGCTCGATCCCAGGACCCTGAGATCATGACCTGGGCCGAAGGCAGAGGCTTTAACCCACTGAGCCACCCAGGCGCCCCTTGAACCATGCTTTTTTAAAATTATTAACATATAATGTATTGTTTCAAGGGTACAGGTCTGTGATTCATCAGTCTTACACAATTCACAGCACTCATCATAACACATACCTTCCCCAGTGTCCAACACCCAGCCACCCCATCCCTCCCACCCCCCTCCCCTCCAGCAAACCTCAGTTTGTTTCCTGAGATTAAGAGTCTCTTACAGTTTGTCTCCCTCTCTGGTTTCTTCTTGTTTCATTTTTTCCTCTCTTCCTCTATAATCCTCTGCCTTGTTTCTCAAATTCCACATATCAGTGATATCATGTGATAACTGCCTTTCTCTGACTTATTTTGCTTAGCATAATACCCTCTAGTTCCATCCACGTGATTGCAAATGGCAAGCTTTCATTTTTGATGGCTGTATATTATATTCATCTGTTGATGGACAACTGGGACTCTTTCCATATTTTGGCTATTGTCTACACTCAGTTTTAATTTTGCTTTGTTCCCTTCACTTTTTATCATACATTTCCAAGACATCTCACCCTGTTTATAATTAAAAATGGAGGGCACCTGGGTGGCTCGGTTGAGTGACTGCCTTCAGCTCGGATCATGATCCTGGAGTCCCGGGATCGAGTCCCACATTGGGCTCCCTGCTCAGCAGGGGGTCTGCTTCTCCCTCTGACCTTCCCCCTCTCATGCTCACTTGTTCTCGTTCTCTCTCTCTCAAATAAATAAAATCTTTAAAAAAAAAAATGGAAATGACTACATGACTTTCTAGTCTTCAGATGGGCCATAATGGAAGTTAGGTCAATTCCTTGTTTCTTTAGTGTTTTGGTTGTTTACCAGTCTTTGCTTTTTGAATGGTTACTGCCCTAGAATACTATGGCAATGCTTTTTGACTTTTGTCTCCTTTTCTTCCCTTGGCTGGCACTTCTTCCTCCTTTCCCACTGACTCAGGGACTTCTTTTGAAAGACATGCTTGACCCTGTGTGCCTTGCCCATAGCCATGGTTTTATCATGTGACCTCACCCTCTGGCCCTTTGACCCCAAGGAGATGAGTTATAATCTGAACTGAGCCATTTCTCTCCTGAGAAGCTAAATAAGAGTCAGAAAATATTCCTAGGTAGTGGTGGCTGAAAAGCTACCCCGACTTGGGGCTGAGGCCACCATTTTGGATCATTTATGTACTGATGAATCAGAAAGCCTGTGCTGACAGAGGCAGGATGGAGGAAGGTACAGAGCAAGGGAAGAAAACTCAGGAGGCTCTGAGAGATCTTGGTTTCCCAGTTTTCTGATTCTCACAATGTAGTAATTTCACTGGCTCACGGCCAGCCCCTGGAAGGCCACGCAAGTGCTCCCCAGTTCAACATATTCTCCAGAAAAGAGATCTTGCCTACCTGTGGCCAAGGCACACACAGAAGGGAATTGGGGCCTATGACAGATAGGAACCCATTGCGTAGAGGTGAGCATCACATTTGGTCAAGATGACAGCAAGGACCCTGAAAGGGAGCCCTGGAAAATCTTTCCTGGCCAACCAGGACCCTGCTAGTTCTGGGACCTTGGGGGGTGAATAAAGCTGAACCTACAAGAAACTTAGTGGGACCTGGGCATCTTCCACTAAACCTGGCAACACCATTTGCTTCTTACAGCAGCGCAGGGTAGAGATTAAGAGTATGGATTCTGGAGCCACAAGGCTTGGGCCCAAATCCTAGCTCTACCTTTTAATTATTCCTCGAGCATGTTCCTCTGTTCCTCAGTTTTCCTATAAAATGGGCATTAAAGCAGTATCATAATTATGAGGATTAAATGAGTATAACACTTAGAGCAGTGTGCATGTCTGAGAGTTCTCTATGGGTGTTATGGCTGCTAATATTATAGTCCTGGCACCTTCTCTCTGGTTCCTATTATTTTCTTAGAGTCCTTAAGGATTCCCTTCCTGCTGAAATAGCGTAAGAACTAATTGTCCTTCCTCAAATGATTTTTTTTTTTTAAGATTTTATTTGAGAGAGTGAATGACAGAAAGGGAGAGAGAACATGAGCAGGGGAGGAGCTGAGGGAGAAGCAGGCTCCCTGTTGAGCAGGGAGCCAAATGTGGGGCTTGATCCCGGGACTCCAGGATCATGACCTGAGTCGAAGGCAGACGCTTAACCAACTAAGCCACCCAGGCATCCCTGATCTTTCTCTTTTTATCCTCCCTTAGTGCTCTGGGCTTGTGTGGGGTTTGCTGCCTTCACTGTGGTGAAATATCTAAGGAGAGCCTATAGGTTTGTCCTCTACCAGGACTGAAATAAGCTCTCATCTCACAGAGTGAAAACCAGTCTTTATAAAGTCATACTTGATCTGGTCCCCTGTTCTGTGCCCTCATTTAGGGCTCTTCCCTTGCCCGACCCTGCTCTGGCCCCACTAGCCTTGCTATTCTCAGTCATGCCACACCTGCCCCCATCACTAGGGATACTGGCTCTTTCCCCCACCTAAAACATCCCATTCCAGGTATCTCCATAGCGCCCTCCCCCAACCCTCTGAGTCTTAGCTGGAAAGTCACCTTCTTAGGAGGTCCCCCTCACCTACCTATTCAAGCCAACCCCCACCTAACCTAATTCCTTTGTCTTTTTTTTTTTTTTTTTAGTAATCTCTACCTGCAAGGTGGGACTCAAACTCATGAGCCAGAGATCAAGTCACATGCTCCACTGATGGGGCCGGCCAGGTACCTCTATTGCCATCTTTTAACATGCTAGATTTACTGTTGGCTGTCTTGCTGAGGAATCTGCCCCAGGTGCCTAGACCAGTGCCTGGTGGTAGTTAATACTCCACAGCTGTTTGTTGAATGAGTGGCTGGCAGCATGGCATGCTGATCTGGGTATAAAAAGTCTTGGGGGGCATTAGTTGAATCCTGGTTGTGTCACTTACTAGCTGTGTGACTCAGCACAAATATTTAACCTCTCTGAGCCTTAGTTTTACCATCTGTAACTCAAGACCTACCTCTAATGAGTGCTTGGTGAAGAGTTAAGGGAAACAATGTGCTGAGGGAGCCTCAGTTGCCATTCTCTTGTTCTTTCTGGTCCTTTCATCGAAATCTTTTTAAAGGAGTCTCTCAAGCCAATGCGATTGCAGTGAATGTTTTCATTTACTTTTGAATTATCGGTCATTATAAATATTAACAAATAAGACTTAAAAAGGACACCCTCGAGTAGGTCAGACGAAAGTACAAAAATTGTGTGCGGGGCTGCAGTTTAAGGGCGTTTTCTGCAGCCGCCACGTGGTAGCAAAACGGTGTTAAGCAGTGCACGAGAGTCTGCGTCAACGACAGCCAGAGTCCATGCATCGGGAGGTTCTCTCGGTTTGGGAAGAAACAAACGGTGGGACATGCACGGGCCGGGGGGGTGCAGTTCCTCGCTCTTGCCGCTAGGCGTCAGGAGGTTACCGCTTCAGGGGTGGAAGATGGGCCCGTCTGCGATTGGCTAGTGGTGGCTGTGGGAGGCGGGGTTGGAGGAGGATGCAGCGCGCCGTCGGGCGACTTCCTGGTTACGGACACCAGACTTTGGAATTACTTTTTCTTGGTGGTGGGGGAGGGGCGTCAACGGTCCCGTCTTTGTGTGGGGCTGACAGACCAAAGATGCCAGTTGGAGGTCAAAGGCAGAGCTGATGACTGCAGCTTCCGAAAGAGTTTTAACAGAAATACAATCTGCAAGGGGACAGGAGCAATGCCAGGGTCCTAGTGAAGATCCCCTCACTCCCTGAGGGGGCCTCCTTCCTAAGCGCCCCACCCTCCACTTGGGCTGATTGTCCGGAAGACCCAGCTTCCATCCTGTCCCTGTGGTCAGCCGGGACTATCTTTCAGAACCAAGTCTACCCTGGCACAGCCTGGGGCAGTAGAGAGCCCTAAATGGGCTCTTTACACTCGCTAGGCCTCAGTTTCCCCGGTGTCTAATAAGGAAGCTGTGTTCAGTGAGACTCCTGGTCCCTTCTAGCCTTGTCATTCAGCATTTCAGTATCTTCCCAGAGAAGCTCTGCAGCTCCTTTCCTACTGAGGCCCTCCAAGACGTAAAGCTAGCAGGTACCCAGGGCTCACGGAGCCAGGAGACCCCTCAAAAATAGGCCATCTCTTTCGTTAGCCCCCCAGAGGCTCCCCCCATTCCAGCCTTGTGGAGAAAAGAGGAGCCCTTGCCTCAACCCTCAGGAGAAGGAAGGCCTGGCCCATGGACTCAGAGGTTAGGGAGGGATAGCTGAGTTCTGGGCCTGGACTGTGGGGACCTTTGGGGAAGCTTTAAGTGGATCAGTGATTTCAAAGCCATCTAGGTGATGAGGCAGGACAGCGCTGTGGTCCCACCCCTTCATCATGCACCAGAGCATCCCAGGTCTTCTATCTGCTGAGCCCTCCACAGCCCAGGAGGGAGAAGACTGGGAGTATGATCTCCCAGACAACCAGAGGGTGTAGCAGTCACAGGACCAGGGCTGAGGCCTGGTTTGCCCTTTCCCCGCTGCGTGCCATTGAACTACTCAGTCTCTCTGAATCTGTTTCTTCATCTGTCAAATGAGGATGACAAACCCACCTCATAGAATTGTGAAAGTTCATTAAGACAGTGCATGTAAAACCCTTTACACAAAGCTGCCTCATGGGCAGGAAAACCAAGGATCTGTGACCAGCCAAGTTGCCAGGTACAGTATGGGGGCCGGAGTCCCGTTGTCCTGGCAGACTGGGAAAGGGCTGATGGGCACTTGGTGGAATCTGAATCCTCACCCTAGGCCTCAGATGGTGATGTGCTTTGTGTCTGCAGCAGGCAGGGCTGAGCCCCAGGCAGGCAGCTAACAGGACGGAGCTCTGGGCTGGGGGGTGAGGCAGGGGCCTGGAAGCCTGGCCTACCCCAGCTGCGGTAGGGCAGGGAGGCCTCACTCAGGCAGGTCGCTTTCCCTCTCTGGGCCTCTGTTTTCTGTTAGTGCAGTGCTGGGGCAAACAAAGAAATTCCCTGGTTCTGCATTTGTTCGTATAGCAGTCTTGAAGGCCCCTTGGTAGGCAGGAAAAACTTGGGGCTTCACGGCTGGGCCCCCAAATTCCGATGCCCTCAATCTGACTCAGGGTGCCAGGTGCACCAGGCAGGGTATCTCTCTCAGCTCTTGGAGGTAGGAGCCAGCCTTCTCAGAAAGGAGGCCCTGGACTGCCACCCAGCACTCCTGAAAGGGACATCAGGGGCCACAGTAAGGCCAGGATGTGCGGGCATTCACCTGGACCTCTCACTCCCCAGGCCTGAACTCGGAAGTGGGGGGTGGGTAAAGGGAAGAAGAGGGTCAAGATGAGGACTTTTTGCTTCTTTTCATGAAAAAAAAAAGGAGGGGAACCCTTTTCTTGATTACAGCTGACTTCATGCTTAAGCTGTAAGAATGAGAGGCAGGATCCATCCTCCAGGTTCCTTGGGAGGAGAAAGATTAAAGGTGGTAGCACTGGGTCTGAGCACTGAACTTAACCCTGCCCCAAGATCAGTTTCACTACAGTGCTTCCCTCAATTCCCCCAAAGCTATGAGCTGGGGCTGGCCTGGCAGGGGTGGGGTGGGAGCAGGGGTGGGTGACGTCACCTCTAAGCTCCACTCCTGTCCTAACACACCGTCTCCAGAGTGAGACCCCAGGTCTTACACAACGACCCTAACTCATTCACCATACTCTCCTCTCTAGGCTTTTATAGATCATTCCCACTGCACACATCGCCCTTCCACTTTGGCTGACCAGAAACTCCACTCACCCTTCAAGACCTTGCTGAAGCATCACCTCCTCCAGGAAGCCCTCCCTGCCTCCCAGCAGAGTCAGAGTCCATGGCACTCACAGGTATGTCAGCCTGGCCTTGGTATTCCTCATTCCCTGTTGTAATGGTTTGTTTTTAGCTCCTTGACTAGACAAGGAACTCTGAGAGGCAGGCCCTGGGTCTCATTCATCTCCAAGGGCTTATTGAATCACTGAATGAAGTGCTTGCCAATTGCCCATGTTCGGTAAAGTTGGAACTTTACCATACTCCTTGCTCTTGGGTCAGCTTTTTTCCACCTGCTCAGTAATGCCAGAGATGAAGGGATGTAGTAAGAACCTCCTTTTGGGAACACTTTCCCAAATCTCCTTCCCCCCCCGCCCATCTCCCTAATGTCCCTCTCAGGAGTTCTCACTGGCCCTGCCAAGGTGCCCCTGCACTGCTGCTCTCTCAGCCTGGGGGTCCCCGTGACTTACTGCTGATCTCCAGTAGGGCCCTCATCCCCTGGACGGCCCCATTCCCTTCCCTGGGGTGGGTGCCGAGGCTAAGGTCCTCTCCTACCTCCTTCCCTCTTGGGCCCCACGGGCTGAAAGCAGGCCCTGCTCTCTGGCCTTGCTGTCTCTAGGAGTGGCTGAGCCCTCCACAGCCTCCAAGCAGGGGCCGCAGTGGCTCGGTGTCCGAGCAGGCATCCCGGCTCTCCCCCAAAATGAGGGCCCAGGCCCTTGGTGGCAGCTGAGGAGGCCCAGGGCCAGGCCGGTGCTGGGCCAGGAGACAGGCAGGGGTGGGTACGGCAGCAGGTGGGGGCTGGTCAGTCGCTGAGCACAGCCCCCGGGAGCTCATTGGTGAGTGTGTGCCAGCGCTCTATCCTCTTGTCCTTGTTTTTCAGGCAGTCAAACCAGTGCTTCAGGCGCTCACCCTTAGCGTTGATGCCCAGAACCACGCCACCTGCAAGAACGGAGCCAAGGGGGTAGCTGGGGACATGGTGACTCCCAGGGGCCTGGGGGCAAGTGCTCCCATAAGACCGTCCCTCTGGATCCAGTGCCCCTACCCCAACATCACCCTCTCCAGATTCTGCACTCCAAGGCTCTACTCTCCACCCTGCCCACCAGACTCTGAGTGTGGGCAGTGGTCTGACCACCACACCATACTCTTAGCCTGCCCCCCTTCCCCCACCCAGTCAGGGCCCTGGGATCCTGTCCTTCCCCTCTCTGGGACCGGAGCGATGCGGGGTGGGGGTGGGGGGGGATGAAGGGCAACGTCCTGTGTTAGGGGCCAAGGGCTGGGTGCAGTTCTACTATGCACAGCCATGAAACCAACCAGGAGTCCAGGGCCACAGGGCCTTAGAGTCCAGCCCAAAGCACTGACCATCATCACCTCTCACCCCTGCCCTACCACAGACTGCTGTGTGACCCTCCCAGGCCTCTTTCCCTCTCTGGGTCTATCTCTTCTTCTATCACATAGAGTCAGGCTGGATAAGGTGTGAGGCCCCCTGTGTCTGAGGGCAGATAGTCTGGAGAAAGCTGGGGCCGTAGAGGCCAGGAAAGGAGGGGCTATGGCCCAGATTTAGGGCCACTGCCCTCTATGGACCCAGAACAGGCCATGTAGCCAAACAGCATTCTCACTGTGTGCTCTTACCAATGAAATCGTTGGATTTTCCAATGTCATAATCCCAAACAGTGACTTCCAGGGTCTTCTTGGCCAGGTCCCCATGCTTAATCTCGTAACAGAATTCCTGGTGGCAAGAGAGTCAGGGTCAGCACCACAGGGCCTGGAACTTGGCCAGTGGCCAGGAAGGCTCTCAGGTGTGGCGAAGGGATGCAGGAGTGGAGGGAGAGAGGAATGGAGGGGAGGGTGGTCAGTGCTCAGTGGTGGACGAGGGTAGAGTCTCACCCACTCCACCTACTTCTGCCTGAGAGCCTGGCTCGGGTCCTCAGGCCCCCTGCCCTCCACCTACCTGCTCCTTTGTCACTGAAGCTGCCTTCTCCAGATCCCCAAGAGCCTGCTTATTGGCAGATCAATACACACGTGCTGGCCTTGGTCTGTTTGACCTCTCTTGGGGCTGGCTCTGCTCACCACTCCCTTCTTTGTGCAACTCTCTTTTCCACAGGCTCCTGGGATGATCTGACATCTGGTATCCCCTTCACTCAGTCACTCAGGCTCTGCCCTAGGCCCCTCTGCTCCTCTCCAGATGTCCCCAGGCTGAGGACCTGCAGATCCACCTGGACCACACCTTCTCAAGGCTCTAGTGCATCTCACATTCTCCCATCCCACCCAGAGCTTCCTCCATTTTGCTTGCACCTCCCTTCTTGCTGTTGGGTGCCCTCATCCCCCCTCCACATCTTACGTGGCCACGTCTCGTCAATTTGATCCTCGGAAGAGCTTTTCAGGCTTCCTTGCCCCTCCGTCTCTACGACCTTGGCCTGGTTCAGCCTGGCCTCTCTCCTGGTGGCCCCTCCCACCTCTCAGTTCCCACGGTAGCCCTTGGAAAACTCAGTCCCCTCAGGCTCCCCACCCCCAGGGGAGAGCAAGCAGCTTCCCAGCAGCTTCGCCAGCCCCTTGTACCTCATTGAATTCGGGGTTCAGGGTCTTCTTCTTTACTGCTGTCTTATGTTTAGATTTCTTGTCCACATCTGGCTTCAGGTATCTGGAATTATAACCAACCGATGGGCAGAGTGTGGGGAGAAGCTGTGGGTAGAGCTGGAGCCAGCAGGGTTTGAAGAGCTTTTTGTTCCCTGGGCCTCCTGTTCCTACTCATCATAGGCTACCCCAGCACCACTCTGTGGCAAAGGTTAGTGGTCAGCTGCAGTGAGAAGCATGTGATTCCTTTGTCACATAGACTTCTGTCCACGCCCATTTCTGAAGTCCCCTTCTCCCTTAGAGGTTTTTCCTTGTTTCTGGAAGTCTAATTTTCATAAAGCTTTCATTTCCCACCAGAAAAACATTTTTAGCAGAGTTGGTCCCTTGTTAGGCTCAGAGAGGTAGAGGGACTTGCGCGAGGTCACACAGCTGCTCAAGCACAGGGCTGGTACTCAAGCCTGGACAGGAGTTCCTTTGCAGAACTTGTTACCCTGTCCCTGAACAGACACTTGAGGGTGCTTTGGGGGTGGGGACTACACCTGTCTCACCACCAGCTTCCTGGCACCCTGCTGTGGGCTCAGTAAACTGGGTAGGTCAGCAAACATCTGTTGAATGGCTGAATTCCTAGAAGTGAAATTACCCACCCAAAGGCACACATGTATCAAGCTTCTTGCTTCATTATGCCAAACTGTCCTCTGAAAAGGCCATTTAGATGATGCTCAGTACTCTCAACAAAGCTGAGTATCGTTGCCTTAAAAATCCTTGCTGGTTTGCAGTAATCTCTTGAACCTCAGCCTTAGTAACATATTTATGGATGTGTCTCCTCAGGCAAGGGAAACAAAAGCAAAAAATAAACTATTGGGAATACACCAAAATAAAAAGCTTTTGCACAGCAAAGGAAACCAACAATTGAAAAGACAACTTACCGAATGAGAGAAGATATTCGCAAATGATTCATCAGGCAAGGGGCTAATACCCAAAATATATAAAGAACTTACACAACTCAACACAAAAACCCCAAATAATTTGATTTTAAAAGGGGCAGGGAACCTGAAAAGACATTTTCCTAAAGAAGACACACAGATGGCAACAGATACATGAAACCAATAATCATCAGGGAAATGCAAATCAAACCACAATGAGGTACCACCTCACACCAGTCAGAATGGCTAGTATCAAAAAGACAAGATGTCAGTGTTGGTGAAGATGTGGAGGAGAGGAGCCACTGGGTGGCTCAGTTGGTTAAGCATCTGCCTTCAGTTCAGGTCATGATCCCCGAGTCCTCGGATCGGGCCCCACATTGGGCTCCCTGCTCAGCAGGAGCCTGCTTCTCCCTCTCCCTCTGCCTGCTGCTTTCCCTGCTTGTGCTCGCTCGCTGTCAAGTGAATAAATAAAATCTTAAAAAAAAAAAAAAAATGTGGAGAAGAGGGAACCCTCATTTACTGTTGGTGGGAAATGTAAATTGGTGGAAATCCACTGTGGAAAACAGGACGGAGGTTCCTCAAGAGATTAAAAATAGAAACACCAAATTCCATTACTGGGTATTTACCCAAAGAAAATGAAAACACTAATTCAAAAAGATATATATACCCCTGTGTTTACTGAAGTATTATATACAATAGCCAAATTATGGAAGCAACCCAAATGTCCACTGATAGCTGAATGGATAAAGAAGACGTGGTATGTGTGTGTATGTGTGTGTATACATATATATGTGTGTTTATATAAGCATATGTATATACACACACATACACTGGAATATTAACCATAAAACAGAATGAGATCTTGCTATTTGTGACAACATGGATGGACCTAGAGGGTGTTATGCTAAGTGAAATAAGAGAGAGAGACAAATACTACATGATTTCACTTATATATGAAATCTGAAAAACAAAGCAAATGAACAAAAAAGCAGACTCATCCTCATAAACGGAGAACAAACTGGTGGTTGCCAGAGGGGAGGGAGAGGATGGGGAGGAGATAGGTGAAATAGGTTAAGGGAATTAAGAGGTATAGACTTCTAGGTATTTAAAAAAAAAAAAAAATCCTTGCTGGTTTGAAAGGCAGAAAGTGGTATCTCATTATTGATTTTTATTACATAAATAACACGAGTTCATTATAAAAACACTACAGAATATGCATTGAAGAAAGTTGGGGGTGGGAGAGAGAAATAAAGACAGATCCACACAAAACCCCGTTTTTTTAGCAGCTTTAGGCAGTCATCAATAGCTGGAAAGTCACAAAAACCAATAGGAAACACTTAACAAAATGGCATTAAGTATACACTTATCAATAATTACTTTAAGTCTAAATGGTCCCATCAAAAGACAGAGGGTGACAGAATGGATACAAAAGACTTGACCCATCTATATGCTGTCTACAAGATACTCAGTTCAGACTTAAAGACACACACTGAAAATGAAGGGATGGAAAAAGATACGCCATGCAAATGGAAGCAGGGGTAAGGGCGCGCACAGGAGTGGGGGGGAAGCTGAGGTACCAATACTTACATCAGACAAAGTAGATTTTAAAACAAAGACTAACAAAAGATAAAAAAGGACATTATAAAATGACGAGGGGGTCAGTCCAATAAGAAAATATAATAGTTATAAATATCTATGCACCCAACATTGTAGCATCTAAATACATAAAGCAGATATGAACAGACATAAAGAACAAAACTGACAGTAACACAATAATAGTAGGTGACTAACACCCCAATTACGTCAATGGACAGATCATCCAGGCAGAAAATCAACGAGGAAACCATGTCTTTGAATGGCACGTTAGGCCAGATGGACTTAACAGACATGTACAGAGCTTTCCATCCAAAAACAAGGCAACACACATTCTTTTCAGATGCATATGGAACATTCTCCAGGACTGATCATCTGTTAGGCCACAAAACATTTAGGGGTGCCTGGGTGGCTCAGTCAGTTAAGCGTCTGACTCTTGATTTTATTTAGCTCAGGTCATGATCTCAGGGTTGTGAGATGGAGCCCCATGTCATGTCAGGCTCCACGCTCGGCATGGGAATCTCTCTCTCTCCCCCTGCCCCTCCCCCTGCTCTCTCAAATTAAAAAAAATATTTTAAAAACTACATTTAAGAAGACTGAAATCATATTAAGCATTTTTTTCCCAACCACAATAGTATGAAACTAGAAAAGAAAAAGCTAGAAAAACCCACAAACACAAGAAGGATAAACCACATGCTACTAAACAGCCAATGGGTCAACAAGAAATCAAAGAGAAAATTTAAAAATCCATGGAGCCAAATGCAAATGAAAACACAATGGTCCAAAATCTTTGGGATGCAGCAAAAGTAGTTCTAAGAGGGAAATTTACAATGATACAGTCCTACCTCAAGAAACAAGAAAAATATCAATCTAACTTTATACCTAAAGGAACTATAAAAAACAACAACAATAAAGCCCAAAGCTAAAAGAAGGAAATAATAAACATCAGAGTAGAAATAAATGAAATAAAGACTTAAAAAATAGGTAGGAAAATACCCCCCACCCAAAAAATGAAAATACCAATGAAACCAAGCACTGGTTCTTTAAAAAATAAAATTGATAAACTTCTTTTAGCCAGACTCATCGAAAAAAGAGAGGACCCAAATAAAATCAGAAATTAAAGAGAAGGGGGTTGAGAGGATGGGTTATCCTTGTGATATTGAGGGCACATATTTCATGGAGCACTGGGTGTTATACACAAACAATCATGGAACACTACATCAAAAACTAATGATGTATTGTATGGTGACTAACAACATAATTAAAGAAAAAAAAGGAAAGAGAACAACTGACCACAGTACAAATGATTATAAGAGATTGCTATGAAAAATTACATGCCAACCAATTAGACAACCTTGCAGAAATCGATAAATTTCTAGAAACATAGAATCTTCCAAAACTAATGAAAAAGAAATAGAAACTATGAACAGACTGATTACTAGTAATGAAATTGAATCAGCAATCAAAACAACTCCCAACAAAGTCCAGGACCAGATGGATTCGCAGGTGAATTACACCAAACAAAGAAGAGTTAATACCTATTCTCTTTGAACTCTTCCAAAAAATGGAAGGAGGAAAGCTTCCCAATACATTCTATGAACACAGTATTAGCCTGATACCCTAACCAAAGACACAAGAAAGAAAAAAAAAAGAACGAATGAACGAACTACAGGCCAATATCTCTAATGAACATAGATGCAAAAATCCTCAAGGAAATATTAGCAAACCACATTCAACAATATATTAAAAAGATCATTGACCATGATCAAGTGGGATTTATTCCATACATGCAAGGATGGTTCAATATCCACAAATCAACATGATATACCACATTAACAAAATGAAAGATAAACATTATATCATCATCTCAATAGATGCAGAAAAAGCATTTGACAAAATTCAACATCCATTCATGATAAAAACTCTCAACAAAGTTGGTTTAGAGGGAATATATCTCAACATAATAAAGGCCACATATGACAAACCCACAGCTAACATCATACTTGGTGAAAACCTGAGAGTGTTTCTTCTTAGATCAGGAACAACACAAGAACACTTGTCACTTTTATTCAACATAGTACTGGAAGTCCTAGGCACAGCAATCAGATAAGAAATGAAAAGGCGGGGCGCCTGTGTGGCTCAGTGGGTTAAAGCCTCTGCCTTCGGCCCAGGTCATGATCTCAGGGTCCTGGGGTCGAGCCCCGCATCAGGCTCTCTGCTCAGCGGGGAGCCTGCTTCCCCCTCTCTCTCTGCCTGTCTCTCTTCCTGCTTGTGATCTCTGTGTCAAATAAAATAAATAAAATCTTAAAAAAAAAAAGAAAAGGCATCCATATTGGTAAGGGAGTGAAACTGTCACTATTAGCAGATGGCAGGATACTATACATAGAAAACTCTAAAGAGTCCATCAAAGAACTGCTAGAATAAATGAATTTAGTGAAGTTGCAGGATATGTAATTAATATACAGAAATCTGTTGCATTCCTATGCATTAATAATGAGCAGAAAGAGAAATTAAAACAATTCCGGGGGCATCTGGGTGGCTCAGTCAGTTAAGCATCTGACTCTTGATTTCAGGTCAGGTCATGATCTCAGGGTGATAAGACTGAGCCCCACATTGGGCTCTGTGCTGGGTGTGGAGCCTGCTTGGGATTCTCTCTCTCCCTCTGCCTCCCCCATCCCTTGCTCACGCTCGCTGAAACAAACAAAAACAATATGGTACTGGTACAAAAACAGGCACATACATCAATGGAACAGAATAGAGAGCCCATAATTAAACCCATGCTTATGTGGTCAATTAATATATAACAAAGGAAGCAAGAATATACAATGGGGAAAAGACAGCCTCTTCCATAAATGGTGCTGAGAAAACTGGACTTTTTTTTTTTACACCACATACAAAAATAAACTCAAACTGGATTAAAAACAAATACAAGACAAACTGTAAAACTCCTAGAAGAAAATACAAGCAGCAATCTCTCTGATATCAGCCTTAGCAACATTTTTCTGGACATGTCTCCTCAGGCAAGGGAAACAAAAGCAAAAATAAGCTACTGAGACTACATCAAAATAAAAAGCTTCGCACAACAAAAGGAAACCATCAACAAAATGAAACTTACTGAATGAGAGGATATTTGCAAATGATATATCTGTTATCAGGGTGAATACCCAAAACATATAAAGAATTTATGCAACTCAACACCAAAAATATCTGAAGGAGAAGTGGGCAGAATAGAGCGTTCTTTCAAAGAAGACATCCAGCTGGCCAACGGACACAGGGAAAGACGCTCAACATCCCTCAGCATCAGGGAAATGCAGATCAAAACCACGATAAGATACCGCCTCACACCTGTCAGGGTGACTAGTATCAGAAAGACAAGGAGTAACAAGTATTGACAAGGATGTGAAGAAAAAGGAACCTTCATGCACTGTCGGTGGGGATGTAAACTGGGGCGACCACTAAAGAAAACTGTCATAGAGGTTCCTCAAAAAATACTAAAGGGGAGGGACAACTGAGTGGCTCAGTTGGTTAAGCGTCTATTGATTTTGGCTCAGGTCATGACCTCAGGGTGGTGAGATCGAGCTCCGCGTCAGGCTCTGTGCTCAGCGTGGACTCTGCTGGGGATTCTCTCTCTCCCTTTCCCTCCTTTGGTACTCTCTGAATGAATGAATGAATGAATAAATAAATAAAAAAGAATAAAACAAAGCAGAAACAGACCCTATAAACACAGAACAAACTGGTGATTGCTAGAGGGGAGGGAGGTGATCGCGGGGATGGGCAAAATGGGCGAAGGGGAGTGGGAGGCACGGGCTTCCAGTTCTGGAACCAAAAAGGCACAGGGATGAAAGGCCCAGCACAGGGAAGACCGTCAGTGGTGCTGTAATAGTGTTGTATGGTGACAGGTCAGCTACGCTCTTGGGGAGCAGAGCCGGTGTGCAGGGTGGTCCAGTTACTATGTTGTGCACCTGAGACGTGTGGAACATTGTGGGTCAACTATACTCCAAAACAAAAAAAAAGAAAGTCAAACGCACTTCCACATAAAGCGAACTGAGCCACAACTTGTGGTTCCTCTACAGATGAGTACTTGGCGATAACCACGTGGATGAAAGCAGTTAGATTCAAAACGCCACATATGGAATGTTTGCCTTTATAAGAAGGTCTGGAAAAGGCAAAACTATAGGGACAGAAAACATCTCGGTGGCTGCCTGGGGTTGGGGGAGCTTTCTGGGTGACAGAAGGATTCTCTATCTTGACTGTAGCGGTGGGAACAAGACTGTATACATCCGCTGAACTTCACAAGGGGAGAAACTTACACTGTGTGAATTCTATCTCAATAAACCCGCCTTTTAATCCAGCATAGGATCCTGGAATTCCTGTCAACCTGGCAGCTGGACGCTGAGGCAGATTTTAAAACCTCACCACCATTTTGGCTTTGGATTCTCTTTCCTTCCGAATGGGAACTCCAGCATCACAAGTACAAATGCAGGCACTTTGCTGCCCTCCCCAGTCCCTTCCCCTCCTTCCCATCCTTCCCATCCTTCCCTCCCCAGAGACACGGCAACTGTGACATTCTCTGCGGGTTTTGAGGTACACAAATGTATAGAAACAGCATCGCACTGCGTGCAGTGTTCCGGAGTTTGCTTTTGGGATCAACATGTTTGGAGAGCTGTCCGTGTTCATTTAGCTAGTCCTAAGGTATTCACTCTAACTGCACACTACTACCTTACACGCATATGCCGCATTTTACGACTCTATTCCTCTGCTGACAACCGCTTGGCTGTTTCTGGTGCATTGCCATGACGGCAATGCTGCAGTGAACAGCACTTCATCTGTACATGAGTTTCTAGGATACGGACCTGGAGGGGAGATAATGCAGTCGGAGGCTGTGCACACTGGCCGCGCTGACCGGATATTACCGACCTTCCCTCCAATGGTCGTAAAGAGTCTCCGGCTGATCTTCGGAATGGTTATGGCATTTTCCTCCCACAGTGGTCTCTAATCCACTGGAAATCATGGTTCTGCAAACACTTGAGGTGGGAACCCAATTCCCTGTTTTTTTTAACGTGGAAAGCCGGTAGTCCCTGCGCCACATGTGGGGAACAGCCTTCCCCCAGTGACCCCGGTCAGCTTCCCGTTGTACCTGGCACTGCTCCTGGGCTTGGTGGCCTTGGAGTTTTAAAAAATAACAGCTCTACCAAAATACGATCCAAAGGTTGTAGAATGCGCCCTTTTAAAGTATACAACTGAATGGTTTTTAGTCCATTCACAGTTGTGCAACGGTCACAATCACTTCTAGAACATTTCATCGCCTCAGAAAGAAATCCCGTTACTCCCCATCCCCCCACCTCCCCCCCCAGCCCCTGGCAACTACTAAGCTAATCTGCGTTCTGTCTCTGGGTTTGCCTATTTCAGACTTTCATATAAATGAAGTCATATAAAGTATGGTCTTTGTGTTTGGTTTCTTTCAGTCAGCATAATCTTGTAATAGTCTTTTCAAGGTTCAGAGAGGTTATAGCATGAATTACTACTTCACTGCTTTCAAAAAAAATATTTTTTTTTTTAGGAGGGAGAGAGAGGGGGGGAGGAGAGGAAGGGAGAAAGAGAATCTCAAGCAGGCTCCACCTCCAGTGGGGAGCCTGACGTGGGTCTCGACCCCATGACCCCCAGATCAGGACCTGAGCTAAATCAAGAGTCGGCCACTTAACCGAGTGAGCTGCCCAGGTGCCCCCCACTCCTTTTTATAGCTGAATAATATCCCATTCTACGGCTATGCCCCAGTCGGTCTCTCCCTCCATCAGCTGATGGACATCTAGGTGGTTCCCTTTATGTCTACTGCGAAGTACATGTGTTTGTGTGACATGTGTGTCCACTTCCCTTGGGTATGTACCAGGAGTGGAATTGCTAGGGCACATGGTAACTCCGTGTTTACCTTTTGGAGGAACTGCCAGTCTGTTTCCCAAAGCGGCAGCACCATTTTTGTGATAGGATTATTCTTTATTTCTTTACTTTTTTTTTTCTTTCTTTACTTAAAAATAAAATCTTTGGGGCGCCTGGGTGGCTCAGTTGTTAAGCGTCTGCCTTCGGCTCAGGTCATGATCCCAGGGTCCTGGGATCGAGCCCCGCATCGGGCTCACTGCTTGGCGGGAAGCCTACTTCTCCCTCTCCCCCTCTCCCTCCTCGTGTTTCCTCTCTCGCTGTGTCTCTCTCTGTCAAATAAAATCTTTAAATAAAATAAAATCTTTAAAAATAATTAGTCTCTACACCTAGCGTGGGGCTCGAACCCACAACCCCAAGCTCAAGAATCACTCGCTCCACTGACTGAGCCAGCCAGGTACCCTGTAAAAGGATTTTAAAACTGACAGAAATAGAACAGGGGCCAGCGGGAATGGTAGCCCCAGAGCAGTGCCGTGCGGGAGCCCTGGCCTCCCACGTGCGTGTGCCCGGGGCTCCTCACCGTCCCCTCAGGTCAGGCTCATCCCTGCTGCTGTGTCTTAGCTCCTTTCTTCCTCTACCTAAACAGGAACACCTCCTTTCCGCGGAGCCAGATTCCTCCCCGCGTCCCATCCTCCAAGAAAGTCTCACTGTGAATCCCGACTAATATCCATCTTTTATTTGCAGAAGGCCCCGGGCACTGATGGCGCTCGCCGCGCTGCCTGCTTCCTTCCTCTCCGAGGGGCCACCAGCTCCCGCCTTCCCCTCACAGCGAGGACCAGAGCCTCGCCTGGGCCCCTGTTGCCTCACATGGCCCCCCTGACTTCGGGTTTCTCTCCAGCAGCAGCGGGAGCCCCGCCAGGAGGCTGGGTGGCCCCTTAGCACCACCCGTGGCAGCAGCACAGGGCTGGGCGCCCAGGAGCAGCACTGCGTCCTGGCGGAGCGTCGTCACTGAATGTCCTGGTCTGGCCCAGGCCCACCCCCTCCTCCAAGGGGCTAACGGCCCCTCCTGAGGTCACAGTCAAGGGGAGGTCTGAATGCGGAATCGGGAGCAAACTACTCTCTCTGTGTGACCTGGGAAGCCACTCGAGTTTCACAGCCCTCAGTTTCCCCATCTGTGAAATGGGGCTGGCCAGACTGACCCCACAGTGCTCCCACAGGAGCACAGCAGAGGATACGGCCGCTGTGCTTCCGGAGCGCCGTCAGTGCTCGCCACGCTCAGGGGAAGGGGAAGGAGGTGGCCGGCCCGGGCCGCACACTCACGTCTTCACGTAGGGGTCCGAGTAGCCGTTGGCGTCCATGGCAGCCAGGTGCGCGCAGCGCACGATGCCGACCAGCAGGCCCTGCTTCTGGGAGCTGTACTTGAGGGAGATCAGGATCCGACCCCGCTCCTCCAGGGACTTGTCTTCGGTCTTGTCCACCTGTTGGGCAGGAAGACATCTGGCTGCCCTCACCTGCTCCCATGCTCTCCCTCAGGCACGGGCCACTGAGGTGGTCTGCTGGCCCTGGGGATGGGGAGAGGGGTCACCCTGGCCTCGACCCTCCACAGGTGCTTCCTGGAGCCCCCTTGGGGAGCACCCAGAAGACAGAGCTTGGACCTATTCCCAACCCCAAGGGGAGCAGGGAGGCAAGTAGGGGCTGTCCAGGCCTCAGGGATCAGACCTCAGCTGGAGGCCTCTGCCTCCTCTGCCTCCCTGCCCCAACCAGCCTGAGATTTTCCCTTCCTTAGCCTCCTGAGGCCACTTTCCACCATGTGCCTCCTGCTGTTCTGGAACTCCTTTCCCTTACCCTCTGTCCACCCTCGGACGCCCCCAGCTAGAGCCCCCAGGGCCCCTCCTTACAAGGACCTCTCTGCCAGGCTCCTCTCTCTCAAGTCCCAGACATGTCCTTTTACCCATAACGGTCCTCTGCTTGTCACTAACATGATGCCTGGGGCTCCTCAGAGGCAGGGGCCATACCTACACCTCTCAGAAGGTGGGGCTCCTGGGAGGCCAAGGAAGGACCACCTTCCCCAACTCCCACACCCGGAGCAGACATGACTAATTGATTGCTGCATGTACTC
Source organism: Potos flavus (assembly GCA_028534135.1). Lineage (NCBI taxonomy): Eukaryota > Metazoa > Chordata > Mammalia > Carnivora > Procyonidae > Potos > Potos flavus. The sequence continues at coordinate 39,166,424 of CM052891.1, read as the reverse complement.
TGAGCTCAAATGAAGCCTCAGCCCCTCTCAGCGCTGGCCGCCGTTATTAATGGACCGACCAGACTAGGCACGCGGGATTGAACGATCCGCCACTCTGGCCTGGGGCTTTGTGTGCATGGCCTCCCTAAACAGTGATCATGTGCTAGTTTGGGTGCGGCGTGGAAATTAAACAACATAAACGAGCAGGAGTACTTTCAGCCATCTTTCCAGGGGTGGGAAGCTTCCGCGCGCTGGGTCGCTTCCGAGGAAGCCCACGGAACTGGGGATTGTTCAACCCTCACTGACGATGACTAACATTCACAGCCTACATACAATCTAAAATGTACACCAAAGTGTGTCTTTATGGTTGGAGCAGTCGCCCCAACCTGCACTCCCGCAGTCACCGTAGGTCGCTGAGTCCAGACTGATGAGCTACTAGCAAATTCAAGCGAGGCGAGCCCACACTCCCACCCAGCCACGTGCATGAACACGTGCACACACGCATTCCGCATCCCTGAAAACACACCCACGCACACTTTCACACGCAGACACACACTTGCGCACACACACTCCTGCACACTCACGTCCCCACACAGCCGTGTGTCATGCCGAGTTCAGGACTCCAACACCACTACAGAGGGAGCTGATGGTGCCTTTCTAAGGGATAGATCATCCGGAAAAACTGGGTTTTGGTTAGTGACGGATAATAAACTAAAAAAGGTTATACCCATCATACAAATGTCTGCGAGTAGAAAAGAATGTGACGAGGGAATAAAATTTGATCAAATTATGCAAAAAGGCAGAGCTGGGATCCTGGCCTCAGGCTGACTTGTTCCCAGGGCTCGACTCAGGCCCGCCTGCACCGGCCACATGTCCCAGTGCCCAGGTCCCACCAGGGAGGGACGGGGTGGCTGCTGGGCTCTGTCCTCTTGAGCTTTCCCCTTGCCCAGGCCTCTAGGGGGAAAACGTCCTAAAAAGGGGATTCTGCCCTGAACACTGGGCTGCTGGAGGGTCTCGGGACCCTGGGGCCTCCTGGTCAATGCCTCCCAGCCCTTCTGAACAGGGGGAAGGCCAGGCCTCCAAGGGATAGGAGCAGGAAGGGGGAAGGGAAAGGGGGAGGAGGAGGGTGGGGAAGGGGGAGGGGAGGGAGGGAAAGGGGGGAGGAGGAGGGAAGGGGGAGGGGAGGGGAAGGGAAAGGGGAGGGAGGATGGGGGAGGGGAGGCAGGGGAGAGAGGAAGGGGGAGGGAGGATGGGGAGGGGAGACACAGATGGACAGAGTTTGGGTGGGCTCAACTGGTACAGACAACAGGGGGCAAGACTGGGTTTGACATTATTTTTTAAAAAATTGCAATTTCTAGGCGAAAGTTATTTTCTGTCTCCTCGAGGTAGCTCCCAGGCACCTCATGCCCATCCTGTTCCAGTCGCGCTCCAGGGCATCCCCAGCTGCTCCTCCACAGTGAGTGACCCCGCATCTGTCCGGGTGCTCAACCCCCATTCTGAGAATGCCTGATCTGCCAGCGCAGTCAGCCAGGATCCCGCACTTCTCTCCCTTCACTGGGGCTCCGGCCCAGGCTGGGTCAGGTTCGTCCCCTCACAGGCCTCCCCACCCTCAGCCTCCTCTCGAGCTGGTTAAAGTAGTGAGACGCCCTCGCCCCTGCCTGGCCTCCCCAGTGGCGTCTCACTCCCAGCTCCCCACCCCAGCCTCTGATCTCCCCTCCTAGGACCTGGTCCCATCCCACTCCCTGCCCCACGCGCGGTGGGCCTCTTGCCTGTGCCTCCCACAGGCTTGGTACCTGCTGTTCGCTCTGCCAGGAACAGCCCCCGAACCTCCATCAAAACCCCTGAGCTCTCAGGCTTTCCTTTGTGACCCCACTCACGGTCTCACATAGGCTCTGTTCAGGTCATTCACCTGGTCGGGAGTCCGTCTGCTGCCCAGGCTCCACGAGGGCGGGGATTCTGGTCTGTCCCCCACCCCCCCACCGCGGCAGGGCACCAAGTGGGCGCTCCGGCCAGGAGGGCCCCGCACTCGCACTCACCGGCAGCTGCTTCTCCAGGCAGATGCTGAACGTCTTGGTGTGGTTGGCTTTCAGCTTCTTCAGGGGCACCCGCGTCTCCCCGATGAACTCGTTGTGACGGAATTTGTCCTCGTCGCACACGGAGATCCTGGGGGACAGGAGGCACGGCCAGCTCTTCAGACACACGGGGCAGGGTGCGCCCGCTTGGCTTCCAAAGTCAGTAGGGATTTGGGGGGACGGTGGGGGCCCCCCCGCAGGTGAGGTGGGGAAGGGGTGTGGGGAGCAAGGAATCTGGGGCCCTCACCCACCGCAGGGTCTTTCGAATCATGTCTTCATCCGTGATCCCGTAGTAAGTGAGGGTCTCATTCCACGTGGGGTTCAGAGTGTTTCGGAGTGTTTTCGTTCTGAGTTTATTTGCCTGGTGACAGCAGAAAAGATGCGCTGAGCATCTGGGAGCTCAAGGGGCAGAAAAACGGCCCGAAAGACGGCCTTGCCCGGTCCTCAGAAACTGACTATGCCAAGGGGAATTAAGGTTGTTAATCGCCTGACTTTATTAAGATTGTATTTATGTGACAGAGCACGAGCACAAGCAGGGGGAGCAGCAGAGGGAGAAGCAGGCTTCCTGCTGAGCAGGGAGCCCGATATGATGTGGGGCTCAATGCCAGGACCCCGGGATCATGACCTGAGCCCTAGGCAGCCGCTTAACCAAACTGAGCCACCCAGGCGTCCTCGGCTGACTTTAAAATACGCGATTATCCAGGTGACCTGGGCAGGGGCAGGCCTCATGCAGTGTGACTACAGGGCCCTGGAAAGCAGGAGAGAGAGGCAGGAGAGGAGCGTCAGAGGGACACGTAAGGAGGGAAGAGGTCCCAGGCGGATGCTGGCGTGGAAAATGGAGGAAGGGGCCGAAAGCCAAGGAATGTGTGTGGCCTCTCGATGCTGGAAAAGGATGGGAATCGCTTCTCCCCTAGAGCCCACCCCTCACCGGCCTGTGGCCCTGCCACGCTGGGTTTGACCTGTGTGGGAGCTGGGCCTGCCTCCAACCCAAACCACTGGAAGACAGGACACGTGTGTTGCAAGCCACTAAAAGCTGGAGATAATGGCAGCTCTCGGAACCTTAAAACCAGAGGCTCCCTGCTGCTGGGCCTCAAGTGTGTGCTGGGGCTGCTCTCCCGCACACCTCCCTGCCTTGGCGCGGGGGGCCGTGCCCTCCACCTGGAACGCTGCCTCTCCTAGAAAATGCCTGTGGGGCGGCGTGTCCCAGCTGCCCCGCTGCCTCCCCTCCTTCCCCTGTGCTTCTCTGGCTCTCGGTCCTTGGGCTCCGCACGGTCCTGCCCGTTCAGACTCCCCGCCATGACTGCTTCCCCGCGCCCGGCTCTGAGGTCCGGCGGGGCCGTGTTGCGATCCCTCGGTCACCTGCCGGAGCTCCGCGCAGCCCAGCAGCTTACTCCCCCTCTGTGAGCGCCAGGCTCCCCGCTGTATGAAAGGGCATAATCTTCCCTCTTTCCCAGCGTGGTTTTCAGGAGCCTGCTTTGTAGAAACCACTGCCCTGTGGGGGAAATCCTGTGTGGCAGGGTCCCTACAATACCAGAAGGCATTGCCGGCTCTAGGGCCCTTGAGTCTAGGGACTCGCAGCCACTGAGCTCCTGAGTTGGGGACACGGCCCTGGTCGGAGTCCGACCTGTAACAGAGGAGGCCATCGAGGCCTGGAGTGGTGAGCAGCTTCGCTAGGCCACCGCCCTGCCTTCCCCGAGACGGAGTCATCGCCTCCATCGGGGGGCCCTCCTGGACTGGTGGGGAGCCTCGGCCCTTACACACTGGTCCAGAGGGTTTGGGCCTCGGACTCACCCGGGGCCCCGGCAGCCCGGGGCTCCTCAGCCTGCGGGCAGGACCGCTCGGTTGGCCCAGAAGAGTCGGTGGCAAGGGAGGCCCTCCGCCCAGGATGGCGTGCCCATTACAGACTTCTCATCAGGCCCCTTGGGGAAGTGATCCCCCAGGTCTTGGTTTCTTAGAAAGAGGCTGGGACGAGAACACCAGCCATTGGGCCCTGCTGCTCACGCTCCTGGCCCCCTGCCTCCCTCTGGTCTCTTGGAAGCAAAGCTGCTTGTCCCCCGTTGATCCCCATCCCCTCCCCAGCAAGGGGGTCCACATAACCTGCCCCTCGAAAAGTGTAGGTCCCAGGCCCAACTCTGAAAAGATGATCTAACCCTCCCTCCCACGAAACTAAGAATAAAACGTCACTGACCTATAAGACACATGTAAGAAAGTCTAAACAGTTTTGACCTTCTAGTGCTGAAGGTCACCTTGACGCTTTTGCTTAATGGCAAATGTTTTCTAAAAAAATTTCTTTTCCTAGGCGCCCCACGTGCTTGGTCTGCCTGCTGGGTCACCTGGTACAGGAACAAGGGTTCTGTGGCCCAAGAACCGGGCAGAATCTACCCACTCCATCCCCCTTGTGGGGTGTCGCGGGGCAGCCCATCCACGCATTAAAGGCTCTGATAAGTCCTAGAGTAAAGGAAACTGTTTAACAAGGCTTCCCAGTCTTATCCAGCCACAGAGCCACACAGTAACCTCCAACCGAGTTTCCTGCTTATAAAATGCTGGCCTAGAAATTCTCTGGAGGGTTCCCCAGTTCATCAGGCAAGCAGTGCCGACTGGCGGTTCCCAGGAAGCCTGGGGGCTGTGGGGCTGACTGGGCTCGCTGAGTGGCGGTGAATGGCTGAGGTCCCATCAGCTGGCTTGGTCTGGGAGCGGGCATGGGAGGTATGCGCCTCCTTGCGTGTCCCAGGCTCAGCCGGGGCCCGGTCGCAGCAGGCAGCACTGGCTGGCGGGCCTGGGGTGGACCCCCTCACCTTACTGGCTCCCGGCAGCAGGTGCAGCTTGACGTAGGGGTCTGCGAGCCCGTTGTGGTCCATCGGCTTCAGGCCCTGCGTGGAGGGGAACGGCAGAAGGTGTGAAATGGGAGCTGGAGACCCAGAGAGCAGCCAGGGCCTCCGGGCACCTCGCTGGCCAGGCACCCCTTGTCCCCAGGCCTCCTGGCTGGGTCCATTCCGGACCCTCTTTACCGAGGTCCCCCCGAGCCCACGCTCTCAGAACGGGAAAGATGGCTCAGGGCTGGCGTGCTCTCCCCTCCCCCCAGATGTCCTGGCCCCGGGGCGGGCAGGCAGGCCTCTCATGGTGTCTTTGTCAGACCATCCTTTCTTTCTAGTCTCCTTTTCGTGGAGGCCAGGTGACTCCCCCTCCTCTGAATGAGGTCCTCATTATCCTGCTTCGGGGAGGCTCTTCCTTCTTCCGGATTCCCCTTCCCCTACTCCCCAGATACGGGACTTCCCTCACGGACCCTACGTCCATGTGACCCTCTGTCCACTCACCGACAAGTTTCCCCTCTACCACAGGAAAAGGTCCCTGGGTCCTGGAGACCAGGCTGTTTGTCTCCAGATTTGCCACCACTCCCTGCGGGCCTGAATGCGAGGAGGCCAGACAACCTGGCGGGCCACGGAGGGTCCCTCCACAAGATGGCATCCCTCACTAACTTGGAACAACCCGTCAAGCGCGCACAGCCAGGGAACCAAGGGAACCGTGAACAGGGGCTTAGCTGACCTCCTGACTGCTCTGACCTCTGAAAATTGTACTCTTTTTCCTTCGGCGGTGTTATGCAGGCGTGCGGGGAGGCAGCCGAGACGTGCGGCATCACAAACGAGCCTCCAAGGAGAACGGAGGCTCTCACCCCCCACCTTGGTTTGAAGAGTGGGGGATCTAGGGGGCCGAGACAGGAGGTCGGGTCCTGCAATCCCCCCGCTGCTCTGCTCCTGGGAAGGAGCACGCAGGCCTCAGAGCCAGGCGGCTGGGGCCCAGGTTCCGGCTCCTCGCTTAGCTGGGAAAGGGGAGGAGTTACTCTGCCCCCAGAGCCTTGGCTTTATCATCTATAAAAGGGGTTACTGGTTCCCACTTCCCAAGGGGTGGACCAGGACTGGAGGTGGCAATGGTGACGTGGGACCTGGCCGTAGGCCATTTGTGCCCCTTTCCCATGTGTCAGGCCCCTTGGAAGATGCCAGAGAGGTGGTGGAGGATCAGCGGAGGGCTCTCGGAGCTGTGCGGGAGCTGCTGGGGCTCCATGGCTGTGCGTGCCCCCATGGCGAGGAGATGGTCCTCCCGGACGCAAGTCCCTCATCTCGGCCTCCCCACCCGTCCCTGACGTGCCCAGGACTGGCCAGGCAGTCAGCGCTTTCCCAGTCCCTCTGTGCATGAGCTCCCAAGTGTCCGGGTGTGTGTGGTTGGGGCTGGGTGCCCGCCACCAGGCAGTCCTCCAGGATGGCGGCTGGGACTGAGCACTTACAGGGCTCGCAGCCACCACATAGGCGGGGGGACGAACCCTATTTTACAGATGAGCAAACTGAAGTTGCTCTGCTTCCCTGGAGGGTAGTGGCCAAGTCAGAGGCCGTGCAGCTGGGCCCTAGCCTCCTCCTGGAGCTCCTCAAGGGGCTCCACCTGTCAGCCCTGCTTCGGCCTCCTTAACTCCTTAACTCCCTTTGGCTCCCGCCCAAACCCTGATCCAAAGCCCCAGTTCCTCCCAGGTCTGCACCACCCCCTCCCCTGCAAAACTGGATCTAAGCAGAGAAGGACCTGGAGAATGGGGTCCTTCTATGGCTTGGGGTTCTCTCCTCCCCCACCTCCAAGGCCTTGAGTGACACACCCCAAAGGACACACACGTGTGCACACACAGGTGCCCACAGAGACGCATGTTGGCACACGTGCCCCCCTCCCCCCAGTACAACCCCAGTCCTTCTAGAGCCTGGGCAGGGAAGGCAGGGCACACGGCACAGGAGGGGCCCGGTGTCTGGGATGGTGCCCGGCAGCAGGTGCCCATTCCCAGTTCCCAAGCCTAGACAACGCCTACAAAGCAGGGGGGAGGGAGAGGGAAGGGGACCTGCCCGGGCCCTGCAGCCTGCCCTCCACCTTGGACCTTGGCCCAGCCAGGGAGACTCCGTTCTCAGCTCCTTCCCAAGGGGCAGGTCCGGAGCCCCGGCATTGGCATCGCAGCCCGGGCAGCTCCCCAGGGGAGGGCAGGGCCAGGCAGCCGGCCCCTCGGGGTGGGCAGAGCCCTGGGTGGGGGTGCCGAGGGGCACAGACGCGCACAGCTGGGGACGGATGCTGGGGTCTGGGCCCGGGCGGCTCTACTGGAAGCTCCTTGCTCTGAGCCTGGCCCAGGCCCCTCCACAGCTCTCCTGGGAGTCCTACTAGGCCGCACTACCGCCCTTACCTTGCGAGAGAACATCAACTTCGGCACCTTCCTCCCAGAGGAATCGATGCAGGGGGTGAAGCGAACAGCATGGCTAAGAAGAGAGCCGAGGCTCCGGCCCAAGGAGGGAGATGCTCGCGGCTCCGGCCCAGAGACCAGAGAGCCAGGCTAGGGCCCTGAGCCCACAGGAGAGGACTCCCCCGCCTGGGGCCCACCCACTCCACAAGGGGCCCGGGGTGTTGGGAACGTCAGGAGGCCAGAGGCAACCAATCCAACCCCCACTTGGCCACCAGGACAGACCTGTCATCGCTCCGACCCTCCCTCCCCAACACAGCCCCTCCCCAGCTCTGCCCCCTGCTAGCCGGCCTTCCTTCTCTTTCTCTTCCTGCTTTTTTGTTCTATTCCTCTGAATGTCTGTCTGGGCAGGGTTTTTTAGGAGATGATTTAGGCAAGAATTCCCTCCCTGCCCTGCACCCATGCGCAGATGCCACAGAGCCTGGACATGAACCAGTTGGGGGGACAGGCCTTCGGACCTCAGCCCCTCACCTCCACCCAGGGCCCTGTACCCCGGGGACTGTGGGGGCCGGCGGGGGCCTACCTTGGCCTTGCTGATGGTGCAGTGGAGGGCGTTGTTCTCTTGGTCGTAGAGCAGGCTGAAATCCAGCGTGCCCAGGGCAGCTGCGGACAGAGGGCTCAGGTCACGCATCGGCCACACGGTTGGGGGGGTCGCCCACCCACAGCGCCTGCCACCCACAGAGCACCTACTGCATGCAATCCCTCCGCCCAGCCTCCCCGTCCCGCCAGCCCAGGGCAGTGAGCGCTAGCTCCCTCATGTTCCGGAGGAGGGAGGAGTGAAGGCTCAGTGAGGGGAGCTCAGCCCCGGCATGCTGCTGGGGTGCCTGGCCTGTGGCTGGCCCCACGTTGTGCCACGTGTACGGGACACTCAGCTAAAGGTTCCCATCCTCCTGCCCTCCTCGTGCGACTGCCAGTCTTGGTTCCATGCCTTGGTTTCCCTGACCCGTTAAATGCCATGCGGGTGGTGTGAGAGGGCCTTGAGAAAAGCTCTGGGGCGGCTGGGCTGACTGGCTGATCCACCCCCAGCAACCCTGGGGCTGCGGCTCCCCAGTCCCTTAGGAGGCCCGGGGCAGGCGGCGAGGAGGCAGCTGGGTCCTTGCGCTGCTCCCGGCTAGGGCGATTCCCTAGGGCTGGGCGGAGCGTGCAGCGGTAACTGGGGGCAGCTGTGGCCCTCGGGGGCAATCACGCAGGGCAGCTGCGGCCGGACTTGTTCACGTGGCTCCTGGCGTGAGGGGGGGTTGCAGGTGCGGGGTGGGGGGGCAGGCCTCAGGGGGCAAGTCTTGGACAGCAAGATGCTCATTGACAGGGAGTCTTTAGAAACCCTGATCCTGCGCACAGACTGCTGGGCAGCTCAACCGGCATCCATCCATTCATTCACTCCTTCATTCATTCCTCTTTACCAAGCCTTAGGACAATTAGCTGGACTCCAGGGATGAAAACATCCATAAGGTGGGGTTCCTGCCCCAAGGAAAGCACAGCTTAATGGGAGAAACAGATGACTCAGCCCTAGCAGAGTCTGATGAACCAGGAGCGATAGGGGTTCAAGGGCTATGCCTTGCCTGGCTGTGAATGGGGGCCACCAGGGAAGGCTCCCCGGAGGAGGTGATGCTTTACCTGGGCCATGAAAGATGAGGAGTTGGCCAGAGCACAGGGGTGCCCAAGGGGAAGGGCATTCGGACCTCAGGCTGACTGGAGGAGGGGGGCTGCGCAGCTGTGGGAAGGCCAGGGCTCTGTTCTTCCAGCCAGGGGCACCCAACATGGTTCTAGATTCACGCCGAGCCCGGCCACGTTCATCTCTTTACATCTGGTCCACGGCTGCTTTTGCATGACAAGGCCGGAACTGAGCAGATGCCGACCGCCCGCACATCCCTGGGCTCCTGCGGGCCCCTCCCTCCCCAGGCACGGCAGCATTTGGCTTTGCAGAGAAATGGGCAAACGAAGGCCCATGTGCGTGGAGCTGCCCTTTATTCCGAGGTGCAGGCACGGAGTTGCATTTGTCTTGCTCCCTAGCTCCTGAGACAGGGTTAGTAAGGCACCCGGCTCATCTCTGTCCTTGGCCATGTGGGGCACCAAGACCCACCCTCAGACACCTGACCCCAGCGGGGGTCAAGTCCAGGCTGCACGCCTCCTTGCTGTGTGACTTTAGACAGCGTTTGTGCTCAGTGTCCTCATCGGCAAAATGGAGACACGATAGTTTCCACCTCACGGCATCCTGCTGTCACAGCCCCCAGGGGACAGAACACACTCAGTACATAATTATAGAAGGAGCAGGTCCATCTAGGCGATTTTCCTAGATAAGTGTACTTGCCCCTCTGAGACGCCTCTGGAATGAACTCGTTCCAAACTGGATCACTCCCCTCCCAGCCTTTGTGAACAGAATATACAGTCACTTACCCTTCTGCAGGACCTGAGTCATCCCTATGACCACGACGACCGTTCTGGGCGTCACGGTGGCGGCCCAGACCCAGGCACCCCCAGCAGGAGGTTTTCCGAGGTTTTCTCCATTTTCCTGCCTCCTCCTTTGCCATCAGCTTGAAACTCCTCTTGGAATATTTGCCTCGGATTGCACGAACAGCCCTCCTGCCTTTTCAACAGTCACTTGGTTCTTCTACGAACCCAGGTGCAAGAACTTGCTAGAATTGTGCCCAAACTGTGAGTCAATAGGCCTCGAGTGGAGCCTCAGTTGCTTTTCCTGAGTCGAGTCCGTGTGCTTTGGTGCCAACTGTACCTGGCCCTTTGCTGCCTGTTTCCGGGCTCCCACCTGTGCAGGTGGGCACATGGGGGGAGGACCGGAAGGGAGGTAGGTATCGCCATGCCCATCACAGCGATCACAGCCACGGGCCCAAGATTCTCCGGGTCTGTGCTTTGATGACAGTCTCCAAAGCCGTTGGCTTGACCTGACAGTCCATCGGTCTGCTGTTCCGTTCAGACCTGCCCATGGCTCGTTCTCTCAAAGACGTCCGCCTCCGGAGAGCCGGGACCCTGCCTCAGCCACGCCAGTGCCATCGACGCAGAGCCCATCCATGTTCAGTCCGCATGGCCGCTCCGTTCAAACCAATCTGCTTTCCAGCTGTTCACAGGCGCGGGGATTTGGTGATGCCCACGTGTTCAAATGCACCCCCCCATCCCTGCCCATTTCCCGCCCTCGGAGGCGGCCAGACGGTGGGGTCACCTGCTCCCCACCGAGAAGAGAGGAGCCCCTTTCACCGGCTCCGCAGGCATCCCTGTTTAAGGAGGGCTGACACCGCTTGGTGAAACCGACACCCGTCATCCGTTCCCGGAAAGGAAGGGCGCACCCAGCGCCCCCTCCCCGTGATGGATGATTTTTTTTTTTGAACTCCAATGGAGGTTTTGTAAGAAATAATAGTTTATTAATAGAAGCGTGGTCACCATTTTTAGAGATCTGCTGGTGGTGGAGCTCTCTTAGGGATCTTATAGTCCAACGTCTTCATTTTGCATTCAGAGAAATGAGGCTCAGAGAGGGGAGGTGACCTGGTCAGGGTGGCCCAGCACAACCGGACACAGAATCCAGGCTTCTTCGCTTCCATCCTGACAGTTCCTGTCTTAAAGCCTAGTGGCTTCCAACATTTTTTTTTTTTTTTTTTTTGTCTGCTACTTTGTGGAGCTGAAATCTTAGGGAGATGCCACAGAGAAACAGACAAAAGCAGAGCTGTGCTCAGGGATGCGGGGGCGGGGGGTGGCTGGGCTGCCATCCTAGAGGGGTCTCTGAGTTGGAAATGCAGCTGTGGGCTTGTGGTGCAGGCGAGGAGGGCCCTAAGGGCAGGCGAAGGGGCTTGCCTGCGGGAGCCACAGGGTCCTGCCCTCCGCCCATGGAAATCACGTGTCCTGCCTAAAGTTTACATCCTTGGAAAAATAATGAGGGTTGGTCACTAATGGGCCTTGGAGAGTTGTCACCCGCCTGCCGATAATTATAGAGCCTTAATGGGGCTAATTCAGAGAAAATCAGGCTCGAGCCCTTGTCGGTTCCTCTACGGCCAAACAACTCTTTGCTCTGCTGATGGAGACTGACAGCATCATTCTGACCTTGGTGTGCACCTGGACCTTCCTCACCCGTGTACCCTTGGGAATAGGAAATCGGTGCTGGTTGTTTTCTTTCTTTCTCTCGCTCTCTCTCTGAGAAAAATGTCAGCCTCTCAAATAGTTTTAAAAAAACTGTGGCAAGAACACAGAAAATTCGTCAAGCCTGAGTTGAAAGCATTTCATAGTTGGGGAAACTGAGGCACCGAGCCAAGCACTGCAGGGGGTACAAAGAAGAATGAGTCATCTGCCCCTGCTTCCCCAGAGCTCAGAGGCAGAGGATTAGAACTTTAGGACCTTCAGAAGTCTATTCATTGTCCTGCTTTCAATTATTCAAAGATTCACCACTGCCTCCTGGACTCAGTTTAACCTCCTCGGTGTAGCATTCAAGGCCCTCTATGATATGACCACTCTGGCCTCATCATGGATCTTTTCCCCTTACTTCAGCTTCTTGACTACAGCACCTCTGGTGGGCTGTTTCCTCCACCTCTACCCCCTCGCACAGCAGTCCCCCTGCCAGGAGCACCTCTCTTTCCTCCTTCTACTCAGCCAGCCTGCTTCCTCCTTTCTCCCAGGTTCGGAGCAGAACCTTCTCTGTGTGTAAACTCTGTGCAAAACAGCGCTTCCCATTTGGCTTCCTGCCTCCCTGATGTCACTGCTGGGCTACTTGCGCATCTTGGTTTCCCTGAACCCCCTCATGTCAGAGACTGAGTCTCAGGCATTCGTGAATCTCGCACAGTGCCTGACATACAGCTGGTCTTATAATGTTGATTACCTAAAATTATGGTTTGAGAGCAACATGACTGGGCTCCAAGAAGGGGACTCACAGCCAGCAGGGACTGGGAACCGCTCCCAGCTGAGGGCCTTGGGGACAGCACTTCCTCCACTCCACCCCTGGTCAGGGCCTCCACGGGCACCACTCCTGACCCTGCCCAGCGGGAATCACGCAGGGGCAGGTGTCCACACGGGCTTGTGACGCTATTCTGGCCAATGGGACAGAAGGACAGGTCTCCTGGGGACCTTGGGAAAGCTTTCCTCGATTTTCAACTGAGATATGGGCAAGGAAACTTGTCCTTGTCAAATCGAAGATCTTATGGTTACATGTGACACCTGGACTTGAAACAGCCACCCAGGACCAGGAGGGAGGTCAGCCTAAGGAGAGCAGAGCACGGCCGGGGGGAGAGGGGGACAGAGCCATCACCTTTGAGGATGCCGACGAGCCACTGCCTATGCCTACCTGGGTGTCACGTGATCCCAACTGTCCCCATGGTTTAACACACTTTGAATTTTCTGTTACTTGCAACCCAAACATTCTAGTCCTTTTAGCTTGGAGGAAGGGCCTGTTTCCACAGGTGGAGGCTGGGCGGGAGAGCGTGGGCAGGGGAGGGACACGTGCCTGGGGAGGGCCCGGGGCCGGCTGGGGGACAGCAAGCAGCGGAATCCAGCTTGGCCAGCCCACACCATGGACCAGTGGGAGGGAGGACACTTCTAACCCTGACATTCACTGCCTCTGGCCCCTATTAGATCAGTTTGGAACATGTGAATTTGGTGCTTGATCTTGAGGCGACTTAATAAAGGACGAGATTTAAACAGAAGGGGGAAAAAAGGCCGAGTAGATAAACAGCCCTTCATTCTCAGCCTTGGACAACAGAGCAACCGCCCTAATTTCTTTTTGTTAGAACAGAGATAATCCAATAATTAGGGCAGCAAATAGCATAACCCTGGCTAAAGCTGTAATGAACCATCTGGCTTGAATCACTTAGGCTAATTCTAGGGATCTGGTTGTCAGAGCCGAGAGGGGGCCCGGGCCTGGGGTACGGACTGGGGAGCGGTTCCGCACCAGAACCCGGTCCCACCACAGGAAGGAGCCGAGATCTCTGTGCTTCCGCGTCTGGGAAGTCTGCTTAGCCGCTGATAGGATCCAAGCCTGGGGCGGGCTGCTCCCTGAAGGGGACGAGGGGGCCCAGGCTGGCCCTGGCTCAGCCACAAGCCCTCCTCCTTAGCTCTTTTCAGCAGACTGCCTGGTGATATGAGTGTGGCCGGCCCACTGTTTGGGCTGGCAAGGCTGTGTCCCCGATGGCCTTGTGCTGCTGACCTCAAGTGAGTCTGTCCCCTGCGAGGACCCATGAGTTCCCTGGGTCCTGAGCCCTGGTTCTGTTCCCCTTGGCCCCACTCTCTACTGCTGGGACAGTGCTCAGTGAAGGAAGGCCTGGAGTCGATGGCTGGAGATGAGGCAGTGGGCCTGAGTTTGGGACTTTCAGGCCTCCTCTTTGCTGGGGGGTTAGGGAGAGCCCAAAGAAGCGACAGGATTTCTCACCACATAACAGTGTGTCATCAGAGGGCCCTTGGTGGCACCAGGAGAGGCGCCTGGAGTCCCTGTGGAAGCTCTGTGCTGCCCAGCTCACTCCCTTGGCCCAGCAGGAAAGATGCTGGAAGGGTAGCAAGTTCCCTACCCTTTCTTCTTCAGGTGGCTTTGGGTTCAGGGCATCCAAAGGGGTGACTTAGGTCCCAGTTAGGGCCCACCCAGACGCGGGGCAGGTGAGGGGGTGTGATCTGCTCAGGATGCCAGAAGCAGGGAGGTGGTGCATAAACTCTCCAGGCCCACTTTCCCTCAGCTGGCAGGAAAGTGGAGGGAGAGAACTGCTCTGGGGGGGCAAGGCCTCAGGTCCAGGCCCACAGAAAGTGCACAGGGGACAGTTTCCTCTCCTCGGGGGACAGTTTCCTCTCCTCGGAGGGCAGAGGACAGGCCTCCTTCAGCTCTCTCCTCCTGGGCCTCCCTGGGTAGTACGATGAGAGGTCAGCCATCTCCCCCAGTGGCGCTGGTAATCTCCACCTTCAGCTTCCAGAGAGACAGTTTCTGCTTGGGGAAACTCCAAGCCCCCCGCCCTAGGCCCACGTAAGCCCCCAAACCAGGCGTGGCCACCCTCGCTGCGCTGCACGCGGAGGGACTCGGCCGAGCGGCCCTCGGCTGAGCCCGCGAGAGACCCCTGCCCAGAAAGGTCCACCTCCGGGACCCGGCTGGTGTGGCCCGTCTGAGAGTGACGCGGCTGGGGCTCCAGTGGGGCTGGGGCCCAAGCGAGCAGCGCTACCTCCCAGCCCCACCCCCATCTCGCGCCAACCCCTTCCGAACCAGGCGGCGACCTCTTCGGCCTCGGTTTCCCCTCCAGTCCGCGGTCCGGCGTGGCAGGCACCTTAGAGACCGGAAAGGCGGGGAACGCCCGCCGGCCGGGCCTCGGCCCAGGGGGGCCCCGGCGCTTGCCCACTCCCCGGGGCTCGGGGCTCAGCCCGGGGAGGAGGAGGCGCCGGCCGGGGGGCCCTTCCTGGCGGTGGAAAGCGGGCGTAACAGGTGGGCGAAGGTCGGCGGCCCGGGACATAGCTGCAGCGGGGTCCACGGACGCGGGAGCAGGAACCGCCAAGGTTTTTCCAAAGGACAAGCGGCCCCGCGGTCCTCCAGTGCTCCGCTCGGGCGCCAGCAGAGCCGCTGCGCTCTGCGGGCCGCCAGGCCCACTCGGGAGGCCGGCCCGGCCCCGCCGCCTCCCGCCCCAGCCCGGTCCCTCCGCGGCGAGGCCGGCCCGCAGCGGGCTCCCGGGCAGGGAAGACCGCGCGGCAGGCAGCAACTGGTGTCTCCGCGGGGCGCAGCTCCGCCCTTCCCGGGAACAAAAGCCGCCGCCCGCACCGGAGCTTCCCGCCGGCGGGCCGAGAGGGGGCGCGGCGCGGGCTCGGAGAACCGGGCCCTGCAAATGGGACGTCCTCAGGGGGCGCCCCCAAACTACCCACCTCTCCAGTGCGGGTCAGGGAGGGGTCGGGGCTGGGTCTGCAGCGCGCGCGGAGGGCGTACACCGAGCAGGCGAGGGGCCGCCACAGGCGGGGGTGGAAGCCGGCAAAAGGGGAGACTGCAGGGGCCGGGGGACCGGCGAGGTCGGGGGAGCGGGCCGGACGCCGGGCCGGGGGAGGGGGCGGGAAGTCGCCGAGTTGGAAACTTACTGCAGTCGTCGGACTCGTAGCCGTCGGCGTCGGGCTCGTCCTCCGGCGGCTTGGCGGGCGGCCGCGCGGGGCTGGGGCCAGGGCTGGGGCCGGGGCTGGAGCCGTAGGCTCCGAAGAGCTGGTCGACATCCTCGTCGTCGTCGCGGGCGCCGTCGGAGGGGCTGCGACGGCCGGCGCTGGCCGCGGCGGGGCGCGCGGGGGCGTCCAGGGGCGCAGCGGCGCGGGGCCCGGCGTCCGGGGGCAGGCCCCGCGGGAAGCGGGGGAAGTAGTCGGAGATCTGCTTGATGGGCCGGATGGGGCCGGGGCACACGTCGATGGCCATATGCTCCTGGATGCTGATGGTCGCCTTCTCCCCGCGCCGCCGGAGGGTCATGCAGGCAGCGCGGCCCCACCCGGGCGCGGCCCGGAGCGGCCCCGGCCCGGGGTGGGGGGTGGAGGGGTGCGGCTCAGCAGGCCCGGCGGGGCGCGGCGAGGGCTGCGGGCATCGCCGGCGGCGCCCCCGGACGGCCCTGATGCGGCTGCTGCCTGCTCGGCGGCCAGCTAGTGAGTGCCGGGGACCGGCAGGCGGGGGGCGGGCCCAGCCCGCGTCACCCGGCAGCAACCAAGCAGTGTGAGTGTGCGGGCTGCGCGGGCGGGCGCGGAGCGAGCCGAGCGAGCGGCGCCGCACTCACTCGCGCTGGCACCGGCGCGCGCACACCCGCGGGCACCGGGCGGCTTCCACTCGTGCACACCGGCAGGCCCCCCGGGAGGCTGAGCGGGGGGCCACAGGACGCACACTTGCGCGTTCCCGCCCGTGCCAGCCCCTGTGGGGTTCTGTTCGCTCTCACAGGACACACGCGGGTGTGCCAGATCTCCCTCCAAGCACATAGGAGCGTGTGCAAGACGCTTGGCAGAAGCGTCCACCGGCTCACACTTGCAGGACACAAACACGAACGTGTGTCCCTACAGGACTGGTTGAGGTTGCTGTGGTACCCTACGCCCCCAGTACACACCTGCCTAACGGGACACACAAACACACCCCCTGGAAGTGATCCGGGGACTCAGAGCACAGCCCTCCCCCTCCCCACATCTACAGGACCCACGGCCACACTCCTGGGAGTATGGGGACAGGTTGCTGACATGCTAGGAGGACATGTACATTCTCGGTGGTCCAAGGTCATTGTGGCACAGTCTGTACACACTTCCAGATCACATACAAGCACACACTCTCTGTAACCCTGAGTCAGTCCCTCACTTGGTCGGTGAGTAGCGGGAGGCCCTTCCCCCATGGGGACAGGGTGGGTGAGAACCTTGAGCACAAGCTGTGGTCAGGAGAGGGGAGGGCAGACAGGGCCCGGGCAGAAGACCCCTTCCCAGGGGGTGATGGATGAGGCAGAGGTGGGGAGGCAGGGCCCTGCCTGCCCACCGGCTCGGGCCTCCCCCACACGGTCAGAGAACTAATCGAGTCTGGACAGCCCAGCCCCAGTGCTTTCTGGGAACAGAGCTCTACTGGGAACGGCTGCTGCTGATACAGGTGTGTCTCTGGAAAGCCGCGGGCTGGGGCACAATCCTGTTTACGTGCTGGTTTCTAGGGACATATTAGAAATGCTCATCTTCTTGGCTGGGTCCCTTCCACGAGTCTGAATGAGGGGCCCCAAGTCTGTGTCCCTCCCTCCACCATAAGCCCTTGAAAGGGGTGGGGAGCAGAAAGAAGAGAGAAGAGCCCCTTTCTCATCACTTCCAGCTGCTACATTCTGACAGATCGTTTGATCTCTTTGAACCTCAGTTTTCTCATCTGTGAAATGGGGCTAATTCTAACCCAACAGCATTATGGCGAGGCCCCTGCTAGCACGGAACACAACAGATGGGAGGTGCTCAATAGGGTTGGCTTTCTCTTCTCCCTTCCCTTGGGAGACAAGTGTCACTGGTGAGGAAGGATGGAGAACCACACGCTGCGGTGTGGTCGGTTCTGCCCTGGGTCGTGACAGTCGCTGTGCTGTATCAGGAAGGCTCATAGCGCTCATCGCATGGATTCCTCACGTTACGCCATGTTGTAAACAGGAAATACTGTTCTCGTGTTCAGGCGAGGCAATCAAAGCTCCGGCTCACGGACTTACCCACAGTGGCTGCCGGCTTGTAGCAGAGCTGGGATGAGAAACCCAGTTGTCCTGACGCCCCCCTCCCCTGCCTCTTCCTCCCCCACCCCTACAAAGCTCAAGGGGTCAGAGAGGAGCTGGAAACACAGGTGAAATGTTGTCCCCCAGAGCTCTTCCTGAGCTTCCGGGATGGAGACAGCCTGAATTCAGGAGGAAGAGGAGGGGGAGAGGGAGGGGACCAATAGCCTCAGGGGTTACCCTGGGAATGAACTGGCCTGGGGGCTCCCTAAGGACCATCTGGGATCCTGGTGGGAGAGAAAATCAGCCTTCTAGGAGTCAAAGGCCAAGGGAAGGACAGGAGAGCCTGGAAGCCTAACACAGTGGGTTTCCCGTTGCTGGGAATGCTTAAGGGGATTCGTCCTTAAACAGGCACAGGGTGACTTCTGTACCCGAGGTGGCTGCTTCACAAAGTGATTATGTAATGATACGGGTATTTTAATACAGACACTGAAGCATCATTTCATAATTCCTTCAGCTGAGAGAGAGAGGGCTGTCAGCTTTTCACAGTTGGGGAAACTGAGGCTTCAGGAAGTCAAGTGACTGGGAATGGGACTGGATATCCTGACCCCTGGCCCTGTGCCCTTTGGACATCAAAGGTATACCTCTGGGGGCGCCTGGGTGGCTCAGTCGGTTAAGCGTCTGCCTTGGGCTCAGGTCATGATCCCGGGGTCCTGGGATGAAGCCCCACATTGGGCTCCCTGCTCAGCAGGGAGTCTGCTTCTCTCCCTCTGTCCCTCCCCCTGCTTGTGCTTGCCCCCCCCCCAAATAAATAAATAAATAAATAAAATCTTAAAAAAAAAGAAGAGAAAAGGAATACCTCTGTGCTCACTGGGCATGGGGCTAGAAGGGCGCCGACCTCTCTCTCTGGCTTCTTGACCTTCTGTGGGTCTGGCTTTTTGGAGGATCAACTCACAGCTTTCGGCTCTGCAGGTGCTGGCTCTCAGAGGGTCTGGAAGAAGTGGGGAGGGCCCAGCCTCCAAAGCACTGAGTCAGAGTACCCAGGGATGCCCCCTGGAGAAAGACGTGGCATATGTGGACCAGCCTCCGGCAGGTGGCAAAATGCAGAACCACTCTGAGGTCTGAGGTCATCCAGCTCTGAGCCCCACTGGGATGGGGTAGAGTCCCCTGCAGGGGTACAATTGGTGTTATCTGGGCAGGTGTCCATTTTCTAGAAAGAGTATGGGCTGGGGAGTCAGGCAAATTTGGATTCAAAAGCCACTGTCTCCCAGCTCCTAACTATGTCTGACTTTGGGCAAGTTGCTTCCTTAGTCCTTTCCGACTCGCCGGTGGAATGGGGGAGGCCACGGACAATTTTGTGAGAGATGCTGGAAAGGATGGATATAAAGTGCCTGGCATGCGACAGGCACTCGGTCAATTGTAATTCTCTTACTCCTACCCTCCTGGTGCAAACCATCTCCCTATGCCCTGTGCCTGCCTCAGTTTCCCTACCAGTAAAGTGCAGTGGGCCACCCTCTTCTTGTCTGCCTCAAGGACCAGGTGAGGATGCTGGGGGAAATGCTAGGAGAAGTGAACGTACTTGCCAAGGCTGGGGTGCCGGCTGGCATGAATGAGGATCTTTTAAGTCCGGACCTCATCAGTCATATTGCCTTCCATGTTGGCAGCTGGATTGGCCCTTAACAAAGTTAGGTGGGATAGTCTGCTCTTGGTCACAGCCTTCAGGAACCCTAGGCCTATGCTTCCTCCCCATCTGCTTCTCCTATCAGGTTTCTGATCACCACCTCCCGCCCCAAAAGG
Source organism: Potos flavus (assembly GCA_028534135.1). Classification (NCBI taxonomy): domain Eukaryota; kingdom Metazoa; phylum Chordata; class Mammalia; order Carnivora; family Procyonidae; genus Potos; species Potos flavus. The sequence continues at coordinate 39,147,204 of CM052891.1, read as the reverse complement.
CCCCCGTCCAATGAGGTAGAAGTGGGTTCCTCGAAGGATGGCCCAGGGGTCTGTACCAGCAGGCGCTTGTCAATAACACAGATTCTAGGTCCCTACCTCACACCCACTGACTCAGATATGTGTGTCAAGATTCAGGATGCATCTTAATAAGCACCCCTGATTTATTTTTATGCACAATTATTTTTATGCGAATTGCTGGGTTAGAAGGTGCTAAGGTTTAGTACCCTGATTCTCCACCCATTTTGCTGCCCCGAAACGGTTCAATGTGCAAAACCCGGGTGGGGGTGGGGGCTGGAATTTCTAGAGTGCTTTGGCAAAGTCCCACACACACCACTTTGGGCACTGTGACTTACTTTCCTGGCTGAGAATGACCAGTTAAAGCCTTTCCTCCCAGGAGGTGACAGGCATCTTAGGGGAAATGACCCTGCACTTGGCTAGATGTCCTCGGTTGGCATCTCTGGCTGGCTGGGGTCCACGGGCCCGGAGAGGAAGGGCCCTCCCTGGCCCTGGCCTGACGCGTACCCCCAATTTCCACTCTTCCCGGATTGCTGGAGGAGCTCTTGGCATGTTGTGCTGAAAGAACCTTCTCTATATTCCTAGGAATCTTTTACCCAAAGGAGAGGTTGATGGAGGAATTCTCAGCACCGCGGCTGGTTGATGAAGAGGCCTTCCAGGGGCTCTTAATAATCCATACTTGTCCAAGCGTTTATCAAGCCCCTCCCCGTGACAGGCCCTGTGTTACATTCTGCAGGGGGCCTGATGATGAAGTCCCCTTTTTCTTTAGATTCCAGTGATGGAGGGCAGATTGCTGCCTCCTTCTTGCCCCACATGGTGGCCTCAGTGTGGGAAGTGTGGTGGAATGCTGAATAAGCGAGGCCCTGTAAGTGTTTGCACGGTAGCCTGTGGCTGCTGAGGGGCACACTGGATGTGATCATTAATTATGCATATTCTCATAAACACCTAAACTGCATAAATGCATTTACTAGCATTACGCCTACCAGTGGGGAAAAGGTAACATTTACCTGATGGTGTTGTTTTGTAGATTTCAAATGCTCCTGGAGCTGCCGAGAAGGGCTAAGTGGCTTAGATATGCTCATCGGCTTCCCCCCTTCTGGGACACCTATCCAGTGGTGTGTGGACCACGGATGTGTGAGCCCCTCACCTGCCCGCCTCAATTCCCCTGTGAGGAAATGGACCCGCCGAGATGGAGGACCCGGCCCAAGGTCACACAAGACAGAGCCGGGACTCACACCCAGGGGTTGGGTGGAAGGACCACAGCTCTGTCTCCGTCCCTGCAGGATGCCGTCTGTGCTGCTGGAAAGGAAAGAGACCCAGGGGAGAAGCTTACCTGCCAGGAGAGGCTGAGCCTGGGATCAGGCTGCCTCTGGTGGGAGATTGGATGCCAGCAAAGGATAAGGCTGAATCCTTAGGGGCAGCTCCGGAAATGACCTGCTGGAGGACAGGGGTGTAGCCTGAGGCTTGGGAGACAGCCCAGATGAGGCAGGGCCCCCACCATCCTGGCCCTGGAGGCCCCAGGGCTGCTGGAGCCCAGGGTCCTGTCTGAGTGTCTGTAGGATGGGCGTGGCCACGTCAGCATTAGCGGAGGTTAGACCGGGCAGGAGCTCTAACTGGCAATTTTAAAACCCCCGCCAACAGCCGTGAATGTTCCCTCCAACAGCTTTATATTAATGATGCAATTCAGAAAGGTTCACAATGCAAAGCGTGGCTTCCAATTCTAATTCATTCTACTTTTAAAGTTCAGGTAACTCATTCTACTTTTTAAAATTCATGAAATACAGCAGTCATACAAAAAAGGCCCAGAGGATAATCTAAAGACTGCTTAAATCCACGAGCCAGTTTACAAAGAAAACATTACAGGCTCCCCAAAAAGCTACGCATGCAATTACCACAATTAAAAAAAAAATACAGAGGCATTTGAAATGCCCCAATATTCCTCCTCCAATCCATTGCTCTCCCCAGAGGAGGTCACTGTCTCAAATTTGATCATCATCGCACCACATGTTCATTTTTTCATTTACTAAATACATATGCATCTGTAAACAAGGTGTGGTATTGTCTTGCATGTTGTAAAATTTCATATAAATGATATATGGTACATAGCCTTATTCAACTGATTTTTTCCACTTACTATGGTTTGTGAGATTTATTCCTGCGGTGCATGTAGCTATAGTTTGTTTTTTTTTAAAGATTTTATTTATTTGACAGAGAGGGAGAGACAGAGAGAGAGGAAACACAAGCAGGGGGAGAGGGAGAGGGAGAAGCACACTCCCTGCTGAGCAGGGAGCCTGACGCAAGGCTCGATCCCAGGACCCCAGGATCATGACCTGAGCCGAAGGCAGACACTTAACAACTGAGCCACCCAGGTGCCCTGTCATGGATATTCTTGTCTCCTGGACCACATGTGACAGTGCCTTTACAGTTCCCCAGAGAGGGAATGGCTGGGCAGAAGGACAGAGATAACTTCAGCTTGACGACGTAGTGCCCGAATGCTCTCCCAAGAGGTTGTGATCATTTCCACTCCCAGCAGCCGCGTGTGAGAGTTGTTTCTCCACATCCGCATTATACGCGGTGTTTCCAGACTTGACTTTTTGTTAGTCTGACTGCTGAGAAAGGACATCTCATTGTATCGAATTTGTTCTCCTCGCTTCCTCGGTGCTGTTAAACCTTTGATGCGAAGGGTGGGCATGTACTGCCAATAGATAAATGTGAAAACTGAAAACTGAAGAGTTTCTATCAGTAAGGAGGTAGGTTGAATACAGGAGGAGTCACCCGTGTGGTGGAATAGTGTGCAGCCATCAGGAAGGACAAGGCAGCTTGTGCTGATTGGGAAGATCTACTGATATTCTGAAGCACTAAAAACCTTTTCACCTCGGAAGTTTGGTTAAATAAAAAAAGAGGCATAAAAGTTATATAAATAGGGGCGCCTGGGTGGCTCAGTGAGTTAAAGCCTCTGCCTTCAGCTCAGGTCATGGTCTCAGGGTCCTGGGATCGAGCCCCGCGTCGGGCTCTCTGCTCAGCAGGAAGCCTGCTTCCACAAGCCCCCCCCCCCCGCCTGCCTCTCTACCTACTTGTGATCTCTGTCAAATAAATAAATAAAATCTTAAAAAAAAAGTTATATAAATACAAGGATATATACATACATGTATATTTTCATATGTGTGTAAGATACCTCTGGGCTTGAACCCATGACCTGGAGATCAAGACCTGAGCTGAGATCAAGAGTCAGACACTTAACCGACTGAGCCATCCAGATGCCCCAAGAGCAGATCTTAAAAGTTCTCGTCCCAAGAAAAAAAATGATAACTGTGTGGTGATGGAGGTTGACTGGACTTACTATGTCGATCATCTCGCAATATATGCAAATATCAAATCATGATGTCGTACACCTACACAAATATGTCAATTGTACCTCAATAAAAAAATTATAATTATTTGAAACGCCCCGTTCCATGGCTGGGATGGTGGGAGCCAGGAGCCAGCACCTGGACCCACTGAGGCAGGACTCTCCACGGGAGGGCGCTCTGACTTCCCGGGTCCTCCACTGGCCAGAGGGGGCAGCTCCTGAGGTCTCACCTTGGCTGAGCACCGCCTAACTCTCCCGCAGGACTCCCGTCCCCAGCCACCGGGGGCCGAGTGTCTTCGAACTTCCCTAGCTGCATGCTTCCTCCCACTGCTGGCTTCCCTCTCAACCCTGTCCCTGTGTCTCAGAGTCTTGTTTTCCTGATGACCCGGGCCTCCCCCACCATTTCACCACCCCCCTCCATCCCTTGGCAGTGGAGTCCCCCCAAACCCCTCTGAGGCTCCCACCACCATGCTGCACCCCAGCCCCGGCTGACATACACACGATCCTCCCCATGCCGCTCCAGCGGCTCCTGATGCCTCCGCTGGCCAACGAAAGGGACCCAGTCCTGGACCCCTCAACCACCAACGCCCTTCTCAGCAGCTTCATTTCAGCCACCCTGGGCCCTGCCATGCCCTGTGGCCATGCTAGTTTCTAAACCACATCTGCAGCCCAGACGGGGTGCGGGGACCAGACACTGGATGTGGGGGTGCCTAGCTCCCAGATGGGGTGCGGGGACCAGATACCGAATGTGGGGGTGCCTAGCTCCCAGACGGGGTGGAGGGGCCAGACACCGGATGTGGGGGCGCCTAGCTCCCAGGGCAGAGTAGCTTCCTTCATGGTCCCCTGCTGCTACTGACCACTCTGCCGTCCGAGAGCCATGCATCTCCACCTGCCCCAGCCTTCTGGGAGTCCCAGGGTCTGAAGAGCAGTTTGAAAACCATTGGCCCCCTGTGGAAGCCCAGAGCAGAGCCAAGCAGCCCCCTGAACTGGCAGTCCCTAAGCTCTGTCACTTAGGAGCCAGCCCCTCGACTGCGATCTGCATTATTTAGTTTATATTTTTCTTTACAAATCAACTTGCTTTAAAACTGCTTTAAATATTCGGCTTAGCTTTGTCCTAACGATAGAATCTTCCCCGGCAGTCAGTGTGCTGGTTATATTTCTCTACTGTACATGCAAACATATAATTGTTACAATAAAATAGTTTTCATTAAGTACATGAGGTTGCATTGCCCAAGGCCTCACAACTAGAAAGAAGCAGAACCAACATTTGAGCCCAGCAGTTTGGTTCCAGAATCCATGCCCTTGGCCATCGCCAGCCCCGATGTGTTCAGCTCTGTCACCCCGGCTGTGACAGCGACTGTTCCCCCAACTCCCATCGACAATCCAAGTTGGCCACACATATTTAAGCTGACGATAACAAAGCACAGAGCTTTGCAAGTGTGTGAGGGGGTGTTGAGGCTGGAGGAGGTTTGCTTAACGTCCTCCACGGTATTTACCAGATCTGGGTCTATCCTCCCCGTTCATGACACCCGCCCTGGGGCCCACACTCCTGGGGGGCAGGCTTGGGTGCTCACCCCCAGCCCTCCTGAGAGAGCCCAGGATCTGGGTGGGAGAGTGGCAGCTCTGCCCCCCCCCCCCCCCCCCCCCCCCCCCCCCCGCCCTAGCTTCTGGGTCTCTGAAACCCAAGGCTGAGAAAGAGACAGCCCAGCCGGGGGTGGGGGGTGGTCCTTGCAGGGGGCAGGTCCGCACTAAAGCCGGGGTAGGAGACTGTGGCTGTTTGCAGAACTGTTTGTGGTTCAGCTGGCTGGAGCCTCGGGGGTGCAGGGGGGTCCACAGGGGTGGGGGGTGGAGGCCTGATGCCCTGCTGAGTGTCACGCCGCCCCTGGAGGCCGCGGCCCTCCTGATTCTGCCCGCCTTCTGCGCGAGTGTGGGGAGCACTTGGTGGCATCTGTATTTAGAGTCAAAGAGTCGGGGACAGTGCCGGGCTCTTCCAGCTCCTCCGGCGCCTCTCCCACGGCACAGGCCGGTGCCCCGTCACACCCACCGGCGGGGCTGCCGCGCCTCTGCCTGCCGCCTTCACCCCTCCCCGGCCGGCCAGCTCAGGTGCTCTCCCCACAATACCCCCTTGTGGCCATGTCTGCGACATGCTCCGGGGCTTGTCACACCGCAGGTGGTTTTACTCTTAAGAGTCTGTCTCCCCCACAGTGTCAAATTTCTGGAGGACCTGGAGGACACTGCTCCATGTTTGCGGCCCTCGAGGTGTGGGGTCTTACTTGAGGTGACTTGGAGCCCCCTGGGAGAGTCTCAGGACTCACCCGCAGGGAGCCCAGGCTGCAGGCCTGGAGTGGGGCCTGGGAATCGCAAGCCCGGCACAGCTTCACTAACATGGAAAGCGAGGTCCTGAGAGCTGACCCGACCTGTCCAAGGTCATCAGGTAACTTTGTGTCAGGGACAGGGCTTGAGCTCCGTACCTCCCTCGTCCGCCCGTCCCTGAACATAAACATGGGCTTGCCTCAGAGCATTTGTACGGGCTGGCTCCTTTTCTTTCTCTTCTCTTCGCTTCTTTCTTTCCCTTCCTCCCTTCCTTCCTTCCAGGTTTTATCTATTTGAGAGAGAGGCAGAGATAGAGTGCGCGCACACCACCGGGGCGGGGAGGGGGGGGGCGCAGAGGGACAAGCAGACTCCACGCCGAGCGGGAGCCCCACACAGGACTCCACCCCAGGACCCAGAAGATCATGACCTGAGCAGATCAGTCGCTTAACAGACTGAGCCACCCAGGGGTCCCTAGCCAGCTCCTTTTCCAAAATATTTTTGCACCGAATCACTCCATGGGTAGCTCATTCTTGGCTTTTAGATCTCGGCTCAAGACCGTCTCCTAGAGAGGACTGACAACCCTACCAAAGCTGTGGTGTTCAGGTCCTGTTTATTGTTTCTAGTCTGGGAGCTCCCCAGGGGCAGGGATCTAGCACCGAGCCTGGCCCACAGCTGGTGGAGCTCCATTCACAGTGCTCGAAGGGGAGGGAATCTGAGCACCAAGGCAGCCTAGGCCAACCAGGGCTAGCTCTGGCTTTGGGCGAGACCTCAGGGGGACAGGCAGGGCCGCGGGGTGGAAGGAGGCAGGGAAGGGCAGCAGAGGCCCTGCCAGCCCGCCCAGCTCCTCCCCGCCTGCGCACGCGCTCCCACTCTGGGCGGGTGGCCTTGGAGACAGAAGCATTCAGAGGGAGGAGAGAGGGAAAGCACAGGTCATCCATCAGCCGGGAGACGTGGAGAGCCTGGTAAATCAGGGAGGCTGTCTGAGGCCCCTTTGCCAACTGTCTGCCAGCGCTGAGGGCGTCTGGGAGCTGGGGGGCGGGGGGGAGGCGGGCTGAGTGGCCGCTGCAGCCCAGCTGCCCCCATGGGGACTGAGGACAGACAAGGCCACCCCAGGGCCACCCTGGCTGAGGAGGGAGGACCAAGACAATGCTCCAGGCCTTGCCCCCCCACCTGGGCGCGCTTCAGTCTGTGGTCCCAGAGGAGGCTCCCCACCCTCTACCAGCCCTCACCCCAGCCCTGTGAGGCAGGCCATTATCTTGTTTTAACTATTTTGAGTTTCAATACATTAGAGTATAGAGATTAACATAACAAACCCAAAAGCATTCTCAACAAAAAGCACATTTTCATCTTTTTTTTTTTTTGAGAGGGTTTCTAACTAAAAAAAAGTGAACTATAACCTTGAAAATTGCCTAAAGCGTGACGCATAATCACATTTCAGCCCAGAAGTCGGGAAATAAGGAGGTGACCTCCGGACCCCCAAGCCTCCGGGGCGGGCCCTTCACTCGCTCGCTTCCCCTGTCCCTTTGTGCTCCGGTTTCTGTGACACCGTGGCCTGGATTCCCCGGGCTTTTAAAAATATCAATACCGTAAAATATCACAGATAAAACTTTCCCTTCCTGGGTCCCATGCCTACCCCGGAGCGGGGGGTGGGGTGGGGAGCAAGCATAACGATGCAGCTGATGTGGACTCCCCCCCCCGCCCCCCCCCGCTGCCTTTGATATTTTTACTATGCGTATTTGTATTAGAGAAGTATTGTTTTATACAGTTTAACGCTTCTCACAAATGGCACTAATACTGCATGTATTATTCTGCAACTCAGCTCTGAATGCTTTATGAAAAAACAAAACAGCTTTACTGGGGTATAATTTATATACTATAAAACTTACCCATTTTAAGTATACGACTAAATGACTTTTTGGAAAATTTACAGGGTGGCGCGACCATCAGCACAATCCAATTTTAGAACCGTTCCATCCCTCCTGAGAAGTCGACATGCTTTTTTGTTTTTTCTAAGTGCTTGATACACATTTGAACAGCTGCCGTTATAAAGCTCCCACTGTATGCCACGCGCCGGTCTGAGAGCGTCCTGTCCCTCACTCACTCAGCCCTCACAGCCCCTGCAAGAGACAGTGACCCAGGGCACAGAGAGGGTGAGAAACCGCCTGGCAGGCAGACGCTCGAATCCCACGGGTGGGACACTGAGGCTGGGATTCAGGCCCAGATCTGCGTGACACCCAGGTCCCGTGGCCCTCTTCTAGTCCCCTCGGCAGCTTGTCTTTTTTTATTACTGGAAAGGGAGAAAGGGAGAAGAAGGAAGGGGAGAACCGCTGGAAAGGGAGAGAGGTCAGAACCAACGTTTAAATTCCTTTGTGCTCATGCCTAGACCATAGACACACGTACATAGCTGTGTCTGTGTGTGCAGTCCTGCACTTGTACAGGTGACCACATGTGCATACATGCGTGTGCACACATCTGCACACATCTGCACACGACCGTGCAGGTGCATGAGCATCCATGCTCACACGCACACGTGACCACATGAGCACCACTGACCAGACTCAGTGTTCAGAGATGCCCTGGTGCTCAGAGGGAAGAGAACGTCAGAGTGTGTGTGTGTGTGTGTGTGTTTGTGTGTGTGTGCGCGCGTGTGCTGGGAGTGGGGGTTTCAGCCCTACCACTGTACTCACAGCCCCCTCTTTGCCCGGGTGCCTGCTGAGGACCTTTGTTAAATAAAGCTTCAGCGCCCGGGAAACGGAGCTGGGTATGATCTCTGGATTCTTCGCTGAGTGGCTGGAGCCATAGGGCCAGCCCGGCCTTGCGTTGCCAGGGGTCCAATTCACCGTGTCTCTGCTCCCTGGCCTGGAATGCTTCCTGGTCCCCAAAGATCACTCCTGTCCCTGAACCCATTTGAACGTACACAGACCCGCACGGAACTGTGGAAGCCCCGTTGAAAAGGCATCAGCAAACACTGAGGGGGCAAGCACTGGGTGCCAGATACGAGGCCTCATCACTGGCCCACCGGGTGTGCGGGGTCATGGCTGCCATTTTAGATGGGAAACTGAGGCACACAGGTCTTCTGCAGGATCCCACAACTAACAAGAGGTGAGCTCGGGATGCAAAGCCAGGCTGTGTGTCTGCTCCAGCGGGCCCAGGAATACCCGGCCGCCTTCCGTGCAACAGCACGAGGGCTGCCCCGGACCCGGATCCAGGAGTTCTGGCCTCCAGCTCCCAAGTCTTGATCTTGCCTGGGGGTGTGCGGAAGCTGGTCAGCTGACAGGTTCGTGATGAAGGTTTTCCCCGGCCGTGGCAAAAGAGGAAAAGCAGAGGACCACATAGTAAGTTGTTGTTGTTGTTGTTTTTTACAAAATTAAATCCACTTCATTTGAAAAAGGTGGCCTTTTTCTTGATTGTTTTTCCTTTCTTTTCTGAAATGAGAGTGATCTTATATGGCAGCTATGATTTTATATTCTTACTTGGCAAGATAAAAATGTGGGCAGCTGCATGCCAACCCCCAAATCCGGGGGAGATTTTTCTGGCTTGTGGCCCCCCTAAACTTCAGGCCTCTTTGGGGTGCCCCCCCACCTGGCATGCCTCAGCCTGCAGCTGGGACTTCTTTTCTCTCTGTCCTCCCCGGTTTCATATCTGTGTTTGCCAAAACCACCTAGCTGAGGAAAGGCGATCCAGGATGTTTGCAATTTTTGTGTTACCAGCTCAGACTCTGGATCGAGTTAACAACAAAATGGACGGAAATTCTTTTTCTCCTTCAGCAGTCAGACTTCAAGGCAACCTCAACCCCGGGAACTCAGCCAGCTCTGGGGAAGTGAAGGAATCAAAGGCCTCTGAACAGTAAAAAAAAAAAAAAAAAAAGAAAAGTCTTTAGAACAGAGCTGGGTTCGGAGCCCAAGCTTTGGCCTCACTGCAAATGAAGAACAATGAGTTGGTAAAGCTTGTTTATCTCCCTTGCGCCAGCCCCGGGGCAGTGGGCAGCGGGTTCCAAAGGTGGCTGGGAGGACTGGGGGGGGGGGGGTGCTGGCCAAGTTATCAAGGGCATTCAGGGGGAAGGCCGCTGCCCCAAGAGCCCAGCGTCATTTAGTGTGGGGGTAGAGAGGTCTCCTTTCCACGGTACCCCTGAGTAGTCAAGCAAAATTGACAAGACACTTACATGTTGATCTGGAGAAAAAGGTGCTCCTCCTACATCTCAGGAAGATTTCCCTAACACTGGCTAAAAAGTAACCATAAAACCAAAGCAAGACCCGAACCGACAAGGGAAAGGATGAACTCTGGTTATCTGGAAGCTTCAGGGAGAGTGGAGAGCACCACAGGGAGAGAGCCTCGGCTGCGGGGAGGCGGGGGTAGATCTGGGCAACCCCCCTCCTCTCCCCTCTCCTCTCAAATTAGCAGTGTTGGGCAGGGGCACGAGCTTTCCTCTGGGAGCTGGCCGTTGGGGCGGGCGTGGTACCCCAGAATCGTAGATCCAATTGTACTTGCTGTCCTCCCCTGCCGGAGCTTGCACCCAGAGCCCAGTAGCTATTCTGGGCCCCCTCTGATCCGAGGGAGTGGGTGTAGCCAGGAAGAGTGGGTAAGTCGGGACATTTACTGCCCTTACCATGAACGAGGCCATGTTTGAAGCACGTGCCATACCCTATTTCCTGTAATCCTTCCGGTTGTTCTCTCCAGAAGACCGAATCTCAGAGAGGTTAAGTTATCTGCCTAAGCTCACACAGCCAGCTGGCGCACAGAGCTGAGAAGAGGACACAGCTTCGCCTGTCTCCGGGGCCTGGGCTATCTGCCCTTGACTCCCCAGCCTCTTCAGCCAGCTGGTGGCAGGTTCTGCTGCTTGGGAATCCCAAGGAGGACATGCCTGCTCAGGGGGCAGCCATGTGCCCCGCCTGGGGTTGCCCTCACATTCTCTCTCACCCCCGGGGCTGTACTGACAGCAGAAAGGAGAATGCTTTCATTTCTCTTTCCCCAGATACCAGCTCTGACACCTCCGATTTCTACTGTGAGCACTGTTTTCTGAGTCAAGCAGGGTATAAGGAAAATCGCTTTCCCTGGAATAATTATCATCTTGTTATTTCCATTAGCTGACTCTGTTTGAGCCTATTTCGTGCTGAGCTGTTTGAATTCCCAGCTTGGAAATCCCTGGGCTGGGCGGGAAATGCCGCTTCCCACTCTCGGAGTGGATGAAGGCGGTGCTGCCCTCCGATGGGGGTCAGGGCGTGGAATACAGCGGGGAGGGGCTGAGGATACAAACCGGGGCAGGAAGCAGGGAGCATTCTGGTTTCTTCTGACTCCACAGGTGTGTATGTGGTGGAGTTCCACAGGGCTCTCCTGGCTGATGGCTGGGGGTGGCAGAGGCCTTCTGGGATCCACAGCGGGGAGGGCCCAAGGAAGGCCAAGCCCCTGGCAGGAATGGGGATGGTTCCAGAAAATGAGACCGTGGCCCTGGACCAGGGCGTGGAGTGAGGCTGCTTGAGGCTACTGATTGCAGTTTTCCACAAGGTGAGCATCCTCAGGAGACCATGGTCGTGAGCACGCAGCTTAAGAGCTGGGGCCTCCGGTGCACGCCCTCGTTCCGCCCCCTGCTGGCCGTGTTATCTCGTGTAAATTGCTTACCCTCTCCCGACCTCAGTTTTTTCATCTGCAGAGTGGGAGGAATAATGTCGTCCTCCCAGCGTTGTGAGGACGAACGGAGGGGAAGTGTTTAAAGAGTTTAGTCTAGCCGCCTGGCCGCCAGCCGTGGCACGTGTGACCCAGATGTCAGCTGTTTACGGAGATGGGCTCTTCCCAACTGGCTTGGGAACTTCGCTGGTTTGGGCACTTCTGGGAAGCCCCTCAGTTGTGGGGACACTGGGATGGGAGCTCACCTGGCTGTGGTCTCCACACTCCTCAGATCCAGGGCAGGAGCCCTCAGAGTCCTCTCCAGTGCCCTGGGGAAGGCCAGAGCCTTTGCCAAGGTCCCTGCACCACCCTGAGCGTCAGCTCGCTCTGGCTCTGAGATCTTGCTTTGGCTGAGTTAGCTCCCTGGTCGGGGGCGGACTCGAGTTTCCATATTCAAGCGTTGGAACCAGAGAGAGTCAGATGTGAAATTCAGGCCCTTCTTCACCCAAACCCATCTGCATAAGCATCTGGGCGTGCAGGTGACCCTGGGGACGGTGAGGGTGGGGTGAGGAGTGGCTTCCTTCCCTGCGGTGCCAATGGCACCCAACGGGACATGGCGGCCTAGTGCTTCAGCCGCTCCCAGGGGTGGGGCACGTGGCCACGTGGTAGGTGGTGGGGGCTGCACTCAGGGATCCCCATCTCTCCGGTTTCAGTCTCTCACCTCTCTCCCTTCTTCACTTCTGGCATCTCTTGTGTGGCCTTGTCCCCTGGTGAAGTGTGTCCTCCCGATCATCTGTGATCAGCCTTTGAAAGTATTTTCCTAAACAAAGACAGTTCCTCCCCAGGAGGACTCGTGGGGCCACATGCCCAGATATTAGCAGCCGTGCTTCGCAGGGACTGGTGCTGAGTCATCTGTTTAGACTTGGAAAGCCCTAAGCATCGGGAAAGGCCACGTTTGGGCTCCGTTCCATCCCTCCCTGCCCCCCTCCCTCCCTCCACCCTGTGTGCCCACTCACCCACCGCCCGGCTACCCGTCTAGCAATCCGGCACTATCTCTTGACAGCTAACCAAAGATGAACGAGACATGGCCTCTGCCTTGACGGATCCGGTGGGGCGGATGGACCCCCGGGAACCCAGCCCTGCCCCACCCCATCTGGAAGCAGAACCCAGGCTCTGCGCGGGGGTAGGATGACAACACCCAGCCTTCTGTTCCCTTTCCCGCACAAACCGTGAATCGGAGCCTGGACAGAGAGGGGGAGAGATGGCAGTCAGAAGGGAGGGAGGGAGAGGCTTCACTTGCCAGCGGCTCAGCAGGTACAGTCAGACTTAAAATGTCCCCAGAGTGTCTGCTGAGAGGCAGGGGCGAGCACGCGGAATTATTCCTCCAGTAATTGGCACTGAGGATGCTGCCGGCATCCCGGGGGCTGCTCGGAGCTCGCCTGTCTGGCTGAAGACTAGGGGCCAGCTTGTCCCGGGCTCCTGGGGCTCTTCCAGCTCCCACCCACCCCTCTCCCCTCCCACCTGCCCGCCCTCTCCCCTCCCCATCTCCGCGGTACCGAGCAAGGCCAGGGCTGGGTTTTCCTCTGGCCTCATCCCTCCCCTGTGCGGACGAGCCTCTGCTGGCACTTTGGATGAGCGATTTGAACCAACCGGTCATGCAGTTTGTAAACAGTCGAATCTTTCTGCATCTGTGTGCAATAGCGTGTGTGTGTGTGCGTGTGTGTGGGTGTGTGTTAGGTGTCTATCTCCCCTGGCAAGGGTTTCTGGCTGGTACCTGGGGTGTCTCTCCCGCAGCTGGGCCCTCCACCTGGTAGCCTCATGCTGGAGGCTTCTCCTCCCTCCCGAGAGGCAGGGTGCTTGCGTGGGCAGCCTGGGTTGGGCGATCCAGATAGATCGGTTTCTAGCCATCTCTGCCTTCTGCCTACTATGAATGAAGCAGAGAGAACAGGTCAAAGGGGAGCCCCTGTGTTGGCAGTAGGGGTGGGCATGGGTCCCAAACTGCCCCCTGGGACTTCCTGTGCCCCTATCCCCACCCCAGGGAGCTCTGGGGGACACAATTAGAAAACTCTATTTAGTTCCGTTTCCCCGTCTCATAGACGGGGAGTGACAAAGGCAGAGGCCAGGATGAGGACCTGTGTCCCGTGTTCCCTGTCGGGGGCTCTGGCCTCCAGCCCAGGTGGAGAGTTTAAGGACTCTCTTCATCAGGCCTTAACGGAGGATCTGGCCGTCCTTACAGAGTGTGCCCCCATGAGGAGCATTCAGGCCTGGCCAGGATCAGCCACATAATATGCAGAGCCCAATGCAGAATGAGAATATGGGCCCTTGTTCAAAATTATTGAGAATTTCAAGGGGGCAGGGCCTGGGTGGCTCAGTGGTTAAGTGTCTGCCTTTGGCTCAGGTCATGATCCTGGGGTCCTGGGATCAAGCCCGGCATCAGGCTCCCTGCTCAGTGGGAAGCCTGCTTCTCTCTCTGCCTCCTGCTCCTCCTGCTTGTAGTCCCTCTCTTGCTGTGTCTCTCCCTCTGTCAAATAAATAGGATCTTTAAAAAAAAAAAATGTGACATAGTATATTGTTGAAATAAGGGCAACTGTCCTTCAAAGTTTGTAACATAGGGCAGGACCCCTGCGCCTCCTCGCGTCCCTCTCTAGGCAACCCTTCGAACCCCTAACCACTCTGCTGGTATTCACTTTCATACCGAAATTTCATGCTGATGCGATTTCTTGATTTTTCAGTATTACATATTATATAACAATATAAAATATCATACCATATACATTCTTCCCAACACACATATGCTTCTTACCCTTCTGTATATCCTTATATACCTCCTCTGTGCTCATGCTCCAATCTGGGCTGGCTGGCCTTGGCCTCTAGCCCAGCCACACAGCCACTACCATCATCCTGGGGACTCTCTCTGCCCCTCTCCTATGTTGGATCTCCAGTTTCCAGTCCCTGCCATCCTCTTTCCTGGTTTTCTCCCTTGTCTGGTTGGAGCACATCCTTTAGTAGCTGCCTGAGAAAGAACGTATGGGAGGTCAGTAATTTCAAAAACTCACATGTCTGAAAATATCTTCATTCTACTGTCACTGAGATTTGGCTGGATACAAATGGAGAATAGAAATCATTTCCTATCAGAATTCAGAAGATATTACTTCAAAATCTGCTATGAGAGGGACGCCTGGGTGGCTCAGTCGGTTGAGCATCTGCCTTCAGCTCAGGTTATGATCCTAAGGTCCTGGGATCGAGTCCCACATCGGGCTCCTTGTTCAGTGGGGAACCTGCTTCTCCCTCCACCTGCCGCTCCTCCTGCTTGTGCTCTCTTTCTGATAAATAAATAAATAAAATCTTTTTTAAAAATCTGCTTTGAGAATTTCAATGCCATTTAAAATCCCTGATCCTTGGTATGTGGCTTGTTCCTTTTTTCTTTTAAAAATCCCTTTAGGATTTTTAATCCTGGGTTCCTGAAACTTCATGATAAGAAGGCTTGCTATAGTTCCTTAACTTGTTTTATTTTGAAAGATTTCAGAACTATAAAATAATGCAAATATAATACATAATGAAATATTATGATATAAATATTGCAAATCCATCTATCCATCAGTGACATTAAAACATTACCAACAAGTGGAAGGCCCGTAGCAGGCCCCCTCTTCTCAAGATGTGCCTTGAGATCTGTTGTTTATCCTTCCTGTGCCTTTCTTTATTCTTTTGCTGCATAAAATATATGTTAATATATGTCATTTCGCCCCGTTTTAAAATCTCTATATAGATGGTGTCATAAAGTATGTATTTTTCTGCCATCTGTCTCTTTGCTCATGGTTGTCCGTGAGAGTCATGGATGCTGAGAGTACCCACCCACTCCCACCGGCATATTTCACTGTCGGACTACACTGTATCTCCGCTTATGTATCTATTCTTCTGTTGACACTATGTAGGTTGTTTCCAATTTTTGGCTAATAAAATGATGCTGCTCTTGACACTCCGTGTATGTTTCCCGGAGCCCACTCAGAGGAGATTCTGTAGGAAAACGATTCCCGTTTCTGCCAGCATGCTGGAGTCCTGTGTGGTTTACAGAATCCTAATGTCAAGGCTGAGCCCCAAATTGATGAATCTAGAATCTTGGGGAGTGGGGGGAGGTGGGCAGGGTGTCCGGTGTGATGTGCTTGTAAAACTCCCCGGGTAATTCCAATTAGCCGGTGGTGACAACACTGGCCCGCACGAGTGCTACTTGGAGTGTGGTCCTCCCGCCAGTGGCTTGTTAGATGGACACTCGAAGCCCCTGTTTCAGCAAGACCTCAGGTGGTGGAGAGAACGTCTTCAATGCTTTTCAACCCCCCTTTTTTTGTTTCTTGGTTTGAAATGCCTATCCGTTGGAAGTTGGGCCTTCTGCATGGGCCTTACCTTTGGGTGGTCCAATTTTCTTGAGTTTTTCCTCGTACGCGTACATCTTTTTTTGTGTTTTACTTTCTGGGAGATTCTTCTGTCATCTTCCATTCCTTCTAATGCATTTATATTTATTTTTTAAAAGATTTTAGTTATTTATTTGATATATATATATAGAGAGAGAGCATAAGGAAGGGGAGGGGCAGAGGGAGAAGCAGGCTCCCCACTAAGTGGGGGCCTGATTCGGGGCTCCATTCTAGGACCCTGGGATCATGACCTGAGCCAAAGGCAGACGCCCAACCGACTGAGCCACCCAGGTGCCCCTTTAATGCATTTTTAAATTCTGCTATTATATTTTTAATTTTCAAGAGCCTGACACTTCCTTTTTATTTTTATTTTAACTTCTTTTTAAAAAAAATAATACTCTTGGTTTTGGTTCAGGTCATGATCTCAGGGTTATGAGATTGAGCCCCCTGCATTGCCCCTCCCCCCCAGAGACCCCCCTCCCGCTAGATCTCTCTCTCTCTCTCTCTAAAATCAATCAATCAATCTTTAAGAAAAAAAAAAGATTCTCCCTCTCCCCTCTGTCCCTCCCCCCCCGTTTGCTTGCTTTCTCTCTCTCTATAACTAACTAAATAACTTTCTTTTCCTGTTTCATGGTTGAATATCTTTGGAGGGTTGTTCCCTGACCCCTTTCTCCTGGGTATTGGAATCTCTATTTTTGGTTTGTTGGTTTTGGTCAACTGTTGGCGCCTTTGGCTGTTCCCAGTGAGGGCCACACAGCCAAGCTACTAGAAACTGTACATGCGGGTGAGGCTTGCGGACAAGGGTCCTCACGGGGGTGACTGGCAGAGAAGAGGAATCGCCAACATTAGGATCTCTCAACCTTTTCTCTTCAGTCCGTTCCCCAGTGACAGGCTGAATAACATCCTGCCTCGGGGGCAGGTGGATGGAGAACAAGCCAGCTGTTAGTGGGGAAGGGGATGGAGAGTCTCTCCATTAGTCACTGCCTCACTCCTGTCTTTGGCTGGGCTTGGGGTCTCCAGTACCAAATCCTTCTAGTTCACCCTTGGCTGGCAGTAAACCTGGGTCTTCTAGGGTCTAGCAGGGTCAGGAAAGGGCTGTGTGGGCTACGAGAAGGGACTTAGGGGTCTAACTTCTTCCCAACAATACTATTTTCATACCCATCCTAACTTCCACCTTAGGAACACCTGGCCCCTCCGAGTTCTGAGAATTTGGTGGATTCTGCAAAGCAAATGGGCTTGTTCATGGCTGGCTTTCTCCCTTGGAGTTATTTTGGGGAGCTGGGGAAGCTGGCACTGAACAGGGTATACTCTTCTGTCTCTCGAAGTTTCCAGACCTCTCCTCTCTGCCGCCATTCCTCTCCTCTCCTTTACAGCTTTGTAATTTATGCCACTTCATTCCTTTAGGTCATCCTGGTGGGGCTTGGGGGGCAGAGGAAATACAAATGTGTTTAGTCCACTGTACCGAACCACAAGTCCCTGTCCATTTTACGAGCATTTTCACATCTGTGCATAGAAGTCCTTACAACTCTGGGGTGCCTGGGTGGTTTAGTCGTTAAGCATCTGCCTTCGGCTCAGGTCACGATCCCAGGGTTCTGGGATCGAGCCCCACATCAGGCTCCTTGCTCCATGGGAAGCCTGCTTCTCCCTCTCCCACTCCCCCTGCTTGTGTTTCCTCTCTCGCTATGTCTCTGTCAAAAAAATAAAAAGCTTAAAAAAAAAAAGTTCATACAATTAATTTTGATTATTTGTATGTATACTTAAATTTTTTTTTCTAAGCATAAATGGCTTGTCTTTCCATTCAACATGAGAGTTGTGAGTTCTACCACACAGAGATCGAGCTCATTCTTCTCACTGCGAGCAACATACTACATTCTTTTCCAACCATTTCTCTCTCGATGCATCTCAGAAACACAAGTGACTGTGGTCTTTGGGTCAATACACTGGCTCAATGCAAATTCTAATCTTTATTGTTACAAATTCTGAAGCATAACTTGTTACAGGGAAACAGCCAGTCTTTTTACCATCTGCCAGCGGCAAGGGCACAAAAGCTAATGGGGGGGGGGCTGAGAGCCCAGAGAGAAGGGCCTTAAGAACCAGGAGTGAGGGGCAGTGGGCAGGTGGCGGAATGGAGAGATAGGGACACCAACACACACACACACACACACACACACACACACTCTCTCTCTCTCTCTCTCAATCTCTCTCTCTCTCTCTCTCTCTCTCTCAATCTCTATCTTCAGGGAAGGGTTTTCCAGAAGCATTTGCGCACCCTCTGAATTATTTTTCATGCCAAACCGAAGCTACTAAAGAGAAGTGAATTAAAGGCTTAGGGGAGCCTTGCACCCCGGCTGGGGACACAGCTGAAGGCTGCTCTTCAATAAGGGAATTCACAGTATCCCCCAGAGCCCTTCCCGGCTCCACGAGCTGGGGAGAGGCTGAGCAGAACCTGGGGAGGCCGTCAGAGGGGTTCCAAGAAACCCAAGCAAGGGCCTGGTTTAGACAGCAGCTCCTAAGCCAGTCTCGAGCCAAGGGAGGGTGCTGCTCCCGCTTCCAGAGCCCTCGGCAGAGGGAAAGGGTGGGCGAGCCTCTCATCCCGCACCCTCTAGGACCCACCGCTCATCTCTAGGGCCCAAGCTCAGCTTTGAAGGGCAGTGTTCAGGGTTGGGTTCTTCTTCCATTAATAGGACTGTGGAGAAAGCCCAGCCCGGTGCCTGCCGCAGTGCATAGGAGAGGGCCCCATAAGGCCGGTCTGCAGGCCGTTCCGGCCCAACCCAAGACCAGAGCGAACTTAAAATGAACATGGAGGTAGATCGGGGGAGGGTGCAGGGGAAGGACAATAAATAAAGGTCATGGCTGAGTGGGATGGCTGTGGTGGGAGGGCTCCCAGGGGAGAAGGGGGCAGAAAGGCACTGAGTGGGGGGAAGGAGACTCAGCCCCCCAAACACTGGTTTGTTGAGTCAGAGGTCACGTCCAACAGGGCTGGCCAGCTGAGGGCTCCAGACTGCTCACCAGACCCTCCCAGCTTGCTTTCTCTCTCGAACTCTTCCACTGCAAAGTCTGCTCTGTGCACCAAATGTGTTTCTGCCAGGGCAGGCGGGGGCCTTCGGAGGCCGTGTCAGCAGCGGGGAATTGCCCAGGCGGGCCTTTTGCCTTTAGGGGAAAAGAAAAAAAAGGCCACTATAGGGTGAGCAGAGGTGGAGTCCCTCCCCAGTGACAGCCTGAACTTTGGGAATGGCGTGGGAATACAAAATTTCCCCCAGCGTGTTCCGCAAGCCCTGGGGCCCCTTCTGTGCCCTGGGCCACACGGCCCCTCCCGTTACTGGCTTTCTGCTCAAGACCTACTTAGGGGAGGCACTCAGCGAGAATGTTGCATTTCACCCTCCCCCAGCCCCACAAGGAACACAGCGTGGTCCCATGTTAGCAATAATGGAACTGGGTGCAGAGAGATCAAATATTAGGTTGAGTCATATCGATGCCAACATCTGACTATTTTTGATCTATAAAAAGGCAATTTCATATGGTTGAATCTGATGGTTTGCCCAGGTTCACGTGTCTGTGGGTGGCAGGGCTGGGACTGAAACGTGGTTGATTCCAGACTGTCCTCTGCGGGGGATTTCAGGAGGAGGGGAGAGGGTCCACTCCACGTACACGGCCACAGGGCCTCCCTCTCCCAGAGACCTGCCCACCCGTGGCCTCTCTTAAATGCCCTAGCCTGCGGCTTCTTGGCACCATCGAGGCAGGAGAAAGGGGAGGAGGGAAGACAGGGAGCAAGTGAGAGCTCCCCCCCACACACACAGCACACACAGCCTACCACTGGCGTGGGGGGGGGGAGGGGGTCAGCTGCTGTGCTGATCCACGCATGGGCCGTGTGCCCACGGGTCCTGGCCCAGAGGTGCCTAGTCCAGCTGGGGCTTCTTTCTTGAAGCAGACTGGGGGCAGAACTGAGGTCCCTCACCCTGCCTGCCTCTACTGCATGATGCTCTCGAGTTGCCTGGGTTGGTTCACTGCAGGCAGGGGTGGGGTCTGGCTCACCTAGGATCCCCCAGTGCCCGGCACAGCGCTCAATAAACAGAGAATTGCGAACATCACCTAGCACTCTACAGTTTGGGTGGATTAAGTGAAGAAGGAGGATGATGGGGAAGCAGAAGAGGGAGAGGTGGGTGGGTTAGAAGGAGCAGCTTGGTACTCACCGGGGCTCTTCGGGTCTGGCCAGGGTGGAGTGCCCTGCGGGTCTGCAGAGCCGGTCCCGGTCTCACTGGCCAGGCTGCTCTGGCTCCCGGAGAGGGGGCTGGGTCGGCGGGGGGGCCCCATCTTGGGAGACTCCATGCTGCCGCCTGCAAGAGACCACGAGTGGGCTCTTTGGACCTTGAACTGAGACGGGGATGATCTCAGCCTGATAGGGAGCTGATCTAAAATCTTCTCTCTTGGGAAGCGTCTGGGTGGCTCAGTCAGTTGAGCGTCTGACTCTTGATCTCAGCTCAGGTCTTGATCTCATGGTCATGAGTTTGAGCCCCATGTTGGGCTCCACGCTGAGCATGGTCTACTTAAAAATAGATAGATAGATAGATAAAAAGATAAAATCTTCTCATTTGGAACTGTGCTAGGTGTCTATGGGATTGTCTGCTCAGAATCCCTTACCTGTTGTCCCCACATGGCTGCCATGTTCTCATGAAACCCTACCCTCTGACCAATGCTGGCTGGTCCAGGATATACAAACGTCACTGCATAGGCCCTCAGGTGGGTTCAGCAAGGAACAAGTCAACAGCATGGAAACTGGCAATGAGGAGTTTTTCTTGTCTTCAGAGATTGAGTGGGAAGGGTGTACATATTCATTAACCCAATGTTTTTTTTTTTTTTTTAATTTGTTTGTTTATTTATTTAAGTAGTCTCTATACCAAGGTGGGGCTTGAACTTGACCCTGAGATCAGGAGTTACATGTTCTATGGCCTGAGCCAGCCATGTGCCCCCCAGTGTTTTTTTTTTTTTTTTAAAGATTCTATTTGAGAGAGAGACAGAGCGCATGAGCAAGAGAGAGCGAGCACACGTGGGGGGGAGGGGCAGCGGGAGAAGGAGAAGCGGGCTCCTCGCTGAGCAGAGAGCCTGACGTGGGACTCAATCCCACGACCCTGGGATCATGACCTGAGCCAAAGGAAGGCAGACGCCCAACTGACTGAGCCCCCCAAGGCGCCCCCCAGTGGGGTTATTAATTGCTGCCTTTATGAACTAAGGAATCTTCCCCCAGGTATGGCTGTTACCTCATGGCCAAACGGAGAGCACAGAGGTGAGGCCTGTACTCCTCTGCGCTCCATCTTTTCCTACCTCCCACACCCCCTGGTCATGGCTGAGAGCTGGTGTGAGGGAGGGTTCGGTGCTCTGTGGGGGGCAGGGGTGTGTGTGTAAAACCTGCCCCGGAAACCAAGGCTGGCAGGTGAGTTTCCTTTACACTCTTCTAAGATAGACTCTTTAGCCTGAGAGGGCTGAGAGATCGTCTAGTCCAGAAACCGGTGTTGTCTCCTGCGCAGGCTCCACCTACTGGTAATGACCACTTGGAACACTGTGCTGAGGAGGCTTCTGAGGCCACATAAGGCTCTGTGGGAGAGTCCTGCGATCGACTAGGAATGTCTGCCAGGGACACAGGAGCGGCAGCATAAGTGCGCGTGCCAGGCATCTGCTGGCTCTGATCCAGCCTGAACTGCCATCCCCACCAGGAATTCCTTCTGTACCAGCTCTGGCAGATCACCCCGCCTTGGTCCCAGGACAGCACCCTGAGGCATGTCCTGTCAGTTTGGGACAGTTATTATAAAGCTCTCTGCTTATGCACTAAAATCAGCCTCCCTGAAATGTCTTTCAAATACCCCGGTTTTCTACCCTCTGGACAGAGTAACTCTGACTGACCCGGTCCTTTTCCCAGGAAGGCTCTTCGTGGGTTTAAAGGAAAGAAAACTGTGCCCCCAGGTCTTCTCTGCATCAGCCTCCAACCCCTGTTAACTCTCTTTCATATGACAAGGTCACAGAGGCAAGCTCAGAGAGGTCAAACTCAGAAGACACTTTGGGGACCACATGCTCTCGGAGACAGAGGCCCAAGAGATCAAGGTATGTATTATTCAGGGCCCCACTGTGGTGTTGCGGCAGAGTCGAGCTAGCCCAAGGCACTCCCTACCTGACGTTCACAGCTCTCATCATTCACGAGACAAAAACCTGACCCAGAGGGTGCTCACTGGGAGCCTGGGGGGAATCCAGGTGTGCAGGCAGGTGCTCTAGATCTGCCCTCCTCCCTCCACCCTGCCCATCCATCTGGGCCTCCTTTCTGTCCCACTCCGCAGTGGGGCTAATGCTTAGCTCCTGGTCATCCCAGCCCCAGGCCTCCTCCCCTGTCGAGAACAGCTCCATAGACCAACCAGCTGGGGGGCCCCGATCCGAGGAAGCAGCCACGCCATCGGCACCAGGGACTTCGGGAACAAGCAGTGTCCTTGTTCTGCTTACCTGCTTCCCCGCAGGACTTGGCACCTTTGGGCTCCCCGACCGCCGTCAGAAGTCTGTCCTCCAGGCTAGAGGAGCTGAGATCGGAGTCACTGTCACTGTCACTGGAAACCACTGGAAAGAACAGACACCAGCATGAGAGGTTACCCCTCCTGGTCACTACCAGCAGGCCCGTTGGACAGAGGGCCTGGGGCAGGCCTCCCTTCTGCTGGGACAAAGTGCATGGAACCTCAGCTGGTCCTTGTGTTTGGGACACAGAAACAGTGGCCTGGGGAGGGGGATGGCAGGGTACCCCATTCTGTTAGCCGAAGAGGCGAGTGCTGGTGTGAGGAGGCTGGGCCTCGGGCTCACCACCCCGTCCCAATGGCAGACTTGGGAGCCTCTTGCTGTGGTAGGAGCCGATTATCCCCTTGGGTGCGGGCACGACTGCTCTGAGACTTGTACCTGGCCATGCTCAGGGTGTGAGGCCACGCCCCTCTACCCTGTAACGAGGCTCGACGTTACAGGTACAAAATTTCCTGTCCTCGCCAACCCTTATGAAGCCCTCCAGGCACTTGACATCGGCTAGCTTGCTCGAGCTTCTGGACAACCCTGGACCCTGGAACACGGGGTTTGCAGGTGAGGAAGCCAAGACACTTGCCCAAAGTGCTAAGTGGGAGGGCTGGGCTTACTCCCTTGGCAGATTGGCTCTACCCCCGTGTCTGCAACCACTCTGATTTTACTGGGAGAAATGAACTGGGAGCCGGCAGGCCTGGGTGCTCGTCCCAGTTCATCTAGTAATGTGCAGTGGGGCCTTATGAACGCAGACGGGAGCCAGGCTGACGGGGCTGGAGTCCCAGGAGAGGGGAGGAGAGAGAGGCCTCCTGCTGAACACCTGCTGTGGTAGAAACCTTCTTTTCTGGGCTACATGGGACCATATTTGGCCGGTGGATCAACAGTGGGAGTCATAATACCAGATATATTCATAGATTAAAGATTCTATTTTAATTTTAAGCATAGAAATGGACACCCATTTACCCATCTTTTGATGGAGGGCTTGGGGGCTGCTTTGAGATCGGGCCCACGGGGTCTTTCATGTCTAAGCTGCATCCGTATGGCGGTGTCTGTGGTCCCCAGGCGCGGGGTCTCTAGTCTGGAGCACAGCTTAGAGACGCTAGCAAAGCGGGATGAGTGCAGGATCCTGCTCTGCTTTTCCATTTCTTTCTCCTGCTTTTTACAGTTGTCCTGCCCACACCTGATTCAATAGCTTTTTTAAGCACGTAGCTTCTCTCAAGACTTTCGGAAGTCCTGGTTTTAATGAAACAACTCTGTCTTTTCCTGGCCCTTTCCAGCAGTTTATGTAACATTTAATTAAGTGATGTCATTCTCGTACCAAGTACCACACAGCACAGGAAGGTCTGGGGTCATGGGTAAGCCGCGCTCACGGAGGACTGGCTCGGTGGAGGGGTGTGAGTCCGTATGCCTTGCCGGGGAGGGCAATATGCTGGGTCCGGAGGGAAGGGAGGAGAGGTTGGGCACTCTGCCCGGCACAGTGCCAGCTGCCCAGAGAGCATGACTGCCCATCAGCCCCGAGCCCCAGAGACCCATGGGGTGGGCGGCGAGATCAGAAATCAAATCAGTCTACACCCAGGGTGGCTAAGAGGCTTCATGTGATGGGCCAGGCCCCCTGTAGAGCCGTATGCAGGGGAGAGCCCTGAGCCAGCATCAGCGTCCTGCAGGAAGGATAGTCTGGTCAGGCAGGGAAATCCCCTGGGGTACAGGAGCAGCGGCGGCAGGACCCAGGCCATGGAGCTTCTACCTGGATCTAGGGCCTTCTGGAAAGCCTTTGTGCCTTCAGCAAAGGGAGTCACAGGTCACTGAATCTGGCAACCGGAGGGATGGAGCTGGCCAACCATTCCAGCTCTAGGAGATTCCCCACCCTCTGCGGCCTTGCCAGAGTGTCTGGTACACAGTAGGCGCTTCAGGAAGAAGCCCTGATGACTGCTCGACTCTTCCCTCTCCCCCATTCCCACATTCTGCCCGCTTTGCCTCCTAAGTGGTTCTCCAACCAGTGGCATCCTCGCCATGGTCGCAGCCCCTGCTTAGCTCAAGACCTCAGTGTCTCCAGTCTGGACTCCTTCACTCGCTTCCCACTGGGGCCCCACCTGTGGGCACCTCTCTCGGCACAGAGGGGAATGCTCCAGCTAACAAGCACATCCTAGCCTACCGTTTCTTTTTTTAAGATCGGATTTATTTATTTGAGAGAGAAAGAGCAAGAGCGCGAGCTGGGGAGCAGCAGAGGGAGAAGCAGGCTCCCTGCTGAGCAAGGAGCCCGATGTGGGACTCGATCCCAGGGCCCCTGGATGATGACCTGAGCTGAAGGCAGATGCTTAGTCAACTGAGCCACCCAGGTGCCCCCATCCTGCCCGATCTTACCCAGGCTTCTCCATATGGCTGGGTTCTTACCAAACTGCTGGTTGGTACCTCCTTCAGCAACTCACTTCCTACTGCTCTGAATTCCCTGTCCGTGGCTCTTCTCCTGGCTCCTTTTTGTTTACTGATTTATCTATTTTTTAATAATCTCTACACCCAACGTGGGGCTCAAACTCACAATCCTGAGGTCAAGAGTCCCATGCTGCACTGACTGAGCCAGCCGGCGCCCCTCTCCTGGGTCCCTTCAGACGCCATCTCCTCCAGGGAGCCTTCCCTATCACCCGCGCCTGGCTGGGTGAAATGCTCTAGGCATTCTGCTATAGCCACTCTCTGTTTTCAGTGTGTGTGTATGTATGAGCTTCTCCCAGCAGACTGCTGGGCGTGTGTGTGTGTGTGTGTGTGTGTGTGTGTGTGTGTGTATGTATGAGCTTCTCCCAGCAGACTGCTAAGCGCGCGCACGTGCGCGTGTGTGTGTATGTGTGTGTGTGTGTGTGTGTGTGTGTATGTATGAGCTTCTCCCAGCAGACTGCTGGGCGTGTGTGTGTGTATGTGTGTGTGTATGTATGAGCTTCTCCCAGCAGACTGCTGGGCTCCTGGGGGGCAGGGGCCAAAGCGCACCGCAAATGAGGCTGGTGCGCTTCTCGCACACAGCCCGACCCACGTGGGTGGGACGACACTGATGTTAACGTGGTTGTTCCCAGCATTTTCTTCCTCTAGCTGCTCAAGGATTTTGCCTTTTCTGCTCTCTTTCCCTCCTGGCCTTCCCAAGAGAAAGAGCTCTGCTTTGGCTTTGTGGGCTTTTGTGATGTAGAATCCATAGGAGCTGGAGATTCAGAGGGGCTGTGGGTCCATATGCCCCTTCAGAGTATCTGAGAAGTGCAAAGGTCTGATTTATTCTGCAGTTGCTTTGCATGACTCCACCGACTGGACGTCCCCGGTGTTGGTTTTATAAGCATTGACGTATTTTTGACTCACTCGGTGATAGATGAGGCACTCACCCTGGGGGTCCCTGGACAAAGTGGGAGGTGGGCAGGAGGCTGTGAGCAGCTCCCCAGGTCTCCCTTGGGGCAGCTGCAAAGACTTCAGGGAGGGTGGTGTCCCCCCCACAGCAGGGAGAATGGCAGCCTGTTAAGCAGAGGGGAGTCCCTGAGGAAAGCTGGGGTTGATTTCCCAATGGCTTCCCTGAGTCTCTGCTTATGCATAATGTCATTCTTTCTGACTTGGAATGCTCCTCTCCCCTGCGTCCAACCTTCCTAATTCTGGGGCTGGAGGGGAGTGGGCCTGGGGCTGCGACAAGGGGAGTGGGCCTGGGGCTGCGACAAGGGGAGTGGGGGTGGGGGACAGGCACCTCGCCAGTGGTGAAATAACGCAGGGTCCTTGGGTGTTACCATGCAGGTGACCAAGGGCGCAAAATACCAAGAGCTACAAAGGAGACAATGGGAGAGGGTGTCTTGGGGACTCAGGTTTTGGTGGCAAGCTCACTTATCCTGCTCCTTCACCCTCCTCCCCGGCCCGGCATCTGTCACCATGCGCAGTGTTGGGTCACGCCGGTCTCAGAGTGAGCTTAAATTGCAAGAAGACTGTCCCATGTTAAACCGGGAGAGCTGCTTTTGTTGTGAGGGGTGGGTCTTGATCCCAAGCATCCCAAACTTGGAGGCTGGGTTCGGGCACCATGCTGCCTAGTTGCCACGTGCCTATGTTGTGCAAGTTCTAGGAAAAAAAAAGTCCTCCCCAAGTTAGGCAAGTTAGGGGGTTGACTTGTTCTTTGTCTCTTTTTACAGACCCCAAATGCCCGTAGCCATGGAAAGGGGGAACAGTTCCAGATGATGACTGAGCTCACAAAGGTGTCACAGGGCAGAGAACTGGTAAGACTCATCCCCTTCGGCCACGCCTCCCTGGCCCATTATGTCTGGGACTCTGAGCTGGGGCCAGGCCTCAGCTTAGAGGTCTTTGTAGCGCAAACCCAATCCCATTCTAATCCACTGTAATAAACTCTACTTGAAAGAAAGAAACCGAAGGAAGCCGGCAGTGTCCAGGCCTGGCCTTGGCATCTACTGTCGGTGAGAAAGAAACAAACCAAGAAGACACTGCTGAGAATGTCCCTGGACAGGACCCAGTGCAAAAGCCATTTACCTAAACATTCCTCCCGCAGCAAGGGAAGAAGTTTTTCTTCCTCCTCCCACTCCGACTGTCACCATAAAACCCAAATCTTGGCTAATTTGCCATTCGATTGCCGATTGCCACCTTTCTCACCGCAGAGCAGCTGTGATCGTAAATCTTCCAGGTCTATTAAAGAAGCTTTTAGGCTCCTAAATCTTTTGGCCCTTGCTCTTCCATCCTCAACAAAACACTGTGTGTCTGAAGGCTGGTTTTTCCCTTCTAATTCCCCCAAGACAGTCTAGGATGGCTTGGCGATGAGTGCTTGTGTTCAACCCACGCCTGATTTTTCAGATCGAAGATGGTAAAGCACTAGGGAGAAGACGGTCCCACTCATCTGCCCAAGGAGGAGGAGTCACCAAATGGACTCACCTGGGCTCTGCCAGAAGGCGGGAAGGAGGGAGGACCGCCCCCACCCCAGTGGCCTGAGACCCGGGACCCCCTGCTGGCGGAGCCGGCATCCCTGAGATTTTCCCATCATGCCCCAGAAGGGCTGCCCCACTCTGCTCAGCTCTCATCCTCAGCAGCGGCTAGCCCCCAGCGCTAGCCATGCCCACTTCTCTGGGGATAGGCCAGCTTTTTTTTTTTCCCTGGCTCACTCTTGGATGGATTTGCAATTTGACTGTCACCATGGAAACTCAGAGTTTTGGTACATGAAGGTGGGGGGAAGTCTTCCCTTTTGGAAAGTCTTTCCTGACTGCCTCAAAGGACACGTGAACAGCTGCTGTCCTGTGAAGACACGTTGCCTGGGATGGTCCAGGCAACAGGCAGAATGCGGGCCACTTGACCTCTAAGCACTGCACTGGGATTTGGGGGGACCTAAGTTCCTGGCTCTTCTCGGCCACCCCCTCTCTTTGTGGCCCTGGGCGTCTCTCAGGGCTTTATCACACACAAAGAGACCAACCCGGACAGCTATTCAGTCTGAACCCTAGGATTCAACCTCAGGTCGGCTCTGTTTCATCAGTGGAGGGCGCCCAGGGTCCCTCCCCGGCTGAGAGGTGGGGAGATGTGACTTCTGGGCCACAACATCCGCCTGCTGGCACAAGGACAGCCCGTGAGCCTGGGAGGCACTTGCGAGCTGCTGCTGCTCCACTTGGAGGCTTCCAAAGCCCCCAGAAACGATGGGAATTAGAGAGGAAGAGATATTTTCAGCAAACATTCTGCCAAGGCAAAGCAGATGGTGGAAAATTTTGCATACTAAAACCAAAATAATTTTTTTTTTTTTAATGTAAAGGGAAGATGATAAGGCCCCTGGGGAATGCATAGACATCCCCAATTAGCCTTACCCTGCCTACCAGGCTGCAGAGGACAGTGGCAGAACTGTCCCCACTGGGACAGGCGAGAAGCTGTCTCTCCCGCCAAGAGGGCTGGGCCTGCAGCCTGAAATCCCACCGAGGGGCCTCCCAAGTCTGGGGCTCTGTCTGGTGGTCGCAGGGGGGAGGTATGGGGTGAAGGGGCATTGGCTCTGTTGGGTCCTTTTCTGGGTTTC
Organism: Potos flavus; assembly: GCA_028534135.1. Taxonomy (NCBI): domain Eukaryota; kingdom Metazoa; phylum Chordata; class Mammalia; order Carnivora; family Procyonidae; genus Potos; species Potos flavus. The sequence continues at coordinate 39,118,979 of CM052891.1, read as the reverse complement.
TTGTGAGCATTCACGTGGTAACACAGGTGGCGTCTGGCACATGGGAGGGGCCTTTTGCTTGAGGGGCTCTTCCAGAACTCATGGCCCACAGCACCTGCTGCAAGGCTGGCCTCTGGGGTCACTGTGTTTCTGCTAGGACCAACCTCGCAGGGGTGGACTCGCCTTCTCTGGGGGCGGGGGGCGTGGAATCCTAGGTTGTGCCGGAGGGACAAGATGTTTCAGGGGCCATTTGCAGGCTGAGCTGGGATTTGAGCCCAGGCCTAGCTCCTTCTGAGACCTCTGCTCTTTCCTCCCCTTCCAGCAGGCAGGGCACTGCCCCAGTCTGGCCTTGCCCTCCGTGCTCTGCTCCCTCAAGAGTCCTCCCATCAAGGCCAGCCAGCTCCTCCCGTCTCCCCAATGCACCCTTTCTGGGTTTCTCTCCAGAGAAACTGTCAGAGGCAAGCAGTGCGATGTGAGTGAGAGACTTCTAGCTCCCTCCCCACATCCGGGCTTGAGTCCTAGCCCTGCCTTGGACACTCCCGGGCAAAGACCTTCATCTCTCTGAGCCTCAATCTTCTCCTCTGTGAAACAGAGACAAGAGCAACCCCGAGGAAATAAGATCGAGTAGGACCAAAGGCGTTGTGAGTTCAACAAACTATGCAACCATGTAAATATTTTTAAAAATTCAATTCCAGTTCATCCCCAGGAACCCAGCTAAATCGTGCCTCTATTGAAAAGCGTCTTCGGCCCTGGGGGAAGGAGAGATGGGCGATAGGCCCTTCCTCGCTCTCCCCATGATTGCTGGGGCGGCTCTTCAGGCCCCTCAGATATCGCCCAGCATTGCATTTCTTTTCCTACGAATGACTGCCTTGATTCCCCCAACTCTACCAGGAACCACTTAAGGTCAGGGCCCCGTCTCAAAATCCGCATCTGCCTCCTTTCCTCGGCCCCCAGCACGGAGCTTTGGGTCAAGCAGACACTCAGGAAATACCTGCCTGGTTTCTGGAAAAACCTCCCCAGGAGGGGACACAGCAGTGAACAGAGACAGTAGGACTGGATGGTGGTCAGCAAGGTGGTGACGAGCCAGCTCCGGTTCCAGAAGGGGTGGACCCAGCAGGTGCCTCCTCATAGCCACCTCCCTCTTGAAGGACACTCAAGTGGGCCAAGCCAGGCTGTGGGTGGCCTCAGCCTGAGCCAGGGACAGACAGATGGGGGAGGGGCGGCCAAGAGGCTGGTTGTCACAGACATAGGGTGGGTGGGCCCTGGGTGGGAGGTGGTGGGTGGCGGGGCTGAGGCACTGTTCACACAGAGCCTGCTCTTCTTTTGAACCTGTCCTCCTAGGGATGGATCCTGGGAAGCCAGAGAGGGACAGAGCCCGCCCCCCTCCCCCTGGACCCCGAAGTCAGGAGATCTGGGTGACCTTTGCTTGCCAACTGCCTGACCGCTCTGAGCTTCATTTCTTCATCCGTGAGGTGGAGATATCACAGGACAACCTCAGAGGTCGGGGTGAGCGTGTGGTCCCCAGGGGGGCTTTCTTCCTTGGTATCCCGTCTGGGCGGCCGCCAGGGACATCAGCAGGGACAGCACAGACCAGGCTGGGAATTGAGAGTTGGGGAGTGGAGAGTTTCCTGTGCTTGTTTGTTCCTTCACCATTGATTTTAATTAACTCCCTTCTTTGGGCTCACAGACAGACAGAAGGCGCTGGATAATGAAGACAAATCCTCAAATCAATACTGATGTGGTCGCCAGCATTGAAATCCTGTGGTCCTGCCCCTGGTGGAGGAGCTCCAGATAGAATGGGAGGGAGATGGATGGAATATAAGAACAGCTTCCTCCAGAGCGAACATGATACTCTCAGGCGGAGGCAGAGTGTTCAAGGAGAAGGGAAGTCAGGGAAGGCTTCTTGGAAGAGGTGGAATTTAAAGCCAGGCAGAGTTTAGACAGAAACGCTGGGACAGAAAGCTGGAGCCAGGGTGTGCCTTGCATCCCTGACAGAGAACAGGAAAGCCAAAGGCTGAGTGGTGGGCTTTTCTGGGGTCCGCACAGCCCCGCTGGCTCAAGAGAAAGGCTCCAGGCTCAGGCACTTAGGGGATGAGGTCTGGCTTGGGTGTGCTCTGCACTACTTCTCTCTGGCAGGTTATTGCTGCTGATTTATAGCACAGATGAAACAACGTGAGTGAATATCTCCTGCCTTTGCTGGGATGCAAAATGTGCCTTGCTTCTGTCCTTAACCACAGCTCTCTTTCTCCTGTCTCTGTGGGTCTCTGGGCCTTCGTCTTTTGTCTCTTCATGCCTCTTTTTTGCTGATGTTTTTAAAAAAATCTCTCTCTGGCTTTGCTTCCCTCATCTTTCTTTCCTATCCTGTATGTTTTGTGTGTCTTTGTGTTCTGGGTGTTCCTGGTGTTTTTTTCTCGATTCCTCTGTTTTTGGTCAGGTCTTCTCTCTCTAGTCTCATCTCTTGGCATTCCTGCCCGTCTGTCTTTGGGTCTGCATCTCTATCCCCAGACCTTTCTGTCCCATTCCCTCAGGGTCCAGCCTTCCTGGCTTCTGGGTTCATCCCTCCGGTTCCCCCACCTGAGCAGAGGCTCAGGGCCACGGGGTCTGTGCTGAGAGCCTGAGTATGGGGGATGGGCTGCCGGGTCTACCTGAACCCCAGGTGGACCCAGAGGCAAGTGAGGCAGGAGAGGTGTGGCCCCCCGTCCTGTATGGAAATCTGGGCAGGCGGACTCTCCTATTCTTGCTGCGGCTTCCAGGCCAGCAGTGGGGAATCAGCTCAGCCTATGCGCCAGGCCGGCCTTCACCTATGATGGACAGGAGGCCCTAGGAGAGAGCCTCTGAGTGGGGCTGGCTCTGCTATCTCCTTGGGCTTTACTGGCGTTGGACAGGGCAGGCGGGCCCAGGTCTATTCACTTCACCCAGGCCCCTAGAAGCTGAGAAATCTAGAGCGGGCAGAATTGAGTTGTAGGTTTCCATGGTGAGACAGGTGAGCGCCAGAGAGGGTGCGCTTCGCGGGGCAGGGTGGAGCCCGGCCCAGGCCCCCGCAGCAGTGGGAGTTCTGCACACACCAATTAACTAAAGCCAGAGGCTGGCTGTGGGGGCTGGGCCCTGTTTCCCCGGGGTTGGCTCAGATGGGGTGGGGGTGGGGACAAGGAGACCCAAGACCTTGCCT
>CM052891.1:39063590-39115331 GCA_028534135.1 Potos flavus | reverse complement strand
AAGTTTCCTTCCCTTGGATTTGGAACTGTAAGATACAAAAGCTGGAAGAGAACAGACTCTGTCCCGGCCCCCTTGTCTCCATCCTACTCCTGGGGCAACCCGAGCCCAGTGAGGAAGGACTTCCAAAAACTAGTTTCCCTAGCCTGGGGAGGCACAGATGTGACACGGTCAGGCCCTGCCTTCCACTGGTCAGCTGGGAAAGTCAGTGGGTGAGGTGGGCTGGGCATGGTATATATTTTGATATATTTATCATCTTTCTGGATATGAGTATTTATTTCCACAGAGCAGTGTGCCTGCCCACTTCTGTTGCAAGAGATGTTCCTGTTGGTCTAATTTCTAGGTTCTCTCTTTTCATAGGGATGTGGAAACAAGAACTATTTCAGTTTCTTCTTAATAACCCTGGAAGGGTAGTGATCAGAGTGGCAGGAGACAACAGGGAGGGGTGGGAACTGTGGCAAACCCAAGACTGCGTGCCCAGTGCGAAGAGGGAAGCTGCTACTTAGCCTGTCCAATTTGTCCAGGGAGGGGGCAGTATCGGCAGACTTTCTGATGTTCAAAACAGTCAGAATTCCGTATCTTTTTAATAAGAATTCTCCACATTTAAAAAAGTCGTCGGTGAACGTAAAGCAGAGAGCCAGATCGAGTTGCAACCTCTAACACGGGCAAATGTCCAACCCTCAGAGGACAGATGGCATCCCACCTCCCAACATGGAAGCCCTCCCGCTCCGCCTCCTTCTTCAAGCCTCAGCTAGCCTGGCCCCCTGCACAGAACACACCCTCCCAGCTGCTCCAAAGGCTGCAGGGAGTTCATGTGCCATGTTTGGGCCAACGTGACAGAAATGGCAAGTCCAGAGTCTGGCTGGGGACACGCTGGGGGGGTGAGTAGGGAGTGGGAGAGGGCAGCTGAGCGCTCCGAGGAGCTTCCCAAATGCTAATTTCTTAGGAACAGAGAAAGAAGGAAGGTGGCATAGCAACAGCTGGCTCTGGGCAGTGAGCAATCCTGTATGAAAATAAAACATTTTACAATCCACAACCGTGGCTCATTAAGAATGAATGGATCCAGTGGTATAAATAGCACGCTGCGTTAAGAAGTCAGGAAACAGCATATGGGTTTGATGGAAAAACGGCTGCCACCGAGCTGCTGATTAGCTCTGTCGGCTGCAGTTCTGCACCAATGAGACAGAGGTCTGTGGTTCCAAGCTTTCGAAACCCATGTGGATTTCTCCATCTTTGGCCATAGCATGTATCCCCATCTCCCCAACCCTGTATTAGGGCAAACTCTGGACACACAATAACAAGTCTGTATTGAATTTCCCTCAGTTTCTAAAGCACAGTATCCTTACTATAATAGCCAGCCTCTGCTTGAATGTTCCCAGTGACAAGGAACTCACTACCATGTCAGATCCAAAACATCCAATTCTGTGGCTACTGAGCAGGAGATACAAATTTCCCCCTGTGCTGTCCCAGCCCTGCTTTGAGGGAAAGCAGCCCTAATTAGCCACGCCATCTCTTCTATCTGATGGGATACAGGCTAGATACGAAAAGGACAGCCTGAGTAGGAATGAGTTGGGCCAACCACCTCCTCCCTGAGTGCAGACGTAGTGGCCAGAGGAAGGGCACGCCAGATGCAGGGGATGGAGCTGACCCGAGAATTCCCTGAGAAGTAGAAGCAGCTGCTGCCGTACTCCTCCACCCTACAGGTCTCGCAAGCCTTGTCTCCTCTGCTTCTGGAAGACCTTCCCCAGCAGCCTGGCAGCAACCCCTGTACTCACTGGCCTTGGTGGTCTCTGTTCCTCGAAACCAAAAATCCTCTTGCCAAGTCTGAAAGGGGACAGCCACTGCACGTGGTGATTTGGGCAACGGTTTACTCTATGCTGAACCCAGATGGGAGAGGAATGGGCTGCGATTTAGAAGCCTCTTGGCTGCAGCCTGTAGGACAGCCTCCACCTCCTCCTCCATCCTGGGCCTGCCCCATGGGCTGTCTGAGCATCTGATGAGATAATGACCGTGAGTCGCAGAGCTCTGGCTGCTGCCAATGCAGCACCCAGCATACTGGACACGGTGGCGTAGGGGGGGGGTGGGGGTGGGCCAGCCGGGCTCATTCAGGAAGGCTGGCCCAGGGTAAACGTTTGTAGCCTGACCTGAACCAGACTGCTCAACCCAAGCAATCCTGACACTTGCCTTCCCTGGACTGCAAATGGAACCACAGTTGAGGATTTTTAAAAAATTGTTTAAAATTTGGGATGCCTGGGTGGCTCAGTGGGTTAAAGCCTCTGCCTTCGGCTCAGGTCATGATCTCAGGGTCCTGGGATCAAGCCCCGCATCAGGCTCTCTGCTCAGCGGGAAGCCTGCTTCCCCCCCTCTCTCTGCCTGCCTCTCTGCCTACTTGTGATCTCTATCTCTGTCAAATAAATAAATAAAATCTTTAAAATAAAATAAAATAAAATTTAGTGAACCAAGGAAGCGATAATGAAACTCCACTATTTTTCTCAAAACGATCCAACTGGAACAAATCCAAAACCTTGAAGTACTCTTCCGGAACAGACCTTGAAGTCAACCAGTGTGTAAATCTATTCAAATCCTTCCAGGAAGCCCCTGCTCTGCTCATGGGGCTGCCAGAGGGCGTGAGGCGGGAGGGCCCTGCAGAGGAACAGTGAGACCGGCTCAGTGGAGATGGGAAAGTGAACTTGCCCCACAGCTCCGGGAGCTCTAGAGACCTGCCTGTGCCTCAGCCAGGGGCCTTTTGGCCTACCATGGCCTTTCTGCCATCTTCGAGGAGACAGAGTGGGGAGGAAATGAGCATTTGTACACTGTGGGTAGAGCTTTATGGGGTCTGTGGTGGAAGGCAAAATGAAAAGGCCTCCCTAATCTGGCCAGGCCACAGAGCAGTGATGAAGGCTTTAGACAAGGGTCCCCTCCCACCTGCCCAGCCCCAGGTTCCTAGGGAGAGGCCAACACAGCAAAGCCTTACCAAGCTGGGGTCAGTCTCTTAGGGATCCCAGCTCTCTGGCTCCCATCTGAGAAAAGTAGACACATCCTAGAAAGCCCTTCGAACAGTGTATGGACTCCAGACTCAGGGCTTCAGGTCCCCAATTTCAGGAGCTCAGTCACAGCTGGGCCAGTTGGGGCAGACCAATCATTGAGCAGATCCAGGGCAATGTTGCCTCCAGTCAGAGTACTGGGGGCTGAAGAAAAGAAGAATCCCCGTCATGTTAAGGATCCTTGCCACTGCAGAGAGAAGCACAAAATCCTATCTGAGAATAATTTCCAGATGTAATGATTCACTCAGATAAATTCAGCTCTCTCTCTAGCTCCTATAGGGAATTAGGCTCATCTAGTATCCAAGACGAGCCCTCCTCCCCACTGCCTGCTTCTATCATAATGCAAGGCTGCAGAAGTTAAAGGCTTGATTTTTCAGCCTCCCCTTTTAACTTTCTTCCAGTCTTCATGGTGATGGCTAGAACTGCAGCAACCATCTTGTGACCATGAAGGAAAGAGCAAAAATTCTAAAGACACCTGTCCTGACATCACTGAGCTGCTGAACCACAGCTGCAGGTGCCTTCCCTAAACGTTCTAGCATATGACAAAAAAAGTAATCTCTTATTGCCCAAATATGCCAGGTTCATATGGTATCCGCCACCCCTACCGCCAGCAAATATCTTTGTATATAACCCAAGGGTGGGAATCCAGCTCAAAGGAAAGAGTCTGCTAAAGAGGTGGGCCAAGCTCTAAAGGGATTAAGATCCAAGAATCCATAGTACTGGTTCCACATTTTACACCTTTTATTTCACAGGGGAGCAAAGAGACCCAGGAGTGTGCAAATTTAGTCCTTGCTGCCATAAACTTGGAGCAATGATCCACCACTGAAAAGTAGCGTGGAGCACACACTCTATTTAGATCCTTCAGGTGCGGGGTGCATGGGTGGCTCATTGGGTTAAGTGTCTGCTTTCGTTCGGCTCAGGTCATGATCCCAGCATCCCGGGATCAAGCCCCTTGTTGGGATTCCCAGTCATCAGGGAGCCTGCTTCTCTTTCTCCTCCCTGCTCGTGCTCTCTTGCTATCTCTGTCGCTCTTTCTCTCAAATAAATAAAAAAAAATTAAAAAAAAAAAAAGATTAGATTGTTTAGGTGGGAGGGTGGACCTTTCCTACAGGCATGCAGGTCAGACCCAGGGCCACTCAGGTCACATTATTCCCTACTCCATCCTGGGGAAAGAATGAATGACGTGCTGTAAGCAAGCTTGCAGAGGGCTCGCCAAGGGGTCTGCAGGCAAATCCTTGTCCCAAATCGACACCCACGGTCCAGAAGAGGGGGAGAGTAGCAAACTCAGGTAGTCGGCCAACCTGTCCTGCACATGCTGCAGCGCTCCCAGCTCTCTGAGATAACACAGCAGAAAAAAATACATCGGATCTTTCTCTAATATATTCTTTGTGTTATTTTAATTTTTTTTTTTCTTTAGAGAGGGAGGTGTCGAGAGGGCCAGAGGGAAAGAGAATCCCAAGCAGGCTCCATGCCCAGCGTGGAGCCCAACACAAGGCTTCTTCTCACAGCCCTGAGATCATGACCTGAGCCCAAATCAAGAGTCGGACACCCAACCAACTGTACCACCCAGGCGCCCCTAACATTTAGATCTTTAATCTATCTGCAGTGTGTTTCTGAATACACATGGAATGGAGTGGAAATCTAATTATGCTAATTCTAGTTGTTATATAAACCTGTTATTTTCCCACTGAATTGAAAACTACCTTTGTTCAGTTTCCATACATCCTTAGGTCTATTATTTCCCTATTCTGTTCTACTTCTCTATTTATCCTATAAATAAATATTCTATTTATTCTGGTGCCAAAACTATACTATTTCTATTGATTATAGTAACTTTATAGTAAGCCTTAACATTTGGTCAGGCAGCTCCTTCTACTACCTTGGCATTCTTAAAAAAAAACATTTTGTTAAAATGAAATATAACTCATATACCATCAAATTCACCCTTTGAAAGTGTACAATTCCACAGTTTTTAGTGTATTCATTAAGTCATGCAACTGTCACCACTATCCAGTTCCAGAGTATCTTTATCATGTGTTCTCTGTTCCCATTAGTAATCCCTTCCCCTTCCCCCTGCTCCCCAGCCCTGGCAATCACAAATCTATGTTCTGTCTCCATGGATTTGCCTGTTTTTTTTAAAGATTTTATTTATTCCAGAGAGAGAGAGAGCGAGCAACCGAGAGAACACAAGCGGGGGCGGGGCGGGGAGCGGCAGAGGGAGAGGGAGAAGCAGGCTCCCTGCTGAGCAGGGAACCCGACTTGAGGCTCAATCCCAGGATCCTGGGATCATGACCTGAGCTGAAGGCAGACACTTAACCGACTGAGCCACCCAGGTGCCCCGTGGATTTGCCTATTCTCAACATTTCATATAATCGGAGTGATACGACTGTATGACCTTTGTCTCTGGCATCTTTCACTTAGCAGAGAATGTGTACAGTTTATCCATGTTGTAGCCTATGTCAGTAGCTCATTTCTTTTCTAAGGCTGAATAATATTCCACTGTATGATCAAGCCGCATTTCGTTTATCCAGTGGATAATAGAAATGTTTGAATCCGTTCCTTCCTAAAAACTCCACTGGGAAATCAGACAGGAATTATTACACTTATTAATTTAGAGGGATCCAGATCTTTGTCTGCCTCTCTGTATCTTGCTTTTTGTCCTGTGATAAGGTTCTATAATTTTCTTCAAGTTGAACCTATAATTGCTTTTCAACTTCACTTCTAGGCATTTTATCATTTTTGCTGCAATTATGAATGTACTTCCCCATTGTTCCTTCTAATTAGTCAGTAGAGAGTAAAACTATTGATTTTTTTGGCGTGTAAACTATCGATTTACTTTGCTTCCTGTCAGTTCCCAAATTGTCTTATTAATCCCAATGGGTTGCCTTGGTAGGCTCTTGGGTTTTCTTAGTATACAGTTATATCATCTGCAAGTAAGATAATTTCTTCTCTTTTCCAATAGCAACAAATTACTTTATTTTCTTGCCTTATTACATTAGTTAAATACTACAAAACACTATCAACCGATGGTTGTTTTTTTTTTTTAAAGATTTAAAGAGAGCAAGAGAGAGCATGAGTGGGGTGAAGGGCAGAGGGAGAAGCAGACTCCCACTGAGCAGGGAGCCTGACTTGGGGCTCAATCCTGGGACTGTGGGATCATGACTGAGCCAAAAGCAGACACTTAACCGACTGAGCCACCCAGGCGCCCCGACGGGGATATTCTTGACTTGCATTTCAGTAGAGCATGGCTTCAGTTCTTTATCAGTGAATATGATATTTGGTATTGGATTTTTTTTTCTTCCTTAGCAATTTTATATTTAAGTAATTTCCTTTTGTTCTCATATTAAATTTTTTATTTAGCATATATTTGTTTTTAACCTTGGGGAGGAAGACATTTTGAAGCAAGACAGGAAACCTACAAACCACAAAACCAATGAAAGACATACTTGACTTCACAAAAATGAAAAGAAACAGGTTTTGAATGGCAAAATACTATGAGTAAAGGCCAAGGCCAAACAAAATGGAAAGTCAAGGAGGAAAGCATTTGCCAGCCATCTACCATCCCTAAGATACAAGCAGAACCTACAAATCAATACGAGAAAATAAACCACTTAATAAAAAATGGGGAATGGATTCAAACAGGTAATTTTTAGTATATGTGCTGCTGAAGCAAGCAGCGAACAGGTACCATTTTTAAAATTTACTTATTTATTTGGTGGGGGGGAGAGAGAGGGAGAGAGGGAGAGCAATATGGAGGAACTGGGGCAGGGGAAGAGAAGAGAGAGCATCTGGTGCCAGGAACAGCTTTTTTTTTTTTTTTTTTTTTTTAAAGATTTCATTTAGTTATTTGAGAGAGTGAGAGCGAGAGAGAGAGAGGACACATGAGTGGGGGTGGGGGTGCAGAGGGAGAGGAAGAAGCAGACTCCCCGCTTGATCCCAGGACCCTGAGACCATGACCCGAGCAGATGCTTAGCCGACGGAGCCCCCCAGGCGCCCCCCAGGATCAGCTTTCATGCTGAGAAGCAGGGACTGTGGGGCAGGAGAGGGATGATGGTCCTGGGGTTCCCAGAGGCAGGGGCCTGGGAAGAGATCTGCTTCATGGGAGTGGGGGTGGTTTTAAGTCTTAAAGTCTCTCCTGGGGCTGTCCAACAGAACTCTGACCCAGGGGAGCCTGTAGGCCCTGAGGAAAATCCTTCCACAGTTTTTCAAATATCCTGGGGTGGGGGACGGGTAGTTCCTTCCTTCATTCATCCACTCTTTTACCTAAGAAGCCTCTATCCCATGCCTCTCCCATGCTAGGTGGTAAGGAACTGGCCTATTCAGGAAAGACACGGCCCTGCCCATATGCAGCTTCCAGTGTGGTGGGGGGTCCCCACCCCAGTGCTGGTCCCTCTATTTCTGCCTGGCCCTGAGCTCAGTTTTGGTTGAATGGGGTGCTCGAAGGGCTAGGCTTACCACAGAGGCTCTCACTTGGCCCGCAAACTACAGGTTTGACGCCAACCAACTGCTGGGCACCTGGGCATGGCTGATGGTAGGCCTGGGGAGGGGAAGCCACTCCTGGAGCTGGAAAAATGCTAATTGGTTCTCCAGTTGTCAGTGGTCTGGAAAGGCCCCGTGAGGTCCCTACGCCAGACTCCCAAGGCTGCTGGCCGGGGGCTGTCTGCCTGCAGGAGTCTGACAGCCTGGAGACCAGCTTGAGAAGGAACTGGGACTGAGGCAGCAGCCCCTGGCAGCTCAGGACTGGTCTGACCTGGTCTGCAGAGGACAGGCAAGGCAGGTTATTAACGTGGGGCTGCCGCAGGCTTGACCTCCAGGCCTGTACACCAGCAGGAAGCCACAGAAGGGCTAGCGTGGGGCTGACCTCCCCTTGCTCCAGGCCCAGGCCCATCATAAGGATGGTTCCGGCTGGCCTGGGCTTCCAGTCCCCACAGGTATCCAGTAGCCTCCCAAATGCCTCTGTGAGTACACAGCTGGGTCTGCGAGGGCCAGGGGACCCAAACTCAATTAGAAAGCACAGATCCCGCTTCTGTAGGCTCATCAGAGAGGACAACCACAGGATCAGGCCCGTGGCCCCCCTCCTTGCAAGAACCCCTGATACTTTGGTTCCCATGGCATAGAAACTCTGGGCTTTCGTCCTCCCTCCCCAGCAATGCCTCTTCCATGTCCTCCACCAGCTCCTAGTCTTCCTCCTCTCGACTGTGGGTTTCCTCAAGTTCGGGCCTGCCCAGCCCACATACTCCATGCACCCCCTCCATTGTACCCCATCTCTGTGTGTGTGCAGATGCCCCCTGGGCCTCCGCAACCAGCCTGGGGCCCGCAGCCATCACCTTTCTGCTGCCTATGAGCAAGACACATAAGTCATCTGTCTGGGCCCCACTTCCTGCTCGGCACTGAAATGGGGATCATCACAGAGCCACAACACGCCTGGCTCCGGGCCTGCACGAAGGATGTGCTGCCTCCAGCTCTGGGAGCCCGGAAGCTTCTGACCCGGTCTGCAGAGGGAGCCCAAGATTACCCGGGGGAACTCCTCACGGCCTGGCCTGGCCACAGTGCAAACTCAGTTAATAAACCGTGCCGCCTGCGCACGTGTGGGCCTCCAGCCTCCTCGCCCACATCATCAATCGGCCATCTGTGTCTGCACAACTGCGGAGACGAAGGCCCTGTCCTTCCCAGCAGTATGTGTGCACATGAGTGTGAATGTGTGTCACATGTGGATGCCGAGCACGCAGGGCGCTGAGGGCCCCTGGGGCCCACTCAGAACAACATTCTGTCTCCCCAGCTGCAACTCTTCCGTCAGCCTGAGGGACACAGATGCACCCCGATAGGGTGGGGGCAGGAGGAAGCCCCAGCTCGAGGGTGGAAAAGGGACCAAGTGGAGGAGGGAGCCACTTCTTCAGAAAACCCCATTCCAGGCTCCTCCCCGAGGCCAGTCCCACGTGGCCCGCACCCCTGCCCACCTGCCCAGGGGCCCCCTGCCCTCGCCCACGGTCCCTACAAGGGCTTCACTGCGGCAGTGATGGCAGGGGACGCGAACTCGTGGGAAAGAGAAGTGCAAACGGAGGACAGCAGAATTCGAGACGAGGGCCTTCTGCACAAAGAGCCGGGGGACGCCGAGGAGAGGGTTTCAGGAGAACAGAGGCTCCGGTGTTAATGCCGTCTGGATGGGCTGACCTAGAGCCGATGTCTACCTTCCACAGGGTGTCACTTGGCAGCCTTCAACATTTATAATAAACACACCTTACTTTTGCAACAAGGGGAAAAAAAGTCTCAATGATATAAAGATAGATGCCAGGTCTTAATCCAAAAATAAGATCTTTTTTTTTTTTTTCCCAAAAATAAGATCTTTAAGAGCCCCCCAAAACAGCTGCCACGTCTATGCCGACCCCAGTATCAGGTAAACCCCCCCATCCCTCTGGCTGCTTTCTCTCATTAAGGACCCTCAGCCCCTACATCTTGGGCTGAAACCTGGACCCTTTAGGGCAGAAGGAGCGAGGGCCCAGAGGACAAGACCCTGCCTTTTGGTCCCAGCTCAGCCATACGGCAGCTCAGTAAGTGCACCTTTTTCTCTGGGCCTCACGCTACATGGCTCTAAACAGGGCTTAAATACCTGCCCTGATCACCTCTGGAGCCTGATGTGAGACCGGAAATTTTAAAAAATGAAGATCACGAACATTAAAGCATCCTGCAAGCCGTGGGGGGGCTGTCCACCACACCAGGTACTGTGACCACCAGTGGGGCCGAGCTCCCCTTCGATGGCAGCCACCCGGCCGGCCGCCACAGTAGCGCAGCCTCCATGTGACCCAGAGGGCCCTGGGCAGTCATTTTGCTCATCAGGACCAAGGGAAGCCAGGAGTCCTCCCTTCCTGAGACGCAAGACAAGCGCCGAGAAGAGGTGGTACAGGCCAGCTTCAGAAAGCTGCGTTTTCATACTTTGCGAGAAACCTCAGTTGGTATTACGTTCCTGCAAAGATCCACAGTGCTCAGGGCATCCCCAGCCCCCAATGAGCCTTTGTTTGTGAAACGGCCCCCCAGTAGACCCTCCTGGTGCGAGCGATCCCTGTGCTCAGGTCTAGCTGCCCACGTGGGTACAGGTGGCGAGCTGAGGGCGCACGGAGGGACGACGTGCCAGGATGAGCCCTGTGGCGGGTGTGGCAGACGCCGGCCTGGTGCCCGTGGCACCGCCGGGCTGGCTGACGGCGGCAGTGTGACAGCTGCTATCCCAGGACAGGCGGCAAAGGGGACTTACCTCTCCCTCGGGCCCACGTGTAGACACGACTAGTCTCAGTGCTTCTGGGTTTTTGCTCGGTGGGCTCCATGGGCAGAGGTCGTAAGTGGGGGTCATCAGCCTGGCCGGGGGTCTTCAGCGGCAGGATGTACTTGGGGAGCCCTTTGTAGAACCAGGCCCCCGATCTCTTCCAGACCTGGCAGGGGTGACATCTGCTTAGAGCAAGGGACGCAGGGCAGCCCTCCTTGTGCCGCGCTCCCACGCTGGCCCGCCCTCCTCTCCTGTTGGAAAGGGCTCCGCACTGTGGGTGACCAGAAGGTGGTCCATAAATGCCACCTGCATTCCTCCCACCTGCCCCTTCCCTTGAGGCTGTGGGGCAGAGCGAGCGACAGGAGGCTCAGTGAAGAGCCGGGCTGGGGGACAGCGCAGTACCGGAAGTCCCGGAGAGCTCCCCGGGGACGAGGCTTTCTCTGCGCAGGTGCAGAGAGGGCCCCGACCTCAGGGAGCCCCAGGTTAGAATGCACAGCAGCACTGAGATACGGTCCCCGAACTCCCCATGCCTACTTCAAGAAACGCCAAGTACTCCATAATCTCTCTTCCACCGAAGGAAATATGTTCAGGGTATTCAGTAAGAGGAGGGGGAGAGTGTGAAGGAATGTGACCTTCTCAGAGAAGACCTTGGCGGTTCAGAGCAGACGGCCGGGGTCTGAACCTTGGATCTGTCACCAGGCCGCTGTGAGATCTGGACTCATCGACCTTCCAGAGTCCCAGTTTCATCACCAGGAGGTAGAACATAGGAAGAGTGCCCATCTCATAGGGCAGCCACGAGGACCAGACTCTGGAATGAATGTAAGGCCCCACTGCCTAGTGCCAGGCACAGAGCAGCCACTGGACAGATATGATGCTCATGGCCGTCACTGCCACCCTCTTTCTCTCATCTGACAGACACGGAAGTCTTAACCAGTGGACCAAGTTCCGAGTAACTTATTTATTGGGGGAGGGGAGGTGCAGGGGGAGATGAGAGAGAGACTCTTAAGCAGGCTCCACGGTGGGCTCCGCCTCACAACCCTGAGATCATGACCTGAGCCAAAATCAAGAGTTGGACGCTTAACCAACTGAGCCACCCAGGTGTCCCTCAGAAGAGAGAATTTTAAACTAGAAGGCCGGAGGCTACCCCAATTTTCTCTAGGACAGATTTTCCTAATCCCCAAGCCTCCTCTGTACATTAGTTCTGTGGGATGTTAACACAGGCTGGACCAAAAAAAAAAAAAAAAAAAAGGTTCCTGATCATGTACACTTGGGAAGCACTAGGTTAAACAAAGCATTACTGCAGAACTTCTCAGAGCCTTTAAGACACCAAAGTACATAGGGTTCTCCAACAGAGCCAAAGAACATACAGCACTTCCCACATGGAATCTAGTCAACAGGTTTTCCTAGAGAAGCTCGACTCCAGTAATTGGTCTGCATAGACTCAGCACCTAACTGTGCAGCACTGAAATCACTCAACTATCATGAGTCATCTCCTTATGCTCCAGAGTGCCAGCTCTGGGGCCACTGAGTCCAACCCTGTCCATGGCTCGAATCACTCACCCCTCCCTCCCAGCTATCCTTGCAGAAGGGCCTGCTTTTGTGTGGCTCTTGAGTAACATAGAACCTGTCTGGTAGGATGAATGCCTCGTGGACCCCCTTTAAAAAACCCTTTCTGATCCTCTCATGGCCCTCCCACAGTAAGTATTATTTGAATTGACAGTGTGTACACATGGTCTAAAATCCACACAGTGCAAATTAAAGTGTCCTCCCCATTCCCAGAGGGATCTGGTGATAAGTTCTTTGAGGAAGCTCCGTTATCATCCCCACTTTCCAGATGGGAAAATTGAGGCTCCGACAACTTAAGCAACTTGCCCAAGGCCAGCCCACCGTTCTACTGGCCTCTGTTCCACACTGGAGGCCCCAGAGTCTCATCCCAACAATTTATGGATGCAAAGTAGCTGCTCACTAAGTGTGGCTGAATGGTGAGTAAAGCCTCAGCAGGGCAGACCTCATCAGGGACTGAGTGTCCTGCAGACAGGGCGCCTCGAGGGGAGGGAGCTGCTGTATAGGCAAAGGGAATGGGCTCAAGCAGTGGCCACAAAGGCCGCCGTGTCTCTGCAGAGCTGCTGCGTGGTTCCTGAGAACATGGGCCTGAGCCCAAGAGGCCATGGGTGGCCAGTGAGGGGCTCACTCCACCTCCACTTTGCCTGCCCTCCCCTGAGTACACCAGCCTCCTGCCCCCCAACATGGGACGGGCCTCAGGGCGACTGAACAGAGCGAGCCCTCAAGAGCCATCTGTATACCCCGGGCATGTACACAATTTGTTCTGAAGGATCGTGTAGACACGCCCTGTGTTTGCCTCCCACCTAACTCCGCATCATGGCAACAGTTCTGTGTTAGTAAGTAATGCTCTCCACCACCACTTGTTCATGGCTTCAGAGTTTGCATTTATGAAACCTAATTAAACCAGCCCTCCACTGATAGACATTTAAATGGTTTCCAAAGTTTCGCTCTTGTGAACATCGCTTCAGCGATCATCTTTGCAAACACATTGGACAGATGTCCGTTATGGCCCTAGAAAACACCCCGGGGGAGGATCGGCTGGGTCAAAGCGTGTGTCTCCGTGTAGATGGGGGCATCCATTGTCAGACCACCCTCCAGGAAGAGACGCCGAGTCTCCAATGGAGTGCGAAGTGTCTTCAGGGTGGGGAGCCTGCACTACACTTCCCGGTGGGATCTAGGGTCTGGTCTGGGGACCGGCTCAGAGCAGTTTCCACGGGCAGTTTCCAGTTTCCAGTTTCCATGGAGCACATGTGTGTTGGGACCCGAGGCCACCAGAGATAGGTGTCACAGGAGGGAGGATGGGGGCCCCACGGTCACCCCTGGGGCACACTGTCAAGTCGGCCTGTTTGAAGGGGAGTGGACGGGATGACACCGGGGGTGACTCAGTGACACGGTTTACATGTCACTGTTGTGTGGCTTTCAGTGGGACAGACCAAGAGATGATAATGGAGCTGCGTTTGGGGAACTCCACAGGGCCAGACGCATGTCTGATCCTCACTGAGGCCTCACTGTGGCCTCCCGGGCTTTTCCTGCAGAGCTGGGACTATGGTTCTGGCCCAAGTGTAGGCATAATCCTTGCTTTCCTTTTTTGTTTTAAAGTAAAATTAATTTTAGTTTTAAAAATATCCATAGGGGCACCTGGGTGGCTCGGTTGGTTGAGCATCTGCCTTGGGCTCAGGTTATGATCTCTGGGGCCTGGGATCGAGCCCTGTGTCTGTGTTGTCAGGCTCCCCGCTCAGCAGCAAGTCTGGTTCTCCCCCTGCCCACCCCCCCACCCGCTGCCCCACTGATACACACTATCAACTAAATAAAGTATTAAAAAATTTAAAAAAAAATCCATAACATGAAATTTACCACCTTAGCCATTTCTAAATGTATAGTTCAGTAGTATTAAGCACATTCATCTTGTATAACCAGTCTCCAGAGCACTTTTTGTCTTGTAAAAAGGAAATTCTGTACCCACTGAACCACAGCTCCCTGGTCCCCTGTCCCCCCAGTCCCTGACAGCCACCATTCTACTCTCTGAGAATCTGACTCAGAAAGAATTTGATGACTCTAGGTACTTCACATGAATGGAATCGTGGGGTATTGATCTTTTTGTGACTGGCCTCTTTCACCAAGCATAAAATCCTCAAGGTGTTGCAACCTGTGTCAGAATTGTCTTCCTTTCTGAGGTTGAACAGTAGTATTCCATTGTAGGTCTATGCCACATTTTATCTAGTCATTCATCCATTCATGGACACTTGGGTCCTGTCTCCTTTTGGCTGGTCCTTTCATTTTATCTATTTTTTTTTAAGTTTTTTTAAGTTTTTTTTTTGTTTTGTTTTTTTTAAGGTTTCATTTATTTGACAGAAAGAGAGAGAGCACAAGCAGGGGGAGCAGCAGGCAGAGGGAGAAGAAGCAGACTCCCCGCTGAGTAGGGAGCCAAATGCGGGACTTGATCCCAGGACCCCGGGATCATGACCAGAGCGGAAGGCAGACGCTTAATGACTGAGCCACCCAGGCGCCCCTGGTCCTTTCATTTTTAGAGACCACTAGGCTCTACTATCCAGGATGGGGGGCCCAAGGCACTCACCACTGTATCTTCAAACTCCTAGCACGTGTCTGACACACAGTAGGTGCTCAGCAAACACAGGCTGCATGGCTGAACTGGCAGCTATAGGTAGTTTGCTGGAACATGTCCCAATCCATATAGCTCCTTCCTGGAGATGTGGCCTGAGGGTTTCACCTAAGTCCTTGTAATTACTCAAGTGGATTAAGTGTTTCAGATTAAAGAGGGATAAAGAAGTGTTTAGGAGTGCCTGGGTGGCTCAGTCGGTTAAGCATCTGCCTTTGGCTCAGGTCATGATCCCAGGGTCCTGGGATCAAGTCCCACAACGGGCTCCTTGCTTAGTGGGGAGTCTGCTTCTCCCTCTCTTGCTCCCCCTGCAGAGACCAGAAGACCAGAAAGGCCGGCAATCCCGGACTGGCTCAAGGGCTCCTGAGCCCCCAAGGTGTGGGTGACCACAGCACGCAGGTGCCTTACCCACTGCGGAGGGCACTCCGGGGGAGGGGTGCATGAAACACGGTGTTTTGGAAAGTGCCGTCCACAGGGGAGAGCAGGACCGTGGAGGCAAGGCAGGAGGGATCCCAGCTGGCTGAGGGGTGCCTCTTCCCCCCACGTGAATCCCTGCCCATCCTCAGATCTTCTCGAGCCTTGCAAAACGCACGATCGGAGCTTTGAATCTCGTGGTTTCTGCTCTGGGCATCCAGGCCCATCCCCCACGGCCTGGCCCAGCACCCAGCCCCCCTCCCCAAGAACAGTAGCAGGAGAAGCCCTGCACAGATTGGAAAACCTCCACTTCCAGGAGAGGCCGTGGGATTCCGCAAAGCCCTAGTTGGCTCCCCACGTGTGGTCTGCCGTGATAAGGCCAGCACGGCAGCCGGCCTTGAAAATGCCATTTACTAAGAAAAGACCCATGCGGTGGCTGTGGCACTTGGAGAGGTGGCCGGCGGCATGAAAACCTCCCTGTAGCACTGCTTTGTGCTCTGCTTCGAGGTTTTCATTAGGATTTCAGCTCACGGCCAACCTGACTGCAGCTACTGATGGATATTAGCCAAGCTGTTCCCGGAGAATTTTAATTACCATGATAACGATCGCTAATCATTGGCGTTTCCTAAATGGCTGTGGCTGGAGAAGACGGTGAGTGCCAGGCCCTGTTAGGAAGAAGAGGATCCTAGGGGACCAGCCACTGGGGAGGATGGGCAAGGGACGGCCCAAGACCTCTGTCCCTGCCCGTTGCCCCACCCCTTTCGTGCGCTCCGGCCTCTCCCTGCCTCCCAAGCAACTCCGGAGTGCACCTGCATGAACTCAGGTGAGGCGTCCACACCTGGGTTGGAGAAGGGGTACAGTGTGCGGCCTTTGCACATGCTGTTCCTTCCACTTGACATGCCCTTCATCCTCGTCTCCCACCAAGGCAGAGATACCGACCCTCGTTAGACTTCCGTGCCACCTTGAGCCGAGCCACCTCGAGCCGAGCCAGAGCACGTCCGCTGTGCTCCTGAAGGCCACGTGCAAATGCAGCAGCTCCAGCATGTCGCCCAGCCAGGGAGCTGGGAGCCCAAGGGCAAGGCTGTACTCAAGCCACCCATGTATTCCCAGGGCCCCGCGGGGAGCCGCTGCATGGCAAGAATGCTGCCGACTGACGAATCGAACGAACAAACGAGGAAGGCAAAGCAAAGGAATCATCCTCAGGGGACAGAACGTGGGCTCTGTCTTTAGGGAGCCCATGTTCTGTCTGCTTAACAAGCTCCAGGCTGGCCCGGTCTTGAAAAGCCACAGGGAATGGCCTGTTACAGAGAAGTCTTCCTGCTTACACTTTGGTCTCGTGAAAAGGGTCTCTTAAAGGGTCAACTCACCTGGCAGAGAGGCCGCACAGCCTTCCCTAACCCGTTACCTGAACACACACACACACATACACACACGAACACACACACGCACGCACAGCATGTCAGCCTCCTGGGAACTCCACCAGGCAAGCTAAACTCCACAGCACGGCCAACGGGACCCCAGACTTCTACCACCCTTGCCTCCCTCACCACCCCCGTCTCTTGCCTCCTCCTGCCCTGCCCTCGGGATCAGCCAGACACAGCCGCTCTCATTTCCTGACCACGTCAAGCTGTCTCTTGCTTCCAGGCCTTTGTACATGTTTTCCTTCTTCCCTCCCTGGGCTGGGATGAAGAAATCCAGCCTTTAGGAAATGACTTTTATCCAGAAGCTTCCACAGAACCATGCAGGTCTCCCACTGCAATGCACACACAGTTCTGACTATCCATATATATGCCTGTTTCCTGTACCAAATCGAAAGTTCCAAACTTCGTAATGGTAGGACGCACACAGGGCCCCCAATGCCTGACAGCACACCGAAATCTGCCAGCTGAGGCCACTGAGCTCATCCATATTTCAAGGTTTTCTGTAACTCAGGTTCCTTAAGAGAAGCCTTGCCTTAGAGGGTGTTGTGGACTGAAGTGGGCCCCACACCCCAATTCGTATGTTGACGTCCTGGGGGGCAGTGTTTGGAGATCCTTCGGGAGGAGGCTAGATGGGGCCGTAAGGGTGGGCCCCTCATGATGGGATTCATGTCCTTAGAAGAGACACCAGAGAGCTTGCTTCTCTTGCCTCTGTGGGAAGACACAGGGAGGGGGCAGCCACTGGCAGGCCAGAAAGAGAGCTCTCAGCGGGAACCAGCTCTGCCGGAGCTCTGATCTGGGACTTCCAGCCTCCAGACGGTGAGCAGTAGACTCTGGTTGTTTAAGCCCCCGTCTGTGCTCTCTTGTTATGGCAGCCTGAGCTGACTAAGACAGACGGAGAGGTTATAGAAGCTTACAGAAGCTTAAAAAATGGCCCCCAATTATTATCCTTGCCTCCCATCAAGAGGTGGGGTCTATTTCCCCACCCCTCACATCTGCCCTAGGCTTGTGACTTACTTTGACCAACAGATTGTGGTGGTGGGAACATGGGACCTCTAGAGGCTGGGCAGCTTCCCTTCTCACTGTCTGGAACACTGTGGCCATCCTGTGAGAGAGCTTGGCCAGTGTACGAGATGAGAGGCCACATGGAGAAGAACGGAGACACCCCAGCCACAGCCAGCACCGCCCGCAGAGGAGGGAGCCTTCTCGGGCCCCTCCCCCGGTTGAAGGGTCCATGACTGCAGCCCTTGGATGGCCCCGGGAGGCCTCGGCAGAAGAACCGCCCTGCTGAGCCCAGTCCACACTGCAGACTCATGAGCAAAGAAATGCTTGTTGTTTTTAAGGCTCCATGCCTCCAGTAGGAGGTCCATCCTCTGTTTAGACACTTCTAGAAAAAAGAAACAATCAGGTACATTGGTAACTAATTGACTGAAGTAGGAAAGTTAAATTCAGGGACTTAAAAGCAACAACTGGAGAAGCAAAGGCTCCTAGAAGTTAAAAATACAATGAGGAAATATAAAAATGTAAAATAAAGGCTAAAAGATAAAAATGAGGAAATTTGGCATGTGGAACACAAAGGGAATGAAACAGAAAAATGTAAAAGAAGTGATAGGGGACAAAAATGTTCAATTTGAGGGGTCTAATTCCTAATAATAGACTCCCCAGAAAGAGAGAAATAAAAAAAAAAACAACCAATTCCTGGAGCTGAAGAAGAACATGTGTCATCAGATTAAAAGATTTTTTATTGAATATAAGGCAGAAAAAGTGAAAAGTAAAAAAAGCAATGGACACATACTCATACAATCATTTAGTTCCAAATATAAAAAATAAGATCCCAGAAGCCTCCAGAAAGAAATAATAGGCCTATGAGGAAACCAGAATCAGAACAGCATCAGACACTCGATGCTAAAAAGCTATGCATCTAGCGTTCTATCAGTCAAACTATCAGTCAACCATGAGAGCAAAACAGAGACTTCTTAGACTTGCAAGGACTCCAAGTTTTCCTTGCACATTCCATTTTTAAGAGACTACTTAAGGATGGGCTCCAGCAAAACGCAGGTGAAAAACAAGAAAGAGGAAGACACAGGATCCTAGAAACAGTGTTTCCAACTCTGGAGAGCAGTGGAAGGAAGTCCCATGAGGTCCCATGAGGTCGGCTCTCAGTAACCAGTGCAGGCTGGAGCCCAAGAGGGTTTGCAGGGGTTTCTGACAGGAAGAGAGAAGGCTTTGCGCAAGAGAAGGTAAAATCAAGAAGCTGCATAAAAGGGCATAACGCTTCACTCTCTGTCTTCTCTGCTCTGGGAGCAGCTCTTCGGCCACAGCCCCTTACCCCCTGAAGATGTCTGCCTGTGCAAAGTTCGTCTTCACCCCCTTCTTGGTCAGGAGCACCCCTCACCTCTCACTGTCCACAGTGGGGCTAAAACTACTGGGGACACTGACAGATGGGGTACCTTATAAGAACCTCAGCAGCTTGGCAGCCCCACGCCCCCTGACCTCATTTATTGCTAGCTGCAGCTTCCAAACCAGCGCCCTTTCAAGGGACATCGACATGGAAGCCAAGTTCACTGGGGCTGGGGCTGCTGTGTTGGGGAGCCTCATCATCGGTTACGCTAGGAATCCCTCTCTGAAGCAACGGCTCTTCTACTCCATTCTGGGCTTTGCGGTCTCGGAGGCCATAGGGCTCTTTCGCCTGCTGGTGGCCTTTCTCATCCTCTTCGCCATGTGAAGGAGCTGTCTCCACCTCCCCTAAGTCTTTCTCCCGAGTCTCATCTGCCCTGTATGTTCCTTTTCCTATACCTCCCCAGGCAGCCTGGGGAAAGTGGTTGGCTCAGGATTTGACAGAGGGAAGACAAATACTGTATTAGTAAGATAAAAAAAGGGGGGGGGGCATAATGTTTCATTATTCTTTTGTCATTGAAGAAAAAAAAATCAGTAAAAACCTCCAGGGAAAATTAAAACTCAGACCAGAAAGTCATGGTCTAAATACCAGGTCGATTAAAATACGTCATAGAAATGAAAAATTCAAAAGGAATTCATCAGATCATGATATTAGGAACATTTTCATTTGGGGGATGTAGGGGTTGACAGTTATCATAAATGTGATCTTTAGGGGCGCCTGAGTGGCTCAGTCAGTTAAGCGTCTGCTCAGGTCATGATCCCAGAGTCCCAGGATGGAGCCCCGCATCGGGCTCTCTGCTGAGCAGGGAGCCGGCTTCTCCCTCTCCTTCTGCCTGCCGCTGCCCCTGCTGGTGCTCTCTCTCTGGCGAATAAACAAGTCAAATCTTTAAAAAAATGTGATCTTCACATCTGACCCTGAGGTGTTTAATGTTTACAAAAAATTAAGAAGTTAAATCCCCAGTAATTGTCGAGTGCTTTGTATGTGTCAGGGACCGTTCTCACGAGTTTATATACAGTAACTTATTTAACTCTCACCAATAGCCTATGCTGTAGGTATTAGCATCAGCTCTATTTTACACACAAGGACACACCGGGTGCAGAGAGAACAGGGAAGAAAAGAAAATAAACTGGAGCACATGCAGTCTGGCCTGGGACCTGCCCTCTTCACCCTCTTATAAAATCATACACGGGTTTGCTAAATCAAATGCTATTTATGGATTTCTCAATCTGACCTAACTGAGGGACATGTTCTAACTTTTCTTAGATTCTGTATTCGTCTATCTGGCATCCATTGATCACATGGTCAAACTACTGGCCGAAGAAGTTGCTATTTGCCCTGTGATGTGTCTTTTGCAGGCACGTGGAGGTCACGTGACAAGCCCTCGTCCCCACCATACCACCAAGCACTGCCTTAGCTGACCCTCACCCACCCAGCCAGTATCCCCCTGCCCTAAATCAGCCAGGGCCCCCCCCCCCCGTATGCTCCAACGCCTCCCTAAACTGCTTCAACTAGCCAATCCAAAGACAGTTACCCTGCCTGCCTTGCCCTTCCCTTGGAAACCCCAGTAAAGGCCCTGGCCTAGGCTTTCCCCTCACTCCTTTCTGCCTCCTGACCGAACCTGGTGCTTCCCCCATGTGACCCTGTGTGTGGTGTGCCCCCTTCTCTTGGGAACTATAAGCAATAGATTGTTCTTTCAAGGGCGTTCGCCTGTGTTGTCACTTAGTCATTTTTGTAAATTAAGACCCAGCGCACTCATGTGAGAGAGAGAGACAGAGAGCACAAGCAGGGGGAGAGACAGAGGGAGAGGGAGAAGCAGGCTCCCCAGGGAGCACAGAGCCCGATGTGGGACTCGATCCCAGGACCATGACTGGAGCCAAAGGCAGACACTTCACTGACTGAGCCACGCAGGCATCCCAGGAGTTGGAATTTTGACAACGGGAAAAACCTGGATGGTTTTTCAAAGGGAACCAGGGCTTCCAAGCATAAAGGCAGGCAGTGCTGGGTCCCTCAGAAAGCAGGAAGGGCCAGGGGCAGCGTATGCTGTTGGCTGGACAGAGGCTGCTCTCAAAGACGGCTGGCCGGGACCCTCTGACCAGGTTTCTGTGGTGACAAGCTGAGTACAAAAAGCCACAGTTACGGCCAACGGCAACAAGCCGATACTGAGCGAGGCAAGTTGATATGAGATGTGCTAATATAAAACACAAATGCGTTTATAGTACTAGTTTGTGTTGGTAATGCTGTCGTTCAAACCAGATTGGGGCCATCCTACATTAAAGTTCTGGCTAATGGCTTGATTACCTGCTGCCCTACTCAAGGAGGAAGGAGACCAGGCATTTATATAGCGTGTGTGACTGTGGCATGGACTTGACCATGTGTATTTGCTTAGCGTGAGCAGCGAGTGGGGGCAGGGAGCAGGTCACCAGGCCTGTTTCCACACATACGCAGCCCGGGGAGCCCCATGGTATCTGTCTGCCTTCAACCCTAGAACAGAAACCTCTACCTGCCCCGGGTAAAGGGGTTCCTTTGTGATCCGGAGGATGGCCGCGATTATTACCCTGAAAAGGTACTGTGGGTCACATCAGCAAAAAATAGAAAACAGGTGCATCCATTCTTCCTAAAAAAAAAAATGGCTCAAAAGTAGAGTTCATTTGATCAACAAATGAATTAAAATAAAAAGCTCCTGAGTGGGGAACTCATGGTACCAGAAAATGAACAGTGATCAATGAAATAAAGACAGAGTTCAGTCTAAATAACTGGGTATTGTATAACTACAAAATGATAAAAATGTGAAGGAAACGATGCTTAAAATGTAGATGTAAAATAATCAGTTAACGGGCACCTGGGTGGTTCAGTCAGTTAAGTGCCTGCCTTTGGCTCAGGTCATGATCCCAGGGTCCTGAGATGGAGTCCCACATCGGGGTCAGGGAGCCTGCTTCTCCCTCTCCCCTTGCTCCTTCCCCCTGCTCATGTTCTCTGTCAAATAAATAAATAAAATATCTGAAAAAAAATCAGTTAACAAAAGAGAATCTGACCCAAAATTCCAGATTGTCTCAACAAAAGCAAAAAGTGGCTTAAAACTGTAAGATACAGAGGACTAAACCTAACTGAAGACATAAAAGATCTGTACTCAGAAAACTATAGAACACTCATGAAAGAAATTAAGGAAGACATAAAGAAATGGAAAAACATTCCATGCTTATGGATTGGAAGAACAAATATTGTGAAAATGTCTATGCTACCCAGAGCAATCTACACATTCGATGCAATCCCTATCAAAAAAGCATCAACTTTTTTCACAGAGCTGGAGCAAGTAATCCTAAAATTGGTAAGCAACCTAGACCCTGAATAGCCAAAGGAATAGCCAAAGGAAAACCAAAGCTGGTGGCATCATAATTCCGGACTTCAAGTTCTACTACCAAGCTGTAATCATTAAGACCATATGGTACGGGCACAAAAACAGACACACAGATCAATGGAACAGAATAGAGAGCCCAGAAAATGACCCTCAACTCTATGGTCAACTAATTTTCAACAAAGCAGGAAAGAATGTCCAATGGAAAAAAGACAGTGTCTTCAACAAATGGTGTTGGGAAAATTGGACAGCCACATGCAGAAGAATGAAACTGGACCACTTCCTTACACCATACACAAAAATAAACTCAAAATGGATGAAAGACCTCAATGTGAATCCATCAAAATCCTAGAGGGGAACACAGGCAGCAACCTCTTCGACCTTGGCTGCAGCAACTTCTTGCTAGACACACCATCAAAGGCAAGGGGAACAAAGGCAAAATGAACTACTGGGATCTCATCAAGATAAAAAGCTTTTTTTGTACAGTGAAGGAAACAGTCGACAAAACCAAAAGACGACTGTCGGAATGGGAGAAGATATTTGCAAATGTCTTATCAGATAAAGGGCTAGTCTCCAAAATCTATAATGAATTTATCAAACTCAACACCCAAAGAACAAATAATCCAATTAAGAAATGGGCAGAAGACATGAACAGATACTTCTCCAAAGAAGATACCCAAATGGCCAACAGACACATGAAAAAATGTTCTACATCATTTGGCATCAGGGAAATACAAATCAAAACCACAGTGAGATACCACCTAGCACCAGTGAGAATGGCTGAAATTAACAAGTCAGGAAATGACAGGCGAGGATGTGGAGAAAGGGGAACCCTCCTACACTGTTGGTGGGAATGCAAGCTGATGCAGCCACTCTGGAAAACAGTATGGAGGTGCCTCAAGAAGTTGAAAATAGAGCTACCCTACGACCCAGCAATTGCACTACTGGGTATTTACCCCAAAGATACAAATGTAGTGATCCAGGGGCCCCTGGGTGGCTCAGTGGGTTAAAGCCTCTGCCTTCGGCTCAGGTCATGATCTCGGGGTCCTGGGATCGAGCCCCACATCGGGCTCTCTGCTCAGCGGGTAGCCTGCTTCCTCCTCTCTGTCTGCCAGCCTCTCTGCCTGCTTGTGATCTCTCTGTCAAATAAATAAATCTTCAAAAACAAATAAACAAACAAACAAATGTAGCAATCCAAAGGGGCATGTGCACCCCAATGTTTATAACACCAATGTCCACAATAGCCAAACTATGGATAAAGAAGAAGTTGTATATATAAACAATGGACTATTACTCGGCCATCAAACACACACACACACACACACACACACACACACACACAAAAAGAAATCTGGCCATTTGCAACGACATGGATGCAACTAGAGGGTATTATGCTAAGTGAAATAAGTCAATCAGAGAAAGACAATTTTATGATTTCACGCACATGTGGAATTTAAGAAACAAAACAGAAGAGCATAGCGGAAGGGAGGGAAAAATAAAACAAGACAAAATCAGAGAGGGACACAAACCATAAGAGATTCTTAATCATATGAAACAAACCGAGGGTTGTTGGAGGGGAGGGGGCGGGGACATGGGGTAAGAGGGCGACCGGCATTAGGAGGGCACGTGATGTGATGAGCACTGGGTGTTGCATACAACTGATAAATCACTGACCTCTACCTCTGAAACTAATACATTATATGTTAATTAACTGATTTTAAATAAGTTTTTAAAAAGTGGGAGAAAAAAAGCATTGGGCACCTCATTCTCAGAGACAAGGGGCGTTAATAGACACTGTTTCTATTGTAACGTAAGCAATGAGACAAATACTGCCTTAAATATTTAAAAATTTCTATATGTATATACACACTTATCTGTCCATTTAAGACAACCAGCAGAATTAAAACTAGGGGGAAAGTTTTTTCAGACCGAAATACGTGATTTTCTGAGTTTTCTTTTTCTTTCTCTTCCTCCCTCCCTCATTCCCTGTCTTTCTCTCGTTGTTTTGAAAATTTCCTCCTTTTCCTTGCCATTTTTGTTTTTGGTAGAAACAGAGTTGAGAGCGGCCATCTTTCCTCATTGCTTGCTTCCCCTACCTCAGACAGACGAAGCTTACAATCAGCCTCTGAAGATGGAGCAGATAGTAATACAAACAACATTTATTCAGCACCGCATATGTCTTAAGACAGAGCCACGGGAAGAAAAGATCAAATATGCTTGCAAATGAGTGGCCCGTGGCCTAAATCCACCCCAGACTGAGGGCCACGGCCAAGTTTTTCTACCACAGGAGACTGTATTTCATGCCCTGCCTTCAGGAGCCGTTCGGTATTGAGCGGCTTCCCTACATCCATCCCCCAGGCAGCTCATCCTGTCTGGACAGTCTCCTGCTTCCTGGGTCCTGCTGAGGGCTGGCCGGCTCCCCACACCCGGGCCGAGCCTGTGCCTCGTCAGGAGATGGGCTGGAAATTAAGCCCCAGCCAAGACGGGGCTCACACCTGACCCCTCCCCTCCAACCCCACCACAGCCCAAGAGCATGAGGGAGCCCTTGTGAATTTTCTCTTCATTTCAAGTGGGTTTTGAGCAACCAGGTCAGTCTTCTGGAAGGCAAGCAATTGGCAGCATAGTGGAACGGAAAAAAATGCAGTGAGAAAGACTCTTCTGAGGGTGCTGTTTTCTTGACAGATAATTTAAACACCTTGGCTAGATTATTTCAGAACCAGAGGAAATGCTTTGGCTTCCATTAACCTCTGGCGAGGGGCTCGCTCCTGGGAGGCTTCCCACGATTCCTGGTG
Source organism: Potos flavus (assembly GCA_028534135.1). Classification (NCBI taxonomy): domain Eukaryota; kingdom Metazoa; phylum Chordata; class Mammalia; order Carnivora; family Procyonidae; genus Potos; species Potos flavus. The sequence goes on along the minus strand of CM052891.1, from coordinate 39,090,481 downwards.
AGGAGTGTTTGCCAGCTTCAGGGGGAGGCGGCTGTCCGTGGCTGCGGCGGGGCCGTGTGGGGTGGGCCAGCCTCCACCTCGGGCCTCACCCCTTCCTCACTGCCTCAACTCCGGGGCTGTGTGCCCCCGGGGTGCTGCCCTGACCCCCTGCGCCTCCCCATTACCTGTCATGTGGAAAGGTCCCCACAAGCCACTGAGAACAGGGACCCCCTGGGTAAAATTGGCTTGCCCAATTTTCTGACTCTAGCTCTATTCATTTCCCACGTGTGGCAAGATAGTTTAATATTAATATTAATATTAGAGTTAAATATTTCTCCTGTCTTCCTTTTCTCTTGGGTCCCACAGGCCATCTTGTCTCCGTATTCAGAATGGTCTAGCAAGGCCACCAAATCCATTGGCAGGCTAAGGACGCTTTCACAACTGTTGTTAATTACTTGCTTTGTCAACAGAGACTGTGGGCCTGCTCTTACTCTTCATTTGCAGGCAGCCTGAAATCCCTCTGCACCCCAAATATTTAACTATCTTGCCTGTTCCAAGCCAGATTTGAGAGGGCAAGCGTGTTGCGGCGGTGTTTGGCTGCGGAGCCAGCCTCTGTCCCCAGATGGAGTGGGCCGCACGCGGGAAATGACTAGAGCTAGAATCAGAAAATTGGACAGGCCAATTACACCCAACCAGGTCTTTTCAGAGGAGCTTTGTGATTCTGATTCAATTCCCAGAACAACAAACATGACTGTTTTTAAACACAGGCTCAAAAACATATTCATGGCCAACGCGAAAGTGTTTCTGGGCTGACCGCTACCCGGCAGGGCTGGTGGGCCTCGCGGGAACGCTTTCCTGGCTACGGATCTGATTATTGCTTCATTTCCAATTGCTCTTGCTCCTTCTTGGGGAAAACCGAGAATTCTGAGGTTCCATGGCCTTGTCTGTCTTCCAGAGGCACAGTGGTCTCTCTTATTGTTTGCAGTTCTTTCTTCCCCCCTGCCTTCTGAGAGATCTTTAAAGTTTTTGTTCGTAGCATCGATTCAAGCTTTCTGGGGTCTGGTTTTTGCAATCCTTTGTTATCTTTAAGGGGTGTGCTGTGAAATCCAGCATCCACACGAAACTGCATGAAAACACAGTATATTTCAAAGAACCATACCCAAGTAAACACCTGTGAACTCGTGGAGAAATTAAGTATTACTGAATCTGAGAAACCTCTTCTAAGCCCTCCCTGTCTTCCAGAGGAAACCATTAGGAATCTTGTGTTGGGGCGTCTGGGTAGCTCAGTCAGTTAAGCGTCTGCCTTCGGCTCAGGTCACGATCCCAGGACCCCGGGAGCCCCAGGGAGCCCCACATCAGGCTCCCTGCTCAGCAGGAAGCCTGCTTCTCCCTCTCCACTCCTCCCTGCTTGAGTTCCCTCTCTTGTTGTCTCTGCCAAAAAAAAAAACCAAAAAACAAAAAAACAACTTTTCAACATCTCAAGACAGACTCTTAAAAAAAAGGAATCTTGTGTTAAGCAATCCCTTGTTTTTCTATTAAACAACAAAAAACAAAAAACCACTTAGTGTGCATTTCTAAATAAAATTAATATTTACTATTACTTGTTTCTGAACATCATATTCTTGGATCACTGTGTATTCTTCGGTGACTTTTTTTTCTTTTTGCTTATTGTGTTTTTAATTCATCCTTTGATGAGTTTAGCTGCAGTTCTTTTTTCACTGCTATATATTATTCCACAGCCACGATTTACCTATCCCTGCACCGTGAAAGGCTATTTGGGTTGTCTGCAGTTTTTTTGCTGTAACAAAATATACTGCTATGTGCACTCTTGGTCATGTCTCCTGGGGAGCACTGCGAGAGTTTCTCTGGGTTGTACAACCAGGAGTGGGGTATGATGTGGAACACTGTGCATAGGAGAGGATATTCCCAGGTGCAGTGTGGAGACGAACCAGCTGAGACTCCTACCGAAAGTGCTACTCTGATTTAGTTTGTAGACAAGGGAGCATCAGGAGCTGGCCCATGACCGTGACATGACCCTCAAGTGGACACAGGTTGGGAACAGCCAGCAAGGTTCAAGGGTCAAGGGGACAACCAGGTGCTGGGACCCAAAGCCAGGTTCAGAGATGCAAACCGTTATTAGAAAGTGGTCAGGGCCAGGCTGGGCTTCAGTTCTGGGTGCATCGGCCTGGTCTGGGATGTAATGACCTACAAAGTCGAAACAAGGAGAAGCAGGGCAGGAAGCCAGGAGTCCCCCAGGGGGTGGGGCGGACTACTTTGGCAACGAAGGGGAGTGAGGCTGAGGACCACCTCTATTTATCCATCTTGTCTCCCTCCAGCCCTGGAGCTGTCCTGGAATGGGAGGGCTGAGGGCAGTGGTTCTGGAGAGCAGTGGTCACTGGTCTGGTAGAAAATCAGAAGCAGGAAGCTGGTCTAGTGGCAAGAGCCTGTCAGACACCCAGGTTCAAATCCCAGCTCTTTGTGTCCTTGCTGTGTCACCTTGGACTTGTCACTTGAGGTCCCAGAGCTTCCATGTGGCTGGAAAGTGGGGATACAGAGCCCCGTGCCTGGCCCGGAGGAGGATCCCAACAAAGGCCGGTTCTTTTCTGCTTCCTTTTTTGATAGAGGGATTTTCTGGCACTGTAGTAGGTCATGTGTCTTGAGTTATTTCCTCAGAAGAGGGGATGGGTGTTTTTCCCTGGGCTGGGCACCACCTAGGAGCTTATTAAATACTTCCTGAAGGATGGAGTCACACTCTACACCCTAGTCTCCATCTGCAAGACAGCTGGCTGGGGGAGGGGCACAATCATGCCAGCCAATGTCATTTGGCATCTAAAAAACAGGCAGGAAAATCTGATGATCCAAATTTTTACTCAAATTAATGCAGGAAAATGACCAAATTACATTCTTTCTCCCTAGCTTTTTGCCCACCTCCCCAGGGACACAGACAGGAGGGTATCATAGCAAGGAAAACCAGGTCATAGAGGCCCAATAATGGGGGACTGGGGAGGGGGAGAGCTGGGTTGTGGTGTCACGACGCTATCATACCAACATATCCACAGGGACAGTGAAGCTGGACTGTACCTTGTCATACTATATACAAGGTTGGTCACACAGATCACAAGGTTCCCAAGCCCACAGACCACTGAGTACCCTGGGGTGGCTGAGTAAGTGGGGGACACCCATGGTGTGACAGAGCCAATGCTAGGAGCTGTGGGCCATGCTCCCGGGAAGGCTTCATAGCTGGCCATGTCAACCATCTCCCTACTCCCTATGGCCAAAGGCCCCCCACCGCCAGTCAAGCCCCCCTGCCCCCACCTCAGTTGAACCCAGGACCTTGAACTCGGAAGTGGGGGAATCTCACTGGCTCCATGCTGCTGTGTAAACACGTCAGCATAGCATGCCCCATTCCGGACAGCTCCTCTCCCAGAGAGCCCCTGGCCTCCCTGCTCTACCATCTTTAGTTCTTTGCTCACATCTTACCTTCTTAGAGGTCCATCCTGGTCGGCCTCCACCCCTCCCCCCCTTTTAAAATTTTTTAAGATTTTAGTTATTTATATGAGAGAGAAAGAGTGAGCCAGAGAGCACAAGCAGGGGAAGAGGAAGAAGCAGACTCCTCATTGAGCAGGGAGCCTGATTCGGGGCTCCATCCCAGGACCCGGGCATCATGACCTGAGCCAAAGGCAGATGCTTAACCAACGGAGCCACCCAGGCGCCCCTCTCCCCCTTTTTTTAAACTGTGGTAAAATATACATAACATAAATCTTACCATTCTGCCCATTTTTAGCTATGCAGTCCAGGGCCATTAAGTACACTCACGTCATTGCATTACTACCGCCCCCGTCTGTCTCCAGACCTTTTTCATCTTCATCTGAAACTCTGTGCCCATGAAAGAGTACTTCCTCCTTCCTCCAACCCCTGGCCCTGGGCAACCACCATTCCACCTTCTATGAGTGTGACTACTCTAGGGGCCCCACATATGTGGGATCCTACAATATTGGTCCTTCTGTGTCTAGCTTATTTCCTTTAGCATAACGTCCTCCAGGTTCTTCCATGTTGTAGCATGTGTCAGAATTCCATTCCTTTTTAAGACTGGGTACTATGAACAATAATCGGTACGTACAATATTTTGTTTATCCGTTCATAAACAGCAGACACTTGGGCTGTTTCCACCTTCAGGCTGATGTGAATAATGCGGCATGAACATTAGTGCGCGATGTCTGTTGGAGTCCCTGCTTTTGGTTCGGCAGGGTATATACCCAGAAGGAGAACTGATAGGTCACTAATTTGCTGAGGAGCCACCACACTGTTGTCCACAAAGGCTGCACTATTCCACATCCCCCCACAATGGTGAGCAAGGTGCCAATTTCTCCACATCCTCACCAACACGTGCTATTTTGTTTTTTGGTGTTTCTGTTTTTTTTAAGATTTTATGTATTCATTTGACAGAGAGAGTGAGAGAAAACACAAGCAAGGAGAACAGTAGCAGATGGAGAGGGAGAAGCAGGCTCCCCGCTGAGCAAGGAGCCTGATTTGGGGCTCGATCCCAGGACCCCAGGATCATGACCTGAGCCGATGGCATACGCTTAACCACTGAGCCACCCAGGTGCCCCTATTTCCTGCTTTTTCAATATCAGCCAACCTAATTCGAGTGTGAGGTGGTGACCCTCTCCCCACCCCATACCCACCACTCCTGATCCTCGGCCCTGTGCTACTCTTTTATATTTTCCTATTCAGAATCTAATAGCCTATATAATTTGCTTATCGATTAGTTTGGTTATGTTCACTGTCTGTTCCCTCTCTCCTCGCCCAGCCCCTGCTAGGATGTAAACTCAAGGTACAGGTATTTGGCTGTTTTGTTCACTGCTATTTTCCAAGGGCCTAAAATAGTACCCGGCACATAGTAAGTCCTCCATGATGAGTGAATGAATGAATGAATGAATGAACGAACGAACGAACAGAAAGTTGAGTTGTTAAAGCTTTAGAGGCAGACAGACCTGCTCTAACGCCTGGCTCCATCAATTACCATCTGGTGTCTTTGGGCAAGGGACTGCCTTTCTCTAAGCCTCAGTTTCCGCATCTGTCCCACAAGAACAATACTGAGTACCTTGCCAGGCTCCTGAGAGGCTGAAGCTAGATATTCACTGTCTGGCCCACAGCGGAAGCCCAGTTAACATCCATACTCAATGCCGGACCGGATTCCTCTGGCGGGAATGGGCAGGACAACCGGGCCAGTGGCCAGAAGCACAGTGGTGAGAAAGTCCTCTTGGATTGGGCAGCATCTCAGGGAGGAAAGTTCTTTCTCCAGTGCACAGACACAGGTGCAGGCAGGCACCCCAAATAAGGGGTGGGGAAGAGGGCGGGAGATGACTCTGCCCTCCCCCCACAGGAGGAAGGGGGGGCTGGTGGGTCCCGGGATCCTACTCTTCCTGCCATATCCACGTGTGTGGGAGGCCAAGAGCCTGCACCAATGGTCTACCTGGTGCAGCCACAGAGTGTAGGAGGTGACCAACACACTGAGGAAGTATGACCATCCGGGTCCCCCTGGGACGCTGTGACAGCAGCCCGGAGCCAGACGCAGATGGCGGGGCCTTCGAGCAGCCGCCCGCCTGCCTGCTCGAGTGCCAGCCACCCACTCCTGAGCACACCCATGGGCCTCCGGAGGGGGCCCTCTGGCAAAGCTGTTTGCAGCAAAAATCCAAACTGCAAGCAACAGCAGGACCGGGAGAGAAGCAGCGTGGGGAAGCAGATGGCAGCTTTGCAGGGATCGCAGGCTGCCGGCCTGGGAGGCAGGTGCCATGGCGGTGCTGGGCTCGGCTGGCGCGGCTGCTTCCCAGTGGCGCTGGCTGGCAGCTGAGGGGAGCCCCTGCTTCTCCTGGCTTCCTGTAGGCCTGTGCCAAGGTGGACCCTCCCCAGGGGCTTACCTGGGCTATACTGGGCAGGCGAGGCAATTTAGAGATGATTTTTTTTTTAAGATTTTATTTATTCATTAGAGAGACAGAGAGAACAGAAGCAGGGGAGAGGGAGAAGCAGACTCCCCACTGAGCTGGGAGCCCAATGCGGGGCTCTAAAGGGGCTCGATCCCAGGACCCTGGGATCATGACCTGAGCCAAAGGCAGATGCTCAATCATCTGAGCCACCCGGGCTCCCCAATTTAGAGATGATTTAAAGACCACCATGGGAAGCCACTTTCCTACTTCAAAAACTCCTTTTTCAGTCAATCAACGAACAGGAGAGAGAGGCCAGGAGGTGAGAATACAGACTCAGCACCATCGGGCATTCACATGGGACTCCGGTCAAGGCCAGCTGTGATGAGACTTCGGGGAAATCAAAAGCACCCTCCTGGGAAAAGGTTCTGAAGTGATCTGAACAGGGAACCTGCTTTTCTTTTTTTTGCAAACGTCTCTTTCAATCCTTTCAATCGGGGAAACATTTCCTGAGCCCCCTTTATATGCAGAGCGCTGCAGGGAATGGAGTAAGTGGTGCGGCCCGGACTCTGCTGAGTTACAATCAGGACAGCAGAGTGAAACTGGGAAGGCAAAGCAAACGCTCTAATTGTATTAATCAGTTTTCAATTGCTTACAAATTAGTCTTCTCCCCTTCCTAGCTCAGCCCCCTTGGAGACTGCTTGTGTCCTTACTCCAAAACTACAGCCTCTGAAAAGAGGCTAGAGGAACGGTTTCTAGAATCTCGGGGAATTCAGGGTCTAATTAACTTTTCCATGGATTACAGTAGAACTCTGAGTGAGTCACTCTATTTTTTTAAAATAAATTGGGATTAAAGGCTAAACAAGAAATGAAATAATTTCCGCCTTGCAACGTCATGTGTTTAGAAACTCATTAACAGAGTCAGAAAAGCATGTGAAGAAAGGGCACAAGGACACCAGCCAAGGAGGAATCTGACGGTCAACTTACATACAGCTGGTCCCCCGTCCGATGACAGAGTGGGCCAGATGGGAAGTGCATCACTGGCCCACCTGGGGGGATCGGGGGGGGGGGGGCAAGGGTCCGAAGCCCCCGGGGCAGCCTTCCCGGCATGTCTGTGGATTTCTGGTATCACGGAGGAGCTGTCTCCCTCCCTCAACCCTATCTTCATCGATGGGAGAGAGACTCCCAGAAAAGAACCAGGTGTGGGAAGGAGCTGCCATAGTGAGCTGCACCTAGGAAGGTGTGCTTCTTTAAGGGTCAACCGTGGGAGAGCAGGGACAGGCAGGAAGGACAAACTAGGCCTGCAGATTTCTCCATCCTTCCTAGTCCCGATGGCCAGAGGCCAGGTCACAGGAGCGCCATGGTGCCCCTACCGTGGAGCGAAATCCCCGACAAAGGAAAGGGCTTGCGAGCCGCGCACGTGCGATCTCAGGTAAATCCTGAGTCTGCAGCACTCACAGGTCTGAAGGTGGACAGATGCGTGTGCACCGGGACAAACGCAGGAGACTTCCAAACTCAGACCAAACAAACAAACAAACAAACAAAAACTTTAAGATTTTTCAGAATGGGGGAGTTGAAAATGATCTGATAGAACATCATGGATATGGAAGACAGAGAATGGAAATGCACCCTTATAATTAAAAGTGCCCCCAAGAAGAAATGAGAATAGTTGAGAACAAAGCAGTAAGCAAAAACATAATTGAAACGCTTTCTGGAGTCGAAGATCCAAGTATATCTGTTCTAGACCAAAATCAATGAAAATGACCCAGGCATATCCAGACAGAACTTTTCATTTCCTAATATATATGTAAATATAAGTAACACCTCCAGGTTATTTAGAGAGGAATAAAAGCCAAGTCTGGCTTCAGACTTCTCCCCCGTGTCTGTGCTTGCTGGGAAAACTACTTTCTGTTGTGCATTGGATCTTGTCATCCCGCCTTCTCTTTTTCTCAGTTTTGCCTTCACCGGCTTCATCTACTTGGAGGCTCAGCTGTATCCTCAAAATGGTCCTCTGGCTCCCAAAGTTCTCTTTGGGGTTCTATGGCCGTGACTAATGTGCCATTTAACCAGTCTACTGAGGGCTGCTTCATTCCCCCTTCTGGTTGGTCTGTCCGTGCGTCTTTCCTCCCTCCCTCCCTTTCTTTCTTTTTTTAAAAGATTTATTTATTTATTTTAGAGAAAGAGAGAGTAGAGGGGAGAGACAGAAAGAGAGAAACACAAGCCGACTCGGTGCTGAGCCCGACGCGGGGCTTGACCTCAAGACCCTGAGATCATGACCTGAGCTAAAATCAAGAGTCAGATGCTCAACCAACTGCACTCGCCAGGTGCCAGCCCTGCCCCCCTTCTGGTTCTTTAAATCTCGTGTCTGAGATTTAAACATGTCCGAGTTTATTACTTTGCCAAGGAAATCATCAAAGTGACTACAGAGTGTGCCTGTTCAAGGAGGGAATAGAGATGGGCGCGGGGAGATCTAATGCTTGCATAGCAGCAAGTTGAAAGAAGGTGAATTGGGTAGAGACTGTATTACTGTGTGATCACTAAAATATCATAAAAACATCATATTCATGACAGTTGGTACAGCAGAAATAGAGACTTGGGACTCCAGGCTGTTGGGAGTGCAAACCAGGAATAAAAAATAAAAAACAATCGATAAGGAGCAAATGATAAGGAAACCTACGTGGCTGTTAACGGGTATGACACTAGTTAAATTATTGCTCTAGAAAACTACCAAAGTAAGTTCAATTCAGTTTTTAAATTTATTAATAACATTTTTCATTTTTAGAAATGAAAATGGTTCAGTGGTTCTTTTTCAAATTTGGTGATTCCTTTTTCAAAGGTCCTGTTTGTTCGATGTCGTTTCTCTTCCCTCTCTTATCTCTTTTACTTCACTAATTTAAAAAACATATTTATATCTCTTTTAGTTTCTCTATTTTCTCCTGTTCTCTGGACACCAATCCTACTTGTTGCATTTGCTGACTCTCCCTCATGGTGATTCTTTCCACATGTGGTTGGCAGACAACAGGGACAAACCCACAGAATTTAGAGTGTGAAAGATGATCAATTCTACTATCGGTCAAGTTGTCTTTTTTGTATAAAGGCAAGAGCAACTGAGGAGCCTGGATGGCTCAGTCGGTTAAGCGGCTGACTCTTGATTCGGCTCAGGTCGTGATCTCAGGGTTGTGAGATCGAGCTCCACGTTAGGCTCTCTGCTCAGTGGCAAGTCTACTTGGAATTCTCTGTCTCCCTCTCACTCTGCCCCTCCCTTGCCCTCCATCTCTCAAATAAATGAATACATCTTTTTTTAAAAATTAAAAAATAAAAGCAAGGGTTGTTATTAGATAGCAAAAGACATACCATCCATGTTCCCTTATTTATGATTATGCAAAATTACATGCCAGCTAATTATGGGATAAATCAAAAGTAGTAACTCAAGGGTCTATAAGAAAAGAGGGAATATAAATGCTGGTATTTATTTTTCCCTTCCAAGAATCCATTCTGAGGATATAATTTAAAATGCAGACAAGAAGTTATGTACAGATATATACTGTGGCTGTTAATAAGGAAAAAAGGAAATTACTTAGATATCCTAAATTAGCAAAAATAGCCATATGCAAAATGTTTACAAAGAGTTAATGATTATGCTGAAAACTACTTACGATGTAATGTTAATTTTAAAACAGGTTCAACAATATAAAAGGGGCGCCTGGGTGGCTCAGTGGGTTAAAGCCTCTGCCTTCGGCTCAGGTCATGATCTCAGGGTCCTGGGATCGAGCCCCACATCGGGCTGTCTGCTCAGCAGGGAGCCTGCTTCCCCATCCCCCCCCCCCGCCTGCCTCTCTGCCTACTTGTGATCTCTCTCTCTCTGTCAAATAAATAAATAAAATCTTTAAAAAACCACAATATAAAGAAAAAAGGCAGAAAAAAAGATCAGAAGTAAACATGCCAAGTTGTTTGCTTGCAGTGATTGTCCGGATCCTAAGATTTTCAATTCTGGGGGATGTGTATTTCTTTATGCTTTTTGATACACTGTAAATGTAAATAATCCACATTAATTTCATAATCAAAAAAGAGTAAAATGTATGTAATGTTAAAAAAAAATGAAAACTTCAGGGCGCCTGGCTGGCTCAGTTGGTTAAGCATCTGCCTTTGGCTCAGGTCATGATCCTGGGGTCCTGGAATCGAGCCCCACGTTGGGCTCCCTCTCAGTGGGGAGCTTGCTTCTCTCTCTCCCTCTGTCCCTCACCGCTGCTTGTGCTCTCGTTCACACTCTCTCTCTCAAATGAATAAATTTTTAAAAATCTAAAAAAATAAAAATAAGAAATGAAAACTTCAAAGAGTAACAACAGCTAAGAACTTAAATATCTAGAGTAATACTAAGAGAGATGAAATACCATCATACTGACTCTGACATTACAGTACACAATTTATTCTCAAAACAATAGCCAGAGTATCCTTTAGAAAGAGGGAGGGGATTCAGGTCATGTCTCTCCTCTGTTCAAGACCCTCCAAGGGCTCCCCCTCCCACTCAGAGCAAAAGCCAAAGTCCTTACACTGACCTACAAGGACCAATGTGCTGTGAACCCCTGCCACGTCTCTGACCTCCTCTTCCAGTCACACTGGCCTCCTTGCTGTTCCTCAAGTCTACCAAGGACCCACCTGCCTCAGGGCCTTTGTACCCACTGCACCCTCCACTTGGAATACTTTCTAATCACAGAACCACACAGTGTGCTCAAATGTCATCTCATCCGTGAGCCCTCCCCTGACCGCCATATAAAACACAGCAGCTACCCACCACATTCCCAGCACCCTCCCCTTTATCCTGAGCACTTTGTTGCCATCTGTGACAATGGCAGGATTTACGATGTCTGTGGTCTCCCTCTCCCACGAGAAGAGCTACTTTGCCTGGCGTGTAGAAGATGCTCAGTAAATATGTGTTGGATGCTCGAATGGATAAACGCATTCAACTGGGGCTGAAGTTCACGTTGCCGGGGGCTCAAGTGCACAGAGCAGGCAGCAACACCAACCTGACAGCCCCCGGGACCTTTAACCAGCACCCAGAAAAAATCCAGACAATTACAGCCAGAGAGGACAAGGAGGGAAATGTCAAAAGGAGAGACAGATCTGAGCATCTGGACACAGAGGTATGAGTCTCCACCAGAAAATTCAGGTTCTCCCATCAGGAGGTGGCTTCTGCTGCAGGACAGAACACACGTTTTTATCCCAGGCTCAGAATTAGCTCTAAGTGGCACTTAAAATGACATTTTAAATGCTCTTTCTATTTAACTATCTCTTTGTTGTGATTAGGTAATTTTTTCTAAGACAAAAAGGCATGAGGAAACCAATTACCCTGTCACTCTCCCACCCCCAAAGCAGCCCCGGGTACGGCCCCCACAGGTACGCAGCCTCCGAGACCCGTGCGCTGTCTGTTGCGGCCCGGCCACACCTCCTGACCGGCCGCGGTGTGCCCGGTGCTGTAGAGAGGGACCAGAGGAGCACTCCCGATCTTGCTAAGTTGTATTGGCCTCTAGAAGTTCAAGGACAAACTGATAGCACACTGCACAGCCTCATATTCTTTGCCTTAGAAGAGATAAGAAAATTCATCCTAAGCTATTCTGGGCTCTGGAGATTAGGATGGGCTAGTGGTGGGCCCTGCACGAGGCAGCTCAGGACGGTTGAGGGGGTGTGTGAGGGCGACCTGAGGGGGGCTGGCCAGGGGCAGCTGCCTCCGGACTGCTCCACTAAATCATTACGTTTGCTGAATCCGTCTTCCACTTCTTTCCCCTGACAGCTCCTTCCTCTCTGTCCTCCCACAGCTTGGGGGTAACTGTCATTTCATCCTGCTAAGTGTCTGCCACAAGATACTCTTTGAAGGAATTTCCTCTCTCGTGGCAGTGGATACACCTGCCTCTTAAAAGGGACCCCCGAAGACCAGAAGGACCTCAGGTTCAAAGTGGGGATTTCTGGCTGGGTGAGAGGGAGGCCTCTGATATTATGAAGTTCCTATTCAAGCCAGACATTTATGTGCATTTCGTACACTTTAGTGACCTTGCTCAATTCCCACAGCACCTCTGGGAAATCGGTGCTTTCATCTCCATTGCAGGGTGAGAAATCAGGGACCTCCAGGCAAGATAGAATGGTAGTTTATACTCTGAGGACCTTCCCTGTTCCAAAAACACAGCAGGGACAGATGAAAATATTCTAAAAACAAGAAAACGTATCTGTGTTTAAAAATAAGATATATTCTATATATCTACCTCAATGGGTCAGAGACTCCAAACAGTTACTATTTTGAGGGGCTGAAGGCACTGCCTGCTGAGCTCTGGCTCCAGAAGCAGGTGGAGGGAGGCAGCTGGGAGCTTAGCCTTCTAGGCTACGGGGACTAAAAGTGCCGCCGGGGAGGTGGGGCACCAGAGCCACTGAAAGTGGGAGCTGGTAAAGGGATTTCCCACCTGGGGAAGGAGGCTGAAAAAAGCAGAGATGTCCTCCCTGCCCAAGCCAGTGATGAACAGCTCTGGGCATAATCCCACTGTCACTGTGGACATACAACCCATCACTAGCTCAAGACACATGGCTTTGCACTGGGGGGGCAGATGGAGGGAGACCCAGGCCCTGGGTGGACGAAACGCAAGACCCCTCGGCAAGGAGATCTGGCTGGAGGTGGTGGGCAGGGAGACAGACTGACTCCCACTCAAGCTGAGCATACAAACCCAAATTCCAAAACACCCAAGGAAAGCTGACGCTAAGAAAGACAAAGGACAAAGCCAACAGTTGGGAGAGAGTCCCAAGGTTTAGTGACTTAAAGACTCTACCCAGTACTAAAGACTCTACCCAGAAAGTATCCCAGAAGGATAAAGGAAGAAACAAGAAAGAGCTTTTGGGAGCTCCTTGAGGGTGGACTGAGGCTCAACAATGTATCCAAAAGGATTTCCAGGAGAGGAGACACGCATTAGCAGGAGAGCAATATTCCAGGACAGCATGACTAAAAATTTCCTGTAACTGAAGACCTTTTACGGATCCTCCGATTGAAAGCCTGTATCAGTTGCCAAGCAAGATAAGCAAAAAAATAAACCTACATCTGGAAAACCAGGGGTATGCTCCCTTGTGCCTGGCTCGTTCTGTTACCACAATCCCCGCCCCGTGACCCTCCACAGAGAGAAGCTGCCTGCCAACATCCTCTGTTTCAGCCCCCATTCTGGTGCAGCAAAGGGAGCCCTGGGTTTGGGGTTAGGAGACACAGTTGGAACCCCTCATCTGTGATTGCGTCAGAGAACTCACTGAGCCTTGATTTCTTCTCCTCAAATGGGGTCAGAACTAGAAGCATGGAAACTTCGTACGAGAAGGGACTTTGGGGTGGTATCATCACAGCACCAACACGGCTGTGTTGGATTTCCAGTTATCCCGCCGATGAGTGTTGTGCCTGTAAGTTACTTGTGTCTCCATTTCTCCACCAGTAAAAGGGGATAATCATAGCACCCACCTGTGGGGTAGTGTCAGGATGGAACGAATCTATATATGTAAAGAACTTAGCGCAGCGGTGGGCACATAGTAAACACTCAGCCGAGGATAGCCATTGCTATTACAGTAATAATAGCCTCGCACAAAATGCTACACGCACCTGCGCTCAATGTGAGGCACTTCCCCCTGAAACCACAGCCCCCAGGCACAGCGGAACCAGGGCCTGCTGCCCCCGCTGCACCGCAGAACAAGCAAGCAGGGCAGGCCAGCCCTCCCCACCCTTCTCCCTGGCCGTCCTTGGTGGGTCCCGCCTGGCCTCTAGAGAAGGCCCTCCCAGAGACCAACTGATTTCCCCAACTGCAAGTGCGCTCGGACCCGCCCCAGCCCACCCCCACCGTGTTGCCCTGGGCGTCCTACCTCTCTCTGCTCACTGCAGATCTTACACAGCCAAAGAGGCCGCTTCTGGCCAGGGGAAGCCTCGATCCCACATTTGGTGCAGACTTTCTACAAGAAAGAGGACACGGGAATGTAATAAGCACTTCAGCCACTTCCTCCTAGGCTGAGGGGCGGAGAAACTGACCAAGGAACCCCTTGGCATCTTCCAAGGGGATGGTGTGAGCCTCAGACCAGCACGGTACATAACTCGAAGGGCACAGATCGTCTAAAATCCATAGCTGGCTTTGGGGCATGACGGAGGTACCCATCCCTGGATCGCCGCGATGTAAATTCCCCACCCCACCCCTACTGCGTTCTGTTAAGGTCCCATAAAAAAAGCAGCTTGCTGATATTCACATCTTCATCATTTTCCACAGCAAAGAGCTGGAAACAACCCAAATGCCCGATACCAGAGGAAGATCCAGGTCGGCAGAACAGAGTATGATGTGGCCTTGACTTAGCAGATTGTGTCGATATCTGGTAACGAGGGCACCAAATGATATCGTTCAACAACCAACACACACACTTGTACACGGCCGCACAAAGACCTCACATGCGTGCCTGACGAGGTGAGAGGATGATCTAGGGAGAAACGCCAGTGGCAGCTTTATGCCACCTTGCCCACAGGATGATTCCAGGAACCCTGTTACGTGAGTAGGAGGCCCATTTCACAGGCAAGCAACCCAGGGCTCAGAGTAGTTGGAAAATTTGCCCAAATTCACGCAGCAGGTAAGTCATGGCCTCAGGTCTGACTCTAGAGCCATTATATAATTTTCTCTAGACGCCTAAGTAGCCTGAGCCTAGTTTCTGCAGTGTTTTTCCTTCTATGGTGTTGCTGAAGTTCATGACTTCCGCATCCACGTCTCGCTTCTCTGAAACACACAGGGGCAAGCGGGGGTGGGCAAGGCCAGATGAAATTCGCAGGGAGGCAGAGGGGGACTTCGTGGGGCTGGGACCCTTTTCCAGCTAAACCAGGCACAGTATGACTCAGCGGTGGCGTGTCCTCCTCAGAGAGCTGCCCCACCGGCTAATCCATCTTCCTACCCCCATGGAAGCCGCCCGGTCCCTGCCAGGCTGGGAGCTCTCTCCTGCCTCCCGCCGCCTGGGGAAGGTGAGATCTGTGGCTTGGCCTTTTCTGCAGGCTGCTAACTGAGCAAGGAGCACACTCTCCTCAGAGAGGGAAATGTCACCGACTTGGCTTCCCAGAGCATGTCGTCACCGCCCGATCGGGTGGCTGAGCCCAGTACCGCAGGAGGCGGGAGCCAGCTCTCGGCAGAAGGAAAGCTCAGATACCTGTGGGGGCGGGGGGTGGGAGGTAGACATTTGCTACCATTCAACACTCAGGTATGAGAAATGCCACTTTTATTTCTCTAAATAAAATGCAACCTGCTTCAAGCTTTCGTCTGTCTGGGCTGGAAGCCAGTCCATCCCGGTCACAGCTGGGGCCCCTGGGCAGCTCCTGTGAAGGCCCTAAGTGTGGCATCTCTGGAGGTGCAGTCCATCTGGGAAGGGGTTGGCGAGTGCTGTCTGGGGTGCACACCACTCTGCTGTTCTCCCTCTGAGCTCCCATGGTCCCTCGGAGGGGGATGGAGGTCCGGCCACTTCCGTACCAGACTTGGGTTTGGGCTGTGTGACAGGCTGGAGCTGAGCGTCACTAGGGGCCAGCGGCCTGTCTGCCACAAGCCCCGAGCTGCCACCCCTGACCTGGTCTGGGGACTCTCCCTACCCCTCCCAGCAACCGTTCTACCCCGAGGACAGGGGCGCCCATAAGCCCACAAGGTGGGCCTCGGAAAGACACAACACGGCCCTTTCTTGCTGGGGGTCGAGAGAGGAAGGAAGCCCTGAAGCCAGTTGGCTGTTTTCCTTGCTGATTCCCACCGTCCTGTATGAACGGGACACGTGCGAGAGGAAGTGAGGCCCTCCTAGCAAGGCGAGAGTTTCCTACTGCTTAGCGGGAAGGATGACGGCTCACCCTCTAAGCTCACTCTGCCCCTCCCAGTGAGACGAAGGTGTGAGGAATAATGAGAGGATAGAGAGCCATTTACTACCATTTACTGGACAACAGCAGGTGCCACGCACTGCGACCCTTGTGACAAAGTCTGACTGTGAATGGGGGGGTGTCACGCTCTCCATTATAAAGATGAGGAACTCAGAAGTGTTCGAGACTGCCCGAGGCCCCCCAGCAAGCTGGGGACAGTCAGGATTTAGGAGGCTCCCTTCTTCCAGACCTCAGGAGAGCTCAATAACTCCCTCCCCAGCTCAGGTGCCCAGCTGGTGCCTATGGCTCTCCAGGGAGCTGGTTCATGTCCCTGGGAGTGTGGCTGATGCCTCTTGGATAGGCAGAGAAGGCAACGCGGGATGATCCCGGGACAAGGCTCTGCTGGGGATGGGGGAGCAGCCACACCGCTCCCCAGCTGCGGGATGCGGGTTCTAGGAGCCGACACTTGGAAGTGAGGCTGGGAGGGTGGACACACACATTCCCTCGATAAGTATCTGGTGGAATGAACATCTGTGCTGCTGGGGGCAATGCAAGAAACCAGGAGAGAGTGAGGAACCGCCGTGTTGTCTTCTCCCCGCAGACCATGGGACGCAGACCCGCTCAGCCTGGGGACAGGAACGGCGTGGGCCAGTCGCCCTCCAGAAGCTGGGTCAAAGGCTGTTGGTCAATTCCCAGGAAGAGGGATGGGCTGCACGTCCCAAATGTGCCCTCTGCCTCTTGTCCTGTGGGGCGCTGTAGGTGTTCGGGGTAGCACAACAGGACGCACCTGCCCTGGCCCATGCATAAGCCCGTTTTCACGCTACCAGCCATCATGGGTGGAGCCCCCCAGTTCTCACCACCTCTCTGCCGTCTTCGTGGGCCTGCAGTGTCTCTGGCTGGGGAATCCGGGCCAGCAAAAAGATAACATGCTCCAGTTCAAATAATACACAATGGCTGCTCTATTAAATCTCGGATCAATAAGAGAATAATGAACCTTTTCTCCTTATGGGCTTGGTCCTTGCTCCAAGGTTCCAATAAAAGAAAATTAGGCAGGTGGCATTTTAAAAAGGCCGGGACAGAGAGGGCAAGCCAGCCACGATATCGACTCGGTGCAAAGGAAACACCGCACCATTATGTCAGGGACAGTGTCCGGCGGTGTGGGGTGGTCCCTTACTTCCCTGCCTGAGATGGGCTTCCACTGAGCGGAATTGCCCTGGGGCAGTGAGCGCCAGCTTGCGGGGCATGGCTGTCTGTCGCTTCCTGCAGCTGCAACGTGTGGGCGTGAAACAGTACAAGTCTAGCTCCTGGGTCGGCCTCAGGCAAAATCAACAAAGCTCCAGGCCTTCAGCTTGCATGTGCTCTCCCTTCTTTCCCTCCACGCCCTCCTTTTGCAAATACGTACTGCAGCTCAGAAAGGGTGGCTCAGGCCACAGGACACAGGCTTTGGGGCAGGAAATCACAATCTGCCATATAGATGCAAACTTGGACTTATTTCTCTGGGCCCCATTTCTTCGCCCGTAAAGCAGTGGTAACTGGCAGACTCCCACTGTTGGGAAGATCGAGGGGATAATTCATGAAAGTGCTTAGCGTACTATGTGGTAAAGAGCAGCAACAACCACAGTTCTTCCCCGCACACCTGTCTCAGCGAAGGGTGCCAGCACCCATCAGTCACACAGGCCCCAACCTGGAATCGTCCTTGGTCCTCATCCTCCCTCATTCCCGCCAAACAATCCATCGCCGAGAACTCTACATCTCCCTTGGCACTGTCACCTCCCCTCCATTGTGCCCCCTCCCCCCGGTCCGCACTGCAGTCATCCCCAGTGCCCCCACCTACACCATGGCCTCCCAGTGCATCTCCTCACCCCCACTTTGGCCAGCCTCCAGTTGCTTCCGTCATAGCAGCAGGAGTGATCTTTTCAAGATGCAAATCTAATCATGTCATTTCTCCTGTCCTTGCCAGCTTAAAAGCCTCCAGAGACTTCCTGTTGTTCTCTGGACGGAGAATGCCTGCTCTTACGTGGTGTGCCATGCCTGCCCGGGCTGGACCCTCCTCGTCTGCCTCAGTTCACACCCCTCTCCCCTGCTTTACCACCTTGCTCTCCACACTCTGAGACCTAGCCATGTGGGCTTGCCTTCAATCCCCGGTCCTCACTTGCTGCTTCCGCCACAGGACCTTTGCATATGCTGGGATACACTTGGCCACACTCTCTCATCGTTAACCTATGCAACCTTCAGACCTCAGCAAAAAGCACCACTTCTTCAAGGAAGCCTTCCCTGACTTCGAATCCCAGTGGAGCTTCCATAACAGTCTCTTGCCTCTTTTCCTCCACTGTCAGGGTTTTACCCCTCATTGATGTGGTGACTATCACTGCCTCTACTAGGCTGTCAGAGGCTGTGTCTATTTCTGTTCACTTTCCTGTTTCAGGTGACCGGCACAATGAATACTTGTGGAATGAATAAACAAGTAAACAGGAGATACTTTTAGTATTATCATTGAGAAGGCAAGACATAGCCCTTCGTAAAACGTGCCAAACTGTTGGGGAGACAAGACACCCAGAGAGAGGAAACAGTCTGCGGCACAGTCCAGGGTGCACTCCTGCCCCCACGATGTGGTGCTCACCAGCAGGGCAGCGGGAGAGCCTGGAGCGGGGGGCAGAGTGTCTGCGGTGGCAGGACTGAGGGTCGGATGGGCCTCACTCTCAGGGTATGGGGCAGGAATCCAGGCCGGCCCAGCCCCAGAGGAAATGACACCAAGGGTCCTTTGTAAAGGCCGGGGGGTGGGAGAGGAGGGATGTGTCCCCAGCGCTCCACATGACCGCTCCTGCCTCCTTCCCCAGGGCTACATCCTGCAGGCCACCTGTGTGTGCAGATTCATTCCACAGTCCCATCAGATGCCCTCCTCGACCTCCTCCTCATCCAGGCCACTTGGATCACCCCTCTAATTCCTCAAACCCCCGTGCTGCAATCCAACACCTTCACCTTCCTGCACCATGGCCAAGGAGCAGAAGTACAAGACAGTCTGGGAGGCCACGTGCACCCAATCTCAAGCATTTTACTCCCAGGCCAGGCCTTCACCTCCTCACTGTGAGCCCTCCCGACCCATTTCAGGGAGGACTCACACTCTGTGGGGCTTCCCAAGCTGCTGCCAGTTAGGAGAAGGGAGGGGGCGCAGGGCCAGCGCCGGACGGGAACGCCACCGCTGGGCACGCAGACTCCAACACCTCACAGGACCAGAGGTCGGAGAGCATTTAGCGAGCAGGGAAACAGCCCCACAGCCCTCAACAGACCCCGAGGGCTTCACGGCATCGTTAGTTATCACTCAGAGAGCCTCGTTCGCGATGCTCAGTCAAGCAAAGAGAGACGAAAATGCGCTCAAATGTTCCATGCAAGGAGGCCGGGACGTGTGTGCTGTGCTGTAGACATGAATATTGAAGATGGTTCATTTGAAATATCTGGTGCTCCGTGGGTTTGACCCTATGCCTTCGGCTCAGGCATGGTCTCAGGGTTCTGGGATCGAGCCCCGCATGGGGCTCTCTGCTCAGTGGGGAGCCTGCTTCCCCCTCTCTCTCTGCCTGCCTCTCTGCCTACTTGTGATCTCTGTCAAATAAATAAATAAAATACTTATTAAAAAAAAAGAAATATCTGGTGCTTCAATTCAGCAAACATTTGATACCTGATGCAGGTTCTGTTCTAGGAAGGAGGGGGATGAACAAGGCATGACCCCTTGTCCTCAGTGACTCAGTGTCCCACCGAATGGAGGAGTTTATGAGCTGGCAACACTCATCTAGAAAAGGACTTCCCCAAGAGTTTCGATCACCCGAGGGTGACTCTGAGGGTGATTTGTAGGTGAAACGCCCTCGTGAGGACCACGCCGCTGTGATGCTCGGGGAGCGGCCACCTCGCTCCCGGGGAGTGAGGGGACACACGGCCCCGGCCCCACCCGAATGTCAGCAGCACCTGCGGAAAGCGGTGGGAGGAGCAAGACTGCGCGGGCCCCTCACGCCACACGATGTGCTCCCGGGGCCAGATATTGAATCCTCCACAAAGAACAATTTGCATTTTGGGGAAAGCTATGTGGCAATAAAAATGCTGACAACGGAAACCGAAAAAAGTGAAAACAATCACAGCGAAGCTGTATTCGTACTGAAATGGAGCAACACTCACAATAAAATTTAAAAAGCACATTATAAACAGTATGCAGAGTGTGATGCTCTACCATATAAATATGTATAAGTGCCTGTATCTATTTAGAAGTCAATATATGCACAGAAAAATATATGGAAGGATGGCACCCCAAATATAAATCCAATTGTGCTAAGTCAAAATCCGTTTTCAATGGATAAGCAGAATTCCTATTTAAAGGAAGCCTATGCTAAATGCTCTGGGAAATCACTCGCCCCAAGTTCATTTTTTGACCAGATCTGGATTTTTGTGGGTCAGGATAGATTCAAGAAGCCAAAAGCACACGTACAGGCAGGAGAAAGGACTTTTTGGTCGACTGTGGCTCAAATGTAGATTGTCAGCCTTGTCCCCCAGCCTCTCCCAGATGGTGTCACTGAGTCCCTGATCATAGGCTCAGCCCTGCTCAACCCTGGAGCCATGAGCCAGAACATGTACGCTGAATTCCTTCACCAGCCCCCGGGGGCCAGGAGTGTAAGGGCTGGAGATGGACTTGTCTCCCAGATTCTGTATCTGGAAGTTAGGTCCTGCTGCCAGGTGACTTTAGATAGCTGAGATACCCATGTACATATTCTAAATATTTATATAGTTTACGGAGCACTTATGCTACACCAGGCACCAAATTAAGTGTTTTATGTAGAACCTTATTAATTTTCACAATAACCTAGGTATTACTGTCCCGGTTTTATACATGAGGGATCTGAGGCTTAAGGTTAAGGAACTTGGCCACGGGGAGCTGGGCTGGGAACCCCACGCTATCTGAGCCCAAGCGGCTGCCCACGCAGACACTTATCCAAGCCTTCACCCCCACCCCCACCCCCAAGTGACAGCAGAGTCGGCCCCTCCTCCGGAACTGCAGACTAGGTCAAGCCTCAAGTGGGAGAGGACACAGCCGGGTGCTGCCTCCTTCCCATTCACCAGGACAGCCCCGGGGCCAGTGGGGCTAGGGGCACACTGACCTCAGCCATGACTGCCTGCAAGTACCGAGCCACGGGGCCCCAAAGACGTGCAGCCTCAAGAATGCCAGCCATCTGCTGCTCCATCTGAGACACAAGCCAGGAGGCAACGGGAGAAGAATTTCGGAAGGAAGTCAACTCTCTCTGTGCTTCCCACTGTAATGCTGGGCCAGGAACGCGCCAGCTCTCTCCATCCTGGGTGCGGGTGGCAGGTGCGTGACCACGCAGGGCCAAGTCCCCCCTCTTTACCCGGGCTTCTGGGAGGCTGCACGGCCAGCTTGCAGCAAGCCCAGCCCCACCAGATGAGCCGCTGACATCTGCCCATCAGCCCCCCAACACCCCCGGCCTAGCCTCCAGCCGCCTCTCCCAATTGAAAGGAAGCAGCACAGATTTCAGGACTAGCTTCCAAAACACCTCACTCCAGCCGGTGAGCCCCGAGCCCCGAGCGGAGAGGGAAGTCGAAAAAACCAACAGAAGCAGCTCTGGATTTTTTAACATTCACGAGCACATGATAAGAAATCCTACTTGGATGTGGCTTTGGATCATCTCTGTGCTTGTGCCCCACCGTGTGCGTCTGACAGGGTCATGGGCTACTTTGGGCAAGACGAAGCTTCCAGGCTGGCAGGAGGTGGGTGGATGCTGCCCCCCCTGCCCCTCAAGCCCGCTAACTCTTCCTGGTCCTGCCTATCCTCAGCATCACCTCTCGGAGCAGAGACTGTGTCCGGTTTTTGCCTCTTTTCCAGACAAATGAGAAACAACGTGCATCAGAACTTGCCACTCCTCTGAGAATGGTTCTATCGGGACCCTGAACACAACCTTCCTAAAATCTCCTGGGCCTGGTGTGCACCTCAGGGCTTGCTTGTCACTGAGCCAACCGGCCAAGGGAGAAGGATAGAGTTTCACCATCGAGCTTTCCAGAATCTCTGAACGCAGCCTGCTGCTCCCCTGCTTGGCTCTGACAAGTCCTGGGACTAGAATCCCTGCACCCTAATTAGCTCCTTCCAGCCCAGGGGAAGAACTCCTTGCTTCTGCACCCGGCTTGCCAGCCTGGGTTCCGGGAATGGACGGCGCCTGAGCGATGGTGAGGCCATCTTTCCCCCAGACTCCTAGCCGCAGGTTCAGCGGGCTCCACCAGAGTCCCTGAGGGACGAGGCTGAGACGAATGGTCTCCCAGGACCACCACGTCACACAGAGGCCTGCTGCTCTCCGGCTCCACTCTGTCAGGAGGGAGCGAGGGCAGGCAAAGGCCCAGGTGGTGGAGGGAGCCGGCTTCCATCCATCTTGCTCCCTGCCGCGTGGTTACTTGGAATTACAACTCATAATAATGATAATAGCCACCATTTATTGAGCCTGGCACCATGCTCAGCGCTCAACACACATTATCATTATCGTATTCAATCTCGTTTACGTTTGCAACAGCCCTGCGAGCGTGGTTTTATGATCTGAATGTCATGGATGAGGGATTGGAAGCCCAGAGAAGTGGGATGGCTCGGCCAAGTTCATGTTACAAGGAAGTGGCGGAGTCAGGGTCCATAATAATAAAAGCAAGAGCTTACATAAAGCGTATCGTGTGTGGGGCACGGCATGAGAGTTTCACATGGATTATTCATTTAACGATGACAGGAGCAGGGCAGACAGCTTCGGTAACTTGTCTGGGGTCACACAAGGGAAGTGGAAAGCTGGACTGGGATCCCGATCCTGATCTTGCCTCTCGCCCATGGCCCTCTACGACCCCCTGCTTGTTAAGAGGGATACTTCTAGGGCCCAGGAAATGGACAGACACTGGCTGTGCCAGAAACATGAACACAAGGAACCGAAAGTCCCAGAGCCAGCTCTGGCCTCCCTCAGCCCACCCACAGCTGCAGCATCAACCTCTGCTTTCCAGAAGCCCAGGCTTCTCACGGACAATTTCTCACTGGGTGGCACGCCTGCCACCTGGTAGAAATTTGGCTTGGGTTCTGTTAAAGGAACCATGGTTCTCAGAACCACAACTGAAGAAAAGACTGGATTTTTTTTTTTTTTTTGGGGTCCTCACAATCCAGCATCTTGAAAACGCCCTGCCCCTCTCAGCACCCTCTTAATGGCTCCAAGTAAGCCTGGCTCTCGGGGCCCACCACAAAGCCACACCTTGGAGGGGGGAATGCTCACTGTGGTCAGCGCTGGCCACGCAAGGAGCCCTTGGCCAGGTCTGCCCAACAGACTCTAGCTCAGAAACTCTGTGGCTCCAGGGCCTGTGACCAGGGTATGGGCCTGACCCCAAGACACTGAAGTCACAGCCCCATGTTTGAAAGACTTGAAATCTCTACGGGAAGGCGAGGCAAGAGGCTCCTGTTAAGCCTCCACCATCCCTTTCCTAGAAGTTGGTGGGCAGCAACCTTAGCTGCAGGCCAGAGCTAATGCAGGCCCAGAACATTCAGTAAACTCCTCCCGAGGCCCTGCTAACCCTCAGGTCCTGGACCAGGCTGCAAGCCCAGCAAGGCTTCGAGGTGAGGGGCTGAGAGAGAAGAAAACATACACACACACCTGAGAATCCTGATCCTTGTCCCCTCCCAGCCCAGCCCCCCACCCACACCCCAGTGTGTGCTTCCAACACTCTAGGTACTTCCATGCTTCCCAGCTTTTTCCCACGCTTGCTTCACGCCTAGCAAACTTCTATGTATCCTTCAGGCACAATGCGAATGACTCCTCCTCCAAGGCTCCTTCCTTGATTTACCCCCCAGCGAAGTACTAGTTACTCCCTTGCATGCACTTCCACAATGAGTAGACATTTCTAGAGTGCTCACTGCATCATATTGAAATTGTCTCTCCCAGGACTGTGCCCCCTCTAAGATTATGTACACTCCTTGGAGAACAAGAACATCGTTTGCATTCAAATGCCCAACTTTAAAAGGTCACTGGCATGGAGTCAGCCAGGAAAGGAGGCAGAGGCTGAGCGACAAGCACAGTGTGTGCACGGCTGGGATGCCATGGCTTTTGAGGACCGGAGGGACAGATCAGATCTGGGTTTCAGAAAAAATGCCTTTGCTGAGCGATTCAGTCACGTTCCTGGTCGATCTATCCTCCACGTTCTCAGCAAAGGTTCTTTTTTGAGAACATTCCCAGATGCCTATGGAATTCCAACTCCCGGCTAGGTAAGGGAGGCGAGGCAAAGGAAGGACGCTGTGTCATTCTGAGGCTGCTAGCATGGACAACAGGATGCATGGTGGTGAAGTTAACAGGGCGGGGAGAGGGTCAGGCAGGATAATTGGCTTTGGACACAATGCTGTTTGCGGTGTGAGTGGACTCCCTTGGAAGAGCTGCCCCGTGGTAGGTGATACACAGGACCAGGGCTGGGGAGGAAAGCCAAGCAACAGCCATAGAGGGAGGGCTGAAGCTGGGGAACTTAAGGGTAGTGGAGAGGCGCTGTAGATCAGGGAACTTTCCATGTTGATCTGTGTGCTGGCTACTGTCCATTTCACCACCCCTGGAAGGTGCTTCGGGAAGGCCGAAGCTTTGCCTGCCTCATTCCCTGAGGGAGCTCTAGAACCTGGATGGTGCCCTAGGTGCTCAATAAATGTTTGTTTAGTCTGAAGGGAACTTGAACACTTGGATTCTTTGTGATGGAGCTGGTGGAGAGGGAGAGCACAGAAGGGCAAGGGGTTGCCATGGGGGCCAGCATCTGGAGGAGGCAGAAGGGGACCTGGAGCACGACCACGACCATGGGGCCCGAAGCTGGACAAGACTGCCAGCCCTCCAACGAACTCAAGTTGCTTGGCCAAAGAGACCAGGTTGGGAAACGGGGGAGGGTTGGGGAGACTGGGGATGGCTGGTCAGGGTCCGCCAGAAGCCAAGTCAGGAGACCAGGGCCCGCCTGGTTTAAGTCAGGAGACCCCACCCATCCCCCAGCCCTGCCCCCACCAACTCGGCATGGGACATTCCAGCCCCTAGGGAGCCCCACCTGTCGTCAGGGTCAGCACTGCCTTCTCTGACTTCACAGGATTATCATTACTCTCAAAAGGTCAGTTTATGTGAAAATACCCTCTCCCTCCAGTGCCTGGGACACAGTAAACATCCTTGAAGCCAAAAAATACCCTGTCAGAACAGATTTTTTTTTTTTCTAAACTTGAAAAACACAGCAGACTAGACAAACACCCTAGAGTTTCAGAACATTCCAGGAGCAGCAGCACTAATGATCAAGGAGGGGCCCTGCTGATGAGCCCGAACACAGCGCCAAGGAGAGCGGTGACCGGTCCGGGCCAGGTGGAGTGAGGCCCCAGCCCCAGGCTGCAGGACCCCCAGCCCAGGCATTTCGTTTATGCGGCTGACGTCAGCGGCGTGTGCCCAGGGCATGGACAGAAGGCCGCGGGTACCATGTGGGGGCGGTGAGACTTGATGCTGTAGGCTGTAGGGAGCAGCATGCCGATCACACCTGAGCAAGATGACCGAGCAGAGAATGAGCTGGAAAGTGAATGAGACTCGGCTACAGGCAGTCGGGAGCTGGGTGGGGAGGCTCTGCAGGAGCTCCGGGCGCTCAGGCCCCTCTCCCCGAAGGGCCCAAGCCACACTCCCGGCTACATCTGGAAGCTCAGCAAGGCAGGCGTGGTTCCCAGACAAGAGGGGTCTCGGGAAGGCCTCTCGGCCTCAGCTTCTCCATCTGTCACCTGGCAGAGTCACGCCTCCCACAGAAGGTGGGATGACAAAGGTGAGCAAAGGGGTTGGAAGGGAAGTTACAGAGCCCCCAAGCTGTCTCTGAGAAAGGCCTGTTTCTTTCGTGGTTTGGAAGCCCAGGCTAATGGGAGCTGTAGTCGGAGAGTCCACTCCCCACTCTCCCCTCAGCAGGAGAGGCGCCCTGTACACCCCGCCAGGGGGTGGGGGTGGGGGAGCAGAGAACCGGCTAAATCCGCCTCGAGTTAAGGTCAGCAAACAGCCGGAAGGGAAATGTCGCAAAGGGAAAAACAGAGGCCATTGGAGAGCGATGAAGAATTGCAGGCCCTCCGAAGTGTGGCAGCTTGCCGGAGAGGTGAGGGCCACACCACTGCCTGGAAATGTCATTATCTGTTATTTACCACAACAGAGGACAAGCGGCTGCATGAAATTACTGTTCCTGGTAACAGCCACTAAACAGATTTGCCAACACTGCTTCCTGCTGTCTGCGTTCTCTCAGAGCTACACTGACAAGACCCCGGGAAAAGAGCCACTGAGCCCGGATAGCCAGGGGCCCGAGGGGGTGCTGGACAGGTGTCCTCAGGGAAGAGGCCCAACCACGGTCCCCGACACCCTAACCCAAGCCTGCAGAAGCCTTTGCCTGCTCAGTGAGGAGCTGGCCTCCTAGTGACTCTGGTTCACCATTCAAGAGCCCCCAGCAGACGCCCCCGCCACACGTCCAGCCACCCAGCTACCTCAGGGGTGGCCCCAGGGCGAGGCCCCAGGCTCACTCTGTGATGGGTCTGCTTCAGGAGGGAGGTGGGTGCTAGGGTTGGGCACTGCACCCTATGATGGTGGGCTCTAAGGGGGATGCACTTGGTCAATAGCCTTGGTATCCCACTGGCAAACTGGCATCAGACAGCATCTTCTTTTGGGGGGTCTCCTACGCATCTTTAGCTCTCTCTACTTCCCACAGGATACGTGGGCAAAGGATTGAACCGAGCAGTGAGAGTAGTTCCCGCTTAGCCTATTTCTTCATCTGGAAAATGGGAATAATCGTGCCCTTTGCCTACCTACCTCCAAGGGGGGCTCTGAGGGCCGTGTGGCATCAGAGAAACATCAGAGGCAGGGGGGCTCTCAGAAGCACATGCCAACCCCCACACTGGCTTCCTCCTGCTGAGAGGACAGGGACGCAACCACAGCCGGAGCCAAAGCACACCGGGAAACAAACTGATCACGGCTTTAAAACAACAAGAAGCCCAGCTGTGTTCTGGAGGCTTGAGAAACGAGGTTTAGCTCTCAGCTGCTGCTCCGTGATCTGTGAGGCAGGCACTGGCCCCTGGGAGCAGATCTGGGGCAGGA
>CM052891.1:39048762-39063490 GCA_028534135.1 Potos flavus | reverse complement strand
AAAAAAAAAAAAAAAAAAGGTTTAAAAAAGGGAAACTGAAGAGTAAAGAGTATATTATGGTCCCATTTAAAGTTACATATGTTGGGGCACCTGGGTGGCTCAGTGGGTTAAAGCCTCTGCCTTCGGCTCAGGTCATGATCTCAGGGTCCTGGGATCGAGTCCCACATCGGGCTCTCTGCTCAGCCAGGAGCCTGCTTCCCCCTCTCTCTGCCTGCCTCTCTGCCTACTTGTGATCTCTGTCAAACAAATAAATAAAATCTTTAAAAAAAAAAAAAAAGAAAAAAAAGAAAGTTATGTATGTATACATACCTGTGCCCACTTGTACACGTGGAGATGGAAGGGGGCAGAAGGACAAAAGCCCAGGCTGCAAAGGATGGGGGGTGGGGAATTGAATTTTACATGCTCTGTATCGTTTGATTTCTAGAATTATTGTGCAGTTACCATATGCCAGGCACTGTTTCTAGGAGCTTATCATATACTTCACTCCTTCTGCCCCTCCCGCCCCTGTGTGAGGTAGGTGCTATCACTAGTCTTCATTTCTAGCTCAGGAAACTGAGGCAGAGAGGGGAGAGGCAACTTGCTCAAGGGAGGCAGGGAACCCAGGCAGCCCGAAGCCAGGGCTCTTCACCTCTATGCAGAGGTGAAAAGTACTTTTTAAAATTCCAGGGGGGAAAATAAATTCTAGGCTAAGAGAACCAATACAAATAAGGGGAAGCTATCTTACTAAATCCTTTAATACTCTGGAGCCCCAGCAACACCCCCGGCCCCCCACAACACACACCCTTCCTCACTTCCCAGTGGCCCAGCGCCCTGGGTGGGGGCGGCTAACAGGTTGGGATAAGGGTTGGCACACTTTTTTGGCAAAAGGCCAGAAAGTAAGCATTTTAGGCTCTCTGTCACGACTCAAGGGCGCCACTATCAAGCCAAAGTAGCTGTATGTAAATGAATGGGCGGAGCCTGTTCCCACCCAACCTGATGAAACTCACGTTTCATGTAACTTTCATTGTGTCACGAGATATTCTTCCTTTGATTTTTTCCAACCATTTACAAATGTAAAAACCATTCTAGTTCAAAGATTGTACAAAAATTGGTATCAACCCCTGATGGAATGCCCCTAGCCCTTGTGTCCCTGGAGCAGGAGAGGAACAGGGCGCAGGTGGGGTCCCCAGGATGCCACACTCAGAGCTGGAGGCGCAGGCGCTGGCAGAGTCAGGGCTCAAGGTGAAGCCCAAGTAGGGTCACTGTCAAGAGGGAGCACAAGAAGGTGGCCCCCCAAGGAACAATCAGGAGGCTGGGGTGGCGCCTACCTCAGAGCTGAGGAGAACCAGTCCTCCCTGGCGGCCCAGCTCTCTCCTCAACAGCCTCTGCCCCTCAGCACCCTCCTGGGCAGCTTCCCTGACATTTACATGGATCCATTCTTCTCAGGGTGACCCCTGTCACACCTGAGTGGCCTGACCGTACGGAGCAGGTACCCAGTGACCCCTCCTGGCTCATGTGCTGTACAGAGAGGCCCTGACACTTCAAAAGCAGGACACCCATGTGGGGACAGTAAGTCACAGAAATGTCTCTGGATGAGTCATTTAGGCAGGGTCAAGGGGAGAAGACAGCTGCCCTTTACTCTCCCACCATGCCTCATGGGATAGGAGTCTTCTACTCAACCCAGACCTTTACTTTCTCCCATGTCAATTCAGTCTCACCCCCTCCCCCAATGTCCACCTCTGGGCTGCT
Organism: Potos flavus; assembly: GCA_028534135.1. Classification (NCBI taxonomy): domain Eukaryota; kingdom Metazoa; phylum Chordata; class Mammalia; order Carnivora; family Procyonidae; genus Potos; species Potos flavus. Next base: position 39,061,762 of record CM052891.1, on the reverse strand, counting down.
CATCTCCCTCCAGGGTCCCCCTTTAGATGCCGCAGCCTGGGATCTTGCCCACAGACCACACGGTCCACATGGCTCCCCCCATGAACCTCAGTCCCATCTGCACCAACATGCCCCAACTGGTCCCACCAGCCCCTCCCCAGGCCTGCTCCTGCCCCAGCCTGGCCCGGCACGCCAGACCCTGAGCACAAGCATAGCACCTGCGCAAGGCCATCTGACCCTGCTATTGACCCTCATGTGGCCAGGCGAGGGACTAACACACACCTGTTTCCTCACCTGCAAAGTGGGGACCAGGACCTCCCAGGGCAGATGGTAATTCAGTGGGCTCTCAATCACTGGCAGCTTTTGTTATTTAGAACTCCCTACTGTCTTTTGAGTCCCCATGCTGGTGGTTCCTCTCTGAATTCAAGCCCTCGTTATTACTACTTGGATAATTCAGCATCCAACAGGTTCTCCAACCCACTACGCACTCCCTCCTCTGAATCTGTCTCTGGAAGGAACCTCCCCAAAGACCCACCTGTTTGTCATTCCCTGTTTCGCACCCTTTGATGGCTTTGCTGCCTACAGGATCCTTAGCAGACCAGCCCTATTCCTTCCTTCCCCCAGCCTGCCTCTCGCCCCTCCCCCTCCCTCCTTCCGTGGCACCCCCACACCCCCAACCAACAGCTATGGCCCCCCAGCCACCAGTCCCTGCTCTCCCAATCACCCTGCCTCTACAAGGCTGTGTCTCCTGATACGCCCTCTCCTGGCACCTCAGAGCCCACCCTCCCGGGCCCGGCCGGCTGAGAACCAGCTCTACTCTGGAGCCCTCCAGCTCTCCTGGGGCCCTGCACTCTGGATCACGCCACACCTCTGTGCTACACATTCGCACACTGCCCCCGCACTGTCCCTCACAGCAGAGAGCTCTGGGGGGTGGGGCTTGGTGGGAAGCTGCGCTAAGCGGAGAGTCTCCAGAGGGCTGCGGAGAGTGACCCAGTGGCCACAACTCCCCTCTCTCTCGGGGAAGCTCCAGCCTTGACTCTGGGAGGGTGCGTGCTTCCCAGAGGCCACCCTCGCTTGTCAGCTCCTCCGCTGCTTTTGTCCTGATGACCCTGAGTTCAAGGTCAGCGGCACAACAAGGTGAACAGAATGGGCTCTGAACTGCACAAAATGGCAAGAAAGAAGCCAGTGTGGGGGCAGAAAAGCCACGTCGTAGGCACCGGAACAGCCAAAGAGAGGAGTGTGCCCTCATGGAGATATTCTGTTCCTTAGACGCCGGAGGGAGGCAGATGTTGGTGGGTGGGTGGGTGGGTGTGTGTGGGTGTGTGTGTGTGTGTGTGTGTGTGTGTGTGTGTGTCTGGTCCGATCCTCCGGCAATAGCAGCCAAGTCAATTCCTGCCAAGCAGCCTAGGCGACGCACTAGCAGCCAGAGCAGGCCCGCAGGGCAGACGAATTAAGTGACTTTTCCCAGGAATTGAGGAAACATGAGTAGCTGAATGAAAAAAATTCATCTTGGTAATGAGGCACAAACACACGTCTTCTACATCTGAATTAGGTCGAGGAGGAGAAAGGGCAAGGCGAGGAGAGGACATGGCTGCTGCTGGAGGAGGATGCTGTTTTTGTGGTCCGAGCAGAGCCACTGGGGGCGGGGCGGGGGGAGCTGGACGGAGTGTGGGGGTAGGGCGTGGGCATGACCTTCTCCCGGCAGCCATCCAGGAGGCAGGCTGGTGAAAAACTGCCTCCTTCCAGCCCTCCTGCACCTTTGGTGGCATTGTGAAAACAGTGTGGCTGCTGCGGAGACCTGCAGGACAGCTCCTCAGGAAAGGACACACAGAATCACCATACCATCCAGCAATGCCACTTCTGGAAAGGATGGAAAGCAGAGCCTAGAAGAGAGATTTGCACACCCATATTCATCGCAGCACTATTCACAGCATCGAGAATGTGGAAGCAACCCATGTTCCCACCGACCGATGCATGGATCGACAAAGTGGGTTAGGTACACCCAGTGGAGTATTATTTGGCCTTAAAAAGGCGGGAAATTCTGACACAGGCTCCCGCATGCACGGACCCTGGAGACATCATGCTAAGTGAAAGAAGACAGTCACAAAAAGACAAACGCTGCCCGCTTCTGTTTATATGAGGCACCTGGAGAAGTCAGACTCCCAGAGACAGAAAGTAGGCTGGCGGGTGCCAGGGACTGGGGTGGGTGGGAATGGGAGTTAGTGTTTAATGGGTGCAGAACTTTGGGTTTGCAAGATGAGAAAGTTCTGGAGATGGATGGTGCTGGTAGGACAACAACGTGAATGGACTTAATGCCCCTGAACCGTACCCTTAAAAACGGTTAAAATCATAAATTTTATGTGATGTACATTTTGCCACAAATTAAAACATTTTTAAAAAGTGCCTCCTGTTTTGGGGGACTCAGGCTCATCAAAGGAGCAGGGTGGGGCAGCCCTTACCGTGTAGGCCCAACAAGAGGCAGACTACAGAGATCTGAAGGGTCATCTGTGGGGCACTCTCCCTCCCCAGGCTCCCCGGCCTTCTTTCTTCTGCTTCTCATTTGTGTTTCCCTCTTGCCCCCTCGGCACCTTGTCTGCACATCCCTCCCTTTCCTGGGCCTGGGACACTTTCTTCAAATCCAATGTAAATATCTTGTCACTGTCTCACTTCAAACGTCATCTCACAGGGGCCCATGCTGTGCATCCAAAATAAAATAGCTCCTTCTACTCCCGCCCCACTGGCTGTCACTGTGCCTCCCCTGCTCTCTATGTTTTCGTCTGCCGCTTTCTGAAATTATCGTATTTAGCTATGCTTGCCCATCTTGCCTTTCTAGGTCACCCACTCCACGCAGGTGAGGCAGGGCCCCAGTGCATAGCCAGGATGCTCAGAACCGGCCTGCCTGGTTTCAAATACTGGCTCCCCAACTAACTCGCTGAGGGACCTTGCACAAGGTTTAACCACTTGGTGCCTTAGTTTCCCCACCTGTAAAAGGGCGATGGTAACAGTGCTGCCCCAAATGGGGTTGTTAGCAGGACTCTTCATGCGGGAAAAGCCCTTACAACAATGTCTGCACAATCAGGGAGAGGACTTACTAGCCCCGCTTCCAAGGGCCGGGCTGCCTCCTGCCTTGTTGATCGCTGGTACCTCCACAGCCTGGCATACAGTCAGCGCCCAATAAACGCTGCAGAATGAGCAAAGGCCAGAATTCTGCAGAGAGACAGCCCTTCACGAAAGTCAATTTCATTTGCAAGGGCTAGGTTGCTAAGCTGGACCCGAAAGGAGGTGAAAATCTCCCAAGAGGGCTGCTCCATTCTCTTTCCCGCATCAGCCCCTGGTCCCTCGAGGTGGGCTCGACCCGGCCCCAGGTATTTCGCTTTTGCACTGGGAACATTCTGAGAACATGCAGGCTGCTTCTGAAGGTCACGGGAAAGGGGCTAAAAGAGCTGTTTCCCCCCGCGATGGTGAGGGCAGCCGGCCAGCCCCACTGCTGGCACTGGACCGAGCACAGGTGGGAGGGCGGCCTCCAGACAGGGCCATCTGGGTGTGTGGGGGGTCCCCAAAGGCATCTTCCATGCTGACACAGGCACCCACTCTGGGATGGGGTCCTGCCTCGGGCTCCTTGCTCAAAGGGGCACCTGCTTCTCCCTCTGCCCCTCCCCCTGCTGGTGCACCCTCTCTCTCTGACAAAATCTTGAATGAATGAATAAATAAATAAATAAATCTGAAATCAATCTAGAATTGACTTTTGTGCCTAGTATGAGGTAAGTCAAGATACATTTTTCTCCCTAGATGAATATCCAAATAGCTTTGCATTATTTATTCAAAAGACCATTCTCTGCCCGTCAGTGGCTCCGCTGTCCTAAATTGTACTTTTTATTTTCTCTCCTCTTTGTCTCCGGCCTATGGGAATACTGATTTTCTGACAAGTACTATTAAACTTGTAGGCAACAGCCCTGTTAATAAATTCACCTGCTAATTGTAACCATTTGTATTTAAATTCTGTCAGACTTTCTCAGTTACATAATGACATCTTTCACAGATAAGGCCAGCTTTAGCTCTGCCTCTCCAATCCATACACCATACATTTCTTTCCTTGCCTGATTGCACCGGGCCGGCTGCTGGCTCAATGTTGGATAGAAGCAGTGATAAACTTACACAGAACTTGCTTTATTCCTGATTTTAAAGGAAAGTTCTCAATATTTAACCCGTGACTATGCTTCTTCTCCTGCATTCTTTAGAAAGATGGCCCTGCTTCTCCAAGGAAGGGAAATGCTGCGACTGCTTTGGCCTGAAGGAGGGGAGGCCCAGCACAGCCCAGCAAACACCCCCCGGGGGACCCAGCTCCCCACCAACCCGGCTGGGTGACCCAAGTAGGCCACATGACCTCAAAGGAACCCTTATTCTCCAGCTATGATGGGGAACAGCCTCACCACCCCTGCTCTCCCTGCAGCTTCGTCCTGAGGATCAAAAAAGGATGAGTTTTGTGGAAGAGCTTTCTAAAGCCCAAGGGACATTGCAGGTAAGAAAGACCACGGCCTTGGGGTGGTCTGTTTGCAAGAGCAAGGACGGCCTGAGGGAGGGGGTGGGGATGCTGAGCTGGGGTGTGTGTGGTGTGGGGGTGGGGAGCTGTGGGGGAGGGCAAGGCGGGCAGATAGCCTTAAACACAGGCCTGAGCCTCAGCCGGTGGCCGGGCCTAGGGCTGGGATCTTAGAGCAGAGGTTTTCAAACCAAAGAGAATCACCTTCCCCTGGAGCGTTTGTTAAGCACAGATCAATGCCCCCACCCCCAGAACTTCTATTCAGTTTCTGTTCTGTTCAGGGACTGAACGTGTCCCCTCCAAATTCATATGTTAAAGTCCTACCCCTCACTGGGATGGTGTTCGGAGGGGGTCTGTGGGAGGTGATTAAGGCTAGATGAGGTCATGAAGGTGGGCCTCAGGATGGGATGAGCGGCCCCAGGGTTCCTACCAGCTCCCCTGGCTATGGGTCTGGGCTGACCTCTGCAGGACACACCCCCTCAGAGCCTTGCTAGGGGGCAGGAATGGAGGAATCAGGTTCAAGCGTGGCCCCTTCCCTCTGTGCTTCCCTACACCGCGCAGGACACCTGATCCCAACAAGCTGGACTTCCTCTAAGAGCTTTGAGCAGAGCAGAAAGAGTCCCTTTTCCCCAGAGACTCAGCACACATTGTGAGACCACTGTTTCAAGGGTGGGCCCCTCTGTGTCCACACCTTGGAACACATTTTGGCTGAGACCAGAACAACTGCGATTGCTTCTCCGGCACGGTGACCACGCCATCCCGGGCTCAGGCTGGTTCTCCTGCAGCCCTGTCTGGCCTCCTCCATGGTTGGTGAAGACAGACTCAATCAAACCAAAAGCTGGCTGACTCAGCTGCTAAGCAATCAGAAACGCCAGGTCTCTCTAATTAACCAGCCAGCCCCTCTCCCTTCCCACCGCAGCCCTCTGATAATGAGGGCTGGCGGCCCAGGCCAGCAGGCCCAATTACGGAGGGGGTCACCGCACCAAGGCCCACCCGGCATCACGAGCTCTGCTGGCACACTCATTAGCTAGAAGCCCTGAATGCACCGGAGCTCTTGCTGGGGACAGCTCTGTGTAGCCTGGAGCACCTGAGACTTAGATCTGGACACTCCCCGTGTCAGAGCTCTCCCAGCATCCCCTCTGCAGCCTGCCCCCACCCCCGCACCGGGACTGCAACCCACACGCATGTGCAGAGGAACAGCACTTAGTGGCAGGCACAGGGGGCCCATGGCCCCCCATCACACAGGACGGACCCGTGACCTCTCACTCTGGCCCAGCTGCAGTCTAGGACCCGCTTTTCCTCCAAGGACCCTCCATCACCCACCTGCTCCAATATAGTGAAAAGAATGGATTTTCTCAGAACGTGGCCCCTATCCTGTGCTGTCTTGTCTCCAGCCCCAGTGTCTCATTCCCAAGGACAGGCAGTGCCTAACTCACCGCCCACTGTCGCTTTATGTCCCCCCACCATCCACTCGCCAGACAGCAGCGAGGCTCGTCACTTACAGAGACAAATCAGATCACATCACACCCTGTTCACAACACTCTACTGGGATCCCATGAAACTTAGAATCAAATCTCAACTTCTGACCTTGACTTATGAAGCTCTCGTGTGATGGGCATGCCTGCCTCTGCCCCAGATGCCTTCATCAGTTCCTTGAACCTGCCCAGCTGCTTTCCGCCTCAGGAACGTCATGCTTGCTGCTCCCTCTGCCTTGAACACTTTTCCATCCAGATCTTCCCAGGGCTGGGTCCTGCTTGTGCTCAGGTCTGAGCTCAGAAAGGCCCTCTGAGTCGTACCCTACCACACTGCCCTCTTCTAACTCATTACAGAGCCCCCAGTCTACCAGACAGTATTTTGTTTGTCTCCCTTCTCCCACCCCTGGAAAAAAGTCTCCATGAGAACAAGGGTTTTGTCTCTCTTGCTCATGGTATTGCCAGCACCTAGAACAAGGCCTGCACATAAGCGAGCTCTCTACTATTTGCAGAATGAATGAATGAATGAACAAACGAACAAATGGTACAATCTTCTCAAGGATGGAGAAGAAAACACCCAAATGCCTACTTGCACCCTCTCCTCCCACTTCTACCCAGGAGCAACTTCCCTTGGAAACCCAAAAGCCTCTTCACCTTGCTGCCCAAGCCAAGACCAGGTCCTCAGCCTGCTGCAAAATAAGAACAATTTCAAACTGGACCAGCCCAGGGGTGTCTGGGTGGCTCAGTCGGTTAAGCTTCTGCCTTAGGCTCACGTTGTGATCCTGGGGTCCTGGGATCAAGCCGGGCATTGGGCTCCCTGCTCAGGGGAGTTCCATCTTTGGAACTCTCTCTCCCTCTCCCTCTGTGTGTGCTCTCTCTCTCTACCTCTCACTCTCTCTCAAATAAATAAATAAAGCCTTAAAAAAGAGAAAAACTGGAACAGCCCAGTACTCCAGGGTACGATGGGGTGGGGAGCGTCAAGAGCATCTAGAAGAACATTTTTTACCTCCCCTCCCCACGCAGCTGAAATCCTCCCCTGGGACTGCCACTGTTGTCTAGGAAATGGCTCTCCAAGGACCCTTCAGCAGTCAAGATAGCAGCCTGCCCCTATAGCAGAGGTCCCACACGTTTCCAGGGGAAGAGACAAGGCTCTGCCCCCTCGTCATGGTCCTGCAAACCTGAACATGTACAGCAGTTGTGGGTTCTAGGGCAGAAAGTAGAAATGGGCTGCTGGGCCCTACTCTCCCAGGCAGAAGTCACAAAGTATAACTCAATCTGCCCAAGGGCTGGGAGCAAGACATTCTGAGTCCCTGTGCCTACTGCCTATGTTGGTACCTAGTCTGGGGCCATGGATGGCTTAAGGAGGAGTTGGCACATGAGTGCCCGCCCCTATCCTGCCACCCAGGGCCTGCCACATCTCCACTGTTCTTGAGACCCTTCACCAGTGAATCCACAGTCCTTAGCCCAGTTCACCACATGTCCCAGAATGGGGGGGGGGAAATGACCTTAGCTGAAATCCTGACTTTTCCACTTATTAGTTCAGTATATTGACCCTTTTGCACCTGAGTTCTCTTACCTAGCTTTTGAATGCCACTCAAAATGACCTTATCCAGGTTGCAAATGGCTTTCACGTGGCTAAGTCCATGTTTATTTCTTTGACTTCTCTATATTCTACAGTTCTCTTGGCTCTAGCCACCCCACCTCACTCCATCCCCAATCTCCTATTTCCTGTTATTTCTTCCTAGAATGTATTACTTCCTGAAACATTCTTATTTATTTGATCATTATTTGGTTTTTGTTCCCTCACCCAATATAATCTCAAGAGAGAAGTTTCTATCTCTGTCTTGTTGACTAAAATAACTCGAGGGTTAAAACAAGTGGAAGATGGGTACCAGTAAAACTAGAGTGAAAAACAAAGGAAAGAGTAAGATATGGTATCTTGGGAACAGCTCTCTAACCTAGGAGGGCAATAAAGGGAAGTCCCATGATGATAGCTATGCAGCAACGAGTCTATCCTGGAGTAGGATGAAAGGTCTAAAAGGGGAAAAAAATGTAGGCTCTGTGCAGAGCAATAGACAGTAAAATTGAGATGCTAAATAATCCTAAGGATTGGAAGGCACATTAGTCTTGGGTCAACAAGAAAAGAAAGACAATTAGAAACTCCAGGAAAAACAAAAAGTTATTTTAAGAAGTCTGGGACTCAATCCGAAACAATTTAATATGTGGCACCATTTAGAGTAATCAGTGGAGTATAAGAAAAGGGAAAAATCCATTTGACTTTGCAGCAAAGATCATTCTCATTTGAGGGATCAGGGATTGAGAGCAGATCAACAGAATTAGAAGTATAATCTTAACACACTGTTTGGCCCTGAAGAGAAATTTAGTTCTTTAATAACTAATAAAGTTTACTGAGTACTTCTGCACCAAAGTTTTTAAGACCTATGCATATAATATTTAATCCTCAAAATTTTCTAAGGTATATGTTATCATTATCCCTATTTTACAGATGAGGAAGATGAGGCTCAACATATTAAACAAGTTTTCTGAGGTCATCCAGCTAGTGGAAAAGCTGAATTCATACCCAGGCCTGTGAGACCCAGAGGTCCACTCTGTGGAGTTGGTCCTAGAAGGCAGGCCATTCAACCATAGGCCCTAACTCTTCTCGCCAAGAAACACAGGATACCTTGTGGACACACATGCACACAAGGACACACACAGACACATACAACATACACTCCTGGAAGCCAGGGTGCAAAGCCGCAGAGCAGGTCCAGATTGGGTAGCCAGAGAAGGGCCTTACCTTCCTGCAGTCTTTGCAGAACACTGATGAGCTGCCCAGGAAGCCCAGCACCTCTCCACAGAGCAGACACTGGGAAAAGCCATTTCCCATCACGTTCCGCCTCATGGTCTCCAGCCGCTCCACCAGCCGTCTGCAGCATAGGACATGGAGTCAGGTGGAATGTGTTTCCTGTCCCCAACCTGACGACTGCCCCAGTGTGGCTGCCATGGGGCCCCAGCGCTATACCAGGGCCCATGTGCTGTTCCTTCACCTGGGATACTGTTCCCTGCCCTACCCCTTCCAGGCTACCTTCTAATCATTCATTCACTCACCAACTATTGAGTACCTATGATGTGCCATGCCCTGGGGATATTGCAGTAAACAAGCCAGAGACAGACATGCTCTCGTAGAATGATAAAAAGAAAGTCCATAAAAAGTCTGACTTCAGACGGGGGGAGTGCTATGAAATTAAGTAAGTGTGTAGGGAGAAGACTGAGAGGGAGCATGGCAGGTGATCAGTGAAGGCCTCTCCGAGAACGTGTGAACTGAGAGCTAAAGGATGACAAGCCCAAACCAGGTGAAAAGCAGGGAGGGGTGGGGAGTACTGCAGGCAGAGGGAACAGCGTTGCAGGGGGGTGGCAAAGACAAAGGCTTTGGCACATTAGAACAGTGGGGAGGCCAGTGTGGCCATTCCCTTGTGAGCGTGCGGGAGCCTGGGATAAAAGGAGCCTAGAGGGGCGAGGAGGGGACAGGTTACATGGGTTTTGTAGGACACAAAATGGGGTTTGGATTATTTTCTAAGATCAACATGAAGCCACTGAAGAGTTTTAAGTAGAGGAGGGATTTGATCTGAGGGACATTTTAAATTTTATTTTAATTTTTTAAAGTTCTTATTTATTGATTGATTCATGTAAGTAATCTCTACACCCGACGTTGGGCTCAAACTCAGGACCCCAAGATCAAGAGTCACAGGCTCTTCTGACTGAGCCAGCCAGGTGCCCCCCAAGTGGCAGTTTTAAAGCTCACTCCAGCCACCGTGGAAAGCTGAGACTACAACGAAGGAGTGCAGGTGAGGAAGCCAGCAGGAGATGCTGGGAGGCCCAGCGAAGGGCCACTGAGGCAGCATCCATGGAAATGGGGTACAGGAGGTCAGTGACAGGGAGATCTGGGATGATGTAGAGGTTTTGGTTTGAGCAAGTGCATGGATGAAGAAGCTGGAGGAAGAAAGAAAACAAGCTTCCCTTTGAACCTCTGATGCCGGTGGTCCAGGAGCCATCCCTGAACCCTGCTAAGCCTAGGATAGGTGACTCTCCTCAGGGTCCCATGGCCCCTCAGCCCACCATGACCCCCTTTTCATGGCAACACTACAACCCTCACAAAACTGGTGGCCACTTCTGTTTTGTTGGCCACTGTATCTCCAGTCCCCAGGGGACTGTTCTTGAATGTTCTTGAATGAAGGAACACAGGACGGAGTGCAGGAACATTACCTCAACCTCCCAGGGAGGAGGATGCTATTTCCCCCCATTTTAAAGATAAGAAGACTGAGGCTCAGAGATGTAAAGTCACTTCCTACCAGCGTTACACAGTTCCTAGGAGGCAGAGCCCAGGGCCCAACACCTAGGCCCCCCTCTCCCTATACTCTCCCCCGAGGTGATCAGGCTCTGCCTGGGGGCCAAGGGGAAGCTGCCTCTACTTACACGCCCTCTGACTTCCACAGAGGTCCCTTCCACTGTCCCTCACCCAGGGACCTGCAAGTCCCTGGGAACAAGCCCAGCTTGAGCTCTGGACTGAACTCCTTATTCACAGGCACCGCCGTCTAACTCCTGGAAACATATGGCTACACCTCCTCCTTCTGAGACATTTAGTCTGGGGCACTGCCTTTTGGGTCATTCCACATCTCTGTCAAATCCAGTGTTCACAATGGGGGCTAGACAGATGGATGAGGAGGTGTCAACACTTCCCGCTGCATCAGGGAGCCCACATGCAACACCCTCCACCGGCTCCCAGCATGCCCTCCTGGGGGAGCCGGAGGGATGCGGGCGCTGGCCTGTCAATCATGAGCCTGGGGCTGCACAGTTCCTCGCAGGAGGACCCTGGGAGAGGGCAGGGTTAGTCAGCTTACGTGCGAAAAAAGCTAAAGACAACTGGTCTGTCTCATATACGCTCTTTTTGTAATACAACGACAGTAATAATATGTCCGTATTATTGAGGCACAAATAATAAACTGGACAGCAGGAGCCTTGTGGTGGTGCTTTTGCTTTTAGAACCGTGCATTTCTACAATGTCTGACTTTTTAAATGATCACATATTTAATGAAAAAGATGAATAGGAGAGGGGCACCTGGGTGGCTTAGTGGGTTAAAGCCTCTGCCTTTGGCTCAGGTCATGATCCCAGTGTCCTGGGATCAAGACCTCATCGGGCTCTCTGCTCAGCAGGGAGCCTGCTTCCCCCTCTCTCTGCCTGCCTCTCTGCCTACTTGTGATCTCTCTCTGTCAAATAAATAAATAAAATCTTAAAAAAATAAAAAAATAAAATAAGAATAATTTACAAACTATTAAAAAAAAAAAGATGAATAGGAGAAGAACAAGGAGATCCGAATCAAATTAAATCCTGCTCGATGCCATGCACCGCATTTGTATTTTCCTACTTGTGTTTTTCCGTGCCTTTCCAATTTTCTAGGAGGTATGAACTGCTTTTCCAATTCAACAAACAAAAAGAGACACCACCAAATTGTCTGAAGGCTGGATAGAGGTCAGCTCTGGACACTGGAGGCCAGGAGAAGAGCTTAGAACAAGCTGGAGAGCATCTTCTCTTGGAGTCCTTGTTGGGGCAGGATGGCCAGGCTCAACTTCCACTCAAATCCCTCCTCTGGCCGGACCAGAGGGGACCCTCATGTGTGTGGAGCTGAAGAGCCCCTAATGCATTTCACCACACTCACTCATCCCCCCTCCACGGCCTAAGGCCCACGCAGGAGCCACTGTCAACGTCTTACAGAGGAGTGTATTGAGGCTTTGAGGGGCTGGGTGACACGTCTACAGTCCAGGGGTGTTTGGGCAGAGCGGACTCCCTCCCAGTGCTGAAAGCCAGTGCTAGGACCCAGGGTGCCACTCTCAGCCCTCCGATCTGACACTAGATAACTTTGCTTCCCTCTCAAGGATCCTGCTCCGCCCCAGCTCAGAAGCAGCCCTTACCCGATTCTCTGCTGCTCCATGACGTCCAGCCGCTCTGCCCTCTGGATGACCTGCAGGATGGCCTCCACCTCGGCGGGGCTGAGGCACTGGCTCTTCCTCTGCTTCTCTGTCTGGTAGGTGTGCACAGACCAGCCCGTCTGCAGCCTAGAGAGAGCACATGGCCAGTCCTGAGGCCACCGCAGGGCAAACTCAGGCAGCCCCACCATACTGTGAAGCCTCCCCACCCCAGAACAGTCTGGGGACAGCCCATGTGCTGTGTGTGCAGAAGAGGGGTTTGGGGAACAGGGCGGATGCTTTGGATGCTGGCTCTGACACCTGCCAGCCACTGGGCCCCACAAAGACGGCAGGGCCACCTTAGCACCGCGGGTGCGACCCGCTGGACAGACGGAGGAGGCCACTGCCACAGCATGAGGGGCTGCAAGGGAAGAGTGCGGAAGATCAGCAAGACTGAGATCTGGGTGCTCCTGGGTGGTTCAGTCGGTGAAGCGTCTGCCTTTGGCTCAGGTCATGATCTCCAGGTCCTGGGACAGAGCCCCGCGTCGGGCTCCCTGCTCAGCGGGAAGCCCACTTCTCCCTCTCCTTGGGCCCCTCTCCCCCCTTGTCCTCCCTCTCTCAAATAAATAAAATCTTAGAAAAAAAAAAACACTGAGCTCTGCATCGTCTAAGTGAAATGGAGCTCACTGTGGGATGGGAAAGAATGGTAATTAGATCAAAAACGAACCCTGAATGTAAAAGGAGGTGCACACAGCTGTTTGGAAATGAGAGGGTTTGAGGGCAGGAGGGTGACGCCACCACACAGGAGGAGAGCTGGCCAGGGCAGGCGCGGTGGCAGGAGTGCCACCTCCCGAGGCTGCGCCCGGGGGGCAGAGGGGAAGAACTCACGCCCTCCCTATCTTCCTGGAGGGAATGGGAGGGGCAGCCGCGGACCAAGCCCCAACTCTCTGCCCGGCATCCCAGCCTATCCAAGACGTTCTGTGCCAGGTGCTAGGAACATGGAGGTGAGCAGGAGGGCAGAGTGACCACCCCTAAGAATGACAATGGG
>CM052891.1:39008697-39048262 GCA_028534135.1 Potos flavus | reverse complement strand
AGCTTGCTGTGAGGGGCTGGGGTTGCAGGGGAGGAGGCAAGGGTCTAAAGGAGGGAGAAAAAGCAGGGATGAATATAAAAAATACTTGCCCCTGAGCTGGTGCTTCCCAAGGCCTCCGAGACGCCTGTAAGAGCCCTCAGTTCTACGCCCAGGTATTAATATTCCAGGGAACCCTTAGCAACAGGCCCTGACATCTGTTCGGTTACCATGATACGGGCGACATGCTAATAGCAAGATAAGGGAAGCGGAGACATCCACGTTCCCTCCACCTGTCACGCCGCCCCAGGAGGATCAAAGAGCCAGACGGAAAGCCTCAGAGGCCTGTCTGAAACCAGAGGGAATCTCTCTGTGGTGTCTTGGACTAATTATGCGTGAGGCAGGGCTCGAGGGTTTGGGAGAGGAGGCGCCCTGAGGAAGCCACCGCCTGACTAACATCCCTAGAACCCACCCTGTCAGGGGGCGTCCTGACAGATCTGCTTCTTTGGGTGACTCTTCCCTCCCCACCCTGTTCCGTTCTCGGCCTCTCCTGTAAAGTCTCGCAGGTGGCCTTTGGACCTCCTGAGGCCTCACGCCCTTTGCTTGCAGCCAGAGAGCTCATCCTTAGAGCTCAGGTCAGGACATGGGATTCCCTTGTTCAAAAACCTCCAAGGGCTCCCTACTGCCAAAGGAAAAAAAAAAAACAAACAAAAACCCAAGGCCACACTCAAGGTCATCCACGATGTGGCCGGAACTACCCTTTCCGGCTCACCTGCCACCACATCCCTCCACCGAAACTCACGCTCTAGCCTCTGGGAACCTGGACGCCTTCTGGCCGCTGGAGTCTGCCTCCAGAACTCCTCCCGGGAAACGTCGCTCCTGTACACCGTCTACCTGCAGTGGCCCGGCACCGCCTGTCTGCGAATTCCCTCACTCCTCCCCACCCAGCTCGTGTTTAGAATCCAGCCCCCCCTTGCCTCCTCCACACGGCATTTATTCCGCTTCGTATCCTGGGGCGGGGCTCCACCTCTGTTACCAGTATGAAGACCGCAGCTCCCAGGATGCACCTCGATGGCCCCAGGATGCACCTCGGTGGCCGCGGCACGGTGCTCGGAACATGGCGGGTGTCGGTCCACCTTTACGGACCACATACTAACTTTCGAGCATTGACAGCGGCCCGTGCACAAACGCCCAGCCTCCCCGGCCTCAACCGAAGGCCCCACAGTGTGACCTTCACACTTCCTTAACCAAACGCAGGCCCACCCCCCGCACAGGCCTCGCTGGTCCTGCCTCTGGCCCACCCTGCAAAACGGTTTCCACCGACTAGAACCATAGGAAATCTAGAAAGGACCTCAACTCATGAGGTATGTTCAATAACAGCACATCCAGGCACAAAGGCACTGTCGGTATCACAAATGACAAATGATCTGGACAAGGGTTTACAGCAGGATTCGGTACAAGAAGTAGGCACAACGATGGCACAGTGGACCAATCACGTGCCCACGCTAGAAATGCAGAGTCCACGCGTTACAGTACAGTTTGGCACTGGGGTGAATTTATTTCCGTAGTCATTTTCTTTCTTTCTTTTTTTTTTTAAGATTTTATTTATTTATTTGACAGAGAGAGAGATCACAAGTAGGCAGAGAGACAGGCAGAGAGGAGGGAAGCAGGCTCCCCGCTGAGCAGGGAGCCTGATGCAGGGCTCCATCCCAGGACCCTGAGATCATGACCTGAGCCGAAGGCAGACGCTTAACCATCTGAGCCACCCAGGTGCCCCTTCCGTAATCATTTTCTAAGGCTGTGTAAAGCACCCTACCTGTCCTCATGGCTCCCGCTCGCAGTCCTCCTTTCGCGTGGGGCTCTCTAAGACCCTGCAGGCCCTGTTTGGATTCCTGCAGCCTTTCTTGTCTGTGGCCTTCCAGGCCAGCCAATCCTGGACACCCCATGGCCCATTCTGTGGCAGTCCTCATTGAGTCACAGAGCTAAGAGTCTGCTGTGGCCCCCTAAAAGGCAAGCCACTTTTGGCTCTGTCGCCTTCATTCATTCAACAAAACAGCACTGAGTGTGGACTGTGCGTCTGAGTTGGCTGCAGGGTGAGCTGGGGTGGTTCTTTGTGCCCCTAGAAGGCCTCCCATGGGAGGAGGCCTCCCTCACTGAAGCAGGGTCTTCTCCCTGGGGAAGTAAATCCTCACCCACAATGCCCGCTCAGCTGGGCCCAAACCCCTGCCTCTTTGTCTAACTGAATCCGTTTTCTCGTTCCCAGGCTGAAATGCTGTGGAAAGCCTCCAACCAAAATGAGATGCAAAGCATCCCACTTCTTCCCCCTCTCACTTCGAGTGCCAGCCCTCCAATTTTAACAGCCACACATTCTGCCTACATTTCCCCAGAGGCACAGCTCACTTTTGTTACTTCTGAAAGGCCTAAAACAGGGCAGGGCCAAGTCCCAGCTCGAGGCAGTCACAGTTGGTGGAGCCCTACCCTGGAGGGTTACCAGACCTATGGGGCCAGACTCAACCTGTGCACACGCAGGAGGGACAGCGGCCTCACCAGCAGTGGTCCATTCCCCATCAGACCACATGGTATCAGTCTTCTAGGGCTGCTGGATCCATTCACCACAAACTGGGGGTGCTTATGCAGTTCTAGAGCTCAGAAGTCCAAATCTGAGATGCTGACGGGGCGAAGTTCTCTCTGAAGGACCTAGAGAGGAATCTGTCCCACGCCCCTCTCTTGGCTGCTGGGGTTCGCACGGCAATCCTCGGCGCTCCTTGGCTTGATGCTGTATCGTTCCAGTCTCCATCTTCATCTTCACGTGGCCTTCTTCCCGTACGTGTTTGCATGGTTGTCTCCCTGTGCCTCTCACTGTCCTGGACTGAGACCAAGGGGACTCCAGGATGACCTCACCGGAACCAAGTGCCTCTAGTTCCTAATAAGGCCACATTCTGAGATGCTGGGGGTGGGAATTCAACAAAGCCCTCTGGGGGACATGATTCAACCTGTAACACAGGGCGACCACAGAACTGGAGTCCTACGCTGGGGGTGGGGACAGTGGTTGTGAGGACCCTTTGAATGTATGCACAGATGCTCAAGTTGGTCTAAAATGCCCCCTGGAGTTCCTAGGTGCAGGAAACTGGGAGAGGAGCCTAAATATACGAGAGCTGTCATGGTTGATGCAAAAAGAGGATTCAAGGAAACAATCTCCGGGACACTGGGGAGGCTCAGTCAGTTAGGGGTCTACTTACGGCTCAGGTCATGATCCTAGGGTCCTGGGATGGAGTCCCACATCAGTCTCCCTGCTCAGCGGGGAGCCTGCTTCTCCCTCTGCCACCCCCCCCCGCTTGTGCTCGCCCTCTCTCTCTTTCTCTCTCTGACAAATAAATAAAATCTTTTAAACATAACAATCTCCTTTGGCCATTGCTTCTCTTGGGAGTTCTTAACAGGGGAGCCGTGACCTCGGATGGGAATAAATTATACCTTTATTTTTATTAACCCGTAACTGAAATTGTCTATTTTCTTTCACTACGAATGTAGGCAACACATAATAGTCATATTATCAGTACCTGTTGCTTGGTTGCTAATAGACCAACAGATATTTACATATCACAGAATTGCAGTATCCCCAAATATTATTTATATTCATCACTTCTTCAAAATTATAAGTTATTAGACCTACTGTAAGGTGATTTACTTAATGATTCAAAAAAGGACAGAGATTACTGTATCAAAAGCTTGTTTTAAAAAAATATTCAGATAACTCTAAGTCAATATAATTGGTTCCTCTGTAACTCTGTTGTGCATTTAAAATCATTATCTTGAGAAAGTTTCCACAGGATTCACCAGGCTATCAAAAAAAGGGTCGATGGCACAAAAAAAGAACAGGAGATGGAATTAGAGCTCAATTAAGGTTACCAGAAGAAAACAAGCTTGCAGGGTGACCAGGTGTCTGTGGCCCCAGGGACTCTGCTTGGAAAATGCTCCAGTCCTCCTGGGGCTGCCAAGCACCTGGCTTGGGGTGCACGGGAAGGGGTGTTAGTGCTGCTTGTCTTTTAGTGCAGAAAGACAAGCCTGCTTCCGTGTATGCAATGTGTGTGGGTCTGAAAAGTCGGAGGCCAACAATTTCTGCAAAGGAAATCTGAGTTTAGTTCACACCTGGGAGTCGTTGTTAGAGAAGCCCAGCAGAAACTTTTCCACGAAGCAGAAAAACCTCTGGAAGGAAAGCAGGTGCACGCCTGCTCATCGGCTCGGAACAGTCTCAATCTTCAGGTATGCAGACAGGAGCAGTCCTCCAGGTCCCCGGGGCGGCTTCAACACTGCCGCTGCCTCCAGCAGCCTCTGCAGGGCCCCGCCAGGACACCGGCTCTTCGGGGGGCGGGGGGGGGGCGTTCTTCTCAGGCTCCGCCAGATACTTCTCTGTTCTTCTTCCGCCCACTTCGACCAGAGCCTGGGCGGGGACCCTAGCCCAGGCTATTTGCTTAAAGCCAGCAGCCAAGGCAAGCCCCAGCTGTTCCAGCCTGCTATCTGCCAGCCGGCTGTCCCCTCTCGTTCATGGAAACACAAACAGACGTTTCTCTATTCTGACTCCAAGGTTAAGTACTGCACTGCCAGGTGCCAGCTGTCCACTTCTCTGCGTGCTCCCCATTCCTCTGGTGGAGGCGAAGACCCCAAACAAATGGGGGTGCCCACCCTGAATGCCCACGGTGAGGACTGCCAAGGACTCAGGCACGAGGGAGGGGAGCACAGCCAGCACATGGCGTGGCACAGAGGAGATGAGCAGGAGAAAGGCCAGCCTGGAGCACCAGCATCTTGCCGTAGTCTTCGAGGATTTCAGGAGCAGTCTATAAATTAAAATGTGTCTGCAAATGCCCAGCCTGGCCCTGAGCTATCCGGCGGGAGAGGGAAAGCAGCTGGCTTTACGGGGCACCCACCTACCTGTCAGTCCTTGCTCCAGGCTGATCCACTGAAGTTGATCACAATCCCAAGGGGATGGCTTGACCATCATCCCCTTCCAGAGAAGGAGCTGAAACCTGATGCTTGGGAGGCGCGGCCTCAAGGCCACCCAGCTGACTGCTGGCACATCCGGTCACCTTCTCTGTCCCCCAAGGAGCCCTGGCTACGGCATGTGGCATCTAACGAAAGCAACAGACCAGGAGTAGTCTGCCACCATCTCCCGTGCTCCCAGCACCAGGGAGTGTGCCAGGGGCTCACAGAAACCGAGACGCACAGAAACTGGCCAGATAGTTCCGGGAAGGCTCGGGGTTACCTGGGTCACGGCTGCTCTGGCCCACCCCAGAGCCCACAGAGCAGTGAGGCACGAAGCTACAGGTCTCTGATGGCCCCCGCTCCCCACCATTCCCACTGCCTGACCCAGCTGCTCACCCGGACCTTAGGTACCCTATGATCCTAAGTGGTTCGTCTGCCTCCAGACTCTCCCGCTCAGATGCAGCCTACCCTGCCATCAGATGGGCCTGACAAAGGCCCAGCTCTCCTCAGACACTTCCAAATCAAGCCCAGCATCCTCACCTGGAAGTTCATGGCCATCCACAGGCTCTAACCCCCCTTGCCAAATTTGTCTCCAGACAAGCAGAAACACTCGGCATTCTCCCCTATGTCTCAGCCTACACCTCCTCCAGGCAGTCCTCTTGCTGCCCCCCACTCCACACCCACCGCCCCAGCCTGAAGCAACTGACATCTTTGTACACACTTACTTTTTACCCCTTCCCGGCGCCTGACAATTTCTGATGGCTCGTGAATGTGTCTGACCTTTCCTATCAAACCAAATGCTCCCTGGGAGCAGGACAAGCCTCGTGCCTGGACAATGCTCCAAACATGCAGTGGAATAGAACTGAGAGCCCAGGAATAAGCCCATGCATTTATGACCAACTGATTCTGAGACCTCAACAAGGGCGTCAAGACGATTCAATGGGGAAACGAGACTCCTTCCAACAAATGCTGTCACGCTGGGTAGCCATATGCAAAAGTATGAAGTTGGACCCTTACCTCACACCACTTAAAAATTCTAACTAAATGGGCACCTGAGTGGCTCAGTCAGTTAAGCATCTGCCTTCAGCTCGGGTCATGGTCCCAGGGTCCTGGGATCAAGTCCCGCATCGGGCTCCCTGCTCGGTGGGGAGCCTGCTTCTCCCTCTCCCTCTGCCACTCCCCCTGCTTATGCTCTCTCTTTCTGTCAAATTAATAAATAAAATCTTTTAAAAAATTAACTAAATGGATTGAAGAACTAAAACTATGAGACTCATAGAAGAAAATATAGGGGTAAATCTTTACAACCTCAAACTTAGCAGCGGTTTCTTAGATGCGACACCAAAAGCATGAGCAACAAAAGAAAGGAAAAAAAAACAGATAATTTGGTCTTCATTGACATTAAAAACTTCGGGGCGCCCGGGTGACTCAGTGGGTTAAGCCTCTGTCTTCGGCTCAGGTCATGATCTCAGGGTCCTGGGATTGAGCCCCACATTGGGCTCTCTGCTCTGCAGGGAGCCTACTTGCCCCTCCCTCTGCCTGCCTCTCTGCCTACTTGTGATCTCTTTCTCTCTGTCAAATAAATAAATAAAATCTTTTTAAAAGATTTTAAAAAGATTTTAAGAAAACTTCAGTGCACCAAAGGATGCTCTCGAGAAGGTGAAAAGATGACCCACAGAATGGGAGAAAACATTTGCAACTCATATATCTGATAAGGGTCTAGTATTCAGAGTAAGTAAAGAACTCTTCTAGCTCAACAGTAAAAGGCAACTCAATTAAAAAATGGGCAAAGGACTTACGTAGACATTTCTCCAAGGCAGATGGACACACGCCCCAAAGCACATGAAAAGATGTCGGACACCATCAGCCATCAGGGAAATGCAAACCAAAACCAAAACCACAACGAGACAGCGTTTCACACCTACCAGGATGGCGAACATTTTTTTAAATGGAAAATAGTAAGTGTTGGCGAGGATGTAGAGAAACCGGAGTCCCCTTACATTGCTGGTGGGAATGTCAAGCGTTGCAGCCACTGTGGAAAAGAGTTTGCCAGGTCCTCAAAAAATCAAATACAGAGGGGCACCTGGCTGGCTCTGTTGGCAGAGAGTACGGCTCTTGATCTTGGGGTTGTGAGTTTGAGCCCCGCGTTGGATGTAGAGATTACTTAAAAATAAAATCTTAAAAAAAAAGAACGTTAAACCTAGAATTACCATATGACTCAACAATTCCACTGCTAGATGTGTTCCGCAAAGAACTGAAAACAGGTGTTCTATCAAAAACTTGTACATAGGGTGCCTGGGTGGCTCAGTGGGTTAAAGCCTCTGCCTTCGGCCCAGGTCATGATCTCAGGGTCCTGGGATCGAGCCCCGCATCGGGCTCTCTGCTCAGCAGGGAGCCTGCTTCCCTCTCTCTCTGCCTGCCTCTCTGCCTATTTGTGATCTCTGTCAGATAAACAAAATCTTTAAAAAACAAAACAAAACAAAACTTGTACATAGATGTTTGTAGCAGCACCATCCGCAACCAAAAGGCTGTGGAAACAACCCAATGTCTGTCAACTAATCAGTGGAGAAACAAAACATGGCAAAAATCGTGCAGTGGAATATTACTTGGGCATGAAAAGGAACAAAGTACCTATTCATGCTACAACACGGATGAACCTTGAAAACGGGATGCCCGAAGCAGCCATCCACAAAAGGCTGCATCGTCTACAACTACCTTTATGTGAAATGTCCAAAACAGGCAAATCTATAGAGACAGGAAGTAGATTGGTGGTTGCCTAGGGCTTATGGTAAAGAGGGCAACTAAGAGTGGAAGGATACGGAGTTTACCTTCACAGTGATGAAAATGTTCAAAAACTGGCTGTCATGACAGTTGTCCCATCTGTGAATATACTAAAACCCACGGAATTGTACGTTTTCTTTTCTTTCTTTCTTTTTTTTTGAATTGTACATTTTAAATGGGTGACCTATATGGTATGTGAATTATATCTCAGAAAAGCTGTTTAAAAAAATCATGGGGTGCAGTGAAGAATGAACTGGGGTCTGAACAAGACAGCCAGGCACACAGTCTAGGGGGCAAAAAACTGGGCATTTATATTTTACCAAGAACCCCTGATGGTCTGGGGCCAGATTAACTGTAAATTAACCTCAAAATAACCAAATCACACAACAGATGGTACATCTGTGAAAACACTGCAGGAGAGGGGCAGGGGAGAGAAAGAGACAGAAAACAAATATGGTCAAATGCTAAGAATTACTGAATCTCAGTGGAGGGACGACAGGTTTTCTCGGTACTATTTGTCCAGCTTTTCTGCGATGGTCATAAACCTTCACAATAAAAACTTTCATGGTGAGCGCTCAATGGTTAAAGCTGGAATGATTTGGGCAACAAAATAAATAATACTAGCATTGGATTATATAACCCGTAAGATAAGTATCTATGAGTCCTTATATAAATAATTGAGCAAATAAAGAGGACAGTTCTTTCTTGCAGAAGAGCTCCAATTAATAAATGTAGAAGGAATTAAGGAAACTGAAGAATCATCATTAAAACATCTCAGTAATAACTGTTACAGGGAAGATCTGTGGACGGATCCCAAAATTAGGAGGCAAAAGTTTGAGAACAAACAGGGTCTATTTGCACAGTCCCAAAGTATCTCCCCCAGAATATTTGTTAATTACAAAGGAAAAAATGGTAACTTTACAGGATAGAAACCAGCAGACACTACCTGAACCAATTGATCCAGACTAATACCACCAGTGATAAGACATTTAGACATCACGTACCTCCTGATACAATTCACTGAGAAAGACATATCCCTCTGGGAGATTCTTACCAGAAATGCACAGCCTCAAATGAATCATGAGAAAATATCAGACAAACCCAAACGGAGGGACATTCTATAAAGTAACTGACTAGTGCTCTTCAAAAATGTGACCATCATGAGAGAGAAGGAAACAATGAATGAGGAGTGGTCATATTGTTACATAAGCAGGTCAAGCAGGGTGAAGGGGACACAAGAACTCTGTGAACCATTTTTCAAATTTTATATGAGTTTAAATTATTTCAAAATAAGCTTTTAAACTGTTCATAATTAAAAAAAACAACTTGGGGGGTGCACGAGTGGCTTAGTTGGTTGGGCATCTGCCTTCAGCTTGGGTCACGATCAGGGTCCTGGGATTGAGTCCCGAGTTGGGCTCTCTGCTCAGTGGGGAGTCCGCTTCTCCCTCTCACTCTCTCTCTGTGCTCTCCCTCTCTCTCAGATAAATAAAATCTTAAAAAAAAAAAAAACAACAAAACACAACTTTGAGGGTACCTGACTGGGTCAGTCAGAAGAGCATGCAATTCTTGATCTCAGGGTCATGAGTTCGAGTCCCACATTGGGTGTAGAGATTATTTACATAAAAAACAGCTCTGTATTAAGGTGTCTATTGTTTAGAATCACTTATACCAAGGGATATGTGGTGTGATGTGGCTTCATAGGACGGTGCCTTCTGGGGGAACATCCCCTCCAGGCCTGAAGCAGTAGTGAGGCCCACTCATGAAGGGGGGTGGCAGAATCTCAAGATGGGACTTTGGTCCTCCTGCCCTAGGGATCTGGGCTGAAGGGAGCAGGAGTTAACAAAGAAGGAGTGTCTGCTAGGCTCTTTGCTTATTTCTGAGAAAAAGGAGGACTCCGCAAAAAGAAGAAAGGACAATAATTAAGAATTTCACAAACGGGGAGGGGGGCCTTCTCTGTGTCAGGCAATTTTTAGGACTTTCATTGTTTGAAACTATTACATTTGTATTATTTCTATACTTTACAGTAACATGGATTAAATACTTGATGACATTTTATTTATTTTTAAAGATTTTTAATTTATTTACTTGAGAGAGAGAAAGCAAACTGGGGCCAGGGGAGGCAGGCAGAGGGAGAAGCAGACCCCTGGCTAGGCAGGGAGCCTGACACGGGGCTCGACCCTGGGACTTTGGGACCATGACCTGAACCACCCAGGAGCCCCCAGACGGCATTTTAAATAATGTTCCAATCTATTTAGTAACTTGTTTAAACTAGTTTCGCTTTAACCGTGAGTAGGGTCATCCATGGCCCTGAACTCCAACAACCTGGTTAATGAAGACCATCTTTGTCTCATTACCACGATCTATGCTATTAATGTATTCTCCTCATGGAAAATTCATAGCGCACTCACTGACCACCAGCCAGAGATGACACTGACCCGAGTTCCAGAAAAGGGAAACAGAAGAGCAGTAAAACATTAATAATAGAATCTAAGCGGTGGGCATGTCAGATTTCACTGTAAAAGTCTTTCAACTTGGATTTACATTTAAAATTTTTCAGAATAGGGACGCCTGGGTGGCTCAGTTGGTTAGGCGGCTGCCTTCGGCTCAGGTCATGATCCCGGGGTTCTGGGATCGAGTCCCGCATCGGGCTCCTTGCTCAGCAGGGAGCCTGCTTCTCCCTCTGCCTCTGCCTGCTTGTGCTCTCTCTCTCTGACAAATAAATAAATAAAATCTTAAAAAAAAAAAAATTTTTTTTTTCAGAATAAATTATTGTTAAAAAAAAAGGAAAGGAAAAATTACAAATGAGTATTTGGGGCACTCAACCTGTAAGCCCAGATTCACAGCCTCAGTGGGAGAAAGCAGATAAGGAGCGCAGGGGGCCCCATTTGCTGAAAACTACACCCACGCGCGCTCCTCCTCCCCCCAGGTGTCTGCAGGCGATGGGGCTGCCTGGAGGAAAGAGAAGCAGTAGGACTTCCCTGCCACCGCAGAGGCCTGGGGCCCGTGGAGAGTCTCCACATAAATACATTCAGTTCTCTGGGTCCAAACCATGGCAGAAAATGGGCAGCAGCCCCACTGTTTTTACTAGCTCCAAATGAATTCATAACAGATGCCTGGGCTGACCACACAGGCCCCAACCTGGTCCCGTACCCCCAGGTGGTCCCACCAAGGGGCACACGAATTCGCCTTTTCTGCTGAGCGATAAAGGGCAGTGGTTACAAGTCTGTTCTTTGGATCGGGTGTCAGGTTTGCATTCTGCTCTGTGAATTATGAGCTCAGTGACCTTGGACAGCTCCTTTATTTCTCCAGGCCTTCGCGGCCTCATCTGTAAAACGAGGAGCTGCCTCCTGGGGCTGCTCAGAAATTAGATCAGTGCTTCTGAATCAGGGTGATTTTGTCTCCCAAGGGACATCTGGCGTGTTCCGGAGACAAGGCGGGGGAGGGGGTGCCACCGGCACAGTCCCGCAGCCAGAAGCCAGGATGCCACTAAACACCCTACAAGGCATGGTCCAGCCCCCCACAACATGAATTCGTCCAGCTGAAAAGGTCAAGGCACAAGCTGGAGAGGCCCTGGTTTATTTAGATGGTGCGGATAAGACATGCAGCGTGGGACCTGTGACTCTGCGCTCTCCGTGAGGGCCGCCATCACGGCCATCGCTGGACCAGCACCTCGGCCGCCAGCACCCTCACCGTCACTGCCATCGCCCATTATGAGCAGCCTTGCGATTCCTGGGACCCAGCAGAGCGCAGGGAGAGGGCAGTAAGGAATGCCACTGTACCAAACTGAACTAACAGGTCCTTCCTTGGGGTGGAGGACCGCCGTCTTCAGACCTGCACCTTCAAGTACCTGAACTCACCCGAGGGATCTGGAGCAGTCTGGGGCAGGGAGTGGGAGGTGGGTACGGGGACTCGAAGTGGGGCACTCCGGGGAAGGGGTTTGAACGGATGACAATGACACCTGCTGACGTCCTCATTTAACACTGACCAAGGGCACACCTGGGTGGCTCGGTGGGTTAAGCGTCCAACTCTTGAATTCAGCTCAGGTTATGATCTCAGGGTCCCAGGATTGAGTCCCTGTGTCAGGCTCTCCACTCAGCAAGAGAGTCTGCTTTAGGGTTCTTTCTCTCCCTCTGCCCCTTCTCTCACAGGCTCATTCTCACTCTCTCGAAAATAACTCAATCTTTTTCTTTTTTTTAAGATTTTCTTTATTTGACACAAAGAGACACAGCGAGAGAGGGAACACAAGCAGAGAGAGTGGGAGAGGGAGAAGCAGGGAGCCCGATGCGGGGCTCGATCCCAGGACGCTGGGATCATGACCTGAGCTGAAGGCAGATGCTTAATGACCGAGCCACCCAGGCGCCCCAATAAATAAGTCTTACTAAAAAATCCACAAAACCCTGACCATGTGTGAGTTCTGTTCATTTGACATGTATTAATTCTACTCTCTCAAAGACCGAAGGAGGTCACTTCGTAATAAAATAACATATCCGCCCTCCCCACCATGATTGCAACCACAGAGCAGCGTTTCACAGAATATGCTCTCTGCCTGTGGCCAGTCTTGCCACTTGTCTGACCTCTGCACAAAGAACCTCAGAAGGTAGATGGTCTCTGGGCCTTCCATTCGGTTTTGTGGGAAGCGCCCAGAGGGCGTCATTTCCGGGCAGGGCAGAGGCCTGGGGAGCAGCAAGTCTGTCTCCTGCATGAGGGGAAAGGGCATACTGCTTTCCCAAGAGATCTGTCGGGGCCCACCGGTGAGGCCGTACGAGGAGCCAACTCCAACACCCATGTCTAATGGGGCCAGGAGCCAGCCAGCCTGCAGCCACTGCCGGGACGCCGCCGTCCACCCGGTCACTTTCCCACCTCTGCTGACTTCTCGCTGCCAACAGCAGGAACTCGCTCAGATAAAACTGAGGTTCATCCCCAAAGAAATCAGAATGAGGAGGAGCTGGGGTGTCTACGCTTGCAGCCGCGCTTAGAGAAAGAGCAGCTCGGGGGACAGGGCATGTAGGAGGTGTGGCCAAGGGCGGGCAAGGGCAACAAGTCTGGGGCTTGGAACAAGGGAAGTGAGAGGAGGCCCGGGAAGGGCTGAGGCCGAGAAGCGGGTGCCTGCTGAGGCATGACATGCGTCCCATACGCACACACACCCACTGCTCTGGGGTCTCAAAGACTAGGACACAAGGGAAACACAAAATGTCATACAGGAGAAGTGAAAGGTATGCTTGTTAATTACCTATTAGAAGAACCACCATTTATTGAATATTTACTTATTTGTCAGGCTTAGTGCCAAGTGCTTTGGCAAATCACGTTTATTTTTCACAGGTTTTTTTGTTTTTTAAGATTTTATTTATCTATTCATTTATTTGAGAGAAAGAGAGTGAGCGAGAGGGTACAGCAGGGGGAGGGGCAAGAAGACTTCATGCTGAGCATGGAGTCCGATGTAGGGCTCGATCCCACAACCCCAAGATCATGACCTGAGCCAAAATCAAGAGTCAGATGCACAATCGACTGAGCCACCCAGGTGCCCTTCACAGCAGGTTTAACATGCCCATTTTACAGGTGAGCAAATTAAGGCTCATAAAGACAAATGATTTACCCAGTGTCACACAGAAAGTGGCAAAGCCCAAGATTTGAACTCTAAACCCAAGCTCTTAATTTCAAGGGTATCCCAACTGCTCAACACTAAACAGAACTATATATGTTTTGGGGTCAATCACCGCCCCATACACAATCTTTTTTCTTTACCCTTTCAGGTAAGTCAGAGACGGCAAATAAGATTCCAAATGGAGGAACACAATTGTTTTCAAAAATAAGAAAACAACCCAGTTAAAAAATGGGCAAAAGATCTGAACAGACACCTCATCAAAGAAGACACACAAATGGCAAATATTAGAGTAAGAAAAGATGGTCAATATCAAGTCCTTAAGGAATCACAGATTAAGATAACAATGAGATACCACTACACACCTATCAGAATGGCCAAAATCCAGAACACTGACACCAAATGCTGACAAGGACCCAGAGCAACAGGAACTCTCTCTCTCTCTTTTTAAGATTTTATTTATTTATTTGAGAGAGAGCACACGCACGAGCCGGGGGAGGAGCAGAGGGAGAGGGAGAAGCAGACTCTGCCCTGAGCGCAGAGCCTGATACAGGGCTCGATCTCACAACCCCAAGATCACGACCTGAGCTGAAATCAAGAGTCGGGCGCTTAACCGACTGAGCCACCTGGCGCCCCAGGAACTCTTACCCGCTGTAAAATTGTCCAGTTACTTCGGAAGGCTGTACTTTACAAAACTAAATATACTCTTACCATGTGATCCCCACAATCACACTCCTTGGTATTTACCCAAAGAAACGAAAACTTACATCCACACACGAAATGGCACACTAATGTTTATACCTGTTCTATTCGTTATTGCCAAAACTCGAGAGCAACTGACACGCCCTTTGACAGGTGAGCGGATAAATACACTGTGGTACATCCAAAGAGTGGAATAAAATTCGGTAATAAAAACGAGCTTAACCCATGAAAAGATCTGGGGGAAACTTAAAAGCATACTGCTAAGTGAAAGCAGCCAATTTGGAAAGGCTACATGATTGAAGTCTGTGACATTCTGGAAAAGGCGAAACTATGGCCTCAGTAAAAAGATCGGAGGTCTTGGGGGAGAAAGGAAATGATGAACTGGTAGAACACGGGGGATTTTTAGGGCAGTGAAACTATTACAGGACACCTGTAATGGTGGATGTGCTCATATCTATCATTATACATTTGTCAAAACCCAAGGTACAACACCAAGAGTGACCCTTAAATGTAAATTACGGACTCACAGTTAATAATTATGTATCATATGATACATAATTATGTATCAATACCAGCCCGTCCATTGTAACAAACGTACTACCACATCAGGGCAAGAGGTTAAGAATGGGAAACTAGGGGCAGTAAGGGGATATGCGTGAACTCTCCGTATGTTTCAATTTTTTCTGTAAACTTAAAACCGTTAAAATCGAATGCTGCTAATGCAATGGAAACAAATTTTTAATTTTCTTCTACAGAGAAAAAAAAATATGACACCCCGATCTTCATCAGTGGGCAAGAATCTTGCGATACTGCTACTAGGATTAAAATTAAATTGGTAGACCATGTCAGACCCTTCGAAATGTTTTTGTGTCAGTTAAGGATCTGCTATCATCCCCGATCACAAACAAGGAAAGTGCGTACTGTTCCTGCCTTTATTCCTCGTCTTCTGCGTCCGCACCACATGGGGACACAGCCCTATCGCAGAAGACTGCCAGGTCGACAGCTGCCAGCTCTCAATTCTTTTTCTTCGCCGCCTGTATCACAATTTGAATGTGTGCATTTCTTTGTCTGTTAATCTCTGTAAGATCCTCGAGGCCCCCTCCGTTTTGTTCGCCGCGAATACCTAGTGCGGGCCGCACATAAGCAGGATGAATCCCGAGTGAGTCAGACAAGGACTCTAATAAATGCTGGGGCCGCACAAAGAACGGCGAGAGCAAAGAGCAGGCGCGGTTGGAGTTCTCTGCGGCAATCCCGGAGGGCCTCAGAGAGAAGAGTCTGGTCGAGAGCCGAAAAGGAAAAAGCAGGGACTTGGCAGGCATGAGGCCGGCATTCCAGGAAGACAGTCATCCTGGTAGGACTGCCAGAAAGGAAGAGGCCTCTCTGAATTTCAGAGCTGGAAAGTCATTCAGAGGATTGCTACTTAAGATCACAGGCATTTAGGATACACGGCTCCCGGGCACCAACTCAGAGCAGGTGAGGTCCCGGAACCTCCTAGGAGCCCATGAAAGGGGCAAAGTGCACCTTGATTCTCAGGCTTTCACCTAAGTGAGGCTAATGATAGAGGAGAGTGAACACAGACCCCCGCCCCCCAACCCCCTGCCATCCCCTGCCATCCCCTGCCATCCCAGGTCAGGGAGTGTGGCCAGAAACAGCCAGCCCAAAGGTGAACTATCTCTGATGTCAAATCCCCATGCAAGGCTATATATATTCATTATTTTAAAATTAAAGCAATGTTTCTCCCTCACCCTAAATGATACTGTCCCCAAAATGTCTCCCAGCAAAATTGATGCTTGGGATTGCATAAACTCCGGTTTTATGTAATCGTAGGAACAGCAGCTAATATCTACGCATCGCCCTTGCTGTATCATAACTCCCAGAATCCCCACTGCAGCGCTGCTGGATTTCACAGATGCGCCCGTGCGCGGCGGGGGGCTGCCCCCCACACAGACAGTGACTGGCTTCTCCCAAGTTACAGACCCTGTCCACAGTCTCACGGCTATGCCAGCAAGTGTATGGAAGGAGGCTCTGCGGCGAACCGCCTGTGTAATCTGGGGCCGGCTCAGCTTCCCCACACTCTGTTCCCTCCTTCGCACAAAGGAGGTAGTCATCCTTTCCTCAACAGGTTTTTGTCCCGGATGAACTCTGATTAACACAAAGTTCCAAACACGGTGCCTGGAACATAGTAGGTCCTCAAGAGGGAAAAGAAAAAAGCCTTGCTTTTTAAACCAAGCAGGTCTCTGAACTCCTGGTGAGCTTCTCTGCACGAGAAGGAAGAAATGGGAGAGTTAAATAAGACGACTGGCCCAGATGACCGCAGGCTCTGCTGATGAATGAAACCCTCGCCCGGGGCTGTCAGCCAGGATGCCTGGGCCAAGCTGGAGAGCAGGAAAATGCGCGCTTCCCTCCCCTGCAGGAACTCAGTGCTCTGGCCTGGAGAGGAGCTTCCTTCAGCTGTCCCCACCCGTTTCCTCCAGAACATTCTATGTCAGCCAAGAGACACCAAGAAGAGGCCACTGGGACCAACCGGGAGGGGTGGGCCGAACCCCCCTTCCAGGCCTCTCTGTGCACAACTGGCCCGCACTTTTGCCTGGCTCTCACTGCCGCCCCACGCAGAGACCAGGCCTTGGTTTGTCCACCCTAGACCGGCCTCTCTCCGGCTTCTCGAGGCTGCCGGCCAGAAACAGCAGGACACAAGCCGGGGAGCTGGGCTGCTTGCCCTCAGCCATGACCCTAGTTTGGCCTCTTACACTCTCTTTACTCAGGTCCCTGACTAGTCAGCCCACCTCTAGTTCTGGGACCTACTACAAGCGAGTCTCTTCAAGGGCAGTCATGAACCACTCTCCTCCTCAAGCACCTTCGATGTCTCCCACTCCCCCCTGAATGCAGTTCAGAGACTGCACCCTGATTGCGGTTCTCTCCAGCAGAATCCAAACCCACCCTCCAGTCCCCACAGGGCTCATAATGAAATGAATTCTACCGAGATCTGCACACACATTTCTGGACCTGTGAGTACGGATTCGCCCTAGCTGGATCCTATTCCTCCACCCCACCTCCCGACCCTCCTGAAAGCCCTTTCCCTTCCTGGCCTTTGACCCCCTCTAGCACGTTGTTCCCAAACCTCAGGCATCTCGTGCCACCTGCTATCTCCACATGGCCCCCACGCTAGTCTTTACCTAACGTTTTCCTTAACATCAACTCACTCTTCCACTTCCACTTATTTCAAAGGAAACTCTGTATCTCCACCTTAACTAGAAAACCATCTCAGGGCGCCTGGGTGGCTCTGTCAGTCGAGTGTCCGACTCTTTTTTTTTTTTTTTTTTTAAAGATTGTATTTATTTGACAGAGAGAAACACAGTGAGAGAGGGAACACAAGCAAGGGGAGTGGGAGAGGGAAAAGCAGGCCTCCCGCCAAGCAGGGAGCCCGATGCGGGGCTCGATCCCAGGACCCCAGGATCATGACCTGAGCTGAAGGCAGATGCTTAACGACTGAGCCACCCAGGCGCCCCGAGTGTCCGACTCTTGATTTCGGCTCAGGTCGTGATCTCAGGGTCATGAGATCCAGCCTTGCGCTGAGCATGGAGTCTGCTTCGATTCTGTCTCTCCTTCTCCCTCTGGCCCTCCCCCCAACTTATGCACACGTGCTCTCTCTAAAATAAATAAATCTTAAAAAAAAAGAAAACCATATCATTTGCCATAAATAGACGGCGACTGAAGAAAACAAAGTTATATTCTAACAGACATGAAAATAAATACATAATTCATTAAGTGTTTTCAATGCTCATCTGTATAACATACTTAATATTACTGTGTACTTATAATCGCACCCTAAGAAACGCTGCCTTGGCGGTTTATTTTTGCCTCTCGTGGCCCTTGCTTTTTCTGGCCATGTCACATGGTTATCTGGGGACTTTTCTAGGCCCATCCTGGTTGACCCCAAATGTGAGCACTTCGGGGGCAAAGAGCCTGCCGCCTCTTTCCTGGTGCCTATGGACAGCGTGATGTGCAATAAAAATATTTTATCAAACCGAATGTTTCAATTAGCTCACTTGTATTAATGGGTCCCATTCTCCACCTGGCCCTGGGCCCGCTGCTGCTCAACTTTCTACCGAAACACACATCCTCTCCGCCCATCACCCTCAAATCAATCCCTGTCCGCTGGGTCTCTCAGATGGCGGTACAGATGGTGACAGGCACAGCAGCACCGCTAGCTGGGGCAGTGGGGGGACCCCTGCTGTCTCTTCCTCCAGAGCAGCAGGACCTGGGCAACCTCAACCCGAAAAGCAAGTCTCCCATTAACCATTAACCCACACTCTCGCGCCCCAGACACACACACCCTGCCCTGGGACTTAGCAGAGTTCTGGGAAAACCCCTGTATGAGCTAAGCCCCTGGTTCCAGGAAATACAAAAGTCCTCTTCCTGTCCCCTCAGAGCCAGAGACCCCAAAACACCTACCAGGAGCCGAAGGGCTTCGCGGGAGGGGGGGCCTGGCCCTGGTGGAACCCCGGGCGGGAGGTCACTCTCCCTCCCACCACGTGTTGTCAGGGGCGACCCTGAGGAAGATCTGAATCACTCAGACTTAAGTCAATAAGTGGCAGGCGTGGGGAGGCCCCAGCTGGAGCCAAACCAAGGCCTGGATTCTCCTGGGTGAACTGAAGCCTGGACAAAGGCAGCCCACAGCCGGTCTGCTGGTGACCAATTTCCCTGACAACACAGTCTTTTCTGCAACTGAACAGACTAGGGACACTTTCTATTAGAGGGAGGCCTCCTTTGGGAATGTTTATAATCTTTTTGTCTTTTTGGTATTATTTTTGTAGTCTGGCCACTTTTATGAATTTCAAGGATTTTTGTTGTTGTCGTTAGAAAGGGTATCTTTCATGGAGAGGTAGCCAAAATATTCATTCTAGGGGCACCTGGGTGGCTCAGTCGGTGAAGTGTCTGTCTTCGGCTCAGGTCATGATCTCAGGGTCCTGGGATCGAGCCCAGCATCGGGCTCCTTGCTCAGCGGGGAGTCTGCTTCTCCCTCTCCCTCTCCTGCTCCCCTTGCTTGTGCTCTGTCAAATAAATAAAATCTTAAAAAAAAAATTCATTCTAGATAGTGGTCATGCATGAGACATCTCATAAGTATGGGTGTGGTTCCCCAAGAAAAAGGTAAACTGAGGAACAGATAACTTGACCAATGCCGTAAATGGAATGGCTTCCCAAATAAAGCTTGAAGAGGACAAGGATAACGGAGTGAGCCCCTGCGTAGCCAGGGCCCATTACACGCTGATACCTGCCTACAGCAGGAAGATGACGAGGATCTCCTTTTTGACCTTTTTCACAGTGCAAACGAGTTAACGACAGAAAAAAAGGTTGTCGTGATAAGAAAAAACACCACATTTAGCAACCTCTCTCTCATGGGAAACAAAAGCAGATGCCACTGAAAGGGATGGACAGACAGCATCACGAAGAGGTTCTCAAACCAGGTTCCAAGGAGCCCTGGGGTGTTACACCACCTCTTCAGGGCTGCTGACGGAGGACGGAGGGAATACAGAGAGCGCATTCCAACCCAACCCAGAGCAACACGGCTCTCGTCTGCTTCCTATATTGGACTTTCAGGGAAGGTTTCATTTCAAGGAAAGCTCCCATAGCTAACAATGTTGAGGAGTGCTGATGTGTAACACTGGTTGTATCATGAGGGAGGATGGGACATAGTTGTTTATAAGTTTGTGGGAAGTGGCCGCCACATCCCTGGGTACGCTGGGAACCAGCTGGTCCTTCATCCTGAAGATGGGCAGAGGTTGGCCCGGGCACACATTTCGTCTGATCAACATTCCTGTCTTTGTGCATGAGTCCTCCTCCAGGCCAAGGAAATCACGCCTGCAAGTCCTTGCAGGGGGAGGGGGTCGGCAGAGACACTACACAGCCCCACATTCCCCCCTCAGGGTGAACATGACTGGGGTCAACCAATTAGAATATCCCTATCCCCTGAGCACAGTGACTTGCTTAGGACAGGGCGGGTGTATGGGTCCTCCTCCAGGGTTCTTGCCAGAGTTACTGAGAAACACACTCTTGCCCTGTGAGAGTAAGGTGTGAGGACAATGTTGGCTTGGGATGGCCAGTGGCCATCTTGCCACCACAGCCGAGGATGAAAATGAGCTAAGCTGAGAGATGGAGGTAAATAACCCAGATGGCATCATCAGTTGCTAGATTCAGCCATGCCTGAACCACTACTCTGATTCCCAAGTTGCTGGGTCCACAGCGTCTCCTTTTTGCTCAAGCTGGTTTAAGTCAGGTCTTTGTCAGTTGTAATCGAGAGTCCTGAGTAAGGCACCTATCCAGGAATGGAGGGAGTGGAAACACATACACTAATTTGAGTGAGCTTGACATGTTAATGGAAACGCCCGAGAAGGGACTTCCTGCTCCAGAGCTCACCTGCCCCTGTGAAGGGCTGTGCCAGCAGCAATCTGGCCCGGAGACGCCAGGGCGGTGGCTGCTTCCCCTTGAAATGCCCAGTGTTCATTCCCAGGCCTACTTGGGCCCTCTGCAGCAGCCGCACGCCCAGAGGGAGCCCCCCGACCGCTGTGGGCTTCTTCCCTGGCCCCTGGATGGTGTGGCAGCTTCCCAGTCTGTCCCCACGATGGAACTGTCCCCTTGGGATCCACCCAAACCACTACAGGAGGTTCACCCACACTTCATGCCCCAGGGATACGTGAGGCTGTCCCAGATCTTCCCAGACTCTGACTCACCTGCCAGACTCCACATCCAAGCTCCATCGTCCTCCCCTAATCGCCCCAGGTTTGCCGGTCTTCCAGACTAGTGCGACCAGAACGGACACGGCAAGGAAGTAAGTCTTGCGTGCTGATTCAAGAACCTTCCACACTAACTCGTGGGGCATGTGTGCCCCCTCTGGCCTCTCTCAATCCAGCATCATCCTACCATGCAGGAATCCCAAGCGAAAAGGCTCTGTCACTGCTGCGTCCCCTCCCCAATCAAAACCTCACCGAACCGGCTTGAACGTGAAAGCAGGAACCCAACTGTTTCATGAATCCATAGGTAAGATTTGCAAGAAGGAGGCTGAAAGGGATAAACTGAGTGACTCACACATGAAAGAGGGTAATGTGATACTTAATATAAACAGGAAATAAAAGTTCCCTATGTTAGTGACTGAAAAACACCTTAAAAAGTAGAAGAGGGGGGAAATGAGGAAAATAAATCTGTTCCTGGAAAATAAAGGTATTTAAAAAAGCCATGTGCAAGAAAACATGCTACAAATATGATCAATACATATTCCATTTTAAAACTGGAAATGTGGGGGGGGCGGGCAGGGCCCGGGTGGCTCAGTCGTTAAGCGTCTGCCTTGGGTTCAGGTCATGGTCCCAGGGTCCTGGGATCGAGCCCCGTGTTGGGCTCCCTGCTCAGCAGGGAGCCTGCTTCTCCCTCTGCCTCCACCCCTCCCCCCGGCTCATGCTCTCACTCACGCGCTTTCTCTCTCCAATGAATAATTAAAAAAAAAAAAAATCTTTAAGAGAAATAGATAAAATAAAATTGGACACGTGTCAGCAACAGCGTTATGCAGTGGACTAGCTGCACAAAGCCCCTCCAGAGAGCTGGGCCGGGCCAGCAGAGGCGGCTGGCATGGCCAGGGATGCGCTGGGGCCCGGGGAGCCAGAGCCTGCCTGAGGGGGGTCCCCAAGGGTTGATATGCACGGGAGAAGCAGGATGTAAAGACTGAAGAGCAAAGGCTGTACGGTCTCCCCGGGTACTGCCTCCACTATTCCTGGGCCCAACTAAGGTGTGATTTCCCCAGCCCTCCTCCCGTCTGCCCCTGCCTGCCTGAGGTCCCTCCCACCCCATCCCTGCTCCACCCACAAGCCTGCTGCCACCTCCTCTGCTGCCCTAGTCAGCCTGTGGGCACAGCTCCAGCAGCTGGCTCCCCACCCCCCTCCCGCCGCTGCCCTAACAGCACCCCAGAGTAATCCTGGCCCTTCCCTCCTCCAGCGCTGCCTCTGTGCCTTAGCTCCCACTACCCCTGGGGCCTCGGATGGCCCTCTCTCCATCCCATCCTTGTAGACCCAGCCAGTGGGGCTACACCGGGAAGCCCTCCTTGATCTCCCTGTCCCCTCAGAAAGCAGCCTCTGCTCCCCTAAGATCATTTAGCTCCTCACTGTCCCCACCCCCTCAGCGCTGGGCATCGGCTCCCTTAGGCTGGTCTTCCCTGCTGAGCAGGGAGCCCAACACGGGGCTCGAACCCAGGCCCCTGGGACCATGACCTGAGCCGAAGGCAGACGCTTAACGACTAAGCCACCCGGGTTCCCCCCCCCCACATTTCTAGTTTTAAAACGGAATATGTACTGATCATATTTGCAGCATGTTTTCTTAGGGCAAAGACTGCACCTGCTTCATCTTTGTGCTTTTACTCATTCACACCACAGTTATGGACCGGGCGCCTAGGATGTGCCAGGCCTATGCTGAAGGGGGCGTGAGCAAGGCATACACTGTGTCTTGGAGGGCAAGGCATACACTGTGTCTTGGAGGGCGACAGAGCCACCAAACAAATCAACACAAATAAATGCTTCAGTACCAGCTGTGACGGGGGCTCTGAGAGAACAGCGCATGGTTTGTGAGCTCTGAAGTAGAGGAAGTCGAGGAGGGCGTCTCGGAGGCGGTGACCGGCCCTAGACAGGAGAGGACAGTGGGCCAGGCACACTTTCTAGGCAAATAGTAAGTGTTTGCTAAACACCTGAGGAACCAGGGAGTAGCTGGAGTGAGTCAGAAACTGCCGGTGTGTCCCCGTGTCCTTTCAGACGCATTCATCCCCTTTCCTCACCCTGACGGGTCACTGCGGCTGGTACCCAGAGGGCTTTCGCAGCAAACGGATCTGCGATGCACATGGGACAGGCCCACCTCTGTCACACCTGTAGCGGTTCTCGTCCCCAGCGTGTGGCTCTCCGCTCTGTCGTGGCTCCCAATGCCGCCATTACACCCGGTGCGGGCATGCCTGCCCGGAGCACATGCTAGAAGGATGGCAAGGCTTTCTCTGGCCTCTGCAGGCAAGGGCCACGGCCGATTGGTGACATCTGGTCATGGGAGCAGGATGCCGCCACCATGTCCCCTATTTTCTGTGCCACTCAGGGTCCCATAGAGGACCACGCAGGCAAGAAATTTCCTGCCGATCTAATGGCCTGGAATAGCCTTCGGCGACTACTATCCTTTTCCTTATAGACCACATGGACTGTGCAAATAATATTGTTCTCCTGCTTTGACCACTCATGAGTTCAGAGCTAAATTTGTGGTTCAGATGCTGCCAACTGTGCACAGCTCTCTGGCCCGAGCGTGTATTCTAACTCTCTCCCTGGTTCTGACCTTCCAGTTAATCTGTATTTTTCCTGATCTTGCTTTTACAGGTTTCTATTTAATGACATACACACAGACACAAACATATGTATCTAAGTATACAGAAAACACCCTCTTCTAGGTCTCACATATAATACCTACTTTATGTTTCTATTGCAAAGACGTATTTCTACATGTCGTCTATATTCAAGATCTATAGAGAAAGCTATATTCTTGCGGGCATCTTGAGTCCTTCACGGAGCCAGAGGGAGGCACATGGGGAGAGGGACAGGGAAAACGAGGAAGAACGAAAGCATTCGGATCACCACCGCGCCCTGCTGTGAACAGAGTCTGGGACTAGAGAGGAGAGGCTGGGCTTTTCGTCCCAGCCCGGGCCAGCAGTGACAGGAGTACAAGAGAGAAACTACTCTCATCAACCCCCTGCCCCTCACCAGGCAACCTGAGGTTTTACCAACTACTGGGTGCATATAAAACAATCTGTCCTATTTTCTTTGCTCAGTTGTAATGGAGACTAAATGGAGAGGTTCCTGACTGCTAATCAGCGGCAAGCCCCCAGCTTATGTCGCCGGCATCATTATCAGCATTGGAAAGAACATTCTAGGCAACCGGCACCCAGCTATAAGCAAGAAAACACCACACTGCATGGCCTCCTATGAATCCTGCAGGCATTCAAAGACAGTTGAGCCTTCGAAGCTGACATCTGTATGCAGAGTCCTTCCTTGTCCCCCCTCTTCCCCCCCACTGCCCCCAATGTCTGAGAGCCGTGCCTGGCTGAAGGACTTCAAGTCCCTGCTTCTCACAAGCAGAGAACAAGCGCCATGCAGACCGATCACACTCCTTGGGACTGGAATTGGCAGCCGCCACCTTCCCCTGGCACCAAGGGCCGGGGCTCCAGGCCCCGCGCACCATCTGCGGGCCAGGTAAAGAGCATGAGCGGAGGCTGGAAACCACAGGGCGGTGTGAGGTCACGGGCAGCTGGCCCTCACGCACGCCTCCCACCGGATGTCACACACATTTCCTGTGGCCTCCCATTCGCAATCAGAGGCCCATTTATTACCCCATCACCAGGGTTTGGAGGCACCTGAAGCCAGTGCCACTGAGTTTCAAGCAGCAGGTGAAAACGAGACAGTGACAATAACCAGGGTCCTTTTCAACACCGTTGGTCAGCGGGCACGGTTGGGTCTTTCTTTTCTGGGGGGAACAGACAGAATTCACAAAGGTGGTAAGACTAATTCTAAATTCTGGAACATTCCCGGCCCAGTCAAGGGCTGAAAGTAAAGGCCAAAAGCAGAGGGGAGATGGACAATCAGAGAATGAGTCTGCAAACCAGTTTAAGTGACAGAAGAAGATCTCAGATCAGTCCTAGGCAGCGAGTTACCCAAAGTGTGTGTGTCGGGTTTGGGGGGGCACTCTGCCATAAAGGAACCTGGCCTTTCACCTGACGTCTCTTCTCCTCCTCCGCCTTACCACCGCTGCCCAGCTGCTTTTGGGGGGCGGCTGCAGAAGCCCAGCGTTTACACTGTGACCAGCCCCCTCGGGCCCAACGGACCCTCTGGGGGTGCGTCCCACCCAAGCAGGCATGTTGAAGTCCTTTCCCTTGAAAATCTGGGAAATGGGCTAAGAGTTCCACCATTTTCTGGAATAGTAAGCTCTAAACCCAGGAGCTGGAGGAGGGCCCATTTTCCCCACGTGGATACCCAGGAAAGAAAAGGATGGTGTGCAGTGAGGGAAACAAGAGGCCACACGAGGCTAAAGCAAACACCAGTCAGAGAGAGGGCTCCTGCGTTTCCCTTGGGTCCATGGGCTTGATTCAGCCCTTCCAGGGGCCTGGGCTTCCGTGAGATACTCCAGTGCCCTGGCAATAAATTCCCGTTTTTTTTTCAATAGCTACTGTCTGCAACCAGCTAGCCCCAGTTAGCCGGATGAATAGGAGGCCCATTCCCGACCATGCGTTAAGCCAGGAGATCTCAGCCAGTCTCTGGGCTGATGAAGAACACTCAGGGGAGTTCAAATCAGTGGCCGGGGGAGGTCTGGCTCCGTCTAGCATGGGAACCTTGAACAATAACATCCCTGAAATGCGGAGGCCTCCCCAAACCCACCTTTGACCCTCTTCAACCCGTTCTCCTCCAGGGTCACAGAGAGCTCTTCAAAACGCAACCCGAGATGGAACTCTCTAGGTCCATCCTCCAGGAGCTACTGCTCTAAAGACCAAAACCCTCCCTGCTAGCCCACCCCCTCCCAGCACTCACTCCTCATTCTCCCTCCCCTCGGCAGCCCCCCAACTGCTAATCCCCTTGCTTTCTCTATGGATTTGCATATTCTGGACATTTCATATAAATGGAGCCACGTATAGGTGGCCTTTTCTATTCTTTCATTTTTCTGTGCTCTAATCTTTACTATTTCTTTCCTTCTGATCACTTTGGATTTGGTTTGCTCTTCTTCTCCTAGTTACTTAAGATAGAAGATTATTAATTTGAAGTCTTTCTTTATTAATATAGGTACTTATAATGTAAATTTCCTCCTAACGACAGCTTCAGCTGCATCCCGGAAGTTTGGGCATGTCCTATTTTCATTTTCTTACATCTCAAAGTATTTTTGAATCTCTCTTGCGACTTCTTTGACCCATTGGCTATCTAGCCGTGTTTACTTTCCACCTGTTTGTGAACAGGTGAACTTCCTAAATTCCCTTTTGTTACTGATTTCTAATTTCATTCCACTGTATGCAGAAAACATACTTTGTAGGATTTTGATCCTTTGAAATTTAAGGAGACTTGTTGCATGATACGGAATCTCCGGTACCAAACTCTGTGCCCTTGAGAAGAGTATGGACTCTGCTTCTGTTGGGAGGCGTGCAGTGTAGACGTCTGTCAGTCTTACCTGGTTGACAGCGTTGTTCAAGCCTTGTGTTCCCTTGCGGATTCTGCCTGCCCTGGTCCATCTATTACTGAAAGTGGAACCTTGAAGTCTCCAACTACTACTGTTGAATTGTCTGTTTCTCCTCTCATTTCTGTTAGTCTTTGCTTCAAGTATTTCGGGGGTCTCTTGTTAAGTGCATATATAATTGACGTGTTTTCCTGATCAGTTAACTCTTTCATCATTACAAAATGTCCTTGTTTGTCTCTAGTCACTATTTCTGTCTTAGATATTTTCTCTGCTATCAGCGTGGCCACCTCGGCTCGCTCTTAGTTATTGCTAATGTGGTATATATCTTTTTCTACTCCTTTACTTTCCACTCGCGTGTATCTTTAAATCTAACGTGTGTTTCTCGTAGACAGTATGGAGTTGAGTTTATCCATTCTGTTAATCCCTTTTATTGGAGTTTTTAGTCCATTTGCATTTAATGCAATTACGGATAAGATCTATGCCATTTTGCTATTTTTTTTTTTCCATGACTGCCTTCTTTTGTGTTAAATAGGGATTTTCCAGTATACCATTTTAATTCTCTTTTACTACATATTTTTAAGTTATTTTCTTAGTAGTCGTCCTGAAGATAACAGTTAACATTTTAACTTAAAATGATCTAGCTCTGATTAATACCAAATCAATTTCAACAACATACAAAAACTCCGCTATGATATAGCTCTGTTTCCTCTCCCCTCTGTGCTGTTATTATCATACAAACTACATCTTTAAATGTTATCACCCTGCTGACAGTTTTATAACTATTGCTTTATGCAGACAGAAGAAAGGAGTTACAAACAAAATACATCTATAGCTTTAAAGGTGCTCCTGATTTCTTCATGTGGATTTGAGTTCCTGTCTGGTGTCCTTTTATTCCAGCCTGAAAGACTCCCTTTAGTATTTACTGTAGGACAGCAACAAATTCAGTTTTGATTTATTTGGGATGTCTTCATTTCTCTTTCACTACCGAAGGATAGATTTGTTTCTGGATGTAGAATTCTTAGTGGATGATCTTTTTCTGTTAGCACTTTGTCGCCCCACTGCCTCCTGGTTTCCATGGTCTCTGATGAGAAGTCAGCCATAAATCTTATCAGGGATCCTTTGCCAGATTAAGTCTCGCCCTTCATTTCTGAGCTCGACCATCTCCTCCTCCCTGGACTAGGTCAGGCCCTTTTGCACATGCCCCCCAGGGCTCTTTACTTCTCCTTTGTAGTCATGATTACAACTGTAATTAAACAATTAACAACAGAAGTACCTCGTTTGTGTATGTCTGTGTGTGTGTGTCTGTGTGTGTGTGTGTGTCTGTGTGTGTGTGTGTTTCCCTCACTAGAATATAAGTTCCATAAGGCAAGAACCAGAACTATTTTGTTCACTGCTCTATCCTCAGAGGCCACACAGTGATAGCACACTATAGTCTTTCAAAGAATATTTAAGGAGTGAATGAATGAAAGTCATCCCAAAGTAGACTGAGTTATTGGTGCCAATTCTTTACTCCCAGTAATCATATAAGATAGTCACATTCTGCCATGGCCTCGTGGTGGGCAGTGTACTTCTTTGTCCCTTGGCTTGGGACTAATCACGTGGCCTGGGATTGGCTGATGGGATGTCAGCGGATACAATGTGAGCAAAGGCTTGAAATGTGCTTGTGCCCCTGAGCTCACTCTCTCGTACTCCTACCTGTCACCATGACACAGACATACCTTGGTGGTCACTGGTCCAAATGGGATCAGAGACACATGGAACTCACCTAAACCCAATTCCCGGTGTGAAGTCAACAAATCCCACTGAGCACAGCCTACGTCAGGCAGACCTCACCCAACCCAAAGAGACGTGATGAGGAGTAACCACTTACTGCCATATGCCGGTGGGTTTTGGGGTGGTTTGTTAGAAGACCAGAAGGTCTTCCATCTGGTCCTTCATATGGCCCGCAACTGGGTCCAAACTGATTCTACGGTAGATCTACACCCCTCCTCCAGACTTGCAGAATAAACTCCCTAGAATTCTACAGTCCCACAGCTGGGATAATGATCCTGAGTGGCAGCCTCCTGGCTGCTGGAGCAGACCAAGGTTATTAGGCACCTGCCCGGTACGAGGCACACAGCAGTGCTTAGTGGGAGCTCGTCTTTGTCCTCCTCCACCCACCCTCTCACCAACCCCCAACACGACCTGACAATGCATCTTCACAGCCAGAAAAATCTGGGTTTCTCTGCATTGGGTTTGGGGAGGGGGGGTTCCCAGCGACTGACCCTTCTTAAGGCCTCCACTGATCCCCCAAACTCAGGTAAAGAGGCGTGGGCAGGGACACGGGCAGGCAGAGCCTACCTCCTGACATTGTTACTCTGATTCAGGGTATGATCTGAAGCTATATCCATCCATTCAGAATGTATAACTGTCTCTTTCAAGGAGGGCTGGAGGCAGCCTGGGGCTAAATGCAATAACAAATAAACAACTTAGGGATCAAAGAGAACAGAGGTCAGGCAGAGAGCAGAAAGAGGAGATGCCACCAGAACTCTGATGATTTAACCGAGAGACACATCGGACTTGCTGAGCTCGCAGCAGCCGCAGAAACGGGGCAGGTATGTGGGTTACAGAATTTGATATAAAATCAAAGCAGCAGCCCTGGTGTCTGAGGATGAACCCCGCTCCTCCCCCCCACAGGCGGGTCCAAGGCCCAGAGGACACCCCTCAGGCCAAACCGAGACCTCGTTACTAGCAATAAGAATCACCCTCACCCACGTGCCAAGCACCGTTCTAAATGCTTTGTCCAAGACTTCTCATTTCGTCCTCACGACAGCAAGGCAAGTACTCATTATTTCCATTTTACGGATGAGGAAACTGAGGCCCAGAGAGGCAAAGCAACTTTTCAAGGCCACAGAGGGAGGGAATGCTAGAGGCAGGACAAAACCTCTAAGTCTGCACCCAGAGCCCCTTGCCCCTTAACCAGGAAGCAATCCAGCTTCTGCGCTGCTCATGCTAGGCCCACCCGCATCCTACAGACCCCGGGCACTACTGGCTCCGGGCCAGCTACAGGCCGCCCCTCCTCTCTGCCGAAGCCCCGCTCCCTCCGCTTCCAAAGCTCTCCCACTCCGCTGGCCTCACCTGTGTGAGAACCCTACAACTGCCCGCCAGCCTCCTGCAGACAACCTGCCTGATTCCCGCCCCCCAACCTCTGGAGAGGTGCCTTACCTTCCCTACCCCACTAACCTGGCCCCCCTTGTCGCCCAGCCCTCTTCCGAGCGCAGCTGCTCCCAAGCTGACTCAGCCTGCCGGCCGTCCCACAAGCCTGCCCCAGACTCCCACACTAACCCCCTAAGAGTCCGCGTTCCACATCAGTCCGCAGAGCTCAGTACTCAGAGTGACGTCGGGGAGCCTGCTTCAGGGCTGGAGCCTGTGGCGTGCAAACCTTCAACCCCTAAGTAACTCCCTGACCCACGCTCCGGACGCGCCTGCGCAAAGGGAGATCACCCCGAAGTCAAATTCTGGTGGCTCCCTCGGCCTGTCCTCTCTGCGAGGGCCTCAGAGAGGGACCCAGGCACCAAGTTTCAATTCTGTGAAGGCAACTGAGATTCCACACGGAGCTTGCTTGCTCCCAAGGTCCCTCCTCTGCCAAGTTATTCCCTGTCACCCTGCCAAGGGCAACGCAGTTCACCGCGGGACCCAAACCTGAAGACAGGTCTACGGGCAGTCTGAGGCCATCCCAGGCCATGACACACTTTTGTGTGGAATGAAAGAAGGTTCCTTTTATCCGAGGTGCTTCTCTTCTCCCTTGTTGGAAAATGATTATAGTAAACTGATAACATGAAAACAAGAGACTTAATGTCCATTTGTTGGAAAATCACTGTCACCAACCACATAAGTTGAGGCCGTCTTCTGTGTGGTGCCCTCCTAGGATGCTCGGCTTGCAAAAATGACTTCGGCAAACCCACCATGGCCACGGCCACCTGTAGCTCAGGCCAAGCAAGATGCTCCAAGCGGCAGAGTGACGGGCCCGGCAGCAACCTTGAGAGGGGGAGTCTACATGGCAAAGAAGCAGGTCCTGTTTCTGCTGAGCTCAAGTCCTAAGCGTAAGGTCCTAACAAGCCCAGACAGCGGGAGAAAGTTCTTCATGTCTAGGCCAGGGTCATCAGAAGCGGTGGCTTCTGCAAAGAGGAAAAGTGCCCCGAGGATTAGAACTGGCAGGAAGAGATGGCTGGGGAAACCAGTCGTCCAGAAAGGCCCTGGGATGGAAACTGAGCAAATGCGGGCCACTCGGGCGGCTGCCCCAAGACACAGCCTGGACTAGGTTTTATCATTTGGGGTTAGAAAGAACTTCCCATTCATCTCTGACCTTTTTTGGTGAACTTCACCCATGACCCCTGCCCCTTGATCACTTTCCCAGACCAGGACATTAATGAGGACAAGCACGGTGACAACTCAGACACCAGTCGGAACTGGGTCATCTCCTGTCACTAATCGGTGTGATTCGATGACATTAAAACAGCAACCAGAAATGACTTCATCTCCTTTTTCACTTTTCAACGAGGCCCCACTTAGAGTAAGACGATTTGGATGTTGAGCTTTCTTGGGCAAACAGTCCCTGAGGGATGGCGCGGAAGAACCC
The DNA here is from genome assembly GCA_028534135.1 of Potos flavus. NCBI lineage: Eukaryota > Metazoa > Chordata > Mammalia > Carnivora > Procyonidae > Potos > Potos flavus. Next base: position 39,017,393 of record CM052891.1, on the reverse strand, counting down.
CGACTCTGGTCCACCTTCCGATCGGCGCCCCGAGCACCCCCTCTGCTGGGCCCCCAAGCACGCTACATGGAGAAGCAAGAGAAATGAACCTGGTTTCCAAAAATGAAGTTCAGAAAATCATACACACTCCTACATTTCACCTTCTAAATTAAGCCGGTGTTCTCCATTAACTTCCCACCGGGGACCGAGAGAAAACTGTTCCAAAACTGCAAACTAAATTTAAAGTTAGAGGGGAAAGAAAAAAAAAAAAAGATTCGCCAAGCCCAAATGTCTGAAGTAGCTTTGCCACCAACTTTTTAAGTAGACGTAAAGTGACTACTTTTTCGAGAGCTCACCTTGTCAGCCCAGGAGTCCAAGGGTTCAAATGGGAGCATATAAAAATTCAGGGATTAGTTAAAAGCAGATTCTACTATTAAGACAGTTCTAGCAAGATGAGGGGTGCAATCCACTAAAATTTGGGGGCTAGAGGTTGGCTGCAAGCAACAGAAGCCAGGACGGGCTGACGTGAGCACAGAGGAATTCACTGGAGGGATATCCCATAGCTCAGAACCGATGGCAAGGCTGAAGGTGCTGATGTGGAAAAAAAAAACAGGAACTCTAGTAGCCACAAGAGGCGGGGCCTCAAAGTCTCTTCAGCTCCGCTGCAAAGTCATTGGCTTGATTATTTTCCCTAATTGCTTTACTCGGCACAAGTGTCAGATCCCAGAATGGCACCCCAGCCGACCCGGCCTGGCCCGGCATGGGCCCAGATTCCACTCCTTGACCTGGGTGATGACTACATGGCGGCGTACATGCTCAAAAATTACTCAAGCAGGGCGCCTGGGTGGCTCAGTGGGTTAAAGCCTCTGCCTTCGACTCAGGTCATGATCTCAGGGTCCTGGGATCAAGCCCTGCATCGGGCTCTCTGCTCAGCAGGGAGCCTGCTTCCCCCTCTCTCTGCTCTGCCTCTCTGCCTACGTGTGATCTCCCTCTCTGTCAAATAAATAAATAAAATTTAAAAAATAAAATTACTCAAGCAGTATACTTAGGATGTGAGTAGTTTTCTGAATGGATCTTATGCTTTAAAAAAAAAAAAAAAAAAGACAGAAAGAAAGAAAGTTAGGCCTAACCTATGACCCAGCGATTCCACTCCCAGCAGAAGTAAAACATGTAAGAGAAATAATATATATAAGAGACCTGAAAACATATGTCAACAAACTCAGGGCCGCTCTGTTTACAACAGCCAAAAACTAAAAACAGCCCAGGGGCCTATCGCTAGACGAATGGGTAAGTAAATGGTTCATATTCATACAATGGAACACAACAGCAATAAAAAGAAAGCAGCTACTGATACACACACCAAAGATAAGTATCAAGACATTATGTCAAGTGAGAGAGGAAGAAGCCTTTGACAAGGGGCGCCTGGGAGGCTCAGACGTTTAACGTCTGCCTTTGGCTCGGGTCATGATCCCAGGGTCCTGGGATTGAGCCCCGTATCGTATCGGGCTCTCTGCTCAGCAGGGAGCCTGCTTCTCCCGCTCCCGCTCCCCTGCTTGTGTTCCCTCTCTCACTGTTTCTCTCTCAAATAAATAAAATCTTTAAAACAAAAAGAAGCATTTGACAAAAGAGTACATACTGTATGATTCCATTCATAGGAAGTTCTAGCACAGGCAAAACTGGTCCACGGTGAAAACAAATCCAAATAGTGGTTGATTCTGAGGGAGTCCCCCTCCCTCCCTCTCAAAAAAGATACATAAATTAAAAATAAATAAAATACGTTAAAAAAAGAAAAGATGCGATTAAGATGGTGAAAAAGCCAGCCACAAGCTGGGAGAAGTGTTTATAACACATAATAAACAAAGAATTAGTACCAGAATGTGAATGTGGAAGGATTACTTATGAATCCAGTAAAAATCTCTTTTTTTTTTTGATCAGTGATAATCCAGTAGGGCACCACCTGGAGGAGGGGGAGGGAAGGGACAAAAACTCAAATAAGAAAGAAATAGATAAAGAAAGGTACAGGTGCATAAATGAGGAAACACAAATCGCTCATAAATATGTTCAGCGTTAGCAGTAATCATCAAAATGCCAATTTTTAAAAAGATTTTATTATTATTATTTTTTTTTTAGAGAGAGAGAAAGCACGAGTGGGGGGAGTGGTTAGGGGCAGAGGGAGAGGGGGACAGAACCTCAAGCAGGCTCCAGGCCCAGGGTGGAGCTCAACTGGGGCTCCACCTCACAGCCTGAGCTGAAATCAAGAGTCAGATGCTTAACTGACTGAGCCACCCAGGTGCCCCAAGATTTTATTTTTTTTTTAGTAATCTCTATACCCAATGTGGGGCTCGAACTCACAACCCCAAGATCAAGAGTCACACGCTCCACCAAGCGAGCCAGCCCTTGAAATGCCAGTTTAAACCACAGGAAGATACCAGTTCCTACTCACCAGACCAACAAAAAGGAGGAGAGTGGATGATACCAAGTATTGGTGAAGATGCAGAGCAACCGACACTGGTCCAGGGCTTCAGGGACGCGCGTGGCTTCAGAAGAACAGGAGGTGAAAGTGCACACAGGCCTATGACCTTGTACTTCTACTCCCAAGTACACATCCTAGAGGAATTTACACATAGAGAGGATGTTGGTAAAGAAAAGCAGAAACAACCTAAATGCCCATCAACAAGTGGCAGGGAGAAATAAACTGGGCACTGGCTACATGCAACAGCAGGATAAACGGCAACAACATGTACACACATATAACAATTTAAAAACAAATCTGGCCTGAGTCCATCGGCAAAACTGTGAAAGCGTACAAAAATCCAACAACGTATTGTTTAAGGATATAAACCCGTATGGCAAAGCTATAAAGCACAAAAGGTTCATAATTATAACAAAATCCAGGTTAGTGCGTCCCCTGGGGGTGGGGAAAGAGGGAGAGCCATTTAAGGAGAGGTATAAAAGCAATTCTAAAGGGCTAGTGGTGCTCTATTTCTTAAGTAAGCTAGGCAGATGTCTGTTTTATTATTCTCTTTTAAACTGTACATGTATGTTTTATATGCTCTTATATACATACAAGTCAGTACTTCTTATATTCCAACATATCCAATTGAAAATAAATGTTTAAAAAAAAAAAAAAATCCCGGGGCACCTGAGTGGCTCAGTTGGTTAAGAGTCTGCCTTTGGCTCAGGTCATGATCTCGGAGTCCTGGGATCGAGTCCTGCGTCGGGCTCCCTGCTCAGTGCGGAGCCTGCTTCTCCCTCTCCCTCTGTCCCTACCTCCTGCTCATGCTCGCTCTCCCTGTCTCTCTCGATCTCTCTCTCAAATAAATATAATCTTTATTAATTTATTTATTAAGATTGTATTTATTTGACAGAGTGACACAGCGAGAGAGGGGACACAAGCAGAGGTAGTGGGAGAGGGAGAAGCAGGCCTCCCGGTGAGCAGGAAGTCCAATGCAGGGCTCGATCCCAGGACCCTAGGATCATGACCCGAGCCATGACCCGAAGGCAGATGCTTAATGACTGAGGCACCCAGGTGCCCCTAAATATAATCTTAAAAAATATTTTAAAAAATAGGGGTGCCTAGGTGGCTCGGTCAGTCCGACTCTTGATTTTGGATCAGGTCATGATCTCAGGGTTGTGGGACCAAGCCCCATGTCAGCTCCATACTCAGTGGGGAGTCTGCTTGAGATTCTCTCCCTCTGCCCTTCGCCTTTCTTGCACACTTGTGAGTGCATGTGCACGCTCTCTCTCAAATAAATCTTTAAAAAAATAATAAACATAAAAATAATTTAAAAACTGTGAACTAAGAAAAAAGTGTGTTACATATATGTCAGTCATCATTCTTATGAATAAGCAAACATGTTAAATAAAATCCAGATTATAAAATCATTTATATGGAATGATCTCAATTTTTAAACAGTTAAACAACAGTTATCTCTGGGGGATGAGAATCAATGGCTTTTTATTTTCTTGCGTTCCTGTGTATTTTCTAAATCTCCACGGGGAATGTGAGTTATTTTTATAATTCCAAAGACCGTTATTGTGAAGAAGTGTTAGGTCGTGCTCAAGGCATATCAGGGCGGAGGGTCCTATTCTGCAAAACTTTGGGGGGATGGCTTTGAGCCGGGTACCCAGCACAGTCTGGGATCTGGAATGCGTGATTCCTGGGACCCTACAGACTCCACAAGGAACCCCTTTAAGAGAGTTTTTCTCCCAGAGCAGGAGGGCATGACCAGGATCTTGCACCAGTGAAAATCCCAGCCTACAGAAAAGGGAAGACTGATTTGAGACAGCTCCAAAGGAGGACAGATTCAGAGGCAGAACAACAAAGAGGCAGATCTCAGTTCAAAAAAAGGAAGAATTTCTACCTACTCAAGCCCCTTAAAAGCCAAGCACTAAACAGCGAGCATGTCACAGTACATTGGTGCTCGGAGACGCGTTGAGGAAAGTCTTCTTCTATCATGAAGAAGTATTAACCTCTAATTATATAAGTACTTTTCCTTGTATGTGTTTAAACAGATTATATACTTAAAATGAGTGAATTATCTGAGGCATATGAATTCATTTATCAATTTAATTATAGTTTTAAAAATTTTAAATATCACAGAGAAGGATAAATTTCCTTTTGATCATCCCCGCCCCCACACACATACAATTCTGGTCCCATTCTCCCTTCCCTGGAGACAACATCTATTATCGTAAGTTTGGAATGTATTTTTCTAGACCATTTTATATGCTTTTACATATAGATCTGCGCTACATGTATGTGTACTCATATAAAGGACTGTGTATATATTTCTACAAATAGCATCATTATCTATTCATCACTTTGAAACTTGCTTTCTTCCTCCTACAATCTTAGAAATCCATCTATATTGTTTTATATACATATATACACATATTCGTACATATATATAGTTTTGTTTTGGGGGAGGCAGGGAAAAGGGGGAGAGAGAGAATCTTAAGCAGGCTCCATGCCCGAAGTGGATCCTAACCTGGAGCTTGATTTCACAACCCTAAAAGATCATGACCTTGGCTGAAATCAAGAGTTGGATGCTTAACTGACTAAGCTACCCAGGGGCCCTTCATCTATATTGTTATATAATAAGATCTAATTCTTTTTCTTTTTTTAAAAAAGATTTTAGGGGCACCGGGGTGGCTCAGTTGGTTGAGGAACTGCCTTCGGCTCAGGTCATGATCTTAGAGTCCCAGGATCGAGTCCCTCATTGGGCTCCCTGCTCAGCGGGGAGTCTGCTTCTCCCTCTGAGCCTACCCCCTCTTGTGCTCTCTCTCATTCTCTCTCTTTCAAATAAATAAATTCTTTAAAAAAAAAATAAATTAAAAAAATAAATTAAAAACATTTATTTGAGAGAGAGAAAGAGAGAGATAGAGAGCACAAGCAGGGGGAGGGGCAGAAGGGGAGGGAGAAACAGACTTCCCGCTGAGCAGGGAGGCCGAGCGCCCTGAGATCATGACCGGAGCTGAAAGAAGATGCTTAACTAAGATACCCAGGTGCCTCTAACTACTTCTTTTTCACAGCTGCACAGTATTCCTGGGTATGAGCATTTGAGTTTCTTTAGCCGTTCCACCACCAGTGAATGTTCAGACTGTACAATATTTTGCGTCTCCAAACTGCCATGAAGACTGTTCCAGAACTTTCCACTGGGTGTGCCAGTGCACACATGCCAGGGTTTCCTTAGGGCAGATCCTGAGAAACAGAATCCCTAGGTCATAGGGCAGATGCATTTCTTATTTTAACAAATCAATGTCCACGTGACATTCCTTTCTAAGCCTCAGATCCCACGGCTTGGTCAACCTGGTCCCCGTGAAATTTCCTCTGGCTGGTTTTGGCCCCGCAGGTTGGTCTCCCTGGCATATTCCGTGTCCTGGCTTTGTCCCATGGCTCGTCCTTCCTATTCACATTATCACCCAACAATGAGATGGGCTGCCCTGCTCACTTCCAAGCACAGGCTAATCGGCCCCCCTCCCAGCTACTCATACCTGGTACCATATGATTCCATTTATATAAAGCGCAAAATAGGCAAAACAAATAGGTGTTGGAAGTCAGTGTCGTAGGTTCCTGGTGGCATGAGGAAGGCTCCTGGGAGGCTGGTAATGGTTTGTTTTCTTTATCTGGGTGTTGGTCACATAGGTGTGTTCACATTGTGAAAATTCATCAATTTTGTTACGTGTACTTCTCTGTATGTGTGTCATACTTCAAGATTTAGCAACAGGATGCCTGGGTGGCTCAGTGGGTCAAGCATCTGCCTTTGGCTCAGGTCATGATCCCAGGGTCCTGGGATCGAGTCCCTCATTGGGCTCCTTGCTCAGCACAGAGCCTGCTTCTCCCTCTGCCTGCCGCACCCCTGCTTGTGCACTTGCTCTGACAAATAATAAAAAAAAAAAAAAAAAAAGATTTAGCAAAACCAGAATAAAGGCAGCAGTAATCCTAGACCCAAGCCATGAATACAGACATGCCGTCCCTTTGACTTCACTCTACCTGGAACCTTGGACTTCTGCTGACAGTTGAGAGGTGACACAAGGCTGGGTGCCCAGGTTCTGGGGGGCCAGCTCTGGGGATGTGGAAGCAGGGCCAGATAAGCTCTAGTTTCCTCCCGTCCCCCTCCACTCTATTGGGTTTGGGGAGCGCTTGCTAAGCTAGGATGTGGCTGCTGGGGAATCGGCCAAGTCAGTGCAACGGCCCTTTTCTTGCTGCTGTGATGCCTGGGGACAATAGAGGTGCCGTGCATTCCTTTCTGTGGGCTGTGGGGTGTCAGGTGGGCCTGGAGAAATTGGAGAATCTGGCTGGTGCTATAGCCCTCATCACAGACATCCTCGCCCCTCTGATAGCCAGGCCAGCCTGGAAAGTGAGCGGCATTCACTGGGAGAGCATCTCCTTTCCTACGGAGCTACGTGCTGCTAAAAATACCAGAGCACCTTATGTAAGACCACAGTTACACGGTGAGCACCTTATGTAAAAGCACTCCGTACGCCACAGCAGCCCAACAGCTGGGAGACCCCGTGACAGTCGTGGGCATCGTCATGAAGTTACGGCATGTCTGCCTGGCAAGGAGGGTGAGCGCATGCCTGCAACGTGTTGGTGCTTTTCGTCTTAGATCTGGCCATCCGAGCAGCTGGGACGATGCCGGGGTTTATAAAGTGGCCCCTTGCTTGGCGCCCACCCCCTTCTCATTCGCCGAGGATACATCCTGATTCCCAGAAATGCAGCGTCTTGTATATTTAGAAGGGCTTCCTCCCCATCCAAGAGTCCCCTCACGGAGTAGCTGGGAGGGGGGCCGATTGGCCTGTGCTTGGAAGTGAGCAGGGCAGCTGATCTCATTGTTGGGTGATAATGTGAATAGGAAGGACGAGCCATGGGACAATGCCAGGACACGGAATATGCCAGGGAGACCAACCTGCGGGGCCAAAACCAACCAGAGGAAATTTCACGGGGACCAGGTTGACCAAGCCGTGGGATCTGAGACTTAGAAAGGAATGTCACGTGGACATTGATTTGTTAAAATAAGAAATGCATCTGCCCTATGACCTAGGGATTCTGTTTCTCAGGATCTGCCCTAAGGAAACCCCGGCACGTGTGCACAGGTGGAAAGTTCTGGAACAGTCTTCACGGCAGTTTGGAGACGTGAAATACTGTATAGTCTGAACATTCACTGGTGGGGGAACAGCTAAAGAAAATCATACGGTTTGTGTGACACATCCATGTTCTGTGTGCCTGTAAACTCACTGTAGTCGAGTGTTCTACCATGTGTATTCCCCCCAACTTATTTGTCCATCCTACTGCCTTTGGGTGATTTCCAGTGTTTTGGCGATTACAAATAGTGCGGCTATAAACACTCGAGTACATGCCTTTTCACCACAGCCTTTGCCCTTAAGACATAAAAAGTGGTAAACTGAAGGGGCGCCTGGGTGGCTCAGATGGTTGGGTGTCTGCCTTCCGCTCAGGTCGTGATCCCAGTGTCCTTGGATCGAGCCCCACGTCAGGCTCCCGACTCAGCGGGGAGTCTGCTTCTCCCTCTACCCTTCACCCCTACTCGTGCACACTCTCTCTCTCTCTCTCTCAAATGAAGAAATAAAATCTTTTCTAAAAAATGGTAAACTGAGGGGTGCCTGGGTGGCTCAGTGGTTTAAAGCCTCTGCCTTTGGCTCAGGTCATGATCTCAGGGTCCTGGGATCGAGCCCCGCATCGGGCTCTCTGCTCAGCGGGGAGCCTGCTTCCCCACTTCTCTCTGCCTGCCTCTCTGCCTACTTGTGATCTCTCTCCTCTCTGTCAAATAAATAAACAAAAATCTTAAAAAAAAAAAAATTACCGAGATTTAAAAATGAATAAATAAATAAAATAAAAACCGGTAAACTGAAATAAATAAATAAATAAATAAATAAATAAATAAATAAATAAAAAGTTGAAAACCACCGCTTTAAGCCTCAAGCTTGAGAAAGCCAACCTACCCTACCTACCTCACCAATTTACCCTTTCGGTCTTTACACACAGTCCTTCCACGCGCTACACCAAGTACAGGGCACTGGCCACAGGTGCCACACTTCCTAGGACCACTGCTATGTGCTCTCGGGCAAGCGCTTCGCTTCTCGACACATCAATTTCCTTACCTATAAAATGGGGATAATAATAGGACTTTGCCCTTCACTCGGATGAGGATGAAATAAGGGAACAGCGTCTCAGTCAATGTCAGGAGCTCCGACCA
>CM052891.1:38959786-39008197 GCA_028534135.1 Potos flavus | reverse complement strand
GGCTCCCCACTGAGCTCGGGACTCGATCTTAGGACCCTGGGATCATGACCTGAGCCAAAGGCAGACACTTAACCGACTGAGCCACCCCGGTGCCCCATCTTTCATGAAGTTTAAAGCAAAGCAGGATAGAACAAAATACAACGCTATACAGGTGATGCTGACAGGCCTTCTCTGGGGACCCGGAGGGGGTCCTGCAGGACCAGCCAATAGGGTCCCTGGCTGTGCACAGGATAGAAATCAAAAGTGTGCCAACAGGAGGTAAATGCGGAGTTCACTGAAGGTGTAGAGAGAATGCAAGTGTGGTGGGAGACCCAAAGGAAAGGAGGGAGTCTCGTCTTTGTTTGGGGTCTGGGGATCTTTACCTAGCATGGTCGCCTGATGTACATGTCCTCTCAGGCATCCAGGAACTGGTCAGAACAAAGATGAGGGCCTAGGTGTTGTTCCTTAGAGCCGGGGGGACCTGGGGTCCAGATGTCTAGTACTGGTGCTCTGAATTACACATATGATAGCTTTTTCCCTGTCATTGACACCTGGTCCTTCCTTAGATCTTATCTACCCTAAGGAAATCACTAACTCCTTGTCCCTTATAAAAAAGCGAGGGTGCAGGTCCTAGCAGGAACAGAAGCAGGAAAAGGAGCAAAAAGCAGGTTTCCCTATCTCATAGGCATGAGGGACTAGGTTAAAGGGTTTTCAAAAACTCACTTAATCCTCTCCACAACTCTAGGATGTAAGTACTCATTATGGTAACTATTCAAAAGATGAGAAAACTGACAAACAGAAAGGTTAAGTATCACCCCAGGTCACACAGTAAATAAACAGCGGAGCTAGGATTGCAATCCCAGCAGTCTGGTTCCAGAGCCCCTACAAGTAACCGGCACAAGACGTAGCCAGCCAGGGTGGGCCACGTGGGTGCCCCCCAAGCCCTCGGCCCCAGGCCTTGGGTCAGCCCAAACAGTTCTCCAAGCTCCTGGCATTTTCTCTGCCGTTTCCCCCTCTGGAACCCCAGCTCCTGCGGGGTCTGGGTTCAGCTCTGAAGATGGGTTTTTAAAATGCTAAGAACAAGGGGCACCTGGCTGGCTCAGTCAGTAAAGTGTGTGACTCTTGATCTCAGGGTCGTGAGTTCAAGCCCCACTTTGGGTGTAGAGAGTATTTAATAATGCTAAAACCAGGAGATGGGAGGATCAGTCTTTCCATCAATGGCAGACCCCACTCTTCTCTGTGCTGTATCTGTCTGCCCTGGTGGCTAAACATGACCAGGAAGTCACTCAGCCTGGTAGAAGGTGAAAAGGAAGTGCAAAGGTAAAGCTGCGGTCTATGGGGAAGGGGGATGGAGTGGGTCGGGAATGGGGTGGTGGGGGAAGGTAGAAGACAAAAATCGGGATGAGGCCACTCAGGCTGTCACAACAAAGTACGACAGACTGCAAGGGGTTAAACAACAGAAACTTATTTCTCACATTTATTGAGGGCCAAAGTCCAAGACCAGGGTGCTGACAGGAGTGGTTTCTTCCAAGGCGTCTCTCCTTACCTTGTAGACAGCCTTCTTCTCGATGTGTCCTCACCTGGTTGTCCCTCTGTGCTAGTCTGTGTCCTAATTATAATGATACCAGTCGCATTGAACTAGGGCCCACTCTAATATCCTCATTTTCCTTCATTACCGCCTTAAAGATCCTCTCTCTAAATACAGTCACATTCTGAGGTACTGGGGGTTTGGATTTCAACCTATGAATGGAGGTGACACAGTTTAGCGGATAATAAGATCCTAAGGAAATGAAATGTACAGGCTGGAGTTGTGTGAAGTTTTGAATCACTTAGAAAACATTTAGACACGGGAGCCTGCCGGGCTGGCTTACTCAGAAGGGCGTGCAACTCTTGATCTCGGGGTTGTGAGTTCGAGCCCCATGTTGGGTGTAGAGATTACTTAAGTAAATGAATAAAAAGAAAAACTTAAAAATATATTTTAGACCTGCCCAAAGGTATAAGGAACAATATAAAATATACATATATGGGGATGCCTGGGTGGTTCCGCTGGCTGAGCATCTGACTCTTGGTTTCAGCTCAGGGTCTTGAGATCGAGCCCCGCATTTGCTCCTCAATGGGTGTGGAGCCCGCTTGATTCTCTCTCTCCCTCTGCCTCTCCCCCTAATTCCCTCTCTAAAAACAAAATAAATAAGTTATGTATACAAACACATACACACACATGCACAATGTACCTGCTGCTCAGCTTAAGAAATGAAATGTTTTGGGGCGGCTGGGTGGCTCAGTCAGTAGAGTATGTGATTCTTTTTTTTTTTTTTTTAAGATTATTTATTTATTTATTTGACAGAGAGAGAGATCACAAGCAGGCAGAGAGAGAGGAGGAAGCAGGCTCCCTGCTGAGCAAAGAGCCTGATGCGGGGCTTGATCCCAGGACCCTGAGACCATGACCTGAGCCGAAGGCAGAGGCCCAACCCACTGAGCTACCCAGGCGGCCCGAGTATGTGATTCTTGATCATGATCAAGATCTCGGTCATGAGTTTCAGCCCCACATTGGATGTGGAGACTACTTATAAAAGAATTTAAAATTTTTTAAAAATGAAATGTTTCCAATACAGTGGAAGCGCCTTGTATAACCTTTCTGGTCATGATCACCTCCCAACCTCCAGACGTAACCTTTTCTAGAATTTAGTGTTTCTGGTTTCCCTGCATTTCTTTATACTTCTACTATATACCTGTGCATCTTAAAATGAAATATAATGTTGGTTTTTTGTGCACTAAACTTTATGTAAATGGTAACATTCTCTATGCTCTTTTATTTATTTATCTTTAAAAGATTTTATTGATGTATTTGAGAGAGAGAGTGAGCAAAGCAGGGGGAGGGGGAGGGAGAGAAGGAGAAGCAGACACCCTGCTGAGCAGGGAGCCCGATGCGGGGCTCAATCCCAGGACTCTGAGATCATGACCTGAGCCGAAGGCAGACACTTACCTCACTGAGCCACCCAGGCACCCCATAACAGCTCAGTTTCTAAAACTTGAATGAACTCATTTTATTATTTATAGATTTTTATTTATTTATTTTCTTTTGGAGAGGGGGGAGGGGCAGAAGGAGAGAGAGAAAGAATATCAAGCAGACTTCCTGCTGAGCACAGAGCCTGACTTGGGGCTCGATCCCAGGACCCTGAGATCATGACTTGAGCTGAAGGCGGACGCTTAACCCACTGAGCCCCCCAGGCGCCCCTACAATTAACCATTTTAAAGTGTACGGCACAGGGCATTTACTGTGTTCACAGTGTTGTGCAATCACCACTTCTTTCTAATTTCAAATTTTTTCATCACACTAAAAGAAACCCACACATCTGTTAAGTAATTACTTCCTGTTTCCCCCTTCTTCCCACCCACCCGGCAACCACTAATCTACGTTCTACTATAGAGTTGCTTATCTGTATTTGGCAACTTTTTTGCTCAACATCTACATGGTCCCATTTGACCATAGCTTGTTTGCTTTTCATTCCCATAAAATAAAATCAATTCCACCATGGGACTCAACCACATTTTTTAAATTCTTACTCTTAAAAAATCTGTTTAAATAATAAAGTAAAATAAAATTCTTATTCCTACTGATGAATTTATGGAACTTAAAAAAAATCATTTTAAAAATAAGTATTATATGCATTGGGCAACAAAGTCAAGCATCACAAAAGAAGATAAAGTGAAAACAGCCTCTCCCTTCCTCTCAAAGAAACGACCATTTTACCTGATTCTTATATATCCTTTTAGCACTTTGCCAGGCATATATATATATATATATATATATATGCATGTGTGTATACATATGGTTTTTTTTTTTTTAAGTAAGCTCCATGCCAGCACAGAGCCCAATGCTGGGCCTGAACTCACAATCCTGAGATCAGGACCGGAGCTGAGACCAAGAATCAGATGCTCAACCGACTGAGCCACCCAGGTGCCCTATATATGGGATATACTGTTTACACATGTGTTACTTAATAAGCATTTTTTAAAAATTTATTTATTTTTAGTAATTTTTGCACACAATGTGGGGCTCAAACCCACGACCCCAAGACCAAGAGTCGCACGCTCCTCCGACTGAGCCAGCCAGGTGCCCCTAATAAGTATTTATTTGAGTGCTTGTCGTATGTCAAGCACTGCTTTAAGTGTTGGAGGTACAGCAGTGAACAAAACAAAGTTTCCAGCTTATATTCAAGCAGAGATAGACAGAGGAGGCACAGACAACTAGATGGAGATGTCAAAGGATGGTAAGTGCTCTGGAGAAAACTAGAGGACAGTCAGGGAGAGTAGTCCAGAAAGGCTTCTCATAAAGTAATATTTGAACTGTACCTATTCTCCAAGGTTTGGTAGCTAGGACCTGTGAATTGAACTGATAGAAGACAGATTTACAAGAGAATAGAAGTTTTAATTACCTTACACCAGAGCTTAGGAGAAAAAGGTGTGGTCAAGGAGGGGGGCCAGGTGCTTGAGGCTTGTATACTACCTTAGGCTAAACAAAAGAAAAGGGATTTGGGGCTTCTAGGTGGCAAGGGAATAGGGAAGGTGACCAGGGGAAGTAATGTAAGCAAGGGTTGCCTATTAAGGTTTGTTATGCAGATTTAAGTCAGTGACTTCTTGAATTAAGAGTTCACTTCTTCTGGTAAAGGAGAGGGAGACATCTCTACAAATGTAAATTTCATTTATAAATGTCAATTTCCTTTACAAGAGCTTTTTAGAGCTTTTCCTGTGTCTGCTAGTTCTCGGTGGCCTTTAGCTCAAAATAAACCATATTCCAAAGAGGTATATTTTGGGGTGGCATATTCTGGTACCCTTTAGAATGAAGGCAGGACATCTAGAGCAAGAGTGTTCTGGGGGCAGCAAGCATAAAGACGGGAGCTGAGCTGTCACAATATGTTGAAGAAGCAGCAAGCTCAGTGGGGCTGGAGGGAAGTGAGGGAGGGGGTAGCAGGTGTTAGCAAACCATTTACACTGCTCTGCACTATTCTCCTCCATGAGCACTTTCTTGGCCTCTGTCCCGAATCAGTCTAAATCAAGCTGCCTTGTTCTGTTTCAGAAGCTGCCAGGGACTCCACCATATGGATATGGTGCAATTTATTTAACTGGTTGTAGGGTTTTCCTTTAACTTTTTTTTTTAAGGTAACATGAGGTATGAAGTGTATATAAAAGAAAACCGCAGGCCCAAAATGGCATCACTTAGGCCAAGTCAGCTAACCAAGACTTCATACCTAACCTAACTGCAGTTTCAAACCCCCAGGAATGTAACCTTTAACTGTAACCAGTTAACATGGAATTACCTGGTCAATACTAGGATATTGATAGAACCCTTCCACTCCCCTTAGGAGGGCAATCTTGACTAAACAATGTATTCCTTGCTAATAATTTCCTTCCTTCCTCTCTCCCTCCTCCCACCCTTCCTTTTTTCCTTCTTTCCTTCCCTCCTTCCTTCCCACCTTCCTTCCTTCCTCCCTTCCTTTTTCCCCTCTCTCTGTCTTTAAAACCTTCCTTTTGTTTGGCTCAGCAGAGCATCTCTCCACTTGGTAGATATCAGGATGCTGTTCAATTCACGAATAGATTGATAAGGCCAATTAGACCTTCAAATTTATTCAGTTGAATGTTTGTTATTTAACAAGTGAAAATCAGGAAGCAGTTGGAGTGGGTAATAAAAGCAGGAAAGATAAAGAACAGACCTGCTTTTAACAGTTGCAAAGCCCGGGGCAAGAGTAGAAACAGAGGCCCACATACCATATGTCTAAATATTAAAAGTTATAAATTAAATTGACGTACTGTTAAATAAAATATGTACTATTTCCCACCTTGACAACAGACCTTCATAACAATCTGGAAGACTAGATTTTAATTTAAAATTTCAGTGCCTTTGGGGTTCTGCACCCAGCCCATGGCTTGCCACCGCTCTTCCCATTTCCAGCTCCATCCTGCACTGACAAGTCCTTGAATGGATAGGTCTGGACACCTCAGTCTGCCTATTGAGTTGCCATCCATGCTGCCCTTGACCCAGGGCTACTCGGGAGGATGGACTCAGGAAAGAGGCCCAGACAGGCCCTACAAAGGGGCTGGGGTCATTTGGGCAATGAAATCCAAGATGCTAGGGACTCAGATTGTGGGTTAAAGGATGGGGGAGAGGGACTAGGTGAGCAGGACCACTCGATTCCACAGACTTCCTGTCCCTTACGGGGGGAGAGAACTGGAGGAGAGTCAGAGTGGGGTCCTGTGAAGCACAAGACCCAGGGCGGGGTCTCCCCTTGCCCAAGTCTAAGGCCAGTGCTGCTGAACAGTGGAAACTGCCTGGTGCCCTTGGGAAAGAAACCGATAGCATGAAGATGGTGGGCAGAACAGAGCAGGGAGCAGGAGCCAGCAGCCCAGCACCCCGCAGGCACCCAGGCTGAGCAGGTAGCAGGAAGGGGTAAAGTCGCAAGCTCTCCAAGGCAGGCCCACATCAAGCTCTGGCCAAAAGGAAAACTTGATTCTTATAAAGAAACCTCAGCTTTTACCTGCTCAAAACAATACCAGCCACTAAGACCACAAGGACAAAGTAGAAACATGGAAGATGCAACAATTATAAAAATACTATCATCTCTTCTGTTGCTGGGTGAACATCATGATAAAATTGACTGCTTTCCTGTAAGAGATGTAGAACTAGGAATGTGGGTTTTGTCACCACCAAGACTCCAAGACCTGACATTTACCGCCCAGCCGCATGTACCCATTCACCTTTGTTTCCTCAAGTTCTTTCCAGCTTTCATTTTTTTTTTAAGCAAACTCACCTGCAACGTGGGGCTAGAACTCACAACCCCAAGATCAAGAACTGAACCTCATTAATGTAACATACAACGTACGCGCACTTAGGCACATTTCCTTAAGACCCATGTGTGACCTGATGCCCACCTCTACAAACAATGACAAAACTCCTCTTTCTGAATATTGACCCTAACCCCAAATAAAAGAGACCCACTTACCCTTGCTTGGGGAGTCACAGCATTGCAAGTTATAGCTTTGGAAGTCATTCCCCGTGATCTCCTTATTTGCCGCAAATAAAGTTTCTTCTGGCTGACACTCCACCTGCTGTAGTCTCTACCTGGAACTCACCAAGGAGGGAACTCACATTAGTTGAGTTGCAATTTCAGGCCTGACTTGGTGGCTAATTAACACAGAGAGCCTGAGCAAGTCACTTTGCATCTCTCTGATTCTTCATCCATCAAATTGGGATATACTTCCCCAATCTCTATTTGCAAGAGATTTTTATGATTATTCAAAACTGCCTTCCGGACGCCTGGGTGTCTCAGTCAGCTAAGCATCTGCCTTTGGCTCAGGTCATGATCCCGGGGTCCTGGGATGGAGTCCTGCATCGGGCTCCTTGCTCAGCGTGGAGTTTGCTTCTCCCTCTCCCTCTCCCCCTCACTCCTGCTCATGCTCTCTCTCACTCGCTCTATGAAATAAATAAAATCTTTAAAAAAAAAATGCAAACCCCAAAATACCAAAAATGCATTCCTGGGGTTCTGGGGGGCTCAGTCGGTTAAGCATCCGACTCTTGATTTTGGCTCGGATCATGATCTCAGGGTTATGGGACTGAGCCCTGTATTGAGCTCCCCACTCATCAGGGAATCTGTCTGTCCTTCTTCCTCTGCTCCTCCCCCCACTCACACTCCTCTCTCTGTCTGTCTCTCTCTCTCTCAAATAAATGAATAAATAAACTCTTTTTAAAATAATGTATTCCTTTGCTGGATGTGAATTTTCTCTTTCAAAGCTGACGGGCTGGCTCAGCATAACCTCAATGGAACCTTCACGAAAATCAGGAATAGAAATGTGGGCAAGCCATTTCCTGCCAGATGAGCACCCAGGCAAGAAGGACCAGCTGAGAGGGAAGACATGCCAGCCTTTCTTGGAAAGGGAGAAAAGATAGCCTTTCCAAGCACCTGTCTGCAAGCACCAGGGGGAGTAGGGCAGTGTACCTGGAAAGTAAACCCTGACATCACTTCTAGCAGGTGGTCATTTGCACAAAGGATCTCTGTCATTTACATTTCACTTAGCTCCTAGGGATAAAAGCAGACAGGCAAGGGGCAGATTCCAAGCATTCACCATGTATAGAGTTGTGCTGGACAAAATTGAGATCTTGCCAGTGTCTGAGAGGACTGAGGACACACGTACTGAATAACAGAAGGGTCCCTTACAGAGTAATGTGGCCACACATGCCTGTGTGTGGATCAATACTAATGACTGTCATTACTGAGCAGAAGAGTGCCAAACTTGATAGACCTGATGCAATCACCATCAAAATCCCAGCAGGCTATTTTGAAGAAATAGATAAGATGATTTGAAAATGTATATGGAAAAGCAAAGGCTCTAAAATAGTCAAAACAATCTTCAAAATAAACAGAGCTGGAGGACACAAACTACCTGATACCAACATTTACTACAAAGCTTACAATAACCAGAGGGATGCCTGGGTGGCTCAGTCAGTTAAGTGTCTGCCTTCAGCTCAAGTCGCGATCATAGGGTCCTGGGATGAAGCCCCACGCCGGGCTTCATACTCAGCAGGGAGTCTGGTTCTCCCTCTCCCTCTGCCCCTCCTCACCAACCCCCCAACTGGGCTCTCTCTCTCTCAAATAAATAAATAAAATAAAATTTTAAAAAGCTTACAATAACCAGGACAGTGTGGTATCAGTGGAAGAAGAGAAAAATAGATCGATGCAACAGAATAGAATCCAGAAATGGATTCAGACATATATAGTTAGTTAATTTTCCCAAGAAGTGCCAAGTCAAGTCAATGAGGAAAGGAATGTCTCTCCAATGAAAATTGCTGAAACAACTGGAAATCCATTTGGAAAAAAATGAATCTTGACCCTTATCTGACCCTTATTCACAAAATTAATTTGAGGTGGATCATGGACCTAACCTTAAACCCCAGGACCATAAAGCTTTTGAAGAAAACAGAAGACTATCTTTGTGATTAGGAGTAAGGGAAGACTCCTTGGGCAGGATACAAAAAGGGGGAAAAAAAAACCCAACCTACTAAAATGGCTTCCTCAGAATTTAAAATGTCTGCTTATCAAGAGACACTATGAAGAAAGTAACTGACAAGCTGCAGACCTGGAAAAATATCTTTGCAGCCATAAAACTGAGAAAGGATTTATATCCAAGACATGTAAAGAACTCTTACAAATTGCCACTAAAAATAAAAACATTCCAGTTACAAAATGGGAAAAGATTTCCAACAGACACCTCACAAAGTAAGATATACAAGTGGCCAATAAGCAGTTGAAAAAGTGCTCAACATTGTTAGTCCTCAGGGAAATGGCCTGTACAACCACAGGGAAATACGACTTCATATATACTAGAATGTCTAAAATAAAATTAAAAAAAAAAAAAACAACTGATGTTCCAGTTACTGATTGCTGCGTATTTTGTCACCCGGAAACTTAGAAATGTCAACCATTATAAACATTTTATTATCTCTTACAATTTCTTTGGGTCAAGACCTCAGGAAGGGCTTGGCTGGGAGAGACTGGCCTGGGGGTGAGGGGCGTGGTCTCTCCTGCTGTTGCAGTCAGACTATGGCTGGATGTGGGAAATCGGGAACTGGAGCAGCTGGGGCATCTCGCTCTCTCTCCCTTCACATAGTTTTATGGTCTTGGCATGTGGTCTAGTTTGGCTTCTTCACAGCATGGCAGCCTCGGGGTACTCAGACTTCCTTCCTGGGGGCTCTGGTCTCCAAGGCTAACAAGGATGCTGTTGCATTACGTTTTATGACCCAGCTGAGAAGCGACAGCATCACTTTCACCACATTCCATGGGTTACAAGTGAGTCAATCAAACCCACCTAGATTTAAGGGGAGTGGAATTAAGACTCTGTCTCTTGATGTGGAAGTGGCAAAATTCTCGAAGAGCACGGCGGGATAGGCGCTATTACTGCAGCCGTTTTTGGAAAATACAATCTGTGGTGGATAAACCTGTAAAGAAAAGCAGACAGATCACGCCAGGCCTCGTAAGGTATTGTGACAGGGACCCAATGGAGGGCTTTAAGCAAGAGACTGAAATTAGCCAGCCAATTGTCTTTAAAAGTTCGTGGCAGCAGGTGTATGGATAAAGAATTTGCGAGGAGGGTTTGGACGCAGAGAGACTGGGGGTGGGGGGTGGGGGGAAAGGGTCCAGAAGTTCAAGTGCCATGCATGGCCCTGAGTCGCAGCCTGGGTGAGTGTCGGGGAGGGAGGGTCGCCAGGTTTCCGCCTGTCTAGCTGTTTTACTCACTGAGAACCACGGAGAAGTAAGTTTGTTGGAGACGCGTTGGGCTTGAAAGGCCAGGGTTGACGCTCGAGACTGGAACTCGGGACATACAAATTTAAGGAGACGACCAACAGCATTTTAAAAGGCACAGATGTGAACTTACGTGTCAGGGCAAGTTTTAGAAACTCTCTACTCACTCCTCCCCGACGCACCTCGGACTTTTGCCAAGTTTTCACGCAGGGCGAGATGCGCATGCGCACACCTACAGTCCCAGGCGGCCCCTGGGCGGCAGCTTCCGGATTGCGCACGCGCGGTGTGCGGCGGTCGCCATGGAAACGCGTGGTGCTAGCCGGGCGCTCAGCTCCTGCGGCCGCCGGCTCGGCGGCAGGGGTCTCGGGCGGTCCCTGGCGCAGGTGGCGGCGCGGGGGGCGGATGGACTGCCGCGGTGTAGTGGGGGCGTCGGGGTATGGCGAAGAGGGCGAGGACGATGAGGACGACGAGGAGGAGCGAGAGGGTGGCACTGGGGGCTCTCTGGGGGCCAAACTGCCCCCCATCGCAGGCAACGCCTCAGAACTGAACAAACGGAAGGTGAAGAAGAAAAAGAAGAAGAAGAAGACCAAGGCGTCCGGCAAGGGGGACGGTAAGAGGAGCAGCTAGCGCAGCAGCCTCGGCTTCAGTACCAGAGTTTCTTCTCCGAGGTCACCTGTCCCCACTCCTCACAGAGACCCCCATCCACTTGGGGACCACTTCAGACCAGAGACAGAAACTCGCCAGTCCCAAACAGAGGTCCTCCCGCTCCCCACACATAGCACTTAACACAACACAGTGATGTCCCAGCCCAGCCCATAAAAACCATAAATGTCCACAGAGACCCCAAATCCTGCATGGAGAGTTCTCAATATTCATGGAGACCCTCTACCACACAGAGATCCCCAACATCCCCAGCATTATTCCCGCAGAGCCTCCCAGCTCCACACAGCAACTCAGCTTTGCACGGACATCCTCCCAGTTGCCTCATCCCTCAGCTAAAACTCAGAATCTTAAATAACCACACTTTCCGCACAAAAATGTCAAGCCCTCCTACAGAGATCCCCTCAGCTTCACATAGACTTTCCCCAAGCCTAAGATACTAAGACACTGGTGACAAACAGGCACAGAAACACAGGTTTTTGCTTTCTGCCCCATGTGTTAGGGGCCCCTGCCCTCTCGATGTAATGTAGACATACTGTAAATGCATAGAAAGAATCTTTCCTGCCCAGGCTGTCTCCTGTCCTCAACTGCACACACACCATCACACCAGTCACTGCTACATACTCTTGTAATCCCCAGCACTCTCAACAACACCCCCTTATAGCATTATAATCACCAAATGAAACTAAAGTACCGATACCCCATCCAGCACACACATTCCCAGGCGACACACTCAGGTGCATAAACCCCATCCCCCAAACACTTCCTGGATACACGCAACCGCATGCACGAAGGTTCCCGCTCCAGTCTCTCCCATGGACACCTCACATACGTACACACACCGACACCTGCCACAAGCCCACAGAGTGCCAATATCTCACCAAGTTGCTCTCCCAGAACCCTCTGGATTTCTTGACAAAGGCACTGAGCACCCAGTTTATGGAGAGAGAGTGCAACGGTGACATAGAAGGCACCTGCTTGTGAGTGCTAAAGTTTCCGCTTGTGTGGTCCCCTTCTGGGGCTTTGACTGTCAGGGAGGTGGCTCTCACCTCTAGCACGGGGAGTCCTTGGTTCAAGTTTCTGGGCCCTGGTCTGTTGCCTGTAGAGCTGGCACCGCTGGCAAGCTGGAGGCAAGGGGAGTGGCAGCCTTCCCCACGTCATCCTTGTGGTTTGGGAAAGGGAGCAATGGGAAGGTTATAATGACTTCTTCTGGTAGAATCTTCATAGACGGGCAAGAAAAAAGTTCTGGAGTTGAGGTCAAAAAGCCCCACGTGTATCTGCAAAACCAAATTAGGAAACTTACTGTCTTTTTGGCTTAGTTTCTGACTCTGGAAATTATAGTGGCATGTAACTCATATGGTCAGCAGGGGACACCAAATAGTTTTTGAGGAATAGGAAGGCACAGAAATGTCCAGAGAGGATTTTTTTTTTTTCGTATTTTCTCTTTTTTTTGGCAGGGGGGATTTCTGTCTCCCCAAAAGCAGAAGGATGAAGCTGATGAAAGAACCACAGCTTATAGTATTTTATATGAGGGCTTTATAATTCAGAAATGCTAGTAATGTAAAAAAAAAAACTCAGTATAGGCCACACAGCAGAAGTATTTCCTGGCTGGGCATATATTGCTTTCCACAATCAGATTTAGGAAGCTTTTCTGTTGTTCTCCATTTCTCCCATCATAAACAAGTCCAGACTAGGGGCGGAGTCATAGACTCTTCAAACTGGAAGGTACCTGGATATGGAAGATGAATGGCACGGTAGAAAGAACAGGAACAGGGCACTGGGATACAGGCCTGTGTTTGAATCCTGACCCCTGCCTCTCACTATGTGATATTGGTAAGGTAGACTTCTGGAGTTTCAGTTTCCTCACCTGGAAAATAGGGCTGATAACCTTTATCCAAAGGACCCGGCCTATAGTATGTGCTCAGTAAATGGTTTCTCCTTCCGCAAAATAACTTGACAGGAAGCCTAGAGCCAGTGGGTGTGTACGAGGCCCATGGGCTTGGCTCTTTGAGCCCTAGATCAGGAAGGGTCTCCGCCCCCGTACATCTTCGGGGCCTTGGGCATCACACCTGAGCAGGCTGAGGGCAGGCCTGACCACACAGGCTAACACCTTTGATCTGTTAAGCAGATAAACAGCAGAGTCGAGGCCTGAAGAGTCAGCAGGTGTCCTCCTCCTTTCACGACATCTTAAGTCCCAGCAAAGATCATGGCCTCAGGCAAGAGCACAAACAGGACAAAGGTGAAAACAAGCCCATTCCGCCTTACTCCTCCACTGTAAATCTCCCCCATTTCGCTGACATAGAAGAGAACCTCTCCAACCAGATCAACGAAAGCCTGCGTTGGGACGGAGTTCTCGCTGACCCGGAGGCGGAAAAAGAAAGGATTCGCATATATAAGCTGAACCGGAGGAAGCGGTACCGGATTTTGGCCCTCAAGGGCTTCAACTCTGACCTGGGTGGCGAGGAGAGCCCCGAGAACCTTCTGTGCCTCTGCGATAAAGACAGCAGCACGGACGGCAGGCAGCCCGCCCCGAAAGCCGACCGGCCCAGCCACTGCCTTGAAGGAAGCCTCGCTCCCAAGCTGCTGCCCTCTGACCTGGCTGCCGCTCTACCGGAGTGAAAATCCAGCCCGGCGCTTTAGCCGCACCACCAGCTTTTGTGTTACCAAAGAATAATAATAAAAGGAAATTAGACCGTCTGAAGGAAGCAGATGTCTGGTGCGTCGATGAGGTCAGCTCTCCTTCCACCAGGGTGCCTTTCGTGGCCGGGGGAAGGCACAGTTCCGGAACAGAAGCCATGTAACTAATGGACAAAGCTCTTTCTGAATTTCTTTTTTCTTAGATAATTTGGCATCTCTTTGTTATTTAATTTCTCATCACAGACGTCTGTAATCTTCTCTAAAAGAGAAAGTGCGTAGATTATATCAATTCTAAATCTTAAGCTAATTTAATGGGTAAAACTCCTCACACAGCATGCTTCTCTAGGCCCAAGGAAAATGCCCCACATATCCGGGAAGCTTTTTTTTTTTTAATTACATATACTCCCTGCCCTTATGTGGTCTTCAAAATAACTGAGTTCCAGAACTCCATCCGTGGGAGATAATTATGAGAAGTCTCAAAAGGAGTATTGCTTCTCTTCTAAATATGGTCCTCCCAGGGAGCAAATTGGTGGTTGCCAGAGGGGAAGAGGGTTGGCGGTGGGGGGAACGGGTGAGGGGGCTCACTGATGGGTGGTAAGCAGACTTGTGGTGGTGATCACTTTGTAGCATCGGACACTTGAAGCTTATGTAATGTTACATACCAATTTTACTTCATTAAAAAAAAAAAGTATATATATATATTCCTCCTCTAATCCTCTAAAACATCATTTTAAGCAAAGTTCTGGAGTATTAAAAAGGTCCTACTATAATATTTGTCCTAAATTAATATTCTTCCCTTGCCCCAATATTTATTGGGTGGGGGCCAATGTGTTGTGTTAGTTTGGGGTCTCCAGGAGCAGACCCTTAGACAAAGACTCAAATGGCAATATGTTATTTGGGAACTAAAGGAAAGCTCAATAGGGAAGGCATAGGGAGGGGAAGACAGCCAATCCAGGGACACGGTTAAACCAGTTTCCATATTGGGTAACTAGAGCTTAATCCCACCGGGAAACATTGTCAGGGTTATCCCGCCTGAGCCTGAGGGAGCCGGGCCGTCTACTGCCCATAGGCCTTGGCTGAGGGATGGTCCTGGGGGGTGTTAATTTCCCGGCATTTCCTAGAGGCCTTCTTCAGGCACAAAGATGCAGATCGGGAGGTCCAGGGGATGGGGTAGTCTCTATGCAACATGGTGTGGGGCCCAAGAGGGACAGAGTGGAGGTTTAAGATGAGGTTCCTGCCTTCCAAGGAGTTAAAGACCTGCATTGTACTTGGGAGAAGTTGAAAGTCAATACAAAACATTACAGAATGCTTTTTGGAAAGTGAAGCAAAAGTGGTCATCTTGGTCCCTGCTAGCCCCAGCTGACAGAGCAGCCCTCTTCTCGCCTTTCCTTAAATGGCCACTTACAGATTTGTCGCCATACTGTGGCAAAATATAGCAAAGGGACTTTCGGAAGAGCCCTGTCCTCCCTAGACTCTGGGTTAGCAGCCGCCTCTTGCAGGGGCCCTCGAGGAGTCAGGAATGGCCCTCCCTGGGCTGCCCTCCAGGTTGAGGGGCACCTATAGAATCAAGCGAAGAGGAACAAGGGTTTTGGCGTGTCCCCGTAGGGAGGAGGAGATGGGACAGGTGTTAATCCTCAGCCATAGGACCTTGCCTGATGCCCCAGGGCTCAAGCTAAAGACGGCAGGGGGGGGAGTCGCTGGGCTGCACTGCCTGTGTCCTCTGGATCAACCGTAGTGGCTGGGGGTGTGGTGCGTGGGAGAGTCTGCGGCCGTAGGATGCCTTGGTCGCTTTGCAGGGGTGTCTTCCACGGTTGGTGAGAGTGGGGCTCAGCTGTGGTCACCTTTCTGCTGGGAGATAGCCCGGTGCAGTGGTAAAATGATGAGCTTTGACATCATAGCTGAATTTATGTCTTTCCCACTATGTGCTAGCTGTGCAAACTCGGGGAAATTGTTTAACCTCTCCCACATCTGGAAACAGGGATGCAGTTACTTACCTCAGTGCTCTGGGAATCCAATGCAGTACTTACATAAAGCCTTTAGCAGAGCGCCGCCCTTGGGAAGCACTCAATCCACTGCAAGAGTTTTGAGCAATGATATTTTAGGTTGGGGCGTCTGCACAGCCACGGGAGAGACTGTCCTTGTGATGGTGGGGCGCTCATCTCATCAAAGGGTGAGTTTTCACCAAGAGATGTGGACAGCCAATAGACATAACTCGAAGAAACCACAGAACAAATTACAAGGGTCTGGAGCAAGAGGGAATGTAGGAGAAATGAAGCCAGGGTCTCAAAGTCTGGTGGTTTGGGGGCCTTGGGGCCAAACCAAAAAGTGCCTCCGTGTAACCTGGAACTAAGAGCTAAGGAGCCTGCGTCAGAGACAAGTGGAACGAACCTGAACTCAAGCCCTAGCCTTGGCCAGAACTGCCCGATCAGACCTATACATTTTTACACGAGAAATAAATGCCTCCCGCTGTTGTGTGCCACTATGATTTTGTGGTTGTTACACATCAAAAACTGACTAATGCAGGTGTTCCATGAAGCCCCACAGCAAACATATTTGGGATCTTCAGCTTTTGATTTTCCCAAACTTATTTGATCGTAGAACCTTATTTTATTCCATAGAAAGCACTTCGGGAAGTAGTGTTATGAACGAAACACTTTGTGGTGATTATGCTCTAAAATAAAATTATTAGAATTCAATTTGGAGGGGCGTCTGGGTGGCTCAAGTTAGTTAAGTGGCTGCCTTCAGCTCGGGTCATGATCCCAGGGTCCTGGGATCGAGCCCCGCATCAGGCTCCCTGCTCAGCGGGGAGCCTGCTTCTCCCTCTGCCTGCTGCTCCCCCTGCTTGTGTGCTCTGTCAATTAAATAAATAAAGTCTTTAAAAAAAAAAAAAAGAATTCAGTTTTGAGAAGAAGTATTTCTTGCAATAGGATTTGTTACCTAATCAATAGAGTCATTACCTTCTCACATTTCTGGGAAGTATACCAAAATGGCTTCCTAAGATTTATCATATTATTAATTACACCTACTACTTTTTCTCTTGAGGTATCAGTTTAATCTGATATGCTTAGAAAGGTATATTTTTGAGGGAAAATTGAAATATTATGAGTTTCAACATGTTTGCTTCTCTCTACACACAGGCACACACAATTATAGCTTTAATCTATATGTTTTAAATATTTTTCCAACACAACCTTGGAACTGCTATTAGCTCATTCATTTTATGGGAAATTTACACTATATAACCTAAGTGGCAGTATTAGCTTTTGTTGTCATCCCAGCCAGCCAGATTAGACTTAATTTCTGTTAAAAAGAGACTGGCTTAAAAAAAAAAAAAAAAAAAACCCACATGCACACACATAATTATATGCAATTCCTGGGACATATTTAAGTTGTAACTCAAAGATTAACAGATAAGCCACCAAGCCTCGCGGTGAATTTGACACCTGAATGAAATAAGATGCCTTCACTTTTGATAATTCTTATCAACTCTTCTCTTATCAACACTTTGCCCAAAGGGACTTTCCTTCAGGGAAGACAATGGTCTGAGATTGAAGAGATTGTAGGTATTTAATGAATGGCGTTATCACTCCAGCTGCCTCACTGGGAGATATTGGAAGTAAGAACTTCCCAACACTGGCCAATCTTGTTTCTGCCCCCACACTTCATTCTTGACAAAAGTATGTGTAGGACACTGATAGACAAGGAGCCCTACAGGGGGGTCCTGCTGCCCTGATTCCCATGTTTCTAACTGTCCCTTTGTCCAGCGCCTATAGGTTTGCCCGGCCCAGAGCAATGTCCCACGTTCAAGTAAGGATGCGTTAGACTAACACACGTATTTCTTCTGCAAAATGGGAGAAAGGCAATTTGAAAGGGGAGGCGGGAAGGAAGGACAGGCCCAGTCGTAATTTGGGTTGACGGGTTTTAGCAAAGAGTACACGTTGAATCTGGGAACAAATTCCCTAAAACTATCTGCGCTGAGGGGTCCCCGTGAAATCTTCCTGTATCCCAGGGGAATGCTCCTCCAGACAGAGGTATCGGGAGTATTAAAATACAATCGCATCTTAAAATTTCTCTAGACGAGGTGTTTTTCTCATGTTTCTTCCCCAAAACATTATAATTTTACTGTAAAAAAGAGAGGCATCTCTAAGTTTTGTTTCTTTAAAGATAATTTATTGTTAAATGAAGATGTCACAAAGCAAAATGGAATTGGGACAGATGTCAAAGATAAATTTAAAATATAGTTTTTGTCCAACACTGTTCTGGATTTCCTAAGGTTAGAAACAGGAAAGGAGTCAAATGAAAAGGTAATCATTCTTTTTAAAAGGTCTGACTTGGAAAAGAAAACAACTTTTCTCTGAAAATACAAATCATCCTTCTTACATGAAAGCTATAATTTAAGAGACTGTGAAAAAAGACTTTTTAATTAATAAGTAAACTCTCTCTCAGATATGCTTAGGAATGGTTGGTTTTAAGGAGTTTTAAAAATCATTTCTTCCACCTCGTAAACTCACACGAGTCCACCAAGATCAACGTCATTTGATCCACCCCGAAGTGTCCCATTATGTTTTCTTACGCTTCTTTCCTGTAACTTGCAGCAAAGCAGGTTTTAAGAAAAAGAAAGGATTAGAAAGAACTGCAGTTAGTGCCCTAGTGAATAACTTAAGATAAAACCTGCTTTTCCATTCGCATTACACATTCACAATTGCTCACTTCGACTTCCTTTACTGATATATTTCCGATTCTCTCCACCGCTAGAATGCTTTGTCCGAACTTAACCCGACCCCCCAAAACAAAACAAAACAAAACAAAATCTCATACGGACATCTCAAAACGTTGCCGTATACGACGTTTTGGCCATGTTCTCCCATATGTCTCTCCTGCCACGCTGCTCACAATATTGTTCTGAGCTCATCCACGTGTCCCCATCCGGCCACGACAAAGCCTTGGGAACTCTCTTAACATAATTTAAAAACTACATTTACCGCTTGTCTTAAATGCCAAGATTATGAAATCAGAGAGGAAAAAAAATCCAATTTTATCAAGAAATGCCACGTAATTTACTCTTCCAAAGGCGGGCAGCATTTGTCACTTTGCATGACAAAGGAGGTCCTGGAGTCCCAGAGTGCCCCCTTTATGGGTCCCCGCTGAGCTTTGCTGTGGCAAACTGGGGACCATGGACCCACACGCAGGCTCCACCGAGGGTTGCGTCCAACAGTTAGGGGCATGACAGACCACACATTGTTAAAGCTGAAGGAGACACCGCACAGTTTGGCTCTAGAGGTTTCCAATGACTTTAAGTGAGAGCGATTATCATCACGCCTGCTCTCCTCGGAACGCCAGTTCCTGCTGTGGCTCCAGGTCCCCAGACAGCTATCGATTCTGCTTTCAGGACACACAGAAGCCATCACCAGAAACCCCAAAATACAGCGGGAATCCGGGTTTACAATACTCTACAACCCCCCAGCACATAGTCTGATTTGGATGTGTTCAAAGGAAATATTCACGGATCGTTCTTTCCAGTATTGGAAGAGAAAAGGCCACCTGCCACTTTCTTCCCTCAAACCCCTCGGGGATTGGCAGGAGGAAGGGGCATGGGCTGCTGGGGAGGCAGGATGGGCGGGGGGCTGAAGCCAGAGACAGCCTGGCCCACCGCGGCCTCTGGCCCAGCCGCCCCTTCTGCTTCCGAGGCCGGCTCAGCTGAGCTCGCGAAGTGTCCTCCACGGCTGCCCCACGCCATGATTGTCACTTACGTTACAGTAAGCACTTACAGGAAATGCGCACCATCCCAACGGCGCCCAAGTTTTGGAGTTTGACTCGTGACATCAATCCCTACCCGAAGTCACCTTTCCTGCACCTGGAGGGATCGATGGGGCGGTTTTCTGGCTTTCTGGCTTGGACTTAAGGCACTGGCAGAATTCCTCTGCAGCGCTGACCCCGTGGAAGTTGACCCGGGGTCCCTGGAGAGGACACCCATCCTGATGGAGCAGGTCACCGGAAACATCTACATATGCTTCTCCCAGACACCGGCCAGTCCTGAGTGGGCCGAAACCTCGTGGAGTCCCCAAAAGTGGTTTCCCTAAGCAGTCCTTCAAAATGCTGTTTCTCTCGGCGATGTTTTGCCTTATGAAAAAAACAGGAAAGTATTTGGAAATTCCAAAATACATATTAGGAGAGTTACACAAGCCTGGGGAGACATTACCAGATGCCAAGGGTTCAAGGCGCCTTGCCAGAGCCCAAGCTCGGACCCCACCGGTGGAAGGACCCAGAACTCAAGCCACGGCTCTCACACTGGCCCCTGGTGGACGTGAGCCTCCGGAAGAGTGGGGAGAACAGGGTGAACCTTTTCTCTCTTTCTTAAAAAGGTATTTTATATCGTAGCTTGAGATTTTTTGATATGAAAAGGATTTAGAGAATTCCGAGAGTTTTGCTGAACAGGAAATACAGATGGAAATGGAAATAAACGGCAGAGTGGAACTCAGCTCTCCGCAGATTGGACCCATATGGATGTCACAGCTTAGGGAACTAGCACCGCTGTCAGGGAAGACAACCGGGGCCGGAAGGGCTTACAGCTCACTTTTCCCACCCCAGAGACTTTCTCCACGCTCTTCCTCGGACTAACCGGCCAATGGGAGAAGAGCCCTCTTCTCCCTTATTTCAAACTGGGGCCATTTTCCTTTTGTTCCAGTTGGCTTTCTATTTGCTTAACAAATTGAGACTTTCGGGGAAGCCATGCAGCGGCAAGTGAGAAATACACGCCTTTGGAGACCAATTTGAACATTTTTAAAAACCCAATTCTCTCCACGACTGTAAGAGGCCGTGACATTGTTTTCTTGCCCAGGCCGGGCTTCGAGGGACGGCGAGGCCAGACTCCTGTGGAGCGCGCAGGCCACCGGAGGCAGCGGAAGGGCCGGTCCGAGCCCACCCCGGCCCCCGTCAGCACTCATCTGGGAGGCTGTCACTGCCCAGGAGCTCCGAGGCTTCGAGCTCCACGCTGGACAGGAACCTCCTCAGCGTCTTGCGGCAGTTGTAATCCAGCGTGGTGGTGTAGACGGTCTTGGGGTACTTGGGGTAGACGATGGTGGTGCTGAGGAAGCGGGTGGCCTTGTGGCGGGGCTCAAAGCGCACTTCCGCCTTGTAGCTGCGCCAGGTGGAGTCGGGGAGGCAGGTGACGGTCTGGCTGCAGGAGGCCACTGCCAGGCCCAGGGGCAGGTGGATGTCATCGATGAAGTGCCGCTCAGAGTCGTACTTGACCGACGACGTGTACCTGGGCGGGAGAGAGAAGGCGGCATGAAGCTGTTCCCCTGAGCTTGGGGCACAGCGGTCCCTACGGTGACCTTGATCCTCTGGTGGGGTGCGAACCCCGAGACGGGGCTGCTCTCGCCAGAAGCAGCCCAGAGCTGAGGAAGCGCTTCCTGGGCAGGACTGTTCGAAGCACTTTCTTTCCAGGACCTAATTTAACTGAACCAAGCACCCCAGGGAGAGGAAATGGAGGCGCAGAGGTCAAGGTCACAGTGGGAGGGAGTCATGCGGCTGGGATTTACAGGCAGGTGTGCAAGATGCCCACGTTCACCCCGCACGCACTGTTTCTCCTGGCAGGCGGCAGCCCCGGGAGGCCGCGCCCGCGTGTGTAAGCTGGAAGAGCCGCTCGGGCTGCTTCTCCACGCCTTGTTTCCTCCATCTGAGAAACTCCCCAGAAGTAACTGAGCAGAGTATTCACACACAGCAAGTGGTGTACGTCAGTGGAGAATAAGGCGGGTTCTACCCCTCACGAGGGGTCCATGCTTTGTTTTCTCTGTCCCCTGAAGTCACCATCAACTTGCTTTTTTTTAATGTAAGCTCTCTGCCCAATGTGGGACTTGAACTCACGACCCTGAGATCAAGAGTTGCACGCTCTACTGACTGAGCCGGCCAGGCATGCCCCCCACCCCCATCAGCTCTTTAATGACAGGATGACGGAACCTGGGAATTCTAAAATTCAGTAATACCGAGTACTGGAACTTGGTCCCCCTTGGCCTTCGATGGGGAGACCCCTCAACCCAGAGACTCGGAGATCTGACCTATCAATTAGAGCCAATTACCATCTTGATTTCCATAAAATAAATTAACTTCCATGTTCCTCAGCAACTACTTTACTTTTTTTTAAATTCTTTCTTTGGTAATTTGGGAGCTAATTATTATTATTATTTTTTATGTAAGCAAAGCATTAGTTCATTTTATTGAGTGATTATTATAGCTTCGTAGAGCATCACACAGCCCCTACCCATGGGTCCGAGAGGAAGAATTAGAGGATGATGGAAACATCAATTTCCCTTAAGCAAGTGGGTAAGAGGCTGGCAGGCGCTAAGGTCGGGAAGTCATGTCCTCATTTTGTTCAAAATACAAGCTCCGCAGGAATAAAGGACTGAACCACTCACCTCCAAACTGGTGAGCTGCCTTTGTTCCCCATCAAAGGGCCCTTTGTGTTAAGGGAACTGAAACTCCAGCAAAAAAAAACCCACCAGCTACTAAAAGTAAAATTCCTTTCCCTGAAGAGACAGACCTTTAACAGAGGCTCTCAGTGGATCTCTGCCCCAGGTAATCCTGGATGAGATAAATTCCCAAAGGAAGAATGGTACTTGCCCAGTGAAACTGTAATATGAGACAAGGGTAGAGCCCCTTGAAGCAGGGGCGGGGCAACGGGGGACGCAGCTCCGGAAAGAGGAATTATTTTATTATAAAACTCTACACATCTGACGGTCACGATGTGCAAAGGCAAAAAGGGCAAAAAGCAAGTCGCAGGACTTTACATATAACATGATCTTGTTTTTATTTCAAAGGGCGTGTCTCTATATATATATATATTTTTTTTTTTTAATTTTTTAAAAGATTTTAAGATTTTATTTATTTGAGAGAGAGAGCACAAGCGGGGGGAGCAGCAGAGGCAGAGGGAAAAGCAGGCTCCTGGCAGAGCAGGAGCCCGATGCACGGCCCGACCTTGGGACCCTCAGATCATGACCCGAGCCGAGGGCAGCCGCTCAACTGACTGAGCCACCCAGGCGCCCCAAGGCGTGTTTATATAATTTAATTGGTTAGAACACACAAAGAAATCCAAAATAGTACCCAACAAACTACGAGTAGTCTTTGGCACACTTTTGTGATGAACTCATTAAAAACAACAACAAACATTCATTTCTGGAATAAACAAGGAAGAAATGAAAAACTCCAATCCGATCTGGGCCTGCTCTATTTACCTTACTTCCGTCGGTGGTAAGGGGTCAAACTCCACTCCTTCGCCAAAGGACAGGGGGCACAGCCTTGGTGAGCAGGCAAAGGCCAGAGGGCTGGGCAGAGATGCTGGGTTCTGTGAGAATGGAGAAGGCGGTTAGACCACAGGCCAGGCCCCTCCTCGGAGGTCCTGGCCCTGAGCTTCCGGCTGATGGGCCTGCCTGTGATTTGTCTCCCCCTCCTGGGAACGATGCCGGAGAAAGGCCGCCCCACAGCATGGGAAGAGCTCTGGCTGGAGAGCCAGGAGGCCTGGGTCACATCACGTGCCTCGTTACCTTATCTGGACACCACGGGGATGCCTCCTTCCTTCACTGGGGTTTTGTGAGAGGCTAAGGAGCTCAGCGTCACGACCCCGGGAGCAGCAAGGCAGTGAGAAAACCTCGACGAACTGGGGCTTCCCGAACCAGAACCCTCAGTGAGGTGTCCCTAACCCTGTCGTGATGCCAGCAACACTTCAGAAAAGGCCAGAATGAAAAAATTGTACCAGAAATTCTGACACTGAAGATTCAGTGGGACTTGCCCTCTGCCTTCCCTGCCTCCGGGATGGCCCGATGAACACCCAACCGAGACAGAGGGAGCCACGAACTCACTGGTAAGATGAACACCGAAAAGTTCTCTGCACCACCTTCCACGGCTCGGCAAACTCAAAGAACCAGCGCACAGCATCCCTAGAGGTTAACTGGCTCCTGGCCCGGACCAGGATCCGAACTTTCCAGTTCATCAAGTAGCCTGAATAAGGGACAGTTCTGTCCTAGACACAGGTGCCAGTTTCCCCCCCGGTTTGACTGGAATTGGGCTTCTGTGGTAAGTGTTCAACGGGGAGCAGCCCCTTGGGTTCCCGGGTTTACTGGCGATCTGTCATTTTCTTTGCCTAATTTGAGAGAAGGATCCACACTTGGGCCAGGATGTGGAGGCGGCAGCCCCGCCCCCGCGTCTACCAGGGTAGAGAAGGAAGCAGGCAGTTTTAGAAGGGAGGCTCTAAGACTCTTACCGTGTTACCAGGCCAGTGTCAAGTGAGGGTGTAGGGTGGAAATACAAAGTCAAAGGGGACCCGGGTAGGTGAGGGAGGGGCAAAGTGTCCTCAGGGTCCAGCTCCTGAACTTGGATGGAGGGCTGAAGAAGCTCTGGCTGGGGGAGGGGCTGTGGCCGGGATCCGGGGTCAGTAGACAGGGGCAGGGGCAGGTGTGGCCACTGGCTGCCGCAGAGCTTTCGGAAACAGCCCCTGAGCGGGGACAGTGGGCTCTGCTCTGCCCCCGGCTCCCTGCTACCAGACCCTCGACCTAGGGAGCACCTTTGGGCAGTCCTGGGGGCTGTGGGATGACAGGAGGAGGGGAGATGGACAACTCTCCACACTCACGATGCAGCCAGGAAGCCACACAAGTCCTCAGTTCTCCTGCCCCTGCCTTATTACGTCCCTCCTCCCTACCCAGCCAACAGATACTCCCTGGGCACACACCTTAGCCCAGCTGCAGACTGGGGATGGGACAGGCATCAGGAATGACAACAGACACCAGGGAATAGGGACCAAGCAACTGATTTTGGCATGGCTCTGGGAAGCATCAAGGAAGACTTCCCAGAGGAGGTGACAAGTTGGGCTTGAAGGGCCAGCAGGGCTCTGATAGGTCAAAAAGGCAGCTGTAGGAGGGGACGGGCTCAGAGGGAAAAGGCATGCGAGGTAGAGGGGCAGCATCAGAGACACCAATGTATGTATTTGCCTGTGGCCAGGGAGACGAGGCTAGAAGGGCCAGACAGCAAGGCTTCTGAAGGCCAAGTTGAAGCAAGTGCTGTGCTTCAGTGGGAATGAGAGAGCGCCCCGATGTCCCAGAGAGGGGGTCACTGGGTCAAGAACTCCAAGCCCATCAATAGGTCTCTAAGGAACAATAGCTGCCACTGAGTACTTCACCCCAGGGGAGAGGGTTGTACATACCCATCCCCAAGGGGGAGGGCCAGGGGCTGAGAGCCCCACTTTGAGCCTTGGCTGTAGACAGGATGTGGCTTCCCCTGAGCTCTAGGTAAAGGCAATAAACACCACCACCTGAGAGATTCCCAAAGCAAAAAAGACTAGGTGT
This sequence comes from Potos flavus, assembly GCA_028534135.1. Classification (NCBI taxonomy): domain Eukaryota; kingdom Metazoa; phylum Chordata; class Mammalia; order Carnivora; family Procyonidae; genus Potos; species Potos flavus. Next base: position 38,983,296 of record CM052891.1, on the reverse strand, counting down.
TTCTTCTTTAAATAAAAACTTTGAAATAAAATAAAAGGATTCCTTTTTGAAAGGTTCCACCCATCTAAAAGCCTCCTACCCTTCAAGTGCCAGACAGAGGTTAGGTGACAGGAGAAGGGGGGACACCAGGAGGCCCGAGGCTCATGGGGCAGCTTTTCTCCAAGGTCCCCTTCCACACCACGAACACGGTCCCCAAGGGCTGGCTCCACTTGCTCTCTGAATCAGAGAGCTGAAGCTCACACACCCTTCTCCCCAAGACCAGCCAGGAGCGGGCAGATCCTTGGGAGGCCCCACCGGTGGGGTGCAAAGTCCAGGGGTGCCAGGCCCGCAGGACGGAGAAGGCTGGGGTTCCTTCACGGTGTCCCCAGCCCCTCTCCAGCCCAGACCGGGCAGGAATGTGGCCGAGCCGCAGCCTGGCAGCCCTGGGGGCCGCGACCTCAAAGACAGAAGGCGGGGGCTCGCCTCTCTCGGGGCTCCCGCGCCTCCCAGGCGATGACAATTTTCCAGCCACCGGCTCCAGCTGGCCAGGCTCTCGCCGCGCTCCCGCCCCGGGCTCCCCGCGATGGCCACGCCGTCCCGACGGGCGGGTGGCGGCGCCGACGGCGCGCCCGAAGCGGGCCGGCAAGGCTGGCGGTGGTCCCTGGGGAACCGGCTGCGGGTGGGATGGGGAGGGAAGGCGCCCGAGCGGGGCCACTCACCGGGGCCGCGGGGGTCGCCGCCGCGTCGGGCTCCAGTGTCCCGGGGGCCGGCGCGCGCTCCCCGCCGCTGCCGCCGCCCCCGGCCGCCGCGAGCCCCCAGTGATTGGGGCTGGGGCTGGGGGGCAGCCCGGAGTCCGGACTGTCCAGCACGCCGTCGCCCTTCTTCTTGGTGTCCACGAGCTCGGGCACATCCTGCAGGCTCAGCCGGCCCACCATGGCTGCTAGAGCGCCGGGGGCCGGGGGCGAGCGAGGAGCGCGAGGGGCGCACACGCGGGCCGGGGCCGCTGCCCGCCCGGCCGCCCTCCCTGCCGGCTGCCAGCGCGCCGTCCGGGTCTCGCCGGCCGCCGCTCTCCCGGCCCCGCCCTCCGCCCCGCCCCGCCCCGCCCCTTCCAGCGCGCGGGGACCGACCCGCACCGGCCCAGCCGCGAGCCCGGGCGCCAGGGGCCGCTACGCTCCCGCCGTGCGCCGCCCGAACGCCACTCCACGCTGCCGCCCAGCCCGCCTCGAGCGGCCGATCCGGGCGCGCTGGGGGCGCCGGGCCGGCTCCGCCACGGGAGGGACAGGCACCCCAGCCCCGCCGCCGCCCCGCGCCCGGCGCCCCGCTACAGGTGAAAGCGGGACCCTGCTCGCACCGGGCTCCTGTTGGCGCTTTGGCCCCAGGCCCTGGCCCGGCAGGGCCCGGCGGGCGCTAGTGTGGAGCCCTGGCGGTCTGGAGAGCCAGAGTGGAGTCCCGGCCTGCGAAGGCCTGGGGAGCCGGCGGAACCCAGCGAGCAAACAACTGGAAATTATTAATAGTTAATGCGCCTCGTATGGCTCCAACCGCCTCTTGGCTCAACCTTGCGGGCTCTCTGTGTCTCTGGCACTAATTTTCCCCTGGAGGAGAAGACCTACTCGGAGTATCCTCAGGGGATTCCAAGAGGGGGACACGCATCCCTCCCTGGTCTGGGGGCTAGCTGAACAGGCTGTGACCACACCAGACAGGGAAATTCTGCACTGGGCGCAGACTGGGACCTCGAATGACATGAGCTCAGTAGGCTGCCCACGGAGCTGTCTAATGGGCCAGAGGCTCTCATGGGTGGGGGCCCTAGTTTTCATTCATAGGAGTTCTTTTCTAAAAACCAGATTGGGGGATTCCTCCCTTCTTTAGTTTGGCTCCATCTCAGTGGGAGCTCGGTTCAGTAGTGTCAGCTGTAGAACTGGGCTATTCTCAAATCTAGGACTTTTGCTCACAGAGCCCTTCATGATTTTCAGTAAACACTGGAAGCCCCCACCCCCACCAGCCACCCTCCTCTGGGAGTTTCTGATGGGTGTTTAGCTCAGGGCTTTGAGCTGGAGCCGCACCCAGACCCAGCTGGCACGTGCCAGCCCCGAGAGGCGCTGTGTCCTGGCTGATGAGAGGTGGGCGCTGTGCATGCCCCACAATGGCAGCCCAGTCCACGTCCTGGCAAAAACAGGTCCCCGTGCTTGGGACCTGTTAAAGCCAGAATTCAGAGTGAGTCAATGTTAGAGGTCTCCTGGCAAATTCAGCCCTCTTACCTTCCTCACTTATCATTTTGAAGTAACAGAAACGGGACTTGACTAGGTCCAAGTCCTGCAGCGGGTACGAGGCAGCTTGCCTTGGATCATTCCCTTCCCCGGAAAATAAAACCTGGCACAGGCCGGTGTACTGGGAGGTCGCTCATTCATTTAGGGCCTGTGGGAATGGATTAAAAAAAAAAAACAAAGTCGACAGGGCACAGTCTTGGACCAGTGGTTAGTGCAAGGATGTACTGTTAGCAGTGGGCCTTAGAAGTTGGGCCAAGGACGCAGCCATTCCTTCCCGCCCGTTGCTGATGCCACCATCTGCACCTCCCAGGCTGCCTCCAACACGGGGCATCACGGGAAAAAGGGCCGCGCTTCTTGGGGTTGTGGAAAGGGTGGTCTGTTGACTGTGGGAGGACTCGGCGGCCTGGAGGGAATTTACCCGCTAGCATTCCCAGCTACAGCCTAAGAACCCTTCAAGTAGAGATTAGGCAGGGCTTTCTGAACCCAGAGGACATCCTCGGGCCTTGCCCAGGACAACTGCCAACGAGTTCCTGAAGCATAAGCCAATGGCCCACTGTGGCCTCCTTCCCCACAGAGGAACCCAGCATTGATTTGCACACAGAAAAAACTGGAGGGGCTCGAAGACGAATCCATCCCCAGGTCTGGACACTGATGGAGAAGCGGAGTTGGAGACCATGGTCCCACCCAGATTCCCTGGAAATAGGTGCTCCCGCTGCATAAGCCGCACCAAACTCGGGTCTCCCGCTGGCTCCCGGCCAATCAAAAGACAATGAGGAGGGACGGCGGGTTTGTACCCTCCTGTCAGACTGTCTTTGAAGAGCTCAAAGGGAAGTCCGAGCAGACTGGAAGCCACGCGGGGACCAAGGGGAAGGGGGCGAACGTCCTGCCCGCTCTGGCATCTCCGCCAACTCACCGTTTCCGGTGGAGATGAGCTGAGATGTTCTTGCAGCAGCAGTTACCCAACTTCGACCTGCCCGTGTGTCCCAAGTGTAAGGTCAGGGGGACGTCCTCTGTCGCTACAAGGGAGCCATGCCGCTCAGCCTGGAGGTCAGCTGTATCTGCTCGGCCCGAGCGACGAGCTCGTAATGTGAGTTCATACCGTCGTCCTTTGGAAGAGCTCCATGACCTGTGCTCATCATCGTCCTTGTCTTATTCCCGATTGCTTTCCCAAGGATGCTTCTTTAAAAATCTCTAACCAGGACTGGGGAAGGGCAATGGGTCCCACACTTACCCACCCCTGGTCAGGCTCTGAAGACAGGCCTTCTTTTGAGGCATAGCTGGGGAGCACCTAGAAATCAGGGGGGACTCCACGACACCAGACAAGGCCCCAGAGCCTTAAAGAATGGCCTCTTCTCCACGCTGGCGTTCCAGAGCGGGCCAGGGCCATCGTCCCCCTGCCTGGGTCACAGAGAATGATGTTCTTACAGGACTTGGCTTCTGGCCTGAGGCCTTTCTCAGCGGCGTCTGAGGAACAAAAGATGCCGAACAGTGATGCCAATCCTGCATTTTCCCTTTTTCTGCGCTAAATTAAGTGGATGCCTGAATGGAGTTGAGTCAGACAAGCACAGGGCAGGACCCCCCGCCCCTGGCCCCCAACTGCCGTGGCTTATTGTTCTGGAAGAGCTGGTCTTCAGTAAACCCAGCCAGACAGCGGATTAAAAACACTGTGGGCTCCAGCACGCTGGCCTGTGCCCCACACCCTGTGGCACCTTGTCACCCCAGCCCCTTGGGTCCCAGGGTTCTGGAATTCCTGATGCAGTGGATTTGCCTTACCGTGGAAGCAGGCCCTCCCTTTCCTTCATCTGCCCCCCTATCGAGCCAAATGCTTTCCAAAAAATTAAACTTTGCTTCTGTAAGTATTTTAGGGCTAAGATGATAGTTTTCAAAGAACATCAAAAGTGACCTGCTGGATTCAATAAAAAAGGGAACTGAACTGGGGCACCTGGGTGGCTCAGTTGAACGGCTGCCTTCGGCTCAGGTCATGATCCCAGGGTCCTGGGATTGAGCCCCGCATCAGGCTCCCTAATCAGTGGGAAGCCTGGTTCTCCCTCTCCCTCTGCCCCTACGTGTGTTCCCTCTCTCGCTGTGTCTCTGTCAAATAAATAAATACAACCTTAAAAAAAAAAAAAGGAACTCAATTAAAAAGGGATCCTTGGAAATGACACAGCTCGCAGGAGTGTGTGCACAGGCGTGGTGAAGTCAGTTTCTAACCCTGAGCCCCTGGTGCTCACAAAGATGGCATCCACCAGAGAGAGCCAAGGAATCCCAAGGTTCTGGCTTAGCAATTTCAGAGGGAAGTGGGCCTGGGGGCACAGGTCAGCTCCTTCTCTGACCTTTCAACTGGGAGACCACCAGGCCACGTGGAAAGCCCTCTGGCCCAGCCCAGTGGGCGACACTTAACCTAGAAACTGAATGCGCTTGGGGTGGAGTGAGGCTTGTGTCCTCTGTGTGGAAAGCCTCGTGACCTCAGACACAGACTCTATCCTCCTCTATCCTCTTTGTTCACTGACAGCAATGCTCCCAAAAGCTCCCTAGTTACACAGAAAAGGGACGTGGCCTCTGCAAAATAAAACCCAGATGGGATTTTGCAGAGAGCTGGGGCACACGGCCTCCTTGGAGCGGCATCAATACACTTGCGCTCCTGGCTCCGTTTTGCGTATTCACATGGGACAAGGACTTGCAGCCAGAAAAATCGCCTGAGTTGAGCAATTGAAGTTAAGACCCTTGGCTCCTTGGCGGAAAGGCGGGATAGAAGGGTGTGCTGTCACCATCCCTGGGGAACACACGGCAGGTCTCCGTGGTCACACTCCAAAGGCCACTGGGAGACACCTTGGCATTTCAGGACCACCCTGGGATTTGGGCCTGCCTGGGCCGTGCGGGGAGAGATGGTGAGTGGGAGTCCGTGGAGGCGGCCAGTTGGCTTCTCGGTGATGGTCTGAGCCACGGTGTCCCTTCGCGGGAGCCGTAACCCTGAAGTGCATGCCTCTCCTCCCTCAAGTTTAAAGCTGAGTAGATGCAGGCAGGAGGCAGCTGTGGTTTGCAGCTATGTACAACTGGGAACTCTCCATACTTGCTGAAGACATTTATATGCCTTTGAAGAAATGTGTTTCAGTTCTGAGTCTCGGCTGAAAAGTAGCCAGGGGTGGGGGAAGAACATGGGATGAGAGGAGAGGGACCAAAGAAAAACTGCCTCTCGTGTTTTCCCACACCTTATCCCTGTGAGGGGAGGGGCACTAGAATTTTCCTGCCTCTTGCCCTGCGCTTTTGCAGGATGACCCCAACCTCAGACAGGTATTTCTGGAACTCTCTGAAGGTGTCTCGCTTGTGCTCATAAATAAATCTGGTCATACACATGGGATGCCTGTCATCAATTTTCCTTTTCCTGCCCCCCACTGCCCCTGCCTCTGGTTCTGTTGAGTTGTGTGATGGTGTCCCACCACAGTCCCCTGGCAGGCTGCCCTTGCTGAGACCACCATCGGCTCCACCAGGCGCCTGGGAGAGGTCACAGTCATGCCGTCGTGGGTACTGTGCTTCTTCCCCTCGCCAGGCACTACCCAAAGCCCTGGGTGCTGCTGCCAACCCTGATGGTGGGGGAGGTTAATTTGGAGGGTGGTCCTGGAGAAGTATGGCTTCCTTTATGCCGGCTTCCCGCACTAGGATTAGAACTTGAACCCTGCAGGCCTAGGCCAAGAAGCGAAAAGTAACAGAAACACAACCAAAAAACCCCTTTGAATTCCAAATCCCTCCCTGCTGAGCTAGGCCCAGCCTTCTGCCACTTTTCTTAGGATATCTCTAAGAGGCTCCCAGGTCCTGTATTGGAAAGAGGCTGTCGGAACCTGGGGATGATGGGATACTCCACCTCGGCCTTAGCTGGGACCTCTGCCCCACCAGACAACCATCAAACGTCACCCAAATCCCATCACAACGCCTCGTTTTTGTGTTGTTGCTGTTTTAAAGATTTTATTTATTTATTTGAGAGAGAATGAGCAAGAGAGAGCATGAGCATGGCGGGGGGGTTGGAGCACAGGGAGAGGGAGAAGCAGACTCCCTGCTGAGCAGGGAGCCCAACAAGGGGCTCGATCCCCAGACCCAGAGATTATGACCTGAGCTGAAAGCAGACGCTTAACCAACTGAGCCACCCAGGAGCCCCTCAGTGCCTTGTTTTTGAAGACTGAAAGGTGGACCCTGATATCACCTAACCTCTTTAGCATCGATGCTGTCTGCTTGGCACACTCGTGGGGCGAGAGCTGCACGGTCCGAGAAGGGGCCTCCTGCTGTTTGCGGGCTGTGTTGGAAGCAGGAGTTTCTAGAATGTCAGACATCATCATCTTCCACCCCTCCAAGATAGGCTTCCACCTAGGACGCAATGCCTGCCTGTCCTTCTACACACTTGTAATCCAAAGAACAGGTAACACAAGCGAGGCCCGGGCCTTTCATCACACATGAACATTGAAAACTCTGAGCTCTGTGCTCCTAGTCGAAATACTATTTATGGCCTCGTTCCACCAGAACACACTTTAGCTCTACTCCCAAGGCTGATAGCGCTTACCAAAATCTGTTTTGGACTCAAGCGTCTGCTCTCCCACAAGACTCATTCATTCGACCAGCACCTACCAAGTGCCTACTGTATGAGAGGCAGAGTGTGGGAGCGCAAAGAGGGCTCCACCCAGCCCGGGGAAGGAGGGAGGTGAGGCTTGGGGAAAGAGTTCCGGAGGAAGTAGCACATGTACTGATTTTAAAGCACCAAGTAAGAAATAGGCAGGCAAAGAAGAGGGGGAGAAGGCAGAGGAACAGGCCGAGGCTGGGAGCTCTGATGGTCTTTGCTTACGACTGAGTGGTAGACCGTAAAGCACCCTCTTTACCAAGTGCCACCTGCTTTGTGGTCAACCTTGGGAGCTTTTTGGTGGCCCCAGCCAGGAAGGCCTCAGACTGCCTAAACTGTAGGGATAAAGGCCATTGTTGGAATCCAATCATGTTTCCTCGAGTTTGCCGGAGTCTCGGACTAGATCTTGGGACCTCATGGCACAGATTTGGTGGTCGTCTTTCTCTTCTGGCTTAGCTTCATCGGGTAGAGGGCACTGCAGACAGGGCCAAGGCTCCAAGTTCAATCCCTTCTGGAGAGTCAGTTAGTTCCATGGCCGGACATGCGTCCTGTGAAGGCGTTGCACTGGTGATCAAGGCAAGTAAGAGTTAAGGGTGGCTGGCTTAATCCAGCCATGCTCTTGGCTGGAAATGCCACGTCAAGTTCACGGTGACAAGCTCTTAGTTCTCCTCTTCACTTGTGATGCGGATTGTTTTGTGACTGTGTACTCTGGCAGATGAGAAGTTAATGTTCTTTTAATTTTTTTTAACAGGACTCAATTGAGCTCTCATGCCCCTATTTTCTCCCAATGGGGAGCTATCTCGCTAACTCAGTTTAGTTTCTGGAAATGACTAGTGGCTTTAGGTAATCACTACTCTTGCCCTCTGCTTTTCATAGCCATAGGCCACCCTTTCTACATCACAGTTGTCCTAGCGCAAGGGGTCTTCCAATGAGCTGGCCCTTTCATTACCTCTGGGAACTCAGGCTGCTTGGGAGCCATCACCTGACGATGATGGGGTGCGAGGGGCTCTGTGGGGCGCACCCTCCCCTAAGCCTGTCTGTCCGGACAACACCCTCAGATACTGTTTCTTCTCCCTCAGGCGCCTTGTTTCTGCCTCCTCCAGGCTTCTCTATGGGGCCTGAGGTCTCCTAGGTTGGCAAGCCAGGCAAATGGCTTCTAGATCAGGATTTCCCTCAAACTTAGGGGGGTGTCTCTTATACCCCCACAGGGCTCAGCCCAGAGTGGTGGGGTTCTGGATTTCTTCTCAGTGGCCTTCAGCCTCTAAGCCAAGTCATATTTCTAGTTTTTCCTTTCCTACCTGACAGTCAAGACCCTCTTTCTTTTAAAATGGAAAAAAAAGTTATGTCAAAATGCGCTGTGATGGTAGTGTGGCTTGTATGCCAAGTCCTCCAGAATTTTGGCTCTTAAAACGTAAAGGTAGGGGCGCCTGGGTGGCTCAGTGGGTTGAGCCTCTGCCTTCGGCTCAGGTCGTGATCTCAGGGTCCTGGGATCGAGCCCCGAGTTGGGCTCTTTGCTCAGTGGGGAGCCTGTGTCCCCCTCTCCCTCTGTCTTCCTCTCTGCCTACTTGTGATCTCTCTTTCTATGTTGAATGAATAAATAAAATCTTAAAAAAAGAAAAAAAAATGTAAAGGTAGGAGCACCTGGCTGGCTCAGTTGGGAGAGCATGCAACTCTAGATCTTGGGGTTGTGAGTTCAAGCCCCATGTTGGGTATAGAGATTACTTTAAAAAAAATTTAGGGGCACCTGGGTGGCTCAGTCGTTAAGCATCTGCTTTCGGCTGAGGCCATGAACCCAGGGTCCTGGGATCGAGCCCCACATCGGGCTCCCTGCTTGGCGAGAAGCCTGCTTCTCCCTCTCTTTCTGTCAAATAAATAGAATCTTAAAAAAATTTTTTTTTAAGGTACACTTTTAGAATAAGAAACAAAACCCAAATGCAATGCTATCCCAATACTCTTGCATGGACTGCCACGGCTTTCAAGACTTCTCAAGACTTTCCTCTCTACTCTAGAATCACAGAAGTCTGTGTAGTTCCAAAGCTAAGAATTTAAGCTATTATATCTCTCTATGTTCCCCCATGAGGACAATGCATAGGCGATGCCCTGCCTGCGACTGAAGCGGTGGGGAGAGGCGAGAGATAAAGAATAGGAAAGAGGCTCAATTTAATATCAAACTATTACCTCTCTCATATACAAAGGATAACCATTGCTTTCACGAGAGAACCAACAAAGCACGCCCTCCAGGAGCCTTGACCACGAGGGAAGCCACAGGGCTTTTGCTTCATAAGGAAGCTTCCTTGCTGCAAGGTGCAGGCCCGGGTGGGTCACATTTGGTTTTATGCAATGAAATCCAAAGGGGAACTTCTGCTTACTGGGTTTCTATAGGAAGAGCTACACCTATATCTTCTAGATCAAGAAGCAGGAAAAAACATCTCGGGCCCGTGACGTGGAGAGATGGGGACATACATGCTGTCGATAAGAGCCCACGCGAAACCATCTCTGTAGAGGACGGTTTGGCAAAGGCCAGCAACATTTTAAATGTGTCCTTTAAATGGGAACAGAACAATTTTAGAAGAGTATCCTACAAAAAGGTGAGAACAAGTAAGCAAAGATACTTACACACACACAGTTTTGCTGATGACTTTTTTTTTTAAGATCTTATTTATTTGAGAGACAGAGTGAGAGAAAGCACAAGAGGGGAGAAGGTCAGACAGAGAAGCAGACTCCCCACTGATTGGGGAGCCTGATGTGGGACTCAATCCTGGGACTCTGGGATCATGATCTGAGCTGAAGGCAGATGCTTAACCGACTTGAGCCATCCAGGTGCACAAGAAAATGTTTTATGATCAACTAACCATATTGGTTGACAAGGAGAGTTGTCAAGGGTGACTAAGGCTTTGAGATGGAGGAACAAGGAAAGGAAGGTGGTGCCGTAGAGAAATGGGGAATTCCAGGAAGGGGGCCGAGGTTACCTGGAGGGGTCGTCCATGAGCTAATCATGGGACATGCAAGTAAGCTGGAGTCGGCTGAGGGGGAAGGACACAAACAAAAAATCTGAGAAACTTCAGAAGGCACAGCTGGTATTTACACCTGTGATACACGTTCTCTGAAACAGCGTGGAGTGAAAACTTCGGGCCTTCAGCACAGTCAAGGGTCAGGACAAGAAGAGTCAGGGAAGGAGACCAAGAAGTATGGGAGCAGGAAAGCAAGGCATCAGAGGAGTTTAGGGAGAACTCCCAGGGCTGGGGAAGGACTCATCAAGTAAATGGAGAGTGCACAGAGAATGAAAGTTTAGCAAGATCATCAGTGACCTTCCACAGAAGTTTCTGGAAAGTAGCTGACTGGATGCTGAATAAGAGGAAATGTATATGGGGGACGGAGGCAGTGGCTGTACCTCCCATTTGAAATGATAACTAGAGCAACAGAAGTAGCATGGGGGGTGGGAGGGCGGCGGGATCACAGTGGGAATCAGGCAAGTGATTGAAACTCTCAAGGCCTCCATTTCCCATCTGCAAAATGAAGAAATTTGACCAACATTCTAAAAACAAACTAACATACTACCTAACACTGACGCTCCAATCCAGGGCTTCCCAGCTACAGACCTGCACTAGCTCACACACAGCAAAGACCCACACTGATCCCCCCAGCTCTGGGGCTGTGTGGGGGGCACCCCGAAGCAGTCACAGTCCCCACGCCCATCCGCCCTGGCCCTAGCACCCTCTTCAGCTGAGTTGCCCCAGTGGGAGGGAATGGGAGCACACACATTCTCATTTCTATGTTTTGAGTCCGGGGACGTTTGGGAAGCATGCACACATAGACGTGGGACCTCAGGCGTCACATGTGAGGCTCATGGGGGTTTTGAAAGAAGGATGGGCTTCCCTTCCGATGGTGTCCAAGCCTCCTCCACCCATTCCAGTGGTACTGTTTTGTTCTTAGAACACAGCTGCCTTGCACCAGGGGTTTCTTGCCCTCCGATGGCCTTTCTCAAGGCCATTGGCAAGGTCAGTGGCAACGGTGAGCCCAGGAGGGGGCCTCTCGGGTTACTCACACAGGATTTGGGGGGCAGCTCAGCTGTGCTGTTGAATGGGGAGCGAATCTCAACTGAAATGGTGCTCTTTCCTGTCCAAAGGGGACACTGCTCCCCACCCCACCCAAGGTCAGAAAAGCCTCGTGCAACGGGTACTAATGAGGCAAGCAGCTTCCAGACTGATTTCTGGGGAAATCCGTAGCTCTTCAGACGTCTTCTGGGGGGCAAAGGAACTCCACAAAGGTGCAATTCTAACTTCCCCTTAAGAGTGCATATTTAAAGGGCACCCGGGTGGCTCAGTGGGTTAAACATCTACCTTCGGCTCAGGTCACGATCCCGATCCCAGGGTCCTGGGATTGAGTCCCGCATCAGGCTCCCTGCTCAGCAGGAAGCCTGCTTCTCCCACTCTCCCCTGCTTGTGTTCCCTCTTTTGCTGTTTCTCTCTCTGTCAAATAAATAAATAAAATCTTTTTTAAAAAGTGCATATTTAAAAGCTACTCTAATAACTAAACATTCAGAACAGTAGTAACGCAACGCGCATCTTCAGATTTGTTCCAGGCGCAAATGTGTGAGGATACAGACCCTCCGTGTGCGAACGGGAGCTGTCGGGGCTGCTCACGTGCACGTAGACCTCGGGAGCAAGAGTCCTTGTCATGGCCGTGTAAGCGAAGAATATCTGCGATTGGAAGAAGGGCTGTTAAAACAAAACTGGTGTTAGTTGCAAATTCTAAGCTGGATGAAATCAAGATTTCTGTATCCCGTGCAACCAAAGCCATAGATAGAAATAAACTGGATGCGGGGACTGGTGCACATAAGCTGCCGATCATACCTACTTAACAGGGATTTTGATCCCGAGACATCACTATGTATTAGGGACACAGTCAATCGTCAGTAACTAGTTTCCAGATAGCACTAGAATTGCACAGACCTCTCAGGCCCCCTCACGATCAAAGGTAGTATCTGCCTGCCACACAGTAGCCGGGTGGCAACCCAGGGCCGGGGCTGAATCAGCCGGGCCCTCACCTAGAGTCAGTGCCCTCCTCTGACAACTGAGCCAGCCAGCTGCCCTGCCAGCACTTCGAATCCTTTAAGAGCCGCGCCCGAGACGCAACAGGGTATGGGGCTGTGGGCTGTCTCTGTGCGAACTCACGTTTTCTTTATACAATATTTGTTATTTTTCCATCTGTCTGCTAATGGCAGCCCAACCGTGGGGCTTTGGTTCGTGAAGAATTCTGTGGAATGCGGGCTCTCCAGCAGCTGGTCCGCTTCCCTTCTCCCTGAGAACCGCCTTCCTTTTCCAGCAGCACAAAGCAAACAAGCACAAGATAGAGTTTCTCTCCCCCATTTCACCTGGTACCCCTGAAAGTGGCGGCCCGCTTTGCAAATACTTGTCTTGGCCTCAGAAGTAAAGGGAAGTTTTTGGAGAAGCTGTTCTTAATTTCGCACTTTTGGAAAAATTACCCCAAACAGGAGGAGGCCCGGCAAGCGCACAGATTCCATTTGATTACTGAGCAGAAGCTACCAGAGCCCTCAGATTAAGTGACAAACATTCCCAGGGGACAAAGCACTGAACCCTGTTCAACTTTAATATCGCTCTATCACTTCGCACTCTCCGTATCCATATCCCCAGAGGGAACTGAAAGCCCAGATTATGGGGATTCGGCTGGCCTTGGGAAAGGTCTAAACTTCTTTGAAAGGCAACTGTAATAGCCAATGAACCTCTGCCTGTCCTGAGATATTCTCGCGTAGTTTTTTTGGCCATTGTAGGTAAGGGAAGGGGGGAAGAGGGCAGGCGAGAGTTTTGTCCCTGCCTGCCATGAATGGCCAGCTGAAATCTGGTCTGTGGACACCAGACACCGTATCTAAAGAATTCGTTTGGAAGGCAGCCTTTGGCAACCCTTCTAATTTGCATTCGGAGGAAATGTGCCACGTTTTCCACAACAGGCGGCCCAGCCAACAGGAGGGAGGGAGAGAGGAAGCTCTCTTCTCCGTGTCTGCAAGTTTATCCCTAAACGCTATGAAAATAGCAGCTGCTCGGGTAAGGGGAATAGAGGGTTCGGAGAGCGCTCAAGCTTTTGAATAAGTTGGATATCACGGGCGTGACCTAAAAAGGCAAAGACTAGCTATTATTTCGATGCCCGCGGCAGCGGCGTCTGGTGCACAGCAGCACGGCCATGTCATCCACTGGCCGTTTTGTTCCAGTCAGTCCGGGGACGGAACAAGCCCTGTGGCCACCCACCATCCAGCCAGGCCAGCTGCTGGGGGCTCGGGCTTGCCCAGTGATAATGAACGCTTCCTGCTTCCCACTGCCTTGCAGTTTACAGAGCACGGGCACACCACCTAGTCTTAGGTGACCTACACAACCCGATTCATTAGAATCCCCTTTTACAGACCCTGGAAACTAAGGTTGAGAGGACCAAAGACTCATCCGATGTCAAAGTGCCAGAACCAGCCCTGGAGACCAGGTCCTGGACGCCTTCTTCCCATCCTGCTGCTCTCCAGGGCCTCCCACACCCGGTTATGGAGGTTGAGAAGGAAGAGAACCGGGCAGTTGAGCCGTCCCGCCTTGCCCTTCTACAGGGTTATAAGGAAAGGTTTCTTTTTTCATCAGATTGATCTCTGGGTACCCTGCTGAAGTGGGGAGCTGGTGAAAATAAAGAATGGAAACTAGGTAATGATCTCCAAGCCGACCGAATGGAAGTGCTGCGACAGATTTTCCACTGCTGAAAGAAACATCAGACTTCCCAAAAAGTTCACTACCAAATGCCCACCCAGTTATTAAGGAAACAGGATTAACTTACTGTGGACGGGAGAGAACTCATTTGCAGTCACATGGAAAAGCAGGCTATGACTGGAACAGCAAGGTGGAGAAGGGAATGTCAACAGGATAGAAATTCAGGGCACAGGAAGGGCTCCAAATTGGAAGCAGCACACTTTATACATATTTATAGAAGGTGTCCGGCACAGCCCGGACATACTAGGACCCTGCTGACGAGCGGGGCTGTCTTCAGGCTCCCTTCGGCAGTCAGGGAAGGGGCCCGTCTTTGGCAGGGGGCAGGGGGGCAGGGGAAACGCTGCGGGGGGCCCATGGTTCACGGGCTTCCTGATTCCTTCCTATCGTCCGTTCTGTTTTCTGTCAACAGTGAGGAAATACGCCCTAGCAAATGACATCCAGTAATGCTTTAATTAACTGTAGTACTTCATGCTCCAATATGCACCAAGAAATCACTTCCAGATGGGGGAAATGAAAGATATTTACACAAAACGCAGTCCCTTTATTTTAAGGAAACTGATATCTCCCAAAGGTATGGAACTCTGAGGGTCTGAGAGGCTATCTATTTTGATAAATCCTAGAACGAGACTGGAAATTTGGATTTGCTATATACAGTGCAACCCGGACTCTCTCTGCGCTCCGGCTTTTCATGTGGCCATGCTTCCAAGGCTATTGTTTAAGGGGCCCGATGCAGTTCTAATGATTTTATTTTTAGAAATCTGACTTGGAGTAGACGAGAAGTGTGAAACATTGGCTTTTACCGTCAGCAAGCTAGTTATTTTGGAGATTTCTCTTCCTAGGGAGAGAAATTACATTTCCAGCTGTGACCTTTGGGCATTTTCCCTAGCATTCCGCACACAGGGAAGCAGGTTTCCTTGTCCAGCAGCAATCCAGGATGGGCCGGCGTGAAGGCCCCGCATCAGGCAGCAGCCGCAGACCTGCTTGCTCGCCCCGCCGGCCCCACCACTGTCACCCTGGTCTCTGGCAGTCTGCTCTCAGTCCCGTTTGATCTGCACCGAAGAGCCATCCTAGGCAAGAGAGACCAGGCACCTTTTTCTGGGGGCCAGGCAAAGTCCTAGGTACTAGTTCTTTGTTCCTTAAGAGAGGAAGGGGAGTGGTGACAATTTCAATTCCAGAACTGAACTTGGAGGTCAAAACACTCTGTCCATTGCGGTTCCTGTCTCACTGTTATGATCCAAACGGAACTTTCTCCAGCCTGGGCCCCTCTAAGCCAGCTAGCAGGAAGTCTGTCCATAATAAGAACAGCAGATTTTTCGGTTATAAATTATCAATATTTATTTTACCCACATAAAGTGGCTTCAAGGTTTTTTTTTTTTTTTAAGTTAGAGAAAGCCAGGGGCGGGGGGAGAAATGGGTACAGTATCTAATTTTATTGTGGTGGTTTTTAACAAAGGGGTAAACATTATAATTACTTCTAGGCCAGGCCCCACCTCAGACATACTGATTCAGAATCTCTAGGCAACTGTAGGTGTAAAAAGGGCCCCCGCGTGATTCTGATGCGCACCCCCAGCTGAGAGACACGCTCTGTCTTTAGAGGACGAATACGTAGCACTCAGACCCCTTCAGTGAGGCATTTAACATAACTCCTCCTGACATCTGTTGGCTCCTTGGAGATTCCTGACATCATAAATCAAGAAAGCAACTTCCCTGGCTGTGACCACCAACTGGGGGAAAACAGCGCCTTGACATCTCAATGCGTTATGGAAATGTCCAGAAAATGACTCTTCAGGAATGAACCAAAAAGAGAAGTGTGCATTGATAAACACCAAGCATGACAAGAACCAGGTGGAGTCCGCCGGCTTTCCCGGCTCCTCAGGTTGACGACAGATGGCCCAAGTGGCGGTGCCGTTTGCAGATGGGCCCATTGGCCCCTTCCAAGAGCAGGAAGAGGTTAACTTCCATTAGTGCGGGTGGTAGGACGTCACCAGAGTGGCATGACGGCTGTCCCAGCAAAGTGCAGTCTTGCCTGGCCGCTCTGCCCCTGGCTGTGTGCTAGCCCACTCCCCTTCCTGCCCTATCCCCCCTTTCCTCATTTAGTGAGCTTTTCCTGAGAGCTCAGCCACGGGCCGCACTTTCTTCTCCGTGCTGTGGAGTCTGAGATGCTCGAAGCCTAAGAGTCACACGGACAAGCAAGAGGAGCCTGGAAGCTGAGGAAGAAACGAGGCCCAGGATGATAGACTGAGTCTGGGAGGAGGTTAATGAAGACGGAAGGGGATTGGGGAATGAGAAGGAGGGAAATGATCAGTTCCTGGTCTGATTTTCAAACCTTAATGTCCTCCTGTGTGGTTATCACAAGTTTTATGGATTTTCGGGAAACTTCCTCTATCCTGAAAATTTATTTTTGAGTGCTATTTGATATCCCGATTTTATCCCGAGGCCTGTTATGTGCATTCAGCTGCTCTTTCCTCCTTAGCTCTCTCCCCACCTGGCCAGCAACTTGTTCAGAATTCCTGAAGAACGCCCACACCAAGAGTGGCTGCCCTGAGGCTGGGGTCACGGTGGGCTGGGGCTCGGTCCCCCACAAACCTGGCAAATCAGGGCAGCCACCTGCTACCCGGCCCGTTCTCACACTGCAGGATGATGTGAGGACTGCGGCAGTTCTAGAGGCAGTTCTCTTCCGCCAGGCTGTGCTGGCTGCATGCCAGTGGGCAGGACGGGCAGGCCAGGGGTCAGCGGTCAGGACAATTTTTCTAGGAAAACGTCCTAGTTTCTCTTTGCAGAAGGTCATCCCTTCCCTAGAAGTCAGGAGCAGGGTGGGAATAAAGACATGGAGAAAATAATCTTACATCATGCGGTGAGTGGACAGATACGGGTCTGCCCCCAGGCCCAAGCAAGGAGCCCCACGGCACAGAGGATACCTCCAATCTTCCTGGGCGAGAGACACAGTGGGAATTTCTCCTTAGACATATACAGACAGGGGACTGAGGGTAATGGAGAAATGGGAAGGACGCACTGGCCCAGTCATGACAATTATGTACCAGGAAAATGGATCTACAAGGAAGAGTGCTCCTGCCTCCGCTGCCTTCATAAGGCAAGGCCAATGTCCTGCACCTGTCATCTGCCACTTGGTGACCTTGGGCCCCAGAGCCGAGCCCACGGAGCAGGGAGTCTTAGGGCCTGGCTGCAGAGGTAACCCCGAACAGCAGCAGACGGAGGAAGGGGTGGGATCCAGGCTTTCTCACCCAAGCTGCCTGCACAGGCACAGGAGACAGGGCCACAAGCCAGACGACGTGACTGCAGAGGTGAGGCAGCGAAGCCGGTGACAACGGGATGGGTGGAAAGCAGCCCAGGAACGCAAGTGGACCGCGGGGCCCTTTTGCCCACCACCGCCTCTGCTGTAGGAATCCGGGACCAACTGAGGAGCCTTTTCGTCACCCTGCCCTGGCTTGGCTTCTTGATCAGGACGCGAATTAAGACAGGTCGTGGGCGAGACTCATTAACAACCCAAATGTCCCAGGAAGTTTCAAGACGGATGATCCGAGAGTCAGGGGGAGCACAGGAGAGGTGGGGGCGGGTGCTGAGGGTCACGGGCCAGGGGACAAAAGTGCCGTCTGTATGCTCCTACAGTCTCTTTTTAATCAGTTTCTCTAGTTTGCGGATGCGCGAGGATTCCTGTTCTGGTGTCGGGGCCAGTAAGGACAGGGAGCTGGAGCCTTCTGGACCTGAAGGCGGGGTGGGGAGCCTCTGGCGTAGGAGCTCCAGCATGCTGCTCTGCTCGCTTCTCTTCAGCCCCTGAGGTTGAAAGACAAAGGAGGATAATCATGAAATCTGGCCCCAGAAAGACCTGGGGGAAAGTGCAGTAGCGGGTTGTGCAAATGGCATAATTACTCCAGGCGGGGGATGAACACTTTCTTGAGGGCAGTTACCAGCCCTGGCTAGGAGCAGCCCGGGAGAAAAGCAGAGGAAGGAAAAACAGATGAAAGGAGAGAAAGAAGGGGGGTCGAGAGAGAAGGGACAGGGTGGAGAAGGGTAGTACTCCCTCCCCACTGCACTCCTTCTGCCCCCAGCCTCCACGGAGCCGTGGTTCTCGAAGGGACATGGGAGGTACCAGCAGCATCAGGAGCTTATTTTGCCTGGGAGCTTCCTCCCCAGAAGACTTCTTAGAATCTGGTTTGCAGCACGGGGTCAAGCAGAGGCAGTTTGAGAGAGCTCCCCAGGAGCCCATGTCCAAACCCCCGCCCCGCCCCAGTTAAGAAGCACTGAGTGTGACAAGGATGTGCGAGTATGGACAAAACAAGGCACTGAACTGACCTTCATGTCCAGTATCTTCTGGAAGGTTTCTGTGTTGCAGTCCGTAAGGAGTTTGATGTAGTTGTCCACAAACACCACCAATGGTTCGTGAGGAGCCATAACTACCTACCGGGGGAGAGAGACAGGAGTAGGCCTGCAGGGAAAGTCATGACTGGAAGGCAGACGATCGTTTTTTCCCTACTTGCAAATTGACCCCAAATGGATTCTGCAAGATTTCCTTAGGCGACAGCAATACTAAGCTCAGAAATGTCCTGATGGCATATTTCATCTCCAAATTCAATGAGAGCACTGTTTCTTAAATTTACTAAATCACAAATATCACCTGGATTGCTTTTTAAATACAGATTTCTATGTCCCCCTCCTGAAGATTTTAACTCAGAAGGCCTGGGCTGGGTCCCAGGCGATTTTTGCATATCGGGACCGTTCCGTGAAACACCGTATTGGAGAGTCTCCTGTTTTGAGACAAGGTTCACGATACCTGCTCCCTCTGTCCCGAGGCAACTTCATCCCCGAGGGATGGGTCGCAAAAGCCATAAAACTAAGTGGATTATGGGGCACCTGGGTGGCTTAGTCATTAAGCGTCTGCCTTCAGCTCAGGTCATGATCCTAGGGTCTTGGAATCGAGCCCCGCATCAGGCTCCCTGCTCAGCAGGGAGCCTGCTTCTCCCTCTCCAGCTCCCCCATGCTTGTGTGTTCCCTCTCTCATTACCTCTCTCTGTCATAAATAAAATCTTAAAAAAAAAACCAAACCAAAAAAATTTAAATTAAAAAAAAAAATCTAAGTGAATGAAATCCCAAAGCTGCCTCACTCTTCAAGACTTAAAATCTGAACTTCATTTACCACATGGATTTAAACTATCGATTAATATACAAAGAGAAGGAAACTAATGGCATCGCGAGCCTCAAGTTCATTCCTCTTTGGTTTTGGAATGCAGTGTCTGATTTTCTTCCTGCGGCGGATTGATTTTCTTGTGAACTCCTGAGAATGGACCACAGAGGGGCAAGGAGCAGTTCACTCAGACATTCCCTGCAGATAGGCTCCCAAGCTGCACGCTCTCCTCCCCGGTGGGTAAGCCGCCCGTCGGGGGAAACGGACGAGGCTGCTTCCGGCTTCCTGAGGCCGGACCCTCACCTGGTCCCCCGGATGTCTCAGGTGCCATAGCTACTTTTCACTCCTGCCATCGTTTGAGCCATTCTGTTTGGGAGATGGACCCGACGAGCCTGCAGGCCCTGCACTTTTAGGAACATTTCGTGATTGTTCCATTTGTTCTCCAGCCTTCTCTCCTCTCCCCCAAGAGCCCCCCACCCCCCTTCTCAACAAGGGCAAGTGGAAATCAGATGCAGGTGCTCAAGGCTTCGGCCATTCTCAACATCATCACCCGCATATAATAATTTGTTACATGGGGCTTTACGGAGCCCATTTGCTGATTAGATTCAGTTACTGCAACATCTGTTTGGGGTTCCTGTAAAGTTGTAGAGTATGGAAAGCTGAAGAGGTTTTATGTGGAAGGGAGTAACCGATACCGGGGCCATAAATTCCTGCTGAGAAGCAAAGAGATCCTTGACTGAGACACTGATTCACGGCGACAACCCACCTAATTTCCAATCTTGGCCAAATCCTACTACAAGAGAATCCCTTTACAACGAAAAATGCATTTGTCCGAAAGAATTACTGATAGCCTGAGTAACTGTCTATTGACTATCAACAGTATCTGATGAGGCCAAAATCTAGTCCAGCCAAAGAATGCGGACAATCCTTCGGGACTGATGGGCACAGACCTTAACCTGTACTTTCAAAACCAGTACTACTTGGAATAAGACACCAGATAACCAGCCCCTTTTAAGAGAAACCCCGAGGAAGACACAAGCCCCACCTTGAGTATCATTTCTGCGCGGGTCATGCCTTTCACAACAATCTTGGTGTAACTTGCAGGTGCTTTCCTCACCACCTGTGAGCCAATGGAAGGTAGATCGAGCAGGACCATCTTCAGGGAATGGGTGTCCAGCAACAGCTGTGGGAATGAAGCAAAATATTACACAACACTTAGTATACATATGCTGATTAGTAACAGTTTCCTGATTTTAAATGCAATGCACTGGAGAGAATTTGGAAAATAAAAACATAAAAGGAAAAACATTCGTTACAACTCCTACTGCCCAGGAAAAAACAAGGGAGACGCAGTTAAATGTGGTATATTCCTTTGAAAGCTGGTAAGAGAGTAGATCTTCAATGTCCTTACCACAAAATAGAAATGGGAATTAGGGGCGCCTGGATGGCTCAGTGGGTTAAGCCTCTGCCTTTGGCTCAGGTCATGATCTCAGGGTCCTGGGATTGAGCCCCACATCGGGCTCTCTGCTCAGCAGGGAGCCTGCTTCCCCCTCTCTCTCTGCCTACTTGTGATCTCTCACTCTCTGTCAAATAAATAAATAAAATCTTAAAAAAAAAAAAGAAATGGGAATTATGTGACAGGATGGAGGGGTTAGCTAATGCTGCGGTGGTAATCATTCTGCAGTATATAAATGTATGAAATCAATACCCTGTACCTTTATACTGACACAATGTTAAAAGGTCAATTACATCTCAATAAAGCCAGAGAAAAGATGTGGTATAATTCCTGCCAGTCTATGTGTGTGTATACAAAACTAAACTAGAGGGGAGCCTGGGTGCCTCAGTCGGTTAAGCATCTGACTTTTTATCTCAGGGTCATGAGTTCAAGCCCTGTGTTGGGCTCCACGATGGGCATGGAGCCTACTTTAAAATAAACAAATAAATAAAATAACTCCCCCCACTAAGTTAGAATCATAGTATATATACAGTTTTATAATCTGGTTTTCCCAATTAATGTATGAAGTTTTTGTATTTTATTTTCCCATTTTGGCAGTCTTAAAAACTATTATTTTTTAAAGATTTTATTTATCTGACAGAGAGAGACAGTGAAAGAGAGAGAGAGAGAGATCACGAGCAGGGGGAGGGGTAGAGGAAGAAGCAGTGTTTCCGCTGAGCAGGAAGCCCAACACGGGACTCGATCCCAGGACCCTGGGATCATGACCTGAGCTGAAGGCAGAGGCTTAACGGCTGAGCCACCCAGGCGCCCCTTAAAAATTATTATTATTATTATTTTTAAAGATTTTATTTATTTATCTGACAGAGAGAGATCACAAGTAGGGAGAGAGGCAGGCAGAGAGAGGGGGAAGCAGGCTCCCCACCGAGCAGAGAGCCTGATGCGGGGCTCGATCCCAGGATTCTGAGATCATGACCTGAGCCGAAGGCAGAGGCTTAACCCACTAAGCCACCCAGGCGCCCCTTAAAAATTATTTTTAATGGCTATTTATACTCTATGGTGTGTGTGTAATATAACTTTATTTTTATTTATTTATTTTTAAGATTTTATTTATTTTAGAGACAGAGAATGAGCACGGGGAGGAGCAGAGAGAGAGGGACATGCAGACTCTGCACTGAGTGTAGAGCCGACATAGGGCTTGATCCCATGGCCCTGAGATCATGACCTGAGCTGAAATCAAGAGTTGGACACAACTGACTGAGCCACCTAGGCATTCCTAGGTTTTTATTATTATAAATAATGAATGCTGTGGCGAACAACTTTGGACATACTAATTCTAAGTCTATCAAAGGCATTTCCTTAGGAGAGTCTTTAGGACAGATCAAAGGATAAGGACATTGTAAGGTTCTTGATACAGATCTTGAACTGCTTTTCAAATGGAATGTGTACCTATTCACGTATCTGCCAGGAGTGCAGGCTACACCCTTCCTCTTCAGCCCTGAAAACGGTTATAAAATTCTTGCTTATTCAACAGGCAAAAAGTGGTAACTCGGTATATAATATATAAATTTTGTTTTAAAATATTTTATTTATTTATTTATTTGACACAGAGAGAGAGACAGCAAGAGAGGGAATACAAGCAGGGGGAGTGGGAGAGGGAGAAGCAGGCTTCCCACCGAGCAGAGAGCCTGATGTGGGGCTCGATCTCAGAACCCTGAGATCATGACCTGAGCCGAAGGCAGACACTTAACCGACTGAGGGGACCCAGGTGCCCCTAAATCTTTTTTTTTAAAGTAAGCTCTATGCCCAACATGGGGCTTAGCCTCATGATCCTGAGCTCAAGACTTGCACACTTCACCGACTGAGCCAGCCAGGTGGCCCAGTATTGCTTTATTTTTAATTTCTCTGGATGTTAGTAAGGATGTAGGAGATGAACCCAATTTAAACATCAGTATCTTGGTAACACTCTGCCTTTTCCTTCCTTCGTTCCTTTGTTCCTTCTTTCCTTCCGCTCTCTGGGATGCCAACTGTTTGGAAGGGTATTAACTTTCCTGATTGTGAACCAAGTGCCAGGAGAGATGCTAGGGATGTTTCGTCTCATTTAATCTTTATAAAAGCCAGCCCCATAGGTATTTATTGTTCCCGTTTTATAGATGACAAAATCAAAGTTCTAGGGATTGAATAACTTGCTGATGAAGGTATGTCACATGACGGACAGGGGTTAGCTGCATCTCCCATCATGCACAGGCGCTGGATGATGAGGTGGACAGGACGCTGATCTCCGTTTCCTGCCGCCCGGATACGTGCCGTGGGACAGTGTTGGCTTCGAGTTCACAGAGTTTCCTGCTGACTCCACATGTACCGCTGAGCAGCTGCACTGTTGGCAACCAGGTGGCAGGGAAATGGCTGAACCTCGAAGGGCAAATGCACTCTGGCCTGTTCTGACAGTTTAGGAGAAGCGAATCACATACCCACCAAAAGTGGCGGGGGGGGTGATCGTCCTACTGCCACTGCCACCACCACTCTGATGGTGAATCTTTTTTTTTAAACATTTTTTTAAAAAGCTTTTATTTATTTATTTGACAGAGATGCAGGGGGAGCAGCAGGCAGAGAGGGAGGGAGAAGCAGGCTCCCTGCTAAGCAAGGAGCCCGATGCGGGACTTGATCCCAGGACCCCGAGATCATGAGCTGAGCCGAAGGCAGACGCTTGACTGAGCCACCCAGGCGCCTCTACAAAGATGTTTCTAACAGGTTTATTCATAATTGCCAAAACTCAGAAGCAACCAAGATGTCCTTTAGTAGCGGAATAAACTGTGCTAATCCAGACAGTGGAATATTATTCAGCCCTAAGCAGAAATGAGCTACAAAGCCATGAAAAGACAATGAGGAACTTGAAATGCCTACTACTAAGTGAAAGAAGCCTGTGTGATTACAACTACATGACGTTCTAGAAAAGGCAAAACTATGGAGAAAGTAAAGTGGTGGCCAGGAATTGGGGGTGGTGGTGGGATGGACAGGTGGAGCACAGAGGATTTGTAGGGCAGTGAAACTACTGTGTATGACAGCATAATGATGGATACATATCACTATACACTTGTCTGAACCCACAGAATGTCACACCAAGAGTGAACTGTAATGTAAACTACAGACTCTGAGTGGTGATGGTGTGTCAATGTAGGTTCAGCAGTTGGAACAAATGTAGCCATCTGGTGCAGGATATTGCTAATGGGTGAGAGGCTAAGCTTTTGTGGGGCAGGGAGGCATATGGGAACTTTCTGTACCTGCCCTTCGATTTTGCTGTGAGCCTTAAACT
>CM052891.1:38923524-38959286 GCA_028534135.1 Potos flavus | reverse complement strand
GGCGGCGGCGGCCCTTGCTGGTGAAGAATCTTCCCACAGCAATACCTCTGAAGTTTCTACTCTTGGCTGGGGTTTTCCAAGGAGGAGAGGGTACCATGGATTAAATCAGAACACCATTTTTTTCTGTCAGGGGTTAAACTTTTCCAGATGTGAGAGACGGGCATCCTATTCCTAGCTCACCCAAATATGAGCTTAGTAATAAAACTTAAGGGCTCCGAGAGAATGTGAGGCTGATGCCGGGACTAGCTAAGCAGATGGATCCTTTACTCACTTTAACGTTCGCTCACTCAGACCCCTGTGCAACCACACTGGAGATTTTTGGCCACAGTAAAATTTTACAGAGACATTGTTTCTACCCAGGGTATGGGAGTGTCACAACGTGATTTATCAGCAATGCCTTTAACACACACTGAAGAGCACTCAGGGAGGGAAGGGAACGTCAACTCCCGGGTCATCTGCCATATTGCAAACATTAATGCCTCCCCAGAGAGTCCACTCGATCCTTTCTTGACAAACTAGAAACTGAAGTTAATGCCACAAGCTCCTCCATAATTGCTGTTCCTTAGGGATTTATTTGTGAGGGAGAGAGAGAGCCTTAATTGAATACAAACCAGCAGAGATTTGGGGAAGACAGAAACTTGGAGCCCTAAGTCCCCCGTTGGGACTGGGATGAGGACAACCTAAATACAGTAGCTTGGAATAGGCTGACCTTCCTGAAGCCCCTTCCTTGAGACGTGTGCCAGAACGCCTGTTTGCTCATTGGTCAGAGGAGGCACTGACCCTCTATGTTGCCTGGCCTCAGGGGAAACGGTGCTATGGCCAGATGCTGCCTGGCGAGGGACCAAACCATTTATTTCCCTACTTCCAAATGTCAAGCCAGAAATGGCCACACACGAGAATGTAGCAGGAATACACGCAAGTGCAAGCATTCACTTCATCTCCTTTGGCAATGGAACTCCCTGCCTTGCTCTGCCCAGTTTCTAGTACCTTCCCTGGACTCAAGGATGTCCAGAAGCAGATACGTTCTGGCAGCCCCAGTAATAAGTACTATGGGGAAGGAGGAAGAGGAGGCTTAAAAGAAATAGAACTGAGGGTTCCTACCCTAAAAAAAGCTTATAATCTAGTTGGAGAGACAAACTAGATACATGAAATCACTGAAAAATAATTCTAATTATCCCAACCTGTGGGGAAGCAGGGGGCACTGATATGTCCACATCATCCAAAGTAACAGCTTCCCCAACTCATTTCTGAGTTTGTCTTCATATGCTTGATCTCTTCATGCCATTACTGTTGTCTGAGATTTTTTTAAGTAGTGGATTTAGTTTTATTATGCTTCTTTGGGGTACAAAAAATCAGTTCACCTACAGGCACCAGAATAAGCCCCAGCTGGATGGTGGGACATCTAGATTGTGAGCATACAGGTGGTAAGCATGGCATTCAAAATAACCCAGTGATGAGAATGTCCCAGGGGCACCTGGGGGGGCTCAGTCGGTTAAGGGTCCGACTCTTGATCTCGACTCAGGTCTTGATCTCAGGGTCATGAGTTCAAGCCCGGTGTTGGGCTCCAGGCATGGAGCCCACATAAGAAAAAAAAAGAAAGAAAGAAAAAGAATGTTCCAGGACTTACTTTGCAAATTTAATGCAGAACTGAGTGAAGTATTTCCGCGTGGAAGCCAGGTTGTCACGGATGATAGGGACGTTCTGCTTAATGTGAAGAATGACAGAGGTGACATAAGGGCTCTGGTCACCAACGTGTTCCACATTCTGCCACTGCATCTGAAAATGGAGACGGGGAAGAGAAGCCTTTAGATCCCTCATAGGAGGACAGCTCGACCCGTTCCTGGGGAAGGGGCAGGCGGAGTGGCAATGAGGCCAGAGCTTGTGCTCTCACAGCCGCCATTTTACCTTGGGCAGGGCGTCTTATCTTGTCTGTTGTGGCTGACTGCGGGTAGAAACAAGTCAGCCCACCTTATCCTGGCCAGTGAGGTGTGACCTAGGTATCTTTTCCTAATCTGTCCCCCTCATGTTTGAAATAGCCTTCCCTTCCCATCCAAGTGGCCATCTTGTACAGGAGCCCTCAAGAGACAGGTGAACTGGACGGTCCTGTGGCTGTTCTATCAGAAGGAGGCTGTGGGAGGACAGGGCCAGGGCAGCCACTTGTGAGGAGGTTGGTAGCTTGGGAGAATGGAGGCGGTTGGGGCTAAGTGAAATGAAACCCATGAAATGAAGGTTACTTAGGTCTTTCTCTCAAGTAAATTGTGAAGAGGGGAGGATTTTGAAAAAAGGGAACTGGACCGGATGTGACGTATGAGGCTTAACTTCAAAATAACCTAGAGTTAGGAGGAGTAGATAAAAGATTAGTGAAGCTGGGTGTCGGGTCCATAAGGTTTGTTATACTGTTTCCTCTACTTTTGCACAAAATTGAAATTTTCCATAATAAAACATTCAAAACTTACTTCTAAAACCTTTGAGATTCTGTTGGGGTTTCCATCAAGGAAAAGAAAAGAAGATCCCTGGCAATTATGAAGGGGCAGATCAGAGGGTAAGACAGCAGCATGAGGAAGAGGGCGGGAAAGGGGCAGGGACTGCGTGGATGGCAGGCATGGGGTGGACAGGCACCACTGAGAGGAGCCGAGTGATCCCTGAGCAGGCCATGAACACAAATGAGAGACCTGTTTGGCTCAACCTCTGACCATCTGGGAATTGGGAGAAATGCTCTGGAAAACGTCTATAGTAAAACAGGGAAAGATGCAATGCTACAGTGCCTCTCCTGCCTTGGAGACAGGAGAAGAGGGCCTGCCCCGAAGCTGGCAGCAAATGGGCACTTTAATCCTGAAAAGAGCAGGAATGTGCTGGAGGAGTTCTGCTGAGTCAGCCTCTCCAAGTGGAGCTGGGCTGTTAAAAAGATCCGAAGCCAAACACAAACCATATAATATGTTCATAGAAGGAGGGCAGTAGTTCTGAGGCCCTGATGTCTCTGGCAAGAAAACACCATTTTTTTATAGAGCTCTTGGGGAAAGGAAAAATTCAATACTAAAGGAGCTTGTTTAAAAGAATCATATTGTGCATGAATGACTCCCCAGCGCCTGGGAGGCTTGAGTGACTCTACGTTTTGTCCTAATGTTTCATCAAATCAGCAGATATTTATATTTTAAAAGCTTTAGCTATATGTAAGCATATAAGAAAGCAGGAAGGGACTTCCATCTTCATTTTAGAGATAAGAAAACCAAGGCTCAGAGACGTTCAGTCTTATGCAAGTTTCCACAACAAAGTGCCAGGGAGAAAAAGGTCCCCCAATTTTTTACTGGGGAGAAGCAGAAACAATGGAGTAACGGTGGAAAGTTCTGTATGAATTGACTTTATATTCGAATGCTTTGGTTATATGTGTAATGTTTTCCTCATTATCTTTTTATCTTATTCAAAAGCCTTCTTTTCCCATCTGATTTCAGAGAGTTGATCCATCCAAACAGTGAGCATCCTAGGGGAGGAGCTTAAATGAGCTCACAGGGTGAGGCCCAAACTGACAGATGCTGTTAACGTCTATACTTCACCTTCTTCTCCCCAGGTCCATAGCAACACTTGGAGCAGAATGCTCTGGGTAAACACGGGAATCTGGGAAGGGAGTTTGATGCCCCCTTCCTCCAACGGCCATGAAGCTCTTCCACGGTAACGACTATTGTTTTGCAAGTTGGCAGCATTTTGTATTTCAACATCTCAAAAGGTAATAAATAAGTACCTGACAGAAGACAACCATAAAAGGAGGTGGGGATGTGCCCTGTCATTGGCTACAAAGCAACTCTGAAGCAAGACGGAGCGTGGGACAATGGACTCCAAGTTCCCGCTGGTGAGCTAACCCCTCCTGATCACCACTGGCCATGTCAGTACACAGCCACATTCGGAATGCATGTGAAAAGATTTGCTTTGCTTTACTACGTTAGCCAGTTATGACTCCACTGGTCAAGTTAAAAGAACTATTACCAAAAAGCAAAGTAGATTTGTGAGTTTAACTTTAAGTCAGCTTAATGACATACGAAAACAATTTAAAGTACCGGAGAACAATGAAAGTCGATGTTGGTTTTACTATTTGAAGAAGAAAAAAAATCTGCAAAATGTAATTAGCAATGACTCTTTCCAGTTGCTGCCTCGGATGGGTTGATGCTGGCCATCACCCATCCCGGTTGACTTAAGGTTTGAGCTGGAACCTGAATGGCCCAAGACACGGACATTAGGACCCACCATGGGCAGGTCCCTTCACCCGGCACTCTGCATTCATCATCTCATTTACTATTCACACATGAGCTCATTGGGTTCTCACAGCAATCTTATAGATGATGGAAGTAAAAAAGCTTAACGAGGTTAGGTAACTTGCCCCAAGTTACACAGCTGGGAAATGACAGAGTGGAGACAACTCAAGTCTGTCTAAAGCCCGAGTACTACAGCGCCAGGCTGTTTCCTACGTGCTCGTTAAAAAAAAAAAAAAAAAAAAAAAAAGGAACAAAAACACGTATGTGCCCTAATGCAAGGTAAGCCTTGTTTCTCAAGGAGATGCTAATGAAATATACAGTGACCAAGCAAAGTTCTCTTTCGAAAAAGGCAAAAAAAGCAGCTTGTACTAGAGGAACCAACATCATGAAAAGCCATCAGTAGGAATACAAGTCCAACTTTTCCAGGTAAACTTGGCATTTGACATTTAAATTTTACCCCTCCCTACTTAAAAGGTTTTCCTTTTGTGCTTTTTTGTTTGGGTGGCGCTGCATAGGGCTGCTCCTGTATAAACAAGAAAAACAGTTTGCAAAAGAAGCTGTGATTAAGATAGAGGATTCACAGAAACAGCACAGGAGGAAACGATAGCACTAAGCTACAGAGAGAGACGGTGGGGCCAGGGGCGCAACCCGGGTTTCTGCTACCTGAGGGAGCGTGTGATGGATGTTAGTTACCACTTTCCAGGGAAGGCTGGGGAGATCATCACTTCCTAGAGAGAGCCCACTGTAGCGGAGAATTCTGACCAGTCCACCAATCAGAGAACAGAGCTCCGCAACGAGTTTACTTTGGACCTTGTTTTTCTCTGCTGCAGTATGAAGCTTGGAGAGAGGCCTCCTGAGAAGCTAATTTTCCTCAAATTCAAATTCCTACCTATTCATTTGGATCATGGAACTAGAGAGATAGAGAACACAGACTGAGACATATGGATTCTGGGACTATTTCAGGCAATCAGGGTCTACTAAGCGGTTTAGGCTGCTGGGCCGCTGGGCCCAAGCAACAGCCCTTGCCCAGACAACTCACAGGCACTCTAAAGCCTGTCTGGGCTACTTTTAATCTTGCAACAAACATCTGTGATATTTATAGGTACCTCGTGTGTGCACAGCAGTGGACCGAGCACTGTGTGGGAAATAAAAAGGGAGAAGGAACATTTTTTGAGCACCTACTATGTACCAAGTATCATGTGGTTGCCATTTTTACACGAACTTACTGCCCACAATAATACAGTAAAGGAGGTAATATTACTTCTGCTTGATAGATAAGACAGGCTTGAGGATAATATGTGCTTTGCCTAATGAAGCATAACTGGTAAGTTAGCAGGGCTGAGATCTAGAAGTTGGTACATCTAACTCCAAAGTCCATGTTCTTTTCACTTTACCATGTTGCTTTCCAAAAGTGTTACCAACCCTAAATGAACTTGACATTAGCTGAAGGCACTGGAGCAAGCAAAATCCACTTGTGAGGCTGTAGGTACGCAGCTGACTTGGTGGTGATGATGACAGTGACAGGAGGAAGATGCACGTTCCTTAACTCCAAGGGGAAAATCAAGAAGATCCAGAATAGAAAGTGGAGTAATAAAGACTTTAAGAAGATAAATATATTTTTTTTGTATTCACTACTAGGCCAATGGGAAGGTCAGTTTGTACAACCTTTTCTCTTTTTAAGATTTATTATTTTAGGGGTGGCTGAGTGGCTTAGTCGTTAAGCGTTTGCCTTTGGCTCAGGTCATGATCCCAGGGTCCTGGGATCAAGCCCCGCATCGGGCTCCCTGCTCAGCAGGAGTCTGCTTCTCCCTCTCCCTCTGCTCCTGCTTGTGTTCCCTCTCTCGCTGTCTCTCTCTCTCTATCAAACAGATAAATAAAATCTTCAAAAAAAAAAAAAAAAGATTTATTATTTTAGAGGGAGAGTGTGAGTGGGTGCAAGCGGGGATGGGGGAGTGGAGGGAGGGCAGAGGGGAAGCAGACTCTCCGCTGAGCACCCCGCAGGGCTCCATCTCCCAAGAGGGAAATCATGGCCTGAGCTCAAACCAAGAGTTGGATGCTTAACCGGCTGAGCCACCCAAGCACCCTTGGTACAACCTCTTCTTAAAAGCAATTTGAAAATATCTACCAAAAATTTTAGCATTTTACATAGCTTTTGATCTCTGCAATCCCCTTTAAGGCACGTAATCTGATGTTAATAATTATGAAAGTTTAGAAAATACCCACACACTCACCCACATACATGAGGTTGTCCATTGCCAGATTTTTTTTTTTTACAATTTTACTTAATTTTTGGATGTTCTTACCATATAGCTTATTTATTTTATTATGATTAGTTTTTGATGTAGCTCAATGATTCATTAGTTATGTGTAACACTCAGTGCTCATCACAACACATGCCCTCCTCAATACCCATCACCCCGTTACCCAATCCCAAGATTTTACTTATTTGAAAGACAGAGAGCAAGACAGCATAAGTAGGGGGAGGGGCAGAGGGAAAGGGAGAAGCAGGCTCCCCTCAGAGGAGAGAGCCCGATGCAGGACCCCATCCCAGGACCCAGGGATCATGACCTGGGCTGAAGGAAGCCGCTTAACTGACTGAGCCACCCAGGCGCCCTGCCGGACTGTTTTTAAATGTAAATAATTGGAAATAATTATCAAAAGTGAGTTGATCAGGGGCGCCTGGGTGGCTCAGTGGGTTAAAGCCTCTGCCTTCGGCTCACGTCATGATCTCAGGGTCCTGGGATCGAGCCCCGCATCGGGCTCTCTGCTTGGCAGGGAGCCTGCTTCCCCCTCTCTCTCTGCCTGCCTCTCTGCCTACTTGTGATCTCTCTCTCTCTCTCTCTCTCTGTTAAATAAATAAGTAAAACCTTTAAAAAAAAAAAAAAGTGAGTTGATCACATACATTTTAAGGGAAAGAGTACATTAGAATACTTAAAATGAGGAAATCTGGAGTCTGCGAGTCCAGAGTTCTAATACTGTCTGTCCAACCTGCTCAGTTACCCAACCTCTCTGAACCTCCGTTTTCTTGGCATAAAACTGGGACGATAATATCTGTAATCCATACAGTTACTGAGAGATGACAGATGGAGTGCTCTTAACTGACAGGCTCTTAGTGCCTGACAGGCATTAATTCCATGGTAAACGTTAACCTATTGTTATGATTTTAGCAACAAATACTCTGTACTTCGGAATACTATGCAATCACTATAATTACCGTAGCTCTTAGTTAAATGACACAGAAAACTATTAAAACCTGCTAAATGGGAAAAAAAGTTATAAAACTACATAAAATATGAACTTACATTTTCAAAATATATGCATAAAAAGACTGACATAAGTCTATTAATAGGAATACGAGTGATTTAAATTTTCTTCTTTTAAAAAATCTGTATTTTTTATAACGAAAGTGATTTGCTTTGGTCATAATAGAAATCTCTTATAAAATAAGAAAGATGTGCTTTGACTATAAGTGGAAAAGTGAACTTGAGGATTTTTTTTTTTTTTAAGATTTTATTTAAAATAGCAAGAGAGAGCACAAACAGCGGGGAGAGGGAGAAGCAGGCTCCCCACAGAGCGGGGAGCCCGTCGTGGGGCTTGATTCCAGGACCCTGGGATCATGACCTGAGCCCAAGGGAGACGCTTAATGGACTGAGCCACCCTGAGGCCCCTTGAAGACTTCTTAACCATGGAGTTCTGTGGGCCCTGAAATAGATCTAATCTACATTTTAATGACTGAGGAAAATAAGAACAGATTTGAGGACTGTTCTAGCTATTTCAAAATGTCTTTGGGGGATAGTAATGCAGCCTCCTAAATCAGTACATGTTTGCAATCTTGAAACCTAATAGAAATTACATGCCAAACTGTAAGGAAATTTAATTTGTTCAGTTTCTTTCTGCTTTTTTTTTTTTCTTTTTCTAAAACTACCATTAATGGGCAAAAGGCGAAGTGTGTTTGATTTTGGATAGAGAGATTCTTTTAACCTAGTGATGTGAGAAGCCCTAGGAAAAAGGACATAGTGAGGAGGGTATCATGGGACCAATGCTTTCTTTTTAAGGAAGCCATAGAATTTTTTGAAAATCCTATTTAAAAAGCCTAATTACAATAGCTAATTACTAAGGATTTATAGAATTTACATTTAAAAGACAGAACTTTGTATTTCCACTAAAGCATTCCAAGCACTCATTTTCAAGAATCGGGAGACTTGGTTTTTATTTCTGAATTCACTGTTTAAGGCTACATGGCTTTGGGCATATTATGAAAAAGAAAATAAATGCACTAGAATGACAGTTCGTGCACAGCATAAGGAAAAACATGGAGGATATTGTGAGAGGGAAGGGAGGGGTGAATTGGAGGAAATTGGAGGGGCGAAGAACCATGAGAGACTGTGAACTCAGAGCAACAGACTGAGGGTTTTGGAGGGGAGGGGGGTGGGGGGATGGGTGAGCCTGGTGGTGGGTATTGAGGAGGGCACGTATTGCATGGAGCACTGGGTGTGGTACATAAACGGTGAATCTTGTAACACCGAAAAAATAAAAGTATTTGGGGAAAAAAAAAAGAATGACAGTTCGTTACTTTTCAGGGAGAAATATGCAGACTGGAATACTTGGGTTGGCCGCTCAGCCCCTTTTCTCCCCTGAATGCTCGAAGAGCTCATAATCAGGGAAGCATGAATATTACATAAACCCAGCAATACCATGCATACACTGACTTAGGGCCCTTCCACTTAAAGGAAAATTACTTAAGCTACTTTTGCCTCCGTTTCGTTTGCCGAAAGGACTTAACTCTTAGTCTGTATGTATGGTGTACAATATGTATGGTGTATGCAGGTACAATCCTGCATAGAGCGACTTAAATTTGAATCCTGGCTCTCCCACATGCGAGCTAAGAGGTTTGGGACAAGGGACTTGACTTCTCTGAGTAAGCTCCCTTATCTGGGAAAGGAAGAAGGAAGTAATACAGGTACCTTATAAATTTATTGTCAGAACTGAATGAGATACTGCATTTGGGTGCTGATTCCTGGTAAAGTGCTCCATAAATAATAACTTACTATCATCTCAAAGCTCATCTAAGAAAATAAAGCAATATGGGAGGGGAAAGTGGTCTGAAAGGTAATTTTGACATAACTTACTCACAACATTACTGTAGTAATGTTAGAACTTCAGAGAGACCATTAAACTCTTCATTGTATTTCGCTTCTTCCATATGGGCCTGGCCTGTTTAAGGCTGTTCCTGTGTATTTTCTACCAAACTGTGCCACTCTATGTTTTCCTCTCCGTTTCCAGCAGCAGGATTCTTGTCCACAGTTGGGGAGCTAATAGCTAGATGTGGGCATTTCCTATTTCTGACTTTCCTTCAATCAGCTCCAGGATGCTACTCGTTAAAGTAAGAAGCCCTGTTATTGGGACGCTTGGGTGGCTCGGTTGGTTAAGTGTCTGCCTTTGGCTCAGGTCATGATCTCAGGGTCCTGGGTTCAAGTCCCGCGTTGAGCTCCTTCTCAGCGGGGAGCCTGCTTCTCCATCTGCCTGCTGCTCTCCCTACTTATGCTCTCTCTCTCTGGCAAATAAATAAAAATCTCTATCTAGATTAAAAAAAAGGGGGGGAGCCCTATTCCTGAGTACTATCAAGGAGCACCATATCTTCAACAGCCCTTGTATGCACCTGAACATTTCAGTCTATGACCCTGCCATTTCTTATAAACATTCTCTATGTCTACATTCATCCTAGGGTTATCTATATCTCACTTTGTCACCATTCTTTGGTCAAATGGGTGAACACAAACTTTAGTTCTTTCTTCTTCCTGCCCTCTTTACTTTCAAAGTCATTCAGGGAATACTACAGTTAAGCTATGCCTTGGAGAGCCAAAAATGAATAGGCACAGCCTTCAAGTTGTTCAAAGCTTAACAGGGGAGACAGATATAAAAAGAATTGTGTAACAAAGTAGAGAGGCAGTCTAGGTACTGTGGTGTCTTTAGGAAGAAGGACCCTGTGGGTGAGACAAAAATAGTAGTGACACTGCAAGAGATCAATTTATTATTATTACTATTGAGAGGGAAGGGGGGGAGGGGGAGGGACAGAGGGAGAGGAGAGAGAGAATCTTAAGCAGGCTCCACGTCCAGTGTGGAGCCCGACATGGGGCTCACTCTCACAACCCTGAGATCAAGAGTTGGATGCTTTACTGACTGAGGCACCCAGGCGCCCCTGCAAGAGATCAAAATAGCCAAACAATCTTGAAAAAGAACAAACTTGGGAGGATTCAGACTTCCTGATTTTAAAGCCTGCCACAAAGCTACAATAATCAAAACAGTGTGGTACTGGCATAAAGACAGACATAGAGATCAATGGAATATAACTGAAAGTCTAGAAATAAACCTGTGTATCTACGATCAACTGATTTTTGACAAGAGTGTCAAGACCATCCAATGGGTAAAGAATAGTCTTTTCAACAAATGGTACTGGGATGGCTGTATATCTATATGCAAAGGAATGAAGTTGAATCCTTACTTCACACCATATACAAAAATTAACTCAAAATGGATTGAGGGCCCAAATGTAAGAGCTAAAACTATAAAAAGCTTAGAAGAAAATACAGGTGTAAATCTTTGTAATTCTGGATTAGGCAATGGTGTCTTAGATAGGACACCAAAAGTACAAGCACCAAAAGAAAAAATATAAAAATTGGACTTCAACAAAACTAAAACCTTTAGTGTTTCAAAGGACATAATCAAGAAAGTGAAAAGAAAACCCACAGAAAGGGAGAACATATTTGCAAATCATAAATCTGATAAGGGGTCTAGTATACAGACTATAAAAGAACTTTTACAACTCAACAAAAAGACAACCCAATTTAAAAATGGGCAAAGGGGACGCCTGTGTGGCTCAGTTCGTTAAGCCTCTGCCTTCAGCTCAGGTCATGATCCCAGGGTCCTGGGATTGAGTCCTGCATCGGGCTCCTTGCTGTGCGGGGAGTCTGCTTCTCCCTCTCCCTCTGCTGCTCGTGCTCTCTGTCAAATAAATAAATAAAATCTAAAAAAAAAAAGCCACTTTCTTAAGAAGACTTTCTTCATTTCCCCACTTGATACGAAGAGAGAGATGAACTCTCTCCTCTTTTAAAAGAGGGCATACTTTCTACTTTTCTTATGGTAGTGATTTCCCCATACCTTATACTGCTGTTATTTGAGCACTCCTCTCATCTCACACATCTTTTATCCCACACTTTCTGGAATCTAAGCACCTTGGGGTGAAGTCCATGTCTTTCCCAGCTTTACAGCTCCCAGCACTGTGCTGGGTAAAGTCTGAACTGAACTGTCCAACTAGTGGCAAAAATGATGGAATCGGAGATAAAAATAAGCATTATCGCAAAACAGAAGTTTTAAAAAATCCTAAAAGAAAAAAAAAATCCTAAAAGAAACCACACAAAACAGGACACAGGCACAAATAACTGAGTGCATGTTGAATCAATCTGTGACCACTTGGCTTGTTTATATCTGGTCATTTTCATCACGTGGATTTCATTTCACTAGAACTCCAGAAGACTCAGACAAAGAGTAATGGCCTCCCAGCTGCTGCGTTCCCTAGTCTGTGGTTTTCCTATGATATAAACAAAAGATTCTGGAGGTATGGTCTCTGTTAATATTTGCTGGTGTGGGTCTGGGGGAGAAATGGGTGGTGGTGGGGGGGAGTGTGAGGGAAATCTACTAATGAACTGACAGTTCATATAAGCAACACCTGGAGTGTTAAACCCCCCTACAACTCTTATTTTACTGGGGAAAAAAACCCCACTCTTCCTTTGGTAAATGTAAAATTCTTTTACCAGCTGCATTCCGATCTAAAGTGTGTGGCAGTCCAGGAGAGATGGCAGCTGGAACAGATCACATCCAGGACACAATGAATGTTCACCAACAGCTAGGGGATCATCAGAGCCCAAAGAATGAATTTTCAGAGCCATGTTCCTTTAAGAAAGTGGGTTGGCCTCATTGCGCCTGCTCACATACTACTCATAAACAATGAGAATCCTAGAAATACACATCCACATCTGACTGGCGGAAGGATCAACCCTTTGAATAGAAACTGTGACATCGGCTATTCAGGACTCCCCACTTAGCTTCATAAAACCCTGCAGCTTAAGTTTTGGTTTTCATCCTGTTTTTGTTAAATATTTACAATCTACTACAAAACTAAACGCAGACCAAATGTGTGCTTACACAACCCTGTGACACGGCCACCCCTCCTGACGAGAGGGAAAGAGCAGCAACATTGATGGGCACCAGGCCAGTCACCCTCTTCATGCTCCATCCTCATAATGCTGGGAGGCAGAGAGCCTCATTTCATGTACCGAGGAGCTCACTTGGGCCCACAGAGGTTAAGTTGTTTGCCCAATACCCCCAAAGAAGAATGAGGAGAGTTTGGTCCGTCCGACTCCAAAGCCCGTTTTTTTCCACCGTACTCTGCTACTGGCCAGTGGGTTCCAGAGAAGTTTTTTCCAGAGTTTGTAAGAATGCTACAAGAGTCCGATACCTTGAGAACGAGCATTAGCAAACTTTTTCTGTAAAGGGTCAGTCAATATTTTAGGCTTTTTGAGCCAGATGGTCTCACGACTGACTTACTCATCAAGTGTGTCTGCCATTGTAACACAAAAGCAGTCACAGATAATATATACATGAAGGCGCATAGCTGTGTTCTAATAAAGCCTTCTTTTTAAAAACAATGGGTAAGACTTGGGCTCCAGGCTGTAGTTTGGTGACCCCTGCTCTAGAAATTCTAGAGTGGACAGCGTCATGTTATTGGGATTAAAAAAATCAAGAAAGAACTGCCCATTTTCAACTTAATTGATCAATAAACGAGAGAGTCTTCAATAGGCTGTATGGTCCATGCAATTCAGGGATTTGCATTCTTTTAGGAAGAAAAGGGTGCATAAAAGCCAAACAGTTAACGCGAGGCATTGTGCTCCAGGAGGGAACGGAGGCTGACTGATG
Source organism: Potos flavus (assembly GCA_028534135.1). Lineage (NCBI taxonomy): Eukaryota > Metazoa > Chordata > Mammalia > Carnivora > Procyonidae > Potos > Potos flavus. The sequence goes on along the minus strand of CM052891.1, from coordinate 38,946,069 downwards.
CACCACCACAACAGTAGGAAACCAAGGTCCACAACGTGATCAAATAATATTGTGCTGATACTGGAGATCAGAAAGAGTCAGAAGTTATCGCTGTAAGCACTAACAAAAACACGCATTCTGGTGAGACCCCATTAAGGGTTTTTGCATGTGTCAGATGCTAAACAAGGACATCTCCTGTAGACTTACCAAACATACTTGCTCCCTGTCTCATTCTCAGAGGACAAGCAACTGACCTAAGGCACAAGATAAACTCATCTCCTGGAGGACTTCCCAGCTGACACCTGAAGCAGCGAGGAACCCGAAGAAGCCACGGGCCAGGGCTGATAGCACGCACCCGCAGTCACTCTGGGAGGTCTAAGGAGCAGCACTTTCCCAAATCTCACCTTGCTCATGGCAGTCAGGGCAGGATCGCAGGCAGCATCCAGATCTTGGACCAACAACTGGATGCTGCTAGAGATGACACTGCAAATCAAACAAATTACAGTGGTCATCACTTTATTTTATTTTATTTTTTTAGATTTTATTTATTTGACAGAGGGGGCTACAGCAAGAGAGGGAACGCAAGCAGGGGGAGTGGGAGAGGGAGAAGCAGGCTTCCTGCTAAGCAGGGAGCTCGATGCGGAGCTCGATCCCAGGACCCTGGGATCATGACCTGAGCTGAAGGCAGATGCTTAACCAGATGCTCTGGTGGTGACCACTTTAAAGAAATAACTTTTTGAATGACTAACACAGCCCCTGCCAAATCTTTTAGACACCCATATCAAAATTAGATCCATCATTTCATCAGAGAAACTCGAGTTTGATTTCAAAAGGGGAACGGATGACAAAGAGGAGCGTTTTGGCTCTTCATTCTTGCTGCATGTCCTGGTCTTATTTGGGTGTGTCCCCACTGAGTCAGGTCGCAAAATTCCACGGTTAGTCTCCCTAATCACTCCACCCAGACCCCCTCCTTCGCTTCTTACTCCAAAAGTACCTGTCTGCTCAAAATGTTTAAATCAGAACTTGAAAAAGGAAAAAAAGGTTGAGAAAAGGAGAGGAAATGACCTAAGAAGAGAATCTTGATTTTTCCTTATTAATAGCCTACCCTAATCTCATTTACTGACCACAACAAAAATACCGCAAGGCAACACTAGCGAAAGAACTATTTTGAGAAGGCTTTACAGTTTGAACTTCTCAGACAGACACCCTCCACCCCAACCGTCCTCCCCATCCCGACCTGGCTAAAATCAAGCTGCTCACACTTTATGTTCTAAGACACTGGAGGTGGGGCTGGCCCTCTGTGGATTTGGGGTGGGGTGGGAGGCAGACAGGAGGCCTTGGACTTGACCTTCCTGCAGGGATGGTCAAGGGAGGATTTCTTCCCTTTGGTTATTCTAGATAGGGCAAAAATAAAGACCCATAAGCTAAAAATGACTACATCTGAGCAGGCCAAATGGGAGGCAGCCACACTAGCTTCTGATCCTTCTTCTCACTGGCTGCTGGAGAGTAATCCTCATTCAACAGGGGGCCCTGGAAACCTCTTAGGTTCTGTGGTGGTAAAGCTGACAGCCTGAGACAGGCTGCTTTGTGAGGGGTAAAGGGCAGGCCTTAAACAAGTATGTGCAAGGTACGTACGTGCTGAACGTATCCATTTCTCCAGTCAGATTGATTCGTTCAATCAGACTTACATCAACTTTTTCCTTGAGTTTTTCTTCTAGCTATTAAAGAAGAGAGAGAAAAACACGCTTAACAATGATCCAAAGGAGTACTGTCATAAGAACACGTAACATTTACTGAGTTTGATGATTCGGGTACAATTCTGGGCACTTTTCATGTCCTGACTCATTTCATTCTCACAACCCCACGAGGAAGATTCTATTATTATCTTCACTTTACAGAAGAGTAAATGGAGGTGTGATAGTAGGGCCAGGAGTCAAACTTCCTCCAGAACCTATGCCCTTTAGCACTGGGCTGCACTTGTCTCTTATGACACACTGACAATTCATTTCATTAATTTCAAAAAGACCCCAGTTTTCAGGATCCTCCCCTCTCCATGAACTGTAGGCTCGCTCACCAGCACTGGAAGCCTCTGGTAGTGAGTGGCAGTAAAATCAGTTCAAGTATTCACTGAATGCTACGATGGGCCACTCACTATGTTAAGGTGCTGGGGATACCGAGGTAAACAAAAGAAACACAGTCTGCCTTCGTCAGCCTACAGCCAAAGAGAGAAACACTGGCCACGCTCCCAGCCGCCTCAAAAAAGACAACTGACCAGCTATTGTAAACATCTCAAAGCATCCCGGGAATTGACTCACCCAGCACTCTCAAAGCCACTGATTACACAAACTCTTAAGAGTAACGAGTGTTTTGTCTTAAGTTTAAATGCTCTTAGGGATGTGTAAATCAGTGTAACCTTTCAGAAGGTAATTTACTTAAAAAGCAGAAATTTAAATATACACACTCTTTAAAATAGCAATTTCACATCTAGAAATAGACTTCGATGAGAATGAGTATGATATACAAGGATCTCCAAGTATTCTTTGCAGCATTCATGAATTCAACCACGATTTTCCGAAGGCCTGTTTTGTGCCAGGCTCTGTAACAGTGTAAGTGAGTTACTCAGTGAACAAAACAGAGAAGATCCTCTTTTCACGAAGCTTCCATTCTGGTCTTGCTTATGTTAGTGACAAAACTGGAAACAATCCACGTGCTTATAGGGAACTGATGAAGCAAATTACAGTGAAGGCTTTCAACGCTTCCACTCTTCAGTGGCCTTTTCCTATTACACTGAAAATAAAATCCAAACTTTCTATGATTTGGGTCCTGTCTGGCTCTCCGGCTCACATCTTCTTTCCCCCTTGCCTGCTGGGCTTCACTCAGTGCTGTAACTTACGGTTCTGGAACATACCAAGTTCACACACACCTCCTCGGGGCCTTCATAGTTCACACTTCCTACTTCCTCTCCCTGAAACACTCCTTGCTCACCCCTCCTAACCAGCTCCCTTGCTTTGCCACCACCCCCACCTCCCGACCCTTCCACACTCACCTGGCAGTCTCCTTTGCCCACCCTCAGTCTCTGCTTCAGTGTCACCTCTCCCCAGAGATGCCCTCCTTGACCAGCTACTTCAGCAGGCAACTCCCTAACAGGCGAATGCCATAAAACTGAAGTTACATCTTGGCTTACTTATTACTGTTTCGGCTCCTCCTTTAGTTCTAAGTTCCCTGACAGTAAGAAACTATCTACTTTGTTCACTACTGTTAATTAACACCAAATACAGTGCCTGGTCCTTACCACAGTAAGTGCTTCCTGAAGAGCTCTTAGATGAAGGAATGCAACACCAGGTGTAAAAGTGTTACACAATTAAGGAGCCGATATCGATTATTGGCATTGTTTTTTAAGTTTTTATTTTCCAATTCTTCACTGCTTGGATTCTTATCTCTGGTTTCTCCCTCTGTTTCTCTTTGCCCTCTTCCTGCAATATTTTTTCTAAGGAAACTGGATTGTTTGCTCTGTAGAATTTCCCATAGTTTGGATTTCGTTGATTGTATCCACGAGGTATTAATTAACATGTTCCTCTGTTCCTCGTATTTTCTGTAAATTGTAGTTTGATGTAGAAGCTTGATCAGATTCAGGTTCTTCTCTCTCTCTTTCTTAGAAAACTATTTCATGATGGTGTTGTGTGCTTTTTTTTTTAAGACTTTACTTATTTATTTGTTAGAGAGAGAAAAAGAGAAAGCGCGCGCGTGCGCACACAAGCCAGGGGAGCAGCAAGCAGAGGGAGAAGCGGGTTCCCCGCTGAGCAAGGAGCCCAGGGTGGGACTCGATCCCAGGACCACGCGATCATGACTTGAGCCAAAGGCTGAGAGGCTCAACTGACTGAGCCACCCAGGCATCCTGCTGTTGTACTTTTATTGGGAAATACATGATGCTTGTTGATTTTTTGTAATGTCAGTAGCCATTGATAGTCAATGCCCAGATCCTTTACTTCATTAGGAAATGTAAAAGAATGATATTCTAATTCTTTTCTTTTTCATTTATTAGCTGAAATTCTGCTATAAAGAGATATTTCCTGGGGCCCCTGGCTTGCTCAGTCAATTAAGCGTCTGCTTGTCCTTCTCCCCTGCCCTGCTTGTGCTCTCTCTCTCTCTCAAATAAATAAAATCTTAAAAAGAGAGAAATATTTCCCATTGACAATGATTTGTTATCCTGAGGTATAAGTTCAATAGGAAAGAAAGGATAAGAACTTTCCCTTTATTTACCAGTATTCAATTCATACCAGTGGTTCCTTAGTATCTTTGAAGACAATAAGTTCACTAAAAAAGAGAAATCATCGCAACCACATGGACTTAAACACACGTGATGTTTTCAGTGTATTGTAGTTAACTTCTCATTGATGTTTATACATCTCACCTTTGACCAGCAGAGCTTATTCAGCTTGGCTCCTGTATTAGTTTCTCAGGCTGCTCTAAGAAATTACTACAAACATGGTAGATCAAAACAGAAATTTATTCTCTCACAATTCCAGAGGCCAGAGGCCCAAAATCAAGGTGCTGGCAGGGTTGGTCCCTTCTGGAAGTTCTGAGGGAGAAACTATTCCACACCTCTCTTCTATCTTCTGGTTGCTGTCAATCCTTGGTGTTCCTTGGCTTATAGACACATCACTCCAATCTTTGCCTCTATCTTCATGTGGCCTTCTTCCCTGTGTCTGTTAGATCTCCCTTTCCTAAGGACACTAGTCATTGGATTTAGGGTTCACCCTAAATGCAAGATAATCTCTCCTTGAGATCCTAACTTAATCACAGCTTCAAAGACCCTATTTCTGAACAGGGTCACATTTACAGGTACTGGGAGTTAGAACTTGGACATATCCTTTTGTACAATAAACCCATTATGGCTCCTGAATCCTTCTGAAATGACTGTCACCGTCTTTGATATTTTTCTTGCTTTTTGCATGACGTGATGCTCCAGGCTCACCTTATACATTTCCTCTCCTAGACCTGCAATTACTGAATTCTCCAGGAATCTCTGGTTTCTTTTAGGGGAAAATGGTATTTAGAGATCACAATACAGGTGCTAAGAATATACTGACTTTTATAATCAGTAAAAATAATCTTCACTAGGGACACCTGGGTGGCTCAGTTAAGCATCTGCCTTCGGCTCAGGTCATGATCCCACGGTCCTGGGATCGAGTCCTGCTTCTCCCTCTCCCAGCTGTTCTCCTGCTTGTGCATGCGCGCGCTCTCTCTCTCTGACAAATAAATAAAATCTTAAAAAAAAAGTCTTCACTAAATAACACAAAAATTGGCTACATCTATCATGAGTCATCAAAATGGTCTTTGATCTACTAGTATTTCTAGAACTTTTAAGAATCTGTTGTAGAAAAATAATGCAAAACATATTAGATGTTCTTTGTAGGATTCCTTTAGAAGCAAAATCCTGAAACAGCATAAACAATTATGAGGGATACTGTGAAATAATGTATGGTATCATCCCTTAATGAAATAATACATAACTATTAATAATGCTGCTAATAAAGATATTATAGCAACAGGAGAAATGCTAGTGCTGTGATGTTAATAAAAACAACAAAGGGATGTGAGACTGAATTAAGTTAAGATGATAGCATACAAAACTATGCTCATGAAAAAGGACTGAAAGAAGTAGTCCAAATTGCTAGCATCATTATGTGATGGTGATGGGATTAAGAGTCATTATTTTTATGTTTTTTCCCCCTTTGGTTCCATGGTTATTTTACTTTTATTTTTTATTTTTTTAATTAATTATTTACTTAATTGATTTTTAATTTTATTTTTAAAATACTCTAGTGTGTGTGTGTGTGTGTGCGTCTTCCTTTTCTGCACACATGCAAAACAGTTAAATAGATAGCATTTCTTCAACACCGAACTCTGGGATCTCTGCCTTGGAGGTCCTCACAGATACTGCTGTCCTGCCCTGGGAGTTCCTGGGGCTAAAGGGATTGCTGTGTCTGGCTCCAAGGCCAAACCTTGACAGATCATTCCCTGTGTGACTCAGTGTGACCACGTCCCCACACAGAGCAAGCTATTGCCTCTGGCTGGCTTAACCTCAACTGTGAAGTTTTTGGGGGAACACTTCTTATTTTGGCCTCTTGTATTCGTGCTCTGGCTCACAGGCACTCCGAGCCGTACTGTCTGAACCATAATTTATGACTACCTTCCCATGATCCAGACATGTGTAAATAATAAACCCGAAAAGGAGGGAAGAGCACAACCTTCTCCAGTTCTTTTCCTTCTCTTGGCCTTAGGTGAATTCCAGCCCGAATGTGAAAAGGAACTTCTAATCCCACGTCGGAGGCTAAATGGAAAATTCTTCTGGGTCTTCCTTCTGCTAATGGGGAGCTCCAGGACCGGCATCACCCTTTCCGGCTTCACAGTTCCTGAACGTCAGCATCCAAACAATGGTTGTTTGTTTAGGCAGACTGAGAATGCCGTGTACATTTCAGGAGACGCATAAAAGCCCAAAGGATTTTGCTTAGCCTCGTAACACTTCTGAGAACGGAGTCACTGGCTGTGACTCATCACCACCAGAGGCCGGGTCCTAGCATCGTTAAGTTTGTCACTGCTTTTCTCATACGGGAGACAGTGCTACTGACCTACTTTCAAGAGGGCATGTCCTCCGAGCAGCTGAAACTAGCCTGGGGAGGAGATCGGTCAGACTTTCTCGCCCAGTCTGCTTTTAACAAGGCTCTTCTGTAAGATGGCTGCCTGGACCGTCTGCTGGCTGGACGGCAAGTTTTCCTCTGTGACCAACTGGTCTGCCCGGGGTTGTACATGGCTTGTGAGGGCCCACACTTTTAATCTACGGAGTCAGGAGGCCCAGATGGTTCTGGAAAAGGAGGCGGCGGGCAGCTCACCTGCTGGGTGGTGGCCAGACAGTACTCGGCTGTGCTCAGGATGCTGCAGATGAGGCAAAGCTCCTCGAGAGTGAACTTGGCTACTTCCGAGCCTTCCTTCTCCTTAAGGAGGCTGCTGATGGTCAGCCCTCCACTGCTGCTTGTGGTTCTGAGGAAGAAGAACAGGAAGTGGTTAGGCTGGGGCTTCTCATTTGCTTCCTGAACTGGTAACTGTCCATCTTCAGACAAAGAAAAGGGGGAAGGAAAGGCTGGACGTGGCCCAAACAAACCCACATACAATGAGCCTTTTCCTACTGACCGTACCTTGACTATCATCTGTTTAAGTTCTCTGACCATCACGAGTAGGAAGAAACAATTCCAACAGTGAGCCAGTAACTCTGATGACTCCGATACTCTCAGAGAAGGCTGCCGAGCGGCCTCTCTGCTTAGCTTGCCATCTCCTGATCTGGAGAGCTCATTCAGGATCATCTGTAGCATAAAAGCTTGTTCCACCACTGTTTCGGGTGAGAAAATTCTGCACAGGAATTTGTACATTGTGCTTGTGGCGGGGTACCAAGACGAATGTTAAGCCATGGTTCCTGCCCAAAGCCCCGACTGCCTCACCCCTGCCTACTGATCTAATCACGTGTTTGCAAAATGTAAAAATAGTTATAAAACCTCCTGCTCTTTCAACTGTGACAGTCTAAGTTTTTTTAAAGAAGACAGAATTCAGTGACATTTACCTTAAAAAAAAAAATATTTAAAAAATAATCCTAAAACTGCCCAGTCTTACTGGTAGTCACAGATTCGAAAATATCTTCATTTCCAACACTTACAAGGGCGTGAGGATGCTGACACTCTCTTGCACTATGGGTCAGGAGCATGAAGCTGTACAAACTTCCCACAAGTGTATTTCAGGAGCTTAAAAGACATGTTCACACTATTTGACCCAGTAGTTCCACTACTGTTCAAGGATGCTTTTCTGAGTGTTATTTAAAAATACTAAAGTAGTGAACCCAACCTAAATGATCAATCCAGAGAATGACCCATAAGAACTTCAGAAGCTCAGCGAAGTTCTCCTGCATGTTGGATTAGCATGACATCATGAAAAGTGTTTTGAGGACAATGTACAGCACGAGTGCTAAATGTTCTCTGTTGGCCTCCCAAATCCATTCACTCCTCTTCTCTTCCCTTCTCTATGGCTCAGGAGACTGACCTCTACAGACTTATCACCCCGGCTCCCTGGCCCTCTGGCATCCTGTTGGGTTCAGTGAAGTCAACGGGAGAGGCGACAAGAAGTCAGAGAGGTAGGGGAGGGAGAAGTCTGAGTCCTAACGAGGCCTCCCCCTCCTTCTGCTTCCGCGTGGTGCTGGCAGGGACTGTGGCCCTCCATTTTCTGTGTGGCAACCCTTCGTCCACAGCCCCAGCTCTCAAGTGAGTTTTAAAGTCGTAACAATTACCGCCTAGTATCTGGATGCTTCAGAATCCTCTATTGGTTCCTTTCACTTTGCCCCCATTTCTGTGAATAGCTGCTTTGGTAACAACAATACCCTAGCCGAGTAAACCATTTGTTTTCCTGCTGCGACAGGTGGGGAAAATGCTCACAGGATGATGTTAAGTGAAAGCAGCAGGGGTAAAATTACAAGCAGTATAGTCCCAATACCCTTAAATAAACAAAAGCACCAAATCACACACATTATATATATAAATAAAGAACAGAAAAAATATACCAAAAGGTTAAATTTGTTTTCTCTGGGTGGTGAGATTATAGTTAACTTTTACTCTTATCTTTCTGCTTTTCTGTGTTTTCTAAACTGTAATAAAATTATTTTGATGATCAGAATAAAAGTTATTAAAAAATCTTAAAAATGTTTTTATCACAGTCGAAGAAATTTTCATTGGTTTTTTTTTTTAAAGATTTTATTTATTCATTTGTCAGAGAGAAAGAGAGAGAGAGCACAAGCAGGCAGAGTGGCAGGCAGAGGCAGAGGGAGAAGGAGGCTCTTTGCTGAGCAAGGAGCCTGATGTGGGACTCGATCCCAGGACCCTGGGACCATGACCTGAGCCGAAGGCAGCTGCTCAACCAACTGAGCCACCCAGGCGTCCCGAAATTTTCATTGGTGAAATATATCTGTTACTTCAAATCTCTGGTTAGAGCATAGGGATTTTATTTTCTTTCCTCCAAATAATGTAAAACTCCCATACATGACACATTTTAGTGAAAACAACAGCAACTACTTCCAGAATTACTGAATTTAGCCACAGGGATGATTTATAAACACTAAATTCCAAAGTATTACTTTAGATCATACTCTACCATAATCAAAATTGCTATAGAACCAAAAATCTTTGGCTCCATGCCCAACGGAGAGCCCAGTGTGGGGCTTGAACTCACGACCCTGAGACCAACTCTTGAGCTGAGATCGAAAGTCAGACATTTAACCGATTGAACTACCCAAACACCCCAGAATCAAACTCTAGTCGAACAGCCATTAATTTCAATTAATAAGCAATATAGCAATATTCTAATGTCCCAGAATACAGTGAAGCCACTATGATTAGGGGCCGTGCTAGGTAACCCCCTCTCCCCAAATTCTAGCACATCTTCAAACATTAGACTCTATTCAACAAGACACACACCCTAAGAGAGACTTTGGAATGTAATCGGATCGAGGGAAAAGCAGATTCATGCCTCCCGAGTGCTCCTCATCCCAGGGTATACTCTCATTGAATGTAACTGCCTCTGCTGTTTCAGAGTGATCGCTTCCACCACCTTACCTTTTTTGGCCAACAACCGATTGTTGACTCTATATAAATTAAATACATACATAATGGAACTGACTCCCTTGGGTCCACCTGTGGTTAAGAGCTGACCTGTGTTGGCAGCCAGCGTGGGCATTTCCTCTAACGGTCTTGATCAGCTGTGGAATCCCATTAGAAAGGAAATAGTCTCAGACCCTTGGGAACTCAGTAAGAGTGTTTCCCTCCTTGAGACTCTTAGCAGTTCGGTAAACAATGTCAGAGGAGATTTCCTTAGATTCCCATACTTAGGCGTATTCAGAATCTTGCTTCCCCACACAGATCAGGAAGAACAGCACTCACTTGGGTAGATTGCCAGAGAGGATTTTCCAGGCATATTCTCGGAGGTACTTCTGGAAAATGGTGGTCAGGGCGATCATTGGCTCCCCGGTACTGAGCTGGGAGCACTGCACCATGCACTTCTTGTAGTAGACAAAGAGGTCGGCACAGCTGGGGAGCACAGCACCCCCTTCGTCAGTGTTGGGCTTAGGTGGTCCCTGAGCTTTGAAGTCGGCTACAAACCGATCAATCAGCTCGCCAAGGTTTCTAGGAGGAAGAAAGCCGGCAATGTTATTTCAGGAAAGATAAAGCAAATGTGCTTGCCTGCCGTGAGTGAACCATTCCTAATGCTCTTCACATTTAAAACTGGACCACTTTTATCCATATCTTCATTAACTACCACAAGCACTCCGACAATAACAGCAGCAAGAACATTTGACATTTACTTGTGTGCTGCTCTATACTTTTTCAGGCATTTCGTGATCACATCTGACCCCAAGCCTCTGTAAGGGGAAATAAGGTATTAGGGGACCCTCTAAGAGATGAAAGAATTAAGGTCCAGAAAGTTTGTCACACAATTTAGTGGTCCAGCTGAGCCTAGAAGCTACCACTTAAATGCCTGCACTGGTCCCACCACCACATTAGTACTATCTCCTCTCTCCACAAATGGAAACCCTAAGTAACAATAGTGGTCATTTTCTGAACACTTACAATGTCCCGGGCATGCATCATGTCAGCACTTTAAAAGTGTCCTTTCACTGACCTTCACTTACTCTTCCCAGTAACCTTACGAAGTATGTAGTATTCCTGTCCTCATTTTCCAAAAAGCAAGGTGCAGAAAAGTTAAGGACCTTGGCCACGGTCACAGACAAAGGGAGTAGGGGAGCTGGCATTCAAAACCAAACTGCCTGGCTCAAACCTCATGCTCGTAACCACTTTACCTTCCTATCTCCAAAAACACACAAAGGTTCTGACGTCAGCAAATAATTTGCTACCGTTAACCTAAATGTGCCCACGGGATGGATGCCTGAGCAGGGAGAAACAGTAAAGAAGTATTCTAATGCTTTCTTTCTCTTCTAATGCAGTTTTTCTCCTTAAAACTTCCAGAATCGAAGCTGTAAAAAATCTTGGGAGAAGGGAGGGTGTGGCAGCGCCGGGCTTGCTGCAGGTCATGATGGTGACACTTGGTGGCAGCTGCCCCCCCAGTCCCCTCTCAAGCATCACCGAATGTGCCTCAGTCATACTGAGTCATTGCAGCTCGGGTCCAGCAGGGCTCTCTACTCATTGTTTCCTGCACTGTCGATCTGTAGGAAGAATGGGAGGAGTCCCCACCCCTTGACATTTTACATCTTTTTGGGTTACTGTCTCAGGCTACAGGAATCCAGCTGTGCTTTCAAAATGTATTTATATAACAGGAAGAACAAGACAAGAACCACACACAGCATCAATTAGCAAGAATAGGAGAAAATTGACATTTTACCCAAGAGCTTTTCCTACTGAAAGTTGATTATACCCAGATGTCGCCACTTGGCCCTCAAAGAACTTCAGGGCCTGGGCTGGGGCCTTGTGGTGATGGTCAGCGAGCAGGGAAGGAACTCGTTAGTTAACCTGGGAAAGCTGCGGGGTCACCGCTCCCTTTCCTCGCCAACCCTGCTCACCCCACCTTGCCATTTAATCTCTCGTTGCTCCTGCACAGGGACCCTCCACTCCGGCCAGACTCACCTTAACTGCCCCCTGCCCCATCTCTGTCCCTCACTCTGGGCCCTCGCCTGTGATGCCTGGATGCCTCCCCAGGCCAAGATGCTCTCCTCTACCTCTCCACTGATCCGTAGGCTCGGCCCAGACGGCTTCTACTCATGCCAACCCTCTGTCTCAGTTTCAACTTCTGTCATCTGCAATACGCTCACACTTCATTATTATTATTTTTTAACACTTTACTATCCAGCGTAAGGAAGTCAAATGTTTAAGAAACATGACGGCCTTCTCCCATCCTAGGCCCGCAGAGGGCTATCAATAAGGGCTCTCTTTTTCATTGATCTTTGGTGTAATTTCAGAATCCTTCTTGAGACAGCATTCTCGCCCGTCACTGGTGAGCTGAAGCTGGTACGTATGGTGAAAGGTGCTTGCTCTACACTAGAATCTTCTTCTCTGATTCATATATATTATCACATGCTCCTTGAGAGTAGGGATAAGTTTGTCACTTCTGTCTCCCCAGGCCCACCCCTCATGCGTATGTGTGAAGCTAATCTTCCAGTTATGTCTGTGCCTGAGACATACGCAGCTGATCAGCCCCCACATTTGTTTCCGAAGGACGGCAACGGAAAGGTGGGTAGGTGGAGATGGGCCAGGGGCTGGTGCAGTGGAGGAGAGCATGCAACAGAAAGCAAAAGGTTCCACTTGAGTCTTCTTAGGAGAGGTTCTAATCGCCAAATCTCTAGTGCCAACAAAAACAGGGGCTAGAGCTCCGAAGTGTTTTCACTTTAACCACTCAATCTAATTCCCTAGTAGTTGAGATCAGGATACTTACACCCCCTGCCTTGTATTTCAGAGCCAACCCAGTCAATCAGATTATAAATTAATCATGCTCATAAAACACAAAGAAAATTTCCACTTAAAAAAAAAAAAAACCTCTGAAGATCTTCCATACTTTGCAGGCTGTCTCTCGGGTTATTTCTGACACTGTTCTTGTGCAAGTGAGATAAAAACCTGTCAGAGCAAGCTTCCCTCCCTTACCACACTACTCTTTGCATCTCTATGCTTCTATGCCATAAGAGACACAGGAAAACAAGTGGTCAACGTGTCACGACAGGGATGGTCCAATCAGATCGACTTTCAACTAAGCACTTCATACCTGCAAGGCTCTGGGTGCCGTACATATTAAGATATAAATAAGTTCAACTAAAAATGAACAACAAAATTTGTCCTTTCTTCCAGGCATCAAACACTAGCCTGAGTTCTGGCGAGACCTTCTTGTAAGACTACTAGAGAAAGCAGTGTGTGGCCTATTGAACTGCTGACTGGAGTCATAAGGAGGTGTTTTTTACACCATAAAACAATTACAATCAAGTAAGAGTTTATAACGGGTCAAGTGCTGATCAAGGTGCTTCTGGGGTGGGGGTTAAGACATAGCATCAGAAGCTTTGGTCTATTTGCGGAGATAGGACCCTCAGCTCATGATATTTAGATTTCAAGATGGCAACAAAATGCTAATTTGGCAGTACAGACAATATGAACAATTTGTGGCAGATGAAGGAAACTAGAGAGAAAATGTCGCAGCAGACTCAGGTGAGGGGATAAAGGCCTGGGGTCACAGGCGAGCACAGAATACGGTGTGTGGAAAGGGGGATGTGCGGAGGAGGGGATGTGGCTAAGGCAGAAGTCACGAACTGGAGAAGTCTGATGTACAGTTTGACTCACACAGTCCTCTGTATTCCCACAGCAAACCACTGGTAGCTTCCTGCCTTCATGTCGTACACACAATCGGGGCATTAGAAATACAACCTCCTCACAACAGCCCTAAAGAGAAGGCATTCTTATCTCCATCTTGTAAATGGAGAAACTGAGGCTGAGCAAAATAATACAGCTTGCCCTAGGTCACAGAATTCGTCGGAGCTGGAATCAGAACTTGCGGATGTCAGACTCCAAAGCCCAGCTCTAGCCGCTGTTCCGTGCTTTGATTTTACAACACTGAAGCGTTCTATAGACAGATAGCATTGCACTTGTGGCTGTATTCACTTTCTCTCCACCTTGGAGGAACACGTCATGGGCGTGGATGGTATCTTTCACCCTCTCCCCTGTAGTGTGAGCTTTCCTCCCAAGAACTGTAGAAGCGTGTCAGGGAGCCATGCGAACTACTGCTGGGGGTCCTGCTGATCAGTGAAATGACCCAGGAAGAGAGACCACCGCAGAGCAGTCTCAGCAGAGGAATGACCAAGGCGGTTTCTTCTGGTGGATTTGCAGTCGGCATCCCTAGCAACAATATTCAAATAGGAATGACGCAGAGAAAGGAAGATGGCAGTCAGACAAAGCTGGCAAGGAGGTGAGCATGGGCAACGCCGTTTAGGATCCTATAGATCCTATAGGAGGATATATGAGCTTATAGAGCTTGTTAATTCAAGGGTACTCAAGCTAATTTGCACTCCTTCCTCCCCTGCCCTTGGGTTGGGGCTGAAGATTTGGCTCTGGTGTGGCCAGTGGGGTTGGGGAGCCAAGGTCTGGCTTGAGCACAACTGGGAGATGGATTACACACAGGTAAATGGAGCAAATAATACATGGAAGGTCTGGGGAGCCAAGTTTCTCACTGCTGCAGAACGTGGTCAGAAATGAGGAAAGGGAAAGGCAAAAATAAACCCTGTTGTGCTAGGTCAGAATTAGAGTCAGCATAAACTCACAGGTTTTAATATATAAATTGGTATAAAAATAGACACAGATGAATGTGTTTATACATATATGTACACACACACATATATTCCTTAGCTCTCTCAGGTGCAAGGACATAGAAGCATGATATCCAAGCAGTAATGAACATACCTGATGCCCAGAACTTAGTTTCTAAATATCATCCCCTGCCAAAGAAATAAAAGAGTCTGGAAAAATGGGTGACTCCCGGGCTGGGGTAGGAAAGTACCAGATGAGCCTCGTATATCTTGTTGTGCCAGAAAGCAAGGGCCCCAGAAATGATAGGCACATACAAAAAAGCAAGAAAAACCAGTCTGCAGGGGTCCCAGTGGCCAAATCAGGGACAATTTGAGCAATAAAATAATGATGGATCCTGAAAGAGGAAAAGGACATCAGTGGAAAAACCGGTGGGAAATCCAAATAAGACCTGAGTTTAGTAGATAGAACTGTACCAGTGTTAACTTGCTGGTGTGGTAACTGCTGTGGTTATGTAAGACGCTGACAGAAGCGGGTGCCTGGGTGGCTCAGTGGATTAAAGCCTCTGCCTTCAGCTCAGGTCATGATCTCAGGGTTCTGGGATCGAGCCCCGCATCGGGCTCTCTGCTCAGTGGGGAGCCTTCTTCCCCTTCTCTCTCTGCCTGCCTCTCTGCCTACTTGTGATCTCTCTCTCTCTCTGTTAAATAAATAAAATCTTAAAAAAAAAAAGAACTTGGGAGAAGGTAATACGGGAACTCTGCGCTATTTCTGAAACTTTCATGTAGGTTTAAGTTTATCCCAACATAAACTTAAAAAACGGTAATAACGGCTATAATCCACTGAATAAAACAGGAATCCACGAGTACGTGCTGATATACATAATAAGTGGGGAAAAGAGAAAGGTTTTGCGAACTAATAAACGCAGAAGAAATGATGGTATTAAAAAAAAATCATTCGGCAACTATCTTAGTAATAAATAAATGATTCAGGCAAGTATCAGGGGAGGTGAAAAAGTGGGAGAAGAAAAAGACTATATGATTTCAACGTTTCCCTGACAGTTATTAATTGTTATTAATTACTTATTAATGAAGAGAGAAGCCTGGCAGACTCCATCTAAAGCAAGTAAAATAAAAACGAGCACCACAAGCTGTAGGGCAAACTGATACTGTGCGCCTCCCGATGTGAATTACTGAGAAGAACCCGGCCCCACTTCTGCATGAATCATAAATCATGAGGAAACATTAGTCAAACCCAGACGGGGGGACATTCCACAAACGAGCTAGCTTGTACTCTTCAAAAATGTCAAGGTCATGAAAGATAAAGAAAGAATGAGTTGCTTTTCTGGATTGAAGAGACCAAAGAGATGTGACAAGTAAATTGACCCTGTGGTTCTGGCACGGCTCCTGGATCTAGAAAAGACATGACAGGGACCACCGGCGAAATGGAATGGAGTCTACGGATTAAATGGTACTAATGGATCAAGTTAACTTCCTGATGTTGACAGGTGTACCACGGTGAGGTAGTGTGCCGTGTGCTTATTTATAGGAAACCCACACAGAAGTCTTGAGGAGTAATGGGGGCACTCTTGCCTGCAAATTGAAGAAAGTGTCTATGTAGAGAAATCTCTTCAGCAAGAGTCAGCCAGAGAAAACCCCTGCATTCCCAAGATGGAAAGGTATATGAACTTCCTTCTGGAACATAAACAAAAATTGAGAAAGCTGCATAAAGCATGCAAGGACAGCTCAGCCAAATCTGCTAAGGAGATGGCTTTGGGGATGTCCCTACTTCCTTCCTCCTCCCTAGGTCCCGGCTCTGCAGTCCTCCCACTGCCATTTGGCCTTTGGCTGGCACAGGTGCCAGATCTTTCCCCGGGCAGGTGGGAGGCTGGGGAGATGAGAGGGCCATGCCAGGCCCAACAAAAAGCTGGCAACACTGACCAGGCCCCCCAACCGCTGACGGGTCTGGGACAAGAGCACTGGGCGGGCAGGGCAGTCCAGGCACGGCTCCTGACCAC
This sequence comes from Potos flavus, assembly GCA_028534135.1. Lineage (NCBI taxonomy): Eukaryota > Metazoa > Chordata > Mammalia > Carnivora > Procyonidae > Potos > Potos flavus. Next base: position 38,929,752 of record CM052891.1, on the reverse strand, counting down.
TCATGCCAAGTGCCAACATGTCCGCTCATCTCAGCCCCGCCACTAATCCTGTGAGGGGAACATTACTAACTGCACTGGAGAGAGGACAAAACCAACTCCGAGAGGTTAAGGACCATGCTTGAAGTCCCAGGCTAGTGAGTACAGAGCTCTGACTCAAATCCAGGTCTGTCCGGCATCCAGGCCCACGCTCTTTCCACTACACTGTGTTGGGTCTCTGTCATCTGGGAGCTTGTGAATGGTCTAAGATTTTCCTCCCTTGCAGATTTTTTGAGTCAGAGCTACGAGAATGAAATAGGTACCAAATCAGTCCCCACCTGAGTTTCTTCCCTTCAGATTCTTGGACAAAAGGGATGAAGGGCTTTGCAGAACCCCTTGAAATTGTACTCAAGATAGCATGTGGGTTTATGTGATATTTTTTTTTTTTTGGCAAGAGAATCTGCAGTTTCATCGGGCTCCCAAAGGGATCCGTGACTCAAAAAAAGTTAATAGCCACCGCTTTAGGCATTATTTTGTCTGATTCTTTGCTTTAAAAGATGAGGAAATGGATTTCTTGAACTCTCTTTTCTGCTTCAAGCCTTTGCTGCTTATTCTGGAACGACAACGGCACAACCTACGCAATTCTCCTCCGAGGAGCTCCTGCTACTTCCCCGGGGCTGTGGAAACATCCTAGTGAGGCCAAGCGGCAGGCTGAGTGGCCAGCACTTCATTTTTCATAGAGAAATGGAGAGTCCCTAAGGAAGGGAGGTCTGGCCCTCTGCCCGAAGCATCACGAACAATGAGTACACTTTATATGAATTAAGGTCATGTGAAAAGAGTAGATACTGGAATTATGATAATTCAGAAAAACGACTCTCTAGACCAGGAGGGTTTGGGGAAAGTACGTGGTTATCTCAGATATGCACTTTCTTTTTTTTTTTAATTTTATTTTTTTAAGATTTTATTTATTTATTTGAGAGAGAGAGAGAGAGTAAGAGAGAGCATGAGAAGGGAGAAGGTCGGAGGGAGAAGCAGACTCCCCATGGAGCTGGGAGCCTGATGCAGGACTCGATCCCGGGACTCCGGGATCATGACCTGAGCCGAAGGCAGTCGCCCAACCAACTGAGCCACCCAGGTGCCCAGATATGCACTTTCAACTCGGGATCTGACAGCTTTTAAACCTCTAAAAATAAGAATTTGGGTTGATGAGGGAAGAAAAGGTTTTGTCCAAAAATAGTCATCCAGGGGGCTGCGCTAAGGCCTGTTAATCTCATAGGTAAACAACGGCTCTTTTCCCTGCCCCTGCAGGTGTCTTATTTACTTCCTGAGAAAGAACTTTTTTTTTTGGTAAAGATTTTATTTATTTATTTGAGAGACAGAGAGAGAACGAGCGACGGGGAGGGGGACAGAGTAAGAAGAAGACTCCCTGCCGAGCAGGAAGCCCAAAGCAGGGCTTGAGTCCAGGACCTGGAGATCATGACCTTAACCGACTGAGCCATCCAGGCGCTCCAGGGAAAGGGTTCTTGTTCTTTTTTTTTTTTTTTTTTTAAAGATTTTATTTATTTATTTGACAGAGAGAGAGATCACAAGTAGGCAGAGAGGCAGGCAGAGAGAGAGGGGGAAGCAGACTCCCTGCCGAGCAGAGAGCGTGATGCGGGGCTCAATCCCAGGACCCTGAGATCATGAACCTGAGCCGAAGGCAGAGACTTTAACCCACTGAGCCACCCAGGTGCCCCAGTTCTTGTTCTTTTTAACAAGAAGACAGGGTGTTCCAAAGGAGCAAAGAGCAATAAGTAATTACTGCCTTTCTGTGTGCCTTCGGACAGAAGCCCAATGGATAGAGAGGCCGAGGCAAACTGGCTTTACCAGGCAAACCGTGAAAGCAACTCTTTTTTGGGACGGATGGCAGGCAGGAGGTTGTTTTTGTTAATATAGACCGCTCTTCTACAAAGTTCATTTTCTACGACTTTAATACGAAACATTTTGTAATTGGGGACAAAAAGAGTAGACACGATCTACAAAATCAAATAGGTGACTAATAATAATGCTCCATGTAGCAATTCCACTGGAAATAGTCTCTGAATCTTATAGTTTATGTCTGAAACATATTCGGAAATAAGAATTTGCTAAGTCACAATAGCAGCATTAAAAAAAAGGGGGGAACTAAACTCTAGCGCCTAAATGCTTTCCCAGAGAACTCCCTTAGAGAACTTTCTCACAGCCACTATTGTGCTCCCCGCGTGAGCCACTGTCTGGCCCTCCCAAATGCGTTCTTCGGGCTACAAGGCCACGTCTCAGAGCCAGGGCCAGCCTGTCTCCAGAAATCTGACCTTTCCAAAATCTGCCTTCCAGTGTGGAAGGGCCCTTAACAGTTCCTCTGGCTGTGGACAGAGACTCAGGGATGAGGAGGGGTCTTTCTCCTCTGTGTGAATAATGGACATTGGAACTTGAAGATAGTCCTCTGACTGTGAGGAAACTTGGCAGCAGAAACTTGTGAAAATTTTCAGGAACTCCTGAGTTTGTAAAAAAATGTATATATTAAATGGATGATAATCCACACAAGAAAGTAAGAATCCACCAGTCCATACTGACATAAATAAACGCACACACATGGGGCGAGCGGGGGAAGTGCTTCCTTACAGAAGAACTCCAATTAAAAAGTAGAGGAGAAATGATGGAAACAGCAAATCAACATTTGGCAAACACTACAGTAATAACTGCTTCAGGCAGAAATCATCAAGGGATGTCAAAATGAGTAGGCAAAGTGTGAGGAGAAACAGGATATTCACATAGTCCCAAAGTATCCCCCCACGAGATACTTATTAATTACAAAGAGAAAAATAGTAGCTTCACAGCAGAGGAAGCTAGCAGGCAGCACTTTAAGCAAGTGGTCAAAGTTAACATCACCAGTAAGGGGACACATCCAAGTGACATGCCTGCTGATATGACATACCCAGAGGGACACAACATCACCTGTGATGAGATACTTGCCCACAATGCATAATCTGGACTTAATCAAGAGCAAATATTGCACAAACTGAAACTGAGGGCACTGTAGAAAATAACTTGTCAATATTCTGTAAAGTGTCGAGGTCACAAGAGACAAACAAAAGACTGAGGAAGTATTCAAGGTTAAGGGAGACTAAAGGGACCTGACAACCAAAGGCACGATGGGATCTTGGGCCCGAAAGTGGACATTCATGGCACAATGTTACCCTCCCAATTTTGAGAACTGTGATTATGTATAAAATGGTAGCATTCTCTGGAGGATCTATGAGAATTTTTTGTAACTTTTTTGTAAGTCTAAATTATTTCAAAATGAAAACCTAAACAAATTATACTTGAAAACATGTATATTAAAGATTAGGTTTCTTTCTCCGTTTTCCAGTGCCTGACATGGTCAAGCCTTGTAGCTATGTAAGAGCTCAGTGCCCGCATAGGAAGGGGTTGTTGGGATCCATTTGGAACCTCATTAGAGTCAAACTCAGGCTTCTAAGATTTATGGATACAATGAATGATAACACTCATAAGATCTATAAATACCCTTAGAAGGTTTCCAGGGAGGGTCGGAGGAGCCTTGCCAAGTCCCTGCTTCAGCCTCGGAAGGAGTTGTGCCCTTGTGAGCCCCAACCATGACCAGAGGAAGGAGAAACACAGTAGAAAACAGCAAAATGTTCATCACTCACTTGTCCTGGGACTCAATATACACGTAGAGATGAGGCTCAAAACACTTGGAAACGATGCCATGAAATGGATTGTCTGGGGCTTTCGGCTTCTTTGGCTGTAAAGGGGCAGGGGGGGGAGAAGAAAGAAACCTACAGTTGAGCCATCTTTGCAAGTTTTCAAGCACTTTCAAAGAATCTATCCCTTCAAAGTTGACTCCTGACATAGATAAGAAGCACTCAATGTAACTGAACTGAATTGGGACTATGTCTTGCATTATGATTCAAGCCAGCTTGTGCACAACGAGCCAGCTTTGTTAGCATCACTGACTTGTCCTGTGTGGTGAAAGATTTACTGCTACTCTGATAACACATGAGCTTTTGATCTGGAAGCTATTCAGCAACCGACTGAGGTTTTAAAAATTTAAATCCTAGCTAACAACAGTACCTTATATTTGTACCGTGCTCTAGAATTTATAAAGTGCTTTCATGTGATATATTTTTCACAGCCTCCATTTAGTGAATGTTTTTATGGACCAAGCACTTTAATATGACATAACATCTTATCTATTCCTCACAACCCTCAGTGTAGGCATTAGTACTACTATTTTACACCTAAAGACAGGGAGGCTCAGAGGGTTCTAGTAGCCTGCCCAAAGGCAGACGGTGAAGTTTCCTATCTCCTGAACTAGAACTCTTTTTTTTTAAAATTTTTATTTATTTATTTGAGAGAGAAGGAAAATGAGAGAGAGAGAGAGAGCACGAGCAGGGTAAGGGGCAGGGGGAGAAGCAGGCTGTCTGCTGAGCAGGGAGCCCGATGCGGGACTCGATCCTGGGACTCCAGGATCATGACCTGAGTCGAAGGCAGTCACCCAACCAACTGAGCCACCCAGGTGCCCTAGAACTCTTTCTAATATAGCACTGCTTTGCCGCGATGGCTCCCAGACTGCTGAATTGCCCTGACGAGTAAATGCAAGAAAAAGAACGGTAAGGGACCAACATAGCATTGCTAACTTTTTGTTTTGCCACTTTCCATTCTTGCCAGTCCCTAAGAGTATTTTACACCCAAACATTTTATTGTGAAAAAAATAACAGCATGAGGGCAGTCCTTCCTATGAAAAGACAGTTGGTGACCTCACGCCAGATAGACAGATATATAGACAGACAAACAGATAGACAGGCAGGCAGGCAGTTTTGTCTTTAGTTTTTGCCGTGGACCATTGTAAAACAGGGCCAGCACTGGTCCCCAGTTGATACTTAAAAACCACTGATATACAGGCCATCTAGGTAGGCAAGCATTTAAAAACTCTGTTTGCTTCCTAATTCCTTTTCAAATATCTGAAAAAAAAGAAGCGAAGATCCTCCTACATATCTCTTTCTATTTCTTAAAAAAGTCAATTCTATTTATCGTCAAATGCCAACAAAAGGACCCTTAGCCCTTGCTGGGATTGATACTAGAGTACAATTTGGGCATAAACTGATACCTGCAGCATACCTGTTGGATTGAACTGTTCATATCTTTTAAGAAATATAGGAAAAACTAAGCCCCTAATGACAAACAAATGATTCTCTTCCTCTAGGAACTTCTAAAAATAAAACACCATAATAGTTAAAACCATCTGTAAAAACTGGAAATGAACACCAAATATTAAATGTCAACCTTAGACATATCCCCTTCAATCTCCTGTTTAGCTTTCTCTTTTATCATCTTTGGAGAGTTCCATGTTTTTAGTTTTTTGTTATTGTTGTTTTTTTTTGGAAGGTTTTTAGAAACTCTGGTCCTTCCTAAAGTAATTATAATCGGGCTGTTTTTCTTATCAGCCAGAAGCCATTGCCAAAGTCAGGTCTGAGGCTGAGCCCACAAGAGACTCCCCAGCCTGGGTTCACTGAGTTTGAATTGGCTGCATCCAAAGTTCCACTTCATTTCACAGATGCCCTGAAAGTTTCTCCCCCACTCCCATCAGTTTAAAATGGTGGATCCATGATGTAGTACAATGGCTGTGCAGGGGTGGTCCTTACCTAATTGTTTTATATTTTCCAAATCAGTTATCTATTATTTCATTCTTTTCAATAAAATGATTGTTAAATAAATAGGTAAATGTGATTTAATTTGTCTAACTTATATAAGACCAGATATCCTGATTTTAAAACTGAAAACTATAGCCACAATGCCCAGATATAGTCATTGTAAGGATTATAATTATCCTCTTTATTTATATTTCTCTTCTTGTGCCAAAAATATTCATACGTCTACAGGATAGCTTTTGGTAATTATAAATTGGGAGTTTATATAATACAGAATGTTGTCATATTTTATTTTATTTTATTTATTTATTTTTTAAAGATTTTATTTATTTGACGGAGAGAGAGAGAGATCACAAGTAGGCAGAGAGAGAGGGGGAAGCAGGCTCCCTGCTGAGCAGAAAGGCCGATGTGGGGCTTGATTCCAGGACCCTGAGACCACGACCTGAGCCGAAGGCAGAGGCTTTAACCCACTGAGCCACCCAGGCACCCTGTTGTCATGTTTTAAATCAACATATTTTACGGACACCTCGGTGGCTTAGTCTGTTAAGCATCTGCCTTTGGCTCG
>CM052891.1:38817577-38923024 GCA_028534135.1 Potos flavus | reverse complement strand
TCTCTGTCAAATAAATAAAATCTTAAAAAAAAAAGAAAACGATATTTCTAAATGCTTCTTTATACAGGGTGATCAGACAAGGCCTCTTCAAGGAGGTGATATTTGAGCAGAGACAGAATGAGGAGGAGCTAGTCAGGCAAAGATCTGGGAAGAGCAGTCTCAGCAGGGGACCCAGTGCAAAGGCTGAAATGAGCCTGGTGAGTCTGGGGGACAGAGACGACGACAGGGAATGTGAGGTCAGAGAGGTGGCAGGAGCCTGGTCACAGAGCCTTTTGTGGGCCATGGTGAGGGTGAGATTTTTCTTCTCATAGCAACTGGGTAGTCACTGGGGGTTTTAAACAAGGAACTGATCTGATCTAATTTTAATTTTTAAAATATCATCCCAGTGCTGTGGGGAGGAAGGATGGACTGTAATGGAAGAAGACCAGTCGAAGAGATGATGATCTGAGCCGAAGGCAGATGCTTAACTTACTGAGCTGGGTTCCAGGCAGAGACAAGACAGGCCTGGACTAAGTTAGTGTTGCGGAGACAGAAACAGGTGGCCAGATCTGGGGAATATTTAGGACATAAACCCAAGAGGACTGGTGGAGAAAATGAATGTGAGGGTGAAGGAAAGGAAGGCATCAAGGATCACTCACTTTTTGGCTGAGCAAGTACACGGCTGGTGTCACCATTAACGAGCGACAAACCTGGGTTTGAGTCCAGACTCTCTCACCTGGATAAGCTGCTTAGCTTCTCCAAGCCTCAGCTCTTCCCCTGAATGCCCACCACACAGAGCGGCGTGAGGATCAAATGAGAACTTGTACGTAGAGCAAGACATAGATACATAAACAGCTCAACACAACGTCTGGGGCGCAGGGAAAGCTCAGTAGGTGGGAGCTCTCGTTAGGATTTAGGGGTGCAGAACTGTGGCCGTGCCCCTCTCAAGTGGAGTGACTCTCAGGTGGGAAAGAAGTGGGAGCACAGGGCTAAGAAGTTCTGTAAAAAGGCACTCATTTTAATCACAAATAAGATCCTGTCCCTGCTATCATGCCAATACCTCCGGGAGTTGAAAACAATGGGTCCATCAAATTACAAAGGCACAGGCTCCCTGAGCTTCTGCCTTCTGCCCTAGCCTCCAATAAGGCTCTCCGAGTACTGCCCGTACCACTGGTCTACTGGTAAATATCTTATCAGGAAAAGCTGATGGGAGGACACAGACTCCTGCTGGTTGGAGGGCGATGTTACTGCTCGGATTAATTTTCTGTGATGAAAGATTAAGTCTTCACAGCAAGCTATCGCCAGCACCATTCAGCCTTCTATGCAAGAGCCCTGTTGTCAGAGCCAAGCAGACCACACTTCTCATTTCTGCTCTGCAGCTGTCGTAGGCCATAAAGAATTACAAGTTTGGGTTTAGATTTTAAATAACTCGAATGACATATCCCATGAGCTCTGGGCTGCTAAATAAAACAAAGAAGTTGCCAAGAAATGAACGACTTTCCAATTTTAAAGGAATTCCTTCTTTTTGCTGTGATGACAGTTGGTTTCAAGTCCATACAGGAAAGAAAAATTCTTCATATATCAAGTTAAGTCCTACTAATTAAACCACATGGGATCCCCAACACCTCCAAAACAATAAGGTCCCCAGGACGGCCAAGCTGTCTGACCGCTAGGAAGTGAGAACCTGGCTTTAGTCAGTAGTATGCCTGCATCTTTTAATCTCTGTCCGCCTGCACGAAGCCTTTTCTGAGGCCCTCCCTGGACACTTGAAATGATCAGAGAAGGAACGCTGAAATTTAAGACTAAACTGTTTCCTTTCCCTGGAGGAGAAAGCTTTCAGCTATAAGATGAAAATTCCACAATTTCTGCATTTCTCATTCCATATATACTTTATTCCAGCCCAACTCCTGATTTGTCCTGAAAGAGATGGTCTGGAGGCTTCAACTGATACGACTGTAAACAAGGCCCTGCACACCTGACTTAATATTACTGGGACCTCTCTTGGTTCCACCACGCTCCTATCTTATATTGTGATACTTCTGTATAGGCTTTTTTCTCCACTAGACCATAGGCACCCATCTGATTCAAGTTTTCATCCTTTCCCAAGGCTCTGCACAAACCGAGAGCTTAAAAAACTCCCTTTTTTATTTGTGAATAAGCCCTGATTGGATGAGAAACACTCAATAAAAACCCGTGTGTGTGTGTGTGTGTGTGTAGGCAGGCTTGGAGCACAGTCTCAAAAAATATACCCCAAACTATTAAACAGTGGACATCCCTGGGGAGAGGGATTTAGAGTAATTAAGAAGGAAGAGATTGTTCTTTTAAAACATTTTATTCTGTTTGAGCTTTAACAAGCATGTATTTCTCTCTCTCTCTCCTTTTTCTGGTAGACTAATTATCTGGAAGACTGAAGGTGATTTATAACTAAATTCAGGATTTCCTAAAACCCTTAATATTTTAAAATTGTGATATATAATTAACATCAAATTCACCGTGTTAGGTGATTTACAATTGAGTGATTTTCAGTATGTTCACAAGGTTGTGCCAACGTCACCACCATCTAATCCCAAAACCTTTTTACCCCAAAGGAAGCCGCATATCCATTAGCTATCACTTCCAATCCTCCCCTTCCCCCAATCCGTGGCAACTCCTGACCCACCTACTGTGTCTATGAACTTGCCTATTCCGGACATTTCATATAAAATGTGGCCTTTTGTGTCTGGCTTCTTTCACTCAGTATAGTGTTTTCGAGGATCATCCCATGTTATGTGTCCGTATTTCAGTTCTTCTTTTTGGTTGAATAATATTTCACTGCATGGAAATACCACATTTTGCTTAACCATTTGTCCATTAAAAGACTTTTGGGACTCCTAAACTCATGAAACAAACCGAGGGTGGCTGGGGGGTAGGGGCGGGTAGGGATAGGGTGGTTGGGTTATGGACATTGAGGAGGGTATGTGCTATGGTAAGTGCTGTGAAATGTGTAAACCTAAGGATCCACAGACATGTATCCTGGGGCAAATAATACATTATGCTTTAATTAAAAAAAAAAAAAAGACTTTTGGGTTGCTTCTACTTTTTGGCTATTGTCAATAGTGCTGCCATGAACGTTCATGTACAAGTGTTTGTATAAATACAAGAAAATTTTCAATTCTCTTGAGCATATACTTAGAGGAAGCATGTGTTACTTTAAAAAAAAACAGTTTCAGATTGCTTTGCCTTTTTTTTTTTAATCTGGCGATTACACCTTTACATTAGGCATCTGTAGGTTAGCACCATGAATTGCAGGAAAACAAAGAGTAACTATTTCTTCTCAGTCTACAAACCATCACTAACACCAAGACTCAGTGCTGGGAAACTAAGCAGGTGCATTCACAAGAGACAAGAATACAGAAAACAGTTTAAAATAGAGGCTATCTTAAATGTGAAAAAACTCATACCTTTTGGCCCTGTAATCAACTTGTATCGTAAGAAAATAATCTCTAATGTGAACAAAAATGTGTTCACTGTGGCCTTGTTTATAATAGTGAAAAAATAACAAGTACTTAAGGATCCAACAAGAAAAACACAGTAAGGGAAATTCTGGCCCATCTCTATAATGAAATATAATGACTGAGAAATCCCTTAAGATAGGACATATGAAGAAAAGTAAGCTATAAAACTGTATTTATACATCATATATAAAAATAAATTCAGGATGGATCACAGATCTAAATATAAGACCCAAAAACCATAAAACTCTTAGAATAAAGCATAGGTAAATGCTTGTGACCTTAGGGATGATACCAAAACTCAAATAACAAAAGAAAAAAATAGAAAAGTAGGATTTCATCAAAATGGAAAACTTTTGTGTATTAAAGGACACTATCAAAAAAGTGAAGAGACAACCCACAGAATGGGAAAATATTTACAAATCGTGTACCTGATAAATGATAGAATATATCTAGATAATATTTTTTTATCAAGCCTTTTAGCTTTTTTTTTTTTTTTTTAAGATTTTATTTATTTATTTGACAGGGAGATAGAGAGCACAAGTAGGTAGAGCAGCAGGCAGAGGGAGAGAGAGAAGCAGGCTCTCTGCTGAGCAGGGAGCCCGAGGTGGGACTTGACCCCAGGGCCCTGGGATCATGACCTCACCCAGGCGCCCACAGAAAATATTAAAAAAAAAAAAAAAAAAAAAAAAAAGAAAATATTTTTTAAAACATTCCCACAACTTAACAATAAAAGAGAAAAACAACCTAGGGATGCCTGGGTGGCTCAGTTGGTTAAATGTCTGACTCTTGGTCTCAGCTCAGGTCCTAATCTTAAGGTCTTGAGTTCAGATCCCACGTTACTTAAAAACAAAACAAAACACAACACCACAGACAAACAACCTAATTAAATAATGGGAAAAGGACCTGGACAGACATTTCTCCAAGAAGATGGCCAATAAGCACCTAAAAAAGATGTCCAATGTTATTAGTCATTAGGAAAATGCACATCAAAACCACAATGAGAGGGGTGTCTGGGTGGCTCAGTCAGTTAAGCATCCAACTCTTGATTTTGACTCAGGTCATGATCTTGGGGCGGTGAGATTAAGCCCCACATTGAACTCCATGCTCAGAGGAGAGTCTGCTTGAGATTCTCTCTCTCTCCTTCTCCCTTTGCCCCTCCCCCCGCTCTCTCTTTAAAAGCAAATAAATCTTTAAAAAACACACAAAAAAACCCACCATGAGAAACTACCTTATACCCATGAAGATGGCTATAATAATAATTTTAAAAACCCAGAAAATAACAAATACTGGCAAAGATGTGGACAAATCAAAACTTTCCTACACTGGTGGTGATAATGTAAAATGGTACAGCTGCTATGGAAAACAATGGTGGTTCCTCAGAAGGTCAAACATAGCGTTACCATGTGACACAGCAATTCAGCAAGCCCACTCCTGGGTACACTCCCAGAACTGAAAGCAGATACTTACCCAGAAACTTGTACATGAATGCTTATAGCATTATAAATAGCCAAAAAGTGGAAACAACTCAAATATCTATTAAGGGATAAATGGCTAAACAAAAGGCAAACCCAAACGAGGGAGTATGGGTCAGCCATAAAAAGGACTGAAATACTGATACATGCCATATCACTACGCTAAGTGAAGAAAGCCAGGCACAGAGGGCCACATAGTACAGGGTTCCATTTATAGGACATGTCCAGAAGAGGCAAATCCATAAAGACAGGAAGTAGAGGAAACTGCAAGTGGCTGCTACTGTGGGGAGGGGTTCTTTGTGGGGCAATGGAAATGTCCTGGAACCGGATAGTTGGGATGGTGGCATAACCTTGTCCATATACTAAAAACAACTGAATTGTATACTTTATTTTTTGGGGTGGCGGAGGGGCAGAGGGAGAGGGAGAAAGAGAATCTCAAGCAGGCTCCGTGCCATGGATGCGGCGTTCAGTCTCACAACCCTGAGACCGTAACCTGAGCCAAAATCAAGAGTTGGATGTTTAATTGACTTAAGCCATGCAGGCGCCCCTGAATTGTACACTTTAAACATGAGTGTTAAGTGAAATTTTGTTATATGGATTATATTTCAACATAAAAAAACATATTTTCTTTATTTTTAATAAGGCTCCATGCCCAGTCCCAACGTGGGGCTTGAACTCATGACCCCGAGATCAAGACCTGGGCTGAAATCAAGAGTCGGATGCTTAAGTGACTAAGCCACCCAGGTGCCCCTAAAAAATGCATTTTAAAAGTGCAATTTCAAAAATAAATAAATAAATAAATAAATAAATAAATAAATAAATAAATAAATAAATAAATAAATAAAAGTGCAATCTCAGGGGCGCCTGGGCGGCTCAGTCGGTTGAGCGTCTGACTCTTGATTTTGGCTCAGGTCATATCTCAGGGTTGAGACTGAGGCCCACACTGGGCTCCACGCTCAGTGAGGAGGCGGAGGCTGCTTGAGATCCTCTCTCCCTCTCCCTCTGCCCTTCCACCCCTCCCTAAAATAAATCTTTTAAAAGAGTGTGATTTCAACTTTATAAAGACCCTGCCCCTCCCCCACGTGCACAGTCTCCCTGACTCAGGTGTCAAGTTGCTGGAAGGCTGAGGTACAGCCACTCTGGGTGGGCTTTCTTACGTACTGAGCCTTCTGCAAACACTCTTATGCTCAAACTGCATGGTTGAAAATTACACCTAGATTGTATATTTATAATCTAATTTTAAAAATCAGGCAAATATAAATGTATACTAAAATGACCCCATAAGCCAAACGATGATTCTATTTAGAAAGGCAATTTATGCAATGGCCAAGTGGAGAGGAAATCCAGCTGCATGAAATGGGAACATTTTTAATTTTATTTAAAAAAAACCCCAACAACTTCCAAAGACTCAACCCGACCTACTCTGCTTTCCTAGAGGTTGAATATAATGTTTATCTTGAATCTAACCATTGAGTTAGTAAGAATGCATGTAGGTGTAGTTAAATCACATCAAGACATTTGCTTTTAATTTCAAGGCATTTTAATTTATAGGGTATTTTGAATCCCTCTTAAGGGCCAGGAGTTTAGGCAATTAGCAGAAAGCAGTGGCAGCTCACTTCTTCCAGTAAATTACAGCCAAAGACACTATAAACTTGTTAGGGCTAGTACCGTAAAACAAGATGAGCCCTGTCCTTAAGGTTCTTTCAGTTTCCACCTCTATCAGATGCCAAAGTTGCATCTGTCAAAAAAGAGCCAGAGATGACGCATCACACTAATCAGTTAGGAGGAGCTGGACTGTGGCCCGTCCTTGCAGGTGAGTTCATCATCTCTCCAGCTAACCCTAATTGTTAATCGGTCAGAAAGGGGCTTAAAAGGAACTGAATAATACAGTGAGAAGGGGTGGGTGGGCCTGGGAGGGTCTTTGGTCAACACAACTCCTTGGCTGACTTATCTGTTCCATAACTTTGCAAGGAATTCACAGCCTTCTGTGAAATTTGGCACATGCTATAGGGTATCAGGATATACCTTGTTTCATTTTGTAGTTTATTCTGATGCCCTGAAATAAAATGGTAACCACAAACGATTTCCCAAAAAGCAAGGCAGCACAGGGAGGAGATAAGGAGACAAGGAGCAGCAAGTCTTCAGGTGGGGTGCCGAGAAGCTAGACTGCGGAGTCAGGCCACTTGGACCCCCAGCCCGGCCCAGGCCCAGGCCACCTCTTCCCAGCACTGTTTGGGAGCATGGTCACTGGCTATGACTAATCCACCAGCGGCTCTGCTCCAGAGGCCTACAGGACGCAGGTGAAGGTGTGGCCCCACGTGGCCCACAGCAAGGCAATGTTAGGCCAGGCTCAGAATGAACATCACCTACAGGGAGGGGCACAGCATTTACATATTCCCAGGGCAGGGCTACAGTGAACGGATTCTCTAAGACCTCGCCTGCCCTGCTGAGGAGGCCATGGGAGTTCTGCTGCCTTTCTAGAAACTGACCTTCAAGGAAAATCCTTAAACGTTAGGGATCAGCCACTGCCAGGACTTGGAATGCAGAATGGTTGCTGGGCCATGATAACTAGGACAAAGAGTGGTCCAGGAGAAGAGTCTGACCTAAAGAAGTTGAATGATTTGGAGAAGTCTGTGGAAAAGATAGCTGACTATCAAGAGGGGAGAATAAAGAGTTTACGGCATAGCAGGATTCTCTGGCCAAGGATTTGTAATCTGGAACTCTCCGCAAACCTTGACAGGAGAAGAAGCAACAACTGAACAATTGGAGAAATTTATAAATCAACTCTGCCAGAAGATTTCCGAAACAGAAGACAAAAAAGGGTAAGCTGGCAAAAAAGAAAAGCCAAAAGGTTCAAGTGTCCCCAGCTGACCGTGACCGGACCCCCTGGGGCACAGCAACTGCCAGGGGATGGAAGGCTCAGTCCAGGAGCCTGGCCCTGCAGAGCGAGCCTAAGTGCAGAGAGGCCACACTGCCCCCGAGAAACAAGCCCCTCCAAGCCCTCTCCTCCCTCAGACAGAAGGTGCTGCCTGCGGGCCAGCTGCCACTCTGACATTCCCATACCTATTTCCTGTTAAAAAAAAAAAAGGTGTTGTCTTCAAACAGCTCCTGCCAGTTTCTCATGGTCTGTACATGGTTATCCCGCTTAATAGGCTCACCTTGTCCAGTGGGAACCTCTCTGGCGCATATTACTCTACCTCTTTGGGCCCGTGGGGCATTTCCTCGCACAAATGAGACGTGATGTGTCCTGGGAGAGCTCCAGGTTTACGGGCTATCCTGGTCCTCAGATATAGCAGGGCCATTGGTTCCCCTGTAATCCTATAGCTCCCTAAATGTCAAAGCAAAATCACCAGCGAGTAAGGCCCAGCCAGAGGAGGAGACGAAGGGTTCAAAACAGGTGTTTGGCACTAGTGTTATTCAAGCAGCCTTCGTCGGGATCTATTTCCCATACGGTTAGCCAGAACACTGGCTCACAGAACCCGTCCTGAACCCGTCCTTAGGCTCCCCTACCCCTGCCCAGCTGGAAGCCATGGGCGCACAGGGGGGCACGCCCAGGTGGGGTCTATGCTCAATGCTTAAACTGTAGGGCTGAGCCCAGAGCTGCAGGAGTCTCTGTCTCTATATGAAACCAGGCCAGAGAGACGGCTCGGGGAGGGCAGAGGGGAGGGCCAACATGAGGTTATCAGGTGCTGCTGAAGTCAACCAAATACTTCTCAGGAGAGAGACATTCTTCTTTGAATCGCATTTCCATTACCTATTACTTCTTTTTGCGACTTGCATCTTATTTAAGGGCATTTTCAGTTGTTTCATGGCCTATTTTTTTCCTTGTTACTAAAAAGAAACCAATTTTGAACATGCAGTAACAAGCAGAGGCATATACACATGTATTTTTACTTTTTCAGTACGGAAAGAATGCTCTGTGGTTCCTTGTATTTTATTTCAATGCTGTCATGACTGGCCCTAAGTATATAGGGCCTTATGGTCTTGCCTTAAAATTGAGTGTCGCTACCACCACTCTTGAGCCCAGCATCCTGAGGGACCAGCTCCCTATACACCTACTCTGAGGCAGGTCTTACAAGGAGGCAAAGGAGGGGATTCCACTGATGTCCCAGGATTTTAGGACTAAAAGCGTGGGGGCTAGAGAAGGTAGTAGAGGTGAAGGGTGAAGAAGCGAACAGGACTCCAGGCCCAATCTCTGCTCTTACTTCCCTGCTTCAACTAGAGTAGCTGTTTTTCTGCATTTACATATTAGCTGTGTGACCACTGGTAAGTTTGAAACGAATATAGCACCTCCCTCCTATAGCTGATGAAGCCAAGTGACCAACTGCAGACAAAAGCACCCAGCGCAGTGTGGAACACAGAGCATGTTCAAAAAATGTTAGCTATCAATCCCATGTGGATTCCACATTAGAATTTGTTTTATTTTTTCTTAATATATTTTTTTAAAGATTTTATTTATTTATTTGACACAGAGAGAGAGAGATCACAAGCAGGCAGAGAAGCAGGCAGAGAGAGAGGGGCAAGCAGGCTCCCGCTGAGCAGAGAGCCCGATGTGGGGCTCGATCCCAGGACCCTGAGATCATGACCTGAGCCGAAGGCAGAGGATTTAACCCACTGAGCCACCCAGGCGCCCGTAGAATTTGTTAAACGGTTTAGAAGTCCCTGTTTTGGCTCATCTCCCTCATTTAAAAAAAAACTGAAAAATAAATTAAAGCATGTAAATACAAAAAGTATTTTTAAAAAACTATGTAAATGCATTCGTATAAGAAAAATTCAAACAAGATACCAGAATAAAATGAAAAAAATAATTCTTTGCTTCTCCATATATTCTCACTCCAACTTCCTTTCCCAGAACATCCATTGTTATCAATTTCTAGACCTATTTCTTTTACGTTTACATCCATAAAGATGCTTTTTGGTTTTCAGATGTGGAATTACACCATGTATAGTGGCTGCAGCTTCCATTTTCCATTTGACAATGTATCTGAGAGGTTTCTTTTCTTTTTTAAAGATTTTATTTATATGTCAGAGAGAGAGTGTGTGAGCACAAGCAGGGGGAGAGGCAGAGGGAGAAGCAATTTCCCTGCTGAGTAAGGAGCCCGACATGGAACTCGATCCCAAGACTCTGGGATTATGACCTGAACTGAATTGAAGGCAGATGCTTAATTGACTAAGCCACCCAGGTGTCCCAAGAGATTTCTTTTCTATGATAGTACATCTAGATAGTTCCCACATTCGGCCACTATTCCACCGTATGGATAAACCATATTTTATTTAACTATTCTTCCATGATAAACATTAAAGAAATCTCCTTTTTTTTTTCTTTGAAGGCTGAAGTTCACTTCTTTCTTGGTTCATCATCCTCTACATGTATGGATTTTTTTGTAGACCTCATATCTAGCAGTAAAACTGTTGCATCACAGGGTATGCACATTTCAATTTTTGATACATAATGACAATTACCTCTCCAAAAAGGCTGCGTCAATTTGTCTCCTAGCACTAAAAGCCTGTATTGTTAGTCTTGTAATTTTTTTGCCAACCTGATGTAAGAAAATGAGTATCCTGTTCTATTTCCTTCATGCATATTGGCCAACTGTATTTCTTCAGTGAATTTCCTAGACTCTGTACTCATTTTTCTACTTGGTTATTGCCTTTTTCTTATTGCTTTTAAAGAATTTTTTTACGTTGGATATCAATTATTGGTCTTATAGATTAAACTGTTTTTTCCTAGTTTGTTGTTTATCCCTTAATTACATTAATGGTCTCTTTCATTCTTTTTATATGTTGTGAAATCTTTCAGTTACTTTTCTTCATGGCTTCTGGGTTTGATGTCTTGTTTATCTCCCTTAATACTGTTATTTAAGGATAGTTTTCTCTTTCCATGTAACAGAGAAGGCAGTTCACTGAATTCTAGCAGGGTCTGGATTGGATCACAAGTGTCTCTTGATTCGTTGGTCCAAGGATTTTCCTGCCAAATCACATCGCTTCTCTGTTGTTACCAGTTCTAAAGGAATTTAAGAGGTCTGACTCTCTTGACTTGGATTTCTTCCTCCTTAGCTCCTGTTTTCCTTCCCTCCTCATTCCTGCTGGCCTGCACAAGGTCTGTGTATTTTTTGCATGACTAGGGAACAGAGATGAATCAACCATGATTCCTGCATTCAAGGAACTCAAAGTCTGTGTGTGTGTGTGCATGTGCGTGTGTAATGATGCAAACAGAAATTACTATAAAACATAAAAATTAGGTTTCCTCGTTGATAGGAAATCTGAAGAAAGCATACTGATGTGTTAGCAAGGAGGCTAGGTTTCCAAAAACAAGTTTTTAGAGAGATGCTTTGAACCTTGTCTTTCCTTACGTAGACATTAAGTGATATTAACTAACAACACACACTCCCCCTTTCCAGCAGAGATGCCCAGTCCTCAGACCTGCGTACTTTTGTGTTTTAATCTTTTAGTGTTTCTCCAACATGCTGATTTGTATACTTGGCTTTGAGGCTTACAGAGACACATTGACCTGGTCTGCCGCCCAAAGACATTAAGAAAACAAACTCTAAGGTAAAACATACCCTAAATGTGATACAAGTCAACAGTTGATAAAGTAATACGGTATTTGTGACTGAATAAGTGAGGTTACATGGGGCCACTACTTAGATAAAATGATGACAGGACGTTCTAAAAACGTACAATATTGCATAAGAGAAAACACTAAATCCCGAGAGTACTCTGCATCACCATTCACATAATTCAGTGAAATCCCTGGAATGAGGGACTGAGCACTTAAGCCACTGGATGGAACCGCCAAACTGGGAAAGACTGAAGTGAAGCCCAATCCCCCGACCCCCCAATTTCGTGTTCCAGCCTCCCTCGGGAAGGTCCTACCAGAGTTCCATCCGTCAGGGTGCACCCGGAGAAGCGTTTGGCGAGAAACCCCTCAAAGTTAGTCGTTCTCTGAATAGCAAACAGAAGCAATTTCACTTCAATTTCCTTAGCTCTGGTACGCATAATCTTGGCAAGTTCTGTCCTTCAAGATAAAGAGAGAAGAATGTTGTCAAAAAAAAAAAAAAAAAAAAAAACTGTTCCAAGATAGGATAAATGGTTTTAGCTTATATAAAAAAAAAGTATGTGGTCATTTTATCTTTTAAAGATTTTATTTACTTACTTGACAGAAAGAAAGAGAGCACAAGTAGACAGAGAGGCAAGCAGAGGGAGAAGGGGAAGCAGGCTCCCTGCTGAGCAGAGCCCGATGCGGGGCTCGATCCCAGGACCCTGAGATCATGACCTGAGCCGAAGGCAGAGGCTTAACCCACTGAGCCACCCAGGGGCCCTGTATGTGGTCATTTTAAATCCTGAGGTCTGTTGCCAAGTTGAACATTTGGAGAATAGAAATACATACTCTAAATAAGAATTTGAAGGTGAAATGACCCACTAGTCAAAAGAAATCAAGGATTAAGGAGATCAACTTGTTTACATGGTCACTACTATTTTTAGATCTTTCAACCTTGCCGTAATTTGTTAATAAAGTAAATATAAAGCACTGACTCAGTGTTTTACAAAAATGCATATATTTCATATAATGTCACAAGTCATTCATTACTGGATTACAAAGCCCCCCTCTTCCAAAGAGCTCAATCACATTCTCTTCAACCAGAGAGCAGGAACCCCAGAACTACACGTGCGAGACTAGAGTCCCCCCGTGAAAAGTGACCTGCACGTGCTCGGGCAGGTCCTGCCTGTGAAGCTTGTGTGCCACTCCCGTGTTCTGCTTCAGAGTGGGAGCCGCGGGGGAGCAGTGACCTGAGAGCTCTTAGGAAGTACTGAGCCATGGTTATCTTCCCATACAAAGAAATGGCAAAACCAAACAAAGAGCCTCTGCGATTCTTTGAAAATTATGTATCTGTAGGATTTTAGCCAAAATTCCAACAATGAAAGCTTGGCAGCAACAGCAGCAACATGGCCATCAGCTGCCACAACGATGGCAGATTTGTGGCTTTAGCAGACTCCCAGCCTCCAGCAGACTGCTTTCTTCACACAATTAGTTTGCAAGTCACTGAACTGTAGCCTCAAGAGAATTAGTTATCAATTTCTCAAGGAATTTGCTTTCTTTGCTAATCAGGACTTAGAAAGTGACAACTGCAGTTGTCCTTGAATCAACATTTAAAGGTTATCTAAACCTATGGTAGCAAATGTGCTTCTGAGAACAACAGCCCACACAGTATGTACAACCTCAGGAGTGAACTCGAATGTACACTGTGGGCTCTGGGCGATAATGGTCTGCCCATGCAGGTTTATCAGTTTTGACAAATGTACATTTTGGTGGGGGATGTTGATAGTAGGGGGGCTATGCACATGTGGGGGCAGGAGTATATGGGAAACCTCTGTATCTCCCTCAGTTTTGCTGTGATCCTAAAATTACTCTAAAACATAAAGCCTATTAAAAAAAAAATGAAGCCAATAGCCAATATCCCTTAAGAAATCTGCCCCCCATGTGTTTAAAGCATACAACTTCATTATATTCTCTGATTTTAAGAAAGATGCCTACTATGAATTGTTCTCTCTCTCTCTCTCATTGATATATTAAAAAAATTTTTTTTTTCTTTTTTAAGATTTTGTTTATTCATTTGAGAGAGAGAGACATAGCAAGAGAGAGAACACAAGCAGGGGCAGAGGGAGAGGGAGAAGGAGGCTTCCTGCCGAGCAGGGAGCCCCATGTGGGGCTCGATCCCAGGACCCCGAGATCATGACCTGAGCTGAAGGCAGAGGCTTAACAACTGAGCCACCCAGGGGCCCCTAAAAAAAAAATCTTAAAAAAAAAAAAAAAAAAAAAAGAAGGGCATAGATAACTAATAAAACCCAGTTACTACCACTGCTGTGGTACAGCTGCAAATAAAGAATAAAAAAAAATTCAGTCTAGCTTTAGCTTTGTCATGGACACACCAATCTAACTTTCTTGGGTTTTAGCTCTTCAATATAAACGGACTCTCTGGCCCTGGGCTACATGAAACTGCAGAGACAGGATGAAGGACGGAAGGTCTTTAGGATGCTTAGAACATTCAGATGCCGATATTATTAACTATCCAAAGACTATAAAAACACTGCATCAGGGACAGGGAATTTGTTCAGGAAATATTTCCTGAGTGTCACTGAAATAGATACTACCCCTGTCCCTATGGAATGATGTGTGTAGCAAGTCAGAGAAGCAAAACAGTGATGGATATACACACTGTACACTGGTATATATGATAGAGACACAGGAGAAAATGTAGGGTGATGAATAACCGAGGGCAATCTGGTGGGTGAGCCTTGACTAGGTTAAGTCCGGAAGGCAGGCTGTTCAAGGCAAGGGTCAGGCTACAGGAAAGTCTTAGAGCAAAGACAGGAGCATATGAAGCTGCTGTGTTTTATATATACCACTCTTAAGAGAAAAAAAAAGGGCTTTGACTACAGGCTACCAGCCCACGACTCTCGTGTACCCTTTTTCACTTTTTTCCTAGAAGTTTTTACTCTTCCTCCACATACATGCCCTCTCCTCTAGGTTTGCAACTCTGAAGTTGGAGAAGTTGGAATACAGTTGCAGGTGGAGTTTAGGGGTTGATTTTGGATTTATAAAATCTGACTTTCAACAGGAAAAGGGTCTTCTAAAGGGAAAGAGTCCAGCACAGGTGAAGAAGTTCTCATTAAAATGATGACTCTCCAACAACAACAACTTTTTGGAAAAAGGTGGAAGTGGTACCCAATCCACAAGACAAGATGGAACCCCTAGACACCGGGGGATTGATTTCAACCAACCGATTTCAATTAACAACAAAACCAGTAGAGTTGGAATCTACCTTGTGACATGGCAAAATTCTACTGCAATCCTCTCGGTCATGTACCACTCATGTGGAAACATACGGCCGTATTTCTCCTCATAGTCCACGAGCTGGCGTTTTATCCAGGCATAGCGTCTGTCGATTTTGTCCAGCCAGGCAACCTTAGGAAGGTAGGGAACAAAATCCACCCAGTGCTCAGAAGTAGTGTTGACAGTTTCAGGAAATAAACAAAAACACGGAACCAAGAAAAGCACAACCAATCTCTTTATTTCTCACAGTTTTGCTTTATTTTACTTTATTTATTTATTGTTTTAGAGAGGGAGAGAGAGAATCCCAAGCAGGCTCCATGCCCAGCATGGAGCCCGACGTGGGGCTTGATCTCACAACCCTGAGATCAGGACCTGAGCTGAAATCAAGAGTCCAACACTCAATCAGCACTTGAGCCACCCAGGCATCCCTATTTCTCACAGTTTTAAAGAATGTGGGCTACTTTTTCACTTGATACAGAGGTTCTTAAGTTGGGTCTATGATTAGACTTCAGGGATCTGTAAATTTCCTGAAGCTGTATGCAAAGTTTATGCACAAGTACATTTTTTCTGGGGAGAGGAGCTGCAGCTCCCATTAATTTCTCCAAAGGGTCAGTGACCTCAAAACGGTCAAGAACCAATGAACTGTACAGTCAGCCCCTAAAAGTCACAGTTCAACCATCAACGTTTTAAGGCAGTAATACTATGAAAATACGAATCAGTAGATTTGAGGGCATTTAATTTTCAATAAAATTGAATTTAATTTAATTTTCAATAAAATTAAACATTTTATTGAACATTAAACTTATTAATTTAAACATTAACATCGATTTCATTTGGTTAATACTTACATCTTGGTTTTCTTGAAAAAGTACTAGATATTCTGACAGATGTTGTTTAATAAACTTTTTGATAATTTCTTGTTTGATTCTAGGATCCAAAATATTAGCAACCAGACATGCATCTCGTAGGACATTGCTGGGTCCTCCTGGCCTCTGGTAAAACAAACAACGCACAGCGGTTCAAGAGCCAGAAACAACCTTTAAATCTCATGGCCTCTGACAGCTGCTACTTCTTGTTCCTCTCTTGAAGTTATTATTACTTCCACTCCCCTGACACTCTTTTGCTGTGGATGTATATTTTAGTTACTCGTTACTCAATGAAAGAATTACTAAGCTAGTATGTAGTAGCCAATATCAAAGCTACTCTGTGAATCAGCAAGGAGACATTGTGGAAACAGGGCCAGCAATGGTCATAGGAAATTCTGCTTTCTGAACACAAAAACTGAAACCACCTTGGTGAAGAGCCATACAATTCAGAAGGACACCTGTCGCACTCCCCATGTGCCACTTTCCCCTGATTCCAAACTCAGATTCCTATTCTTAAAGTGCCATGTTTGTCCCAAACAGTGCAGTGGCATTTAAAAATCTAAAACCAGGTTCCAAACTACCAGACTTGTTTTGCTGACCGTCAGCAACGCAGGCAGGTACCCAGAGGTAAAATAAGATATCGGTCCCTTGATCTGAAAGGCAGTAGAAGGCTACTGAGGGGCCATACTGATACATCATGATGGGAAGGCCCTTGTTATTACTGAAAGCAGTGCAATCTTGCCAACTTTTCTTCATAGTAACTCACTGAATGAACATGGTTGGCGGAGTGGACTAGAGCAAAAAGAACACCTGGAATCTACTCTTGGCTCGGCTAAATAGCTGTGTAGCTTTGGCGCGGTTATTGAAACTCATCTGAAAAATAAATGAAAAAAAAAAAATGGACTTCAATTAGGTGATGATTAACGTTCTTCCAAATCTTCATGATTCTTTTGGGCAAACTCTGTCCGATAACAGATCTGTCTCGACTGAAGTTCAAGAGTTTTCTAAGTGTTACTAAGCTGCCTGAGAGCTAAACTGTTAATATGCTGACTTACTCTGTGCTGAATGGTTGTTATGTCATCTGCTGAGCGCTCTGACTGCCCACCTCTTGCTTCTGGATCAAAGTGTTTGATCTGATAGAGAAGTCACGGAAGCTGAAACCTATGGGCTCATGGATTCAGATATCTTCATTTAAAAAGGGCTTAGTAGGTTACCCTGTACAATTTTAATGTCTTGATTTCTATTTGTGAAATAGGAATAGCAACGCAAGGCCTTTAAGAAAAGACCATAGTCACTGAAAAGGAGAATAGAAAACTTAAAAAAAAAAAAAAAGATTAAGTTACCCAGCCACAGAGAAAGGAAGCAAGTTGTTAAAGAAAACCATTTTAACTTCATCTGCCTGGTGGGATCTGAGAAAAAGACATAAAGTGGGTCGTGATTAGTTTCTTCTAAACGATAAAGCTGGGCCTCATTCATATTCTTCTGAAACTTCTTGAAACTTCTTGAAACTTCTTGAAACTGGGCTAGATAGCAGAGTATAGTAAAGCAGACCCTGGGCTAAGAACCGTCTGGTGTTTATAATTTGTGAATATCCTGCAATCCCTTTTTACAGAATGGCTTTCCAACAACCATTCCCCACAGTTATATCAAACGAATAAAGAATGTAAAGTCCTGAAAGGAACATGTTTTACAAATAAAATATCTGATTACTAGAAGGCAGCCATAATATATTCAGACATTAAAATCAAGAGCAGGTTTCCTATAGGAAGTAATCTACAAAGCCGGGGCAGCTACCCCCACCTACTTCCTAAGTTTCTTTTATGGAGCACAAAGAAAAATGATTAAGATATTTCCAGTTATTGAATTATAAAGTGAGTCCAGGAAACGTCCCTTGGCTCCATAAATGAACACATACCCCCACCTCCACCCGCCAAGGGCGGCGAGGAACGCTGCTTTCCTGTGTGTGATTTGGTTCATTTCTGTGTTGAATAATTCTTTCTCTTGAAATAGCTCAACTAATAGAGAAAAAAAAAGCTTCTGAAGGTTCTTCTCTCCCCGACACGTGCAAAGCATTAAGATTACATCTGCTACAATTTGAAAAGATAGAGCTAAAAGCAGTTACCCGAGCACAGTGACAGCCAAGTGAGGCAAAGCTCGCTATGGGAGAAGCGTAACCACAGCCCACAAGCGAAATACCAGGGCCTTCGCAGACACAACACAAACAGCCACGCCACCAGCGAGAGCTAAAGGGATTAATCCCAAAGAACGCGCTTCTGATCATTAAAAGTGAGTCTCCTAACTGTGTCACTCTGAGAGTTACATAAGCCTGTGGATGCTCCTCCCTGCTGTCTTTTCACCAAACTGAAACCAATAAGTTATGTAACAACTCTAAAAAACACTGCAGCTTGAAAAAAAAAATTTTTTTTTTTTTTTAACACAGCCATGAGAAAAAAGGAATTTGCTGGGCAGAGGAGATATTAGGTTTGACACATATTAAATTAAACCAAAATAAATCCTCACTCTTTGATGCTGGAAGACCACAGATGAAGAATCAACATTGCTTTGGGATATTTAAAATCAAGGATGATCTCACCACTCCAAACCTCTAGCAAACAGACTTATGGCTGCCAGCAGGCACTTCTGGAATGATAAAGGAAGAGTCCCAGTAGACAGTGTGAATTAGGCAAGAATGGTGCTAACGTCTAAGACCGGAGGGAAAACAATACCTTGGTGCCCTGGGAAGGAAATGCTTCTTCAAAATCAGCCAGGATTTGCTGTCCTAACTCAGTCTGGGCAGCCTTCACTCTGTTGGGAAAAGAGAACATGTCATTGCCTGCTGTCATTTTCATATATCCATAAGTAATTATGGCAAAGATTGATCAGGCTCAGAACTGTGGAAGTCTTTAGAGATCGCCCAGGGAGCAGGGAGGTGGTGGCTAGATAAGAAAGGTCACATACTAGTTAGTAGCAGGTTTATGACCAGGACCCAGGCATCGGATTTACTCTCATGATGGATTTTCTATATCCCAAAGTTTTTCTAGGCCAACCCTCATCTGGTGTAAGGGAGTATAGGTTTATCTTTACAAGGTGTCATCAGGGGGCAGCTACGCTGTGGGAAAATGCTACATAAAAACGCCCAATCCAACAGAAATCCATGTTGGATTACTGCTACAGCTGCACCCCTGCTCCTTGGAGTCCCAAATGCAGGAGGGCTCCAACCTGCCTCGGACATGCTGCTTTTTCAACCCGGAAGTCAACATCAGGATCCTAAGTTTCGATAAATGAACAAAAGGAGGGGCGCCTGGGTGGCTCAGTCGGTTAAGCCTTCGACTAGGTTTTGGCTCAGGTCATGATCTTTCGGTGGTGGGATTGAGCCCTCTGTCAGGCTCTGCACTCAGCGGGGAGTCTGCTTCCGATTCTCTCCCCCTCTCCCTCCTGCTCTTGTGCGCGCTCTCTCTCAAATAAATAAATACATAAAATCTTAAAACAACAACAATAACAACAACAAATGAACAAAAGGAATGTTTTCTAAAGCAAAAAAAAAAAGATCCGAAAGATAAAAGGAGCTGCTACTTGGGAGTGAAGGCCCCTGAATGAAGGCTGACGTTCACTCAGCAGGCTGGCTGACAACAAAAATGAGCTCCATAGGGGAGGTCACTACTTAACCTGGCGTTTACAATGTCTACCAGGAGCGCAAGAAATACTTGGCCGAAACGAGAGGAGAGAGAAGCAGCAGCTGGCATGAGAAAGGACGTGTGCGTGTCGCCACCACCTGCAATGATCACGTCCTCCCCCAGCCGCCGGGAGCTGGACGCCTCGCACCCGCCATTCCCACAGAGCTCACTGCCCCGAGCCAGAGGCAAATATTTTACCTTTGCTAGAAGCGCCATAAAATCGTGTTCTTCCTTTTTTGGACTCCACCCTGGTACTTTGGAATTAACTTTTAAAGTTTCTAGAAATAGCGAGCAGCTCAAAACCACAGTTTCTTTGGCTATTCAGCAGTGGCTGGCAACCAACTGAGAACATTTTTTTTTAAATGAGGGGATAGGCAGGACCCCAAACAGTCTGGTTTTTTTCTGTGGCATCGTTATAATTATGCTTTACTCCAAGTACTTTCTAGGGTTTTTCCACAATCTTCAAAACTTAAAACCACTCTTACAGGTGGGTTTGCGGTCTCTTCACTTAGTGACAGAGATAAGGCCGTTCCCGGAGTTGTCCCCAGGTCACAACCAGGCCCATCCACCTCGAGCTGCCGAACGGACGGTGGGAAGTGCGCTCGGAGTGTGAGCTCTGACAGGAGAGAAGAGAACATGCTTTTGTAAAACTGTACCTCGGAGGTCTTGTGACTCCACATAATGGGCCAGGCAGACAGCCTCCCCTGGTGCCAGGTCACAAGACAGAGCTTCCAGAGCCTCCAGCCCCTCTGTTCCTGCTTGCCTCTCGGCAGCACAGAGAGAGCACCAGCTTCTCCTAAGCCGCAGGGACAGTTCCTGGAGGGGACGTTCTCCCCCCACCCGGCAGGCACGTTCCCGGTCATACTCTCGGGGCTCCTGAGCACCTCAGTGGTATGAAGGTCCCTCTGCCCCTTACACCTTCCCCCCTCACTCCCTAACTCCGCCCAGCAAGAGCTGGGGTGCCTGAAAAGACAACCAGGACCTATGGTAAGGCTGGGTACTTCCAGAGTCCAGAAGACGGAGGAAGTACCAGAGTGTGATTGGCAGATCCCATTGCTGTCTTCTTCAGCCCATTTTCTTTTTTATTTATTTTATTATTATTATTTTTTTTAAGATTTTATTTATTTGACAGAGAGAGAGAGATCACAAGTAGGCAGAGGGGCAGGCAGAGGGGGAAGCAGGCTCCCTGCTGAGCAGAGAGCCCGATGCGGGGCTCAATCCCAGGACTCTGAGATCATGACCTGAGCCGAAGGCAGACGCTTAACCCACTGAGCCACCCAGGCAGCCCATTCAGTCCATTTTCAAAGTCACATCTTGAGACAGTCTGGACTTAGCTCTGCCACCAGCGAGCCATGTGTAAACAAGTCATTTCCCTTACCTGGGCCACAACTGAGAAGAATTTGTGAAGTAAGAGGGTGGGGACGCAGGCCTGGACTGGATGCCTCTCACTGCTTATTCCCCTGCGCCCACCTTTACAGCCAGCTGCCAACAGCAGACCCCTGCACTGGGGACTGCTAGCTGGACGTACGGCTAACGTTGGAGAAAAAGAGTAGGCTTCGGAACATAAGCGTTTCCACAGAACATAAATGTTTCCAAGCACAGTTTTCTAAGTGTCCATCAGTGACTCGGATGAAAGATCAACCATGTCCTCCTTACTGATATTAATGACGGCATCTATAAACACCAACCATGATTCTATGCATTTTCAGGGTGAGATGTGAACAGCGGTCTTTACCATCAGTTGCCTCATCAGGATCCTAGAAAGAAGTCAACACTAAAAGAATACACCTTTGGCCAAACTCCTTCCCCTTCTAACAAGGAAAAGGAAGTTCCTATTGTAAAGAGATGGGACCAGCTGAGACTCTGTGAGCAGAACAGAGTTGAGCTACCATGATTTTCAGAAGAATGATTAAGAAATTTATCTACAACTAATAGAGAAGAGAGTCAATAAAAATTCCTCCTGGTACCCAAGTAAGTTCAGTCCACTTAGATGGTGACAACTCAGGGTTGATCACACTTAGGAAACAAAGGAGTCACTGTGCCGCTCAGAAAGGAAGGTCAACCAATGACTTCTAGCATCTTCCATGCCATTTGACGAAGGGTTGTTCAAAAGTGACCTTTCCTGGGACGCCTGTGTGGCTCAGTCGGGTAAGCGTCTGCCTTCGGCTCAGGTCATCATCCTGGGGTCCTGGGATCAAGTCCCACATCGGGTTCCTTGCTCCGTGGGAAGTCTGCTTCTCCCTCTGCCTGTCGCTCCCCTGCTTGTGTTCCCTCTCTCTCTTTGACAAATAAATTAAAAAAACAAAAACAAAAAACAAAGGTGACCTTTCCTACATGTGTTACCAGTCTGCACAATGGGTGGCGGCACATGGATACAGCAAATTATGAAAAGTATTTAGACCTTTGTAGATAAAGTAATCCTGATGCTTCCAGTACACTTTGTGAATGCCCCAAGGGAGACACCCTCAGCATGTCACAATAAACTGACCTCCCAAACACACACAGTCTGTCCTGGACAGAATGGCTCATTAGTCAGATTAGTCAGATGTTCTATTTCCAAATAGATAGTCTCTATAAAGAATCCAAATCCAGGATCTTAAGTGTGATTCAGTGGGACAATGAAGCACAACCCTTAGGCTTTTGAAACTGAAGTTCTTTCAGAAAGGACTTGTCAAAGTCACCCGGCTTGTCAGGCCTTTTCATTCTCTAATTTCTTTCATTGCTATACCATGTGACACCCCCGACCCCCACCAGCCTGCCAAGTATCTGTCCCATTGTAAGAGGTTAGCTATAACCTTGAAAAATATTTTTCAGTTCGAGAGTTTTACGGGTTTCAAGAGAATGCAAGAATCTTCCACTCTTTCTCAGGAAATATTGACCGATTACCAGAAACATTTGCTTTCATGGATATTGTTAAGCCAAGAGGCTCTGAAATGTAAAGATGATATTAAAGAAAAAAATCTTTCCCTCAATGCTACATTAACATTTAAGCATTTTCCAGAGGGGTAGCTGGAAGAAATAGCTATATTCAAATCAAAGTCCATGAACTTCATATTTCAAATGTATACAGGCAAAGGTTTCAGAGCGCAACCTTTCATGTGACTTCTATGATTTATAGACAGCAAGCTATTCAACTGGAGAAACTAAAGCAAAGCACAGAGCATAACTCTGCTGCCTTCTCCCCTGCCCCCCAACAAACAGCTATTTCTATCATTTCCAGATGGTTCTACCATCACTGTGCAAACATAAGGGAGGAGAATTCACCAGAAAAGATGCTAAAAATAAGAAATCTGGACTTTCCTCAAACTTTTAGTACCTCTTGAAAAACAATTGTAGTCAAGCACTGAAAACCAGAGATTTCTTCTTTTGTATTTAGTGTTACTTAATAGCACATATTTATTCTGTATTAACCTACACAGATTTTTTGCTAACAGAAGTTGCGAAACAAACTAAAAGAAAAGTAAGTCCTCCTGTTGGCAGCAACCCTACATGATAATGAATGTTTGGGGCACTGAAATACATTGCCAGAATGTCAGATTTTCTCTTTTTAAGGAGAATGTCTTACGACAGTGATCACAAAGTTCTTTCAAATTTATAAAAACCACCTCTTTGAAAAATGTTAAAAAGCAGAGTCCTAAAAGAATGCATCTGCTTATCTGTCCCTACGTTGCTTTTTTCGGAATAGAATTCAGTTCTGCTATATTCCTGCCATCCAACAAAACTGATTTTTTTTTTTTAAGATTTTATTTCTTTATTTGACAGAAAGAAACAGATCACAAGCAGACAGAGAGGCAGGCAGAGGGAGAGGAGGAAGCATGCTCCCTGCTGAGCAGAGAGCCCAATGCGGGGCTCCATCCATGGACCCTGAGATCATGACCTGAGCCGAAGGCAGAGGCTTTAACCCACTGAGCCACCCAGGCGCCCCAATTCTTTTTTTTTTTTTAAGATTTTATTTGACAGAGAGAGAGACAGTGAGAGAGGGAACACAAGCAGAGGGAGTCGGAGAGGGAGAAGCAGGCCTCCTGCCAAGCAGGAAGCCCGATGCGGGGGCTCAATCGTAGGACCCTGGGACAATGACCTGAGCCTAAGGCAGACGCTTAACAATGGAGCCACCCAGGCGCCCCAACGCAACCGATTGATAACCAACTCCTCCCCAGATCTCCCTGACCTCATGGTCATTGTCTTGGTAAGGTTCTTATCTTTTCTGGTCTAGAACATAGTCTCAATCTCCAGTCCTTTATACCTACAGTCCATAAGACTTACAAAACACAAATGAGATCATGCCCCTCCCTGCTTAAGATCTTTCACTGTCCACAAAATAAAGAAGAGATAGACTCTTCCGCAAGGCATATAAAATGTGACCCTACCTACCTATGCAGACTTTCATACTCCACGGTCTCCCAAAGTACCATGATGTTCTCTCCTATTTTTCCTCCTCTCTTCTTGTCTTGCTGATAAGATCCTACCTCTTCTTTTTAAGATCAGATGAAAACTGAATTCTTCTGTGATCTCTGTGCTCAGCTCCTGAAGGCTGAGTCTTTCAGTTCCTCTTCTGAGATCCGGCTCTTGCTTGTACTGCGACTACCAGTTTTGTTGTATCTATGCCACACTAAAATTTTCTACTAGTGTCTCTCTTCTACACACAACAATGGTGAACTCCTATGTATTTCTTACCTTGTGCCTTCAGTACCCAGCACGGGCCCTAGGACATAGGAAGTCCATAGTATGTATCTACTAGGTAAATGAAGGAAAGAATGAGTGAATGGGAAAAAAAGATCAACTCTGCACTGTCACAAGGGTAAGGGGAGGTGATAGTGCCCTCCCTTCTGCTCCCCCATCCCCTGAGAACAAGTCTGCCTTCTTCATCTGAGCCTCCTTCTTTCTGACAGCTCATAGGCTCTGTTTGTCTACTCTCTTGGTTACTTCATGCCCCCAGTGTGATATGGCGATCGGCCAGTTCTAAGTGTGAAGGAGTTAGGAAGGATGGGGGAAAGGGTGGTGATTTCCCTAGTATTCTGCCAAGCTCTGTTCTTACATTCCCTAATAGTTCTCTGGCATTTCCACTATAAGATGGCACACTGAGAATATGCTGCAACCTCCCTTTCCTGCCCCAGATCCTTAGAAATAATAAAAAGGTTTTAATAAAAATCCAGAACCAGGCAAGAAAAGAAGTGGCACACTAGAAACTCAGCACTGCCTGGTAGCACAGGCTTGAAGAAGGAAACCACTGCTGAAAACTGCTTTTCGAAAATGAAAGACGTGAGGACAGTGGATACCATGAGCAGGAGGGACCCTGAAGCAAATGCCTGGAGGCTATGCTGGGCTCTTGCAAGAGGAGTAACGAAGCCGGTGTCCAGGTCTGCACCCCTGGCTTGAATGCTCAGGTCAAGGAATGGGTATGGGTCTGAGAACCCCAGCAGTGGCCAGAGGGCTGACAACATCCAGGCAGATCAGGGAGCCCCCAAGCCCAGCAGATTAGCCACTGGCATATCCACCCAGCAGCTCCCCCAGCTCCAGCCCCACCTCACCTAAGAAGAGCTATCTGTGGCCCTTAGCTGAGCAGCACGTAATTCCCTCCCCCTGACTAGCAGGTGGCAATTAAAGAGCATCCCCGATCAGGATGACAGAATCTCAAAGCCAAAAGCTTTCAGATAGAAATCACCAAACACTGGAGGAATGCTAATGCCTAGAAAAGTCTCCATGCTCAACAAACCGAAGACCTTCTATCAGAGGACAAAGAAACAGAACAGGCAAATCAGAGCTTTAAAATACATATAATCTGGGGCGCCTGGTGGCTCAGTTGGCTGAGTGGCCGACTCTTGATTTCGGCTCAGGTCATGATCTCAGAGTCGTGGGATTGAGCCCCGAATCGGGCTCCACGCTCAGTGCAGTCTGCCTGTTCCTCTCCCTCCCCCTCTCCCTGTCTGTTCCTCTCCCTGCTCTCTCTCCCTTCTAAAAATAAACAAAATCTTTAAAAAACAAATAAATAATGAAATACATATAATCTATATTCCCTGAGAGATTTAAGAGGATATCATGCCTGTGAAAAAAGAATCAACTACAGATCCTGAAGATTAAAGTTGGATTGCTGAAATACAAACTCAACAGTTGGGCCAAATAGCAGAATGGGCATGACTGAAGAATACATTAAAACAGTAAGACTGAAAGCTAAGGAATTCAGCCTAAAAAGGGGAGCGGGGGAGAGATGCAAAGTATGAAGGAAAAATTAACAAATATGGCAGTAGGGGCACCTGGGTGGCTTAGTCAGTTAAGCGTCCAACTCTTGATTTTGGCTCAGGTCATGATCTCAAGGTTGTGAGATCAAGCCCTGTGCTGAGCTCTGCACTTGGCATGGAGCCTGCTTAAGATTCTCTCTTGCCCTCTCCCTCTGCCTCACCCTCTCTTCTTCCCTTAAGAAAGAAAGAAAGATCTAGAAGTTTTAATATCCATGTAATAGGAATTCTACAAAAAGAAAGCAGAGAGAACAAAGCATAGAAACTACTCAAAGAAAATGATTTTCTCAGAACTTAAGAAACTCATGAGTCTTCACATTGAAATATAATAACTACAGAGCAACATGAAGGATAAGAGACCTATATCCTAGTAAAATTCCTGGCCAGGCCCCCTCCCCAATCTCAAATGCTTCCAGAGCAAAATAAAAATCAAATGAAAATAGATTATCTTATTAAGGAGTAAGAATCAGATTGACCAGATTTTTAACAGGCAACAAGAAATGCCAGACAATAGATTCGCCCAGTCTATCACACAACAGCCAATGGGTAGAAGCAATCTGTGTGTCCACCCACAGATGAATGGACGAACAAAATGCAGTGTGTGTGTGTGTGCGTGTGTGTGTGTGTGTGTGTGTGTGTGTACACAAAGAAATATTCAGCCTTAAAAAGGAATGAAATTCGGATACATTCTACAACACGGATGAACCTTGAAACACTGTACCAAGGAAAATAAGCCAGACACAAAAGAACAAATACCGGATGATTCCATTTATATGAGGTACCTACACTAGGCAAATCACAGAAACATAAAATAGACCACAGGTTCCCAGAGGTGGGAAAGGAGGTAATGGGAGTTACTCTTTAATGGATAAGAGTTTCTGTTTTGGGTAATGAAAAAGTTTTAGAAATAGAAGTGGTGATAGTTGTATAATATTGTGAATATATTTAATGTCACTTAGTTGCAGACTTGAAAATTATTAACATGGAAAATTTTATGTATATATTAACACAGCAAATTTTATGTATATATTAACACAATTGAAACAAAAGAAAAAGAAGAAGAAACCTGAATAGACCAATTAATCGCCATGGAAGAAATCACAGTGAGAGTCAAAGATCTACCTTTAAGAGAGGTAACACACCCAGATGGTTTTACAGGCAAGATCTACCAGCTCTGACAAAGTATTAATGTCCAGAATGTATAGAAACAATAAGAAAGGAATAAATAACTCAATAGACAAAAAGGCAATGGGTAACAGGCATTTTAGAGGAAATGCAAACGGCCAATAATCAAAAGAAAACTAGTCTCAGTAGTCATCAGGGAAATGGAAATGAAAGGAACACGATGCTATTTTTCATCCATCAGTTAAATAAAAAAGGAAAACTGACAATATAAAGCTTTGTTGAAGGTACGGGGAAGTGGGCACTCACATACTGTGCAGGTGGTACTATGAAACAGATAAAGCCTCTTGGGAGGGCAAATGGGCAGTGGTTATTAAAATTTTAATTGCAAAAAAATAAAAAAATAATTTTAATTGCACTTTACCCATGACACATAATCTATCCTAGGGAAATATTTATCAATGTGCAAAAAGGGATTGCTTTTAAAAATTAAAAGCAAACTAGATTCTAGTGATAGGAAAATGGTTAAATAATCTGTGGTATGTTATACTACAGAATTCCATGCATCGGGGTGCCTGGGTGGCTCAGTGGGTTAAAGCCTCTGCCTTCGGCTCAGGTCATGATCTCAGGATCCTAGGATCAAGCCCCTCGTCGGGCTCTCTGCTCAGTGGGGAGCCTGCTTCCCCCTCACTCTTTGCTTGCCTCTCTGCTTACTTGTGATCTCTCTCTCTGTCAAATAAATAAATAAAATCTTAAAAAAAAAAAAAAAAAGAATTCCAGGCATCAATTATAAAGAACGAGGTAGGGTGCCTGGGTGGCTCAGTCAGTTAAGCGTCTGCCTTTGGCTCGGGTCATGATCCCAGGGTCCTGGCATCAGAGTCCCGCATTGGCCTCCCTGCTCAGTGGGGAGTCTGCTTCTCCCTCTGCCTCTCCCTGCTATTTGTGCTCGCTCTCTCTCTCTCACACGCGTGCGCTCGTTCTCTCTCTCGCAAAAATAAATAAAATCTTAAAAAAAAAATTAAATTAAAAAAATAAAAAGAACGAGGTAGGTCTGTACTTATCAGTGTGGAAAAATCTCTAAAATACATTGCGAGGTTAAAACCAAAAAGTAAGTTTCAGAATGAAGCATGTGGTGTGAAACCATTTATTTAAAACCAAACAAACCAAACCCACAAACTGAAACTACAGATTTCTGTAAATGCACAGATAAAAATCGCAAGGAATCCACATTCGGTTGATAATAGTCACTACCGTCCCTGCCTATGCAAGCAGCATTAAGATCTCAGGGAGAGCTAACAGGGACTTCGGTTCCATCTGTATATTTATTTGGCTTTTTTTTAAATAAAGAAAATGCAAAAAAATAAAAATAAAATAAAGAAAATGCATACCTGTATTACTTACATAATTACTTACATGATTAAAAATACAGAAACATAAGGAAAAAGAGGCCCGTGGCAATCAGGCCTGATTAAGAAGACAGAAATGAGAATGTTGGCTGCTGTTAAGGGCCAGCCCCTTTGTCTCTTCTTTGTTCAAGAAAGGTTAGGATTCGTCAGTTGTGATCATCTCTGCCTCCTCAGTATTCTCTCTGCTGCTATTTCTAATAGAAAAGACACTCAGAGTTCACTCCCCTCTTATTCTCCTTTAGAATCTTCATTTTCCTTCTAAGCATCAGGTTTTCTTCCTACTGGCTCTGAATCTGGGATTTAAACTCGACCGAGGTAGGAAGAAAAGAAGAGGCGAAGTCATCGTTTTGTCACATCTGAAGTTCTAGTGGCAGATGAGACTTTCCCAAAACTGCCACAGCAGTATAGCCCGTCCCACATGCTTTTTTCTTCAATGGGACTTTGACGTTCCTCCCAGTGAGGGGTGGGGGGAGACTACGTTCCTTCCTCTCTAATCCTGGCTGCCGTGTGACTACCTCCCACGGTGACTTTCGAGGCCTAGTTCTCTTGGGAGGCCCATTCTTGGGGCCCAGCCACCTCACCGTGAGGAATACCAAGCAGCCCACAGAAGACAACTCAGCCAAGTTCCCACTGGACAACAAGCACCAACTTGCCAGCCATGAGAGTGAGCCATGGATCCCTCAGGCCCCTCCTGACCCACCCCAGCTGACGCCGCATAGAGCAGAGGTGAGAGACGTTCCTGCCGAGGCAGGTTAAATTACAGGAGTGAAATACCTGTTGTAGTAAGCCACTAAGTGTGGTGGCGGTTTGTTGCAAGGAAATAAGACAACTGGAAGTTTCCCTCACAAATGTGGACATCCACCTATGTAACTCTCCAGCTGCCCCTCCAGTGATGCCAGGCCGGCAGCTATTTAACAGAGATTGCTTTAGAAGGCGCGGTAAGGAGTGGGAAAAGGGTGCAGACATCTATATCCCACGGAATTACATCAGATAACATCTGAGGGTCCTTCTTACTAGAAGATTCTGCAGTGAACATACGGAGCCAGGTGCTCAAGCGCATCCTAGCACCATCTTTTCCTAAAGCAGAAGACTGTCTTCTCCAGTGACGCTTTACCTTTCGGAAAGCTGCCGGATCTGTGGGATTCCCATATACTTGTGGAAGTGCTCCAGAACATTCATCACACCCTGAAGAAGGTTAGCGACTTCTCCGTATTGTCTTCGCCTGGTCATGGCTCTGCAAGGAAATAAGAAGCTGGGAATCTAGAAAAACACGGAAGGACACAAGATACAGATGTGGAACAACCTAGTCTGTGCTCCAAAACAGACATTAACTCGATGTGGTAACCATTTATTGAGCACTGAATGTATATGGTCTTGCACACTGGAGGGGGAAAAATAAAGAACTAGTCAAACCCCTCTAAGCGATATCGCTTAGTAAGAGAGACCGAGCCAAGTACACAAGTGGGATAAACTGAGTTCTAAATAGAAATACACATTATGTGCTATGGGAGGTACAAAAGAATGTGTGGGTGATGGATTCTCATTGGGTGGGGGCACAGAATCTGGGAAGCCTGTGGATTTGGGCTGGGTATTACGGGATTAGCAGACTTTAGATAGAAAACAGGGACAGGAATGTTACTATCTGAGTATAAGAGCATATGGGCAAACCAAACACATCTTCCCAGGATACAACAAAGGACATTTATAGGCATTTATATGTTAACTCAAAGCTGTAGGTTTGTAGCCAACGTTAAGCAACTCTCCCAGACACATCTACTTTCCCTATTGCTAAGGTTAATGAAGCTTAAATAAAAAGATGCTAATAAAAGTGACAGTTACACACACAAGGAAGGTCAAATTAGTAGATCTAAATTTTTTATTAGGGTTGGGCTTTTAAATTAAATGTATGATATATGACTTCCCTTAAAAGGCATTAAAAAAAAAAAGAGGCATTTAAAAAGACAGGACCAAGTTCAAACCAAAGTGTTATTGGTGCTACTGTAGCCTGGTCTGAAAGTCTGGTGGGAAGGGACATCTGGAGCATCTGGAGCAAGGGACAAGGAAACTGCTCTTCTAGTCTCCCGCTGGCTGACTCATATCTCTGATCACTACTCGCAGGAGGATGGACCAGGGTTTGCTGGAGCTCATAAATGCCTGGAGAGACCAGGAAGGAGTCTGACCCTGTTCACCTCCCAGCTTCAGATGCTGCATCTAAATTTCTATGAAGATGTTCTTTCTCTGTCTACCCATGAGACGCTACTGAGGCTGGGCAATGGTTATTCTTAGCCGTGTCAGAATCTTGCTGGTAAAAGAGGCCTTTGGATTGCTTCTTATGGTAAATAACCAGCTCCTCCTTTTAATACTACTTCTAATGTTCTCATGCATCATTCCCTACAGCTCTTCTATAAACCAAATAGGATGCTACCGTCTGAAAAAAAAAGTGGGATGAATGATAAACTAAGACTTCCTTCCTTCCTCTTTGTCTCCTTCCTCCTTCATTTCTTTTTTAAAGCCCAGTTTCTATACAGAACAACCAAGAGCATTGCAAGTAGGAACACTTGCCAAGGCAGGGGCTATAGGGAGAGATTATGGTCCCGAATGACCCTGCTGGCCTTATTGGTAGAGATCTACCACATTTCAATGAGCCGTATTCTTGGAATCGGCCTACACGTGCTGTCTGGGTCCCTTCCACACTCACTTGCAACTCACTTCAAACTTTCAGGTGTTTGTGATGTTTTGAACACCGGAGGGCACAAAGCCAAATGGTGACTACACACTCGAGACCAATTTGCAGAAAGTGGGGCAGGAGAGTGAGCCTTCCCTGGCTGAGGAGTAAAATACCTATGATGCCATTTCCTTTACGTGGCATGTTCATTTCCTGTGGACCCCAAAGAGAGAGATGACGCTGCTTACTCGAGGGAATCCACGCCACCTGCTAACATGTGCAGGTGGTTCAGCGTTGTGATCGAGGTGGTCAGGTGGCGCTTGGCATGATCCAGCTGCTTAATATCGCGGGTGATTTCTTTAACCTACGTGGTGAGAAACCATAGTAGAAAAAGGAAGAAGGTTAAGAAAGATGGAAATCCATTTGCAAGTAGCTCCACAAGAAAGTAAGGCAAATGAAGCAAGGAAAAAAAAAAACAAACAAACCTCAGGTCAGCCCCTGGAGAAAACACAGACATTCTCATCATATAAAATCGAAATCCCTTCCAATCAGTCCATTTAAATCTCATTTGGCATTTCTTCAGAAGACCTTACCCAGGGGTACAAAATCTTCAGCTGTGAGAACAGAATGAACTTTATTTTTCACCCCAAAGGGGAGTGATCCAAATAGCAATTTAGTATGGGGCTTACAGGGTCCAGGAGCCAAGTTTGGCACATCTCGTCTGGAACAAGGTCAGGAAAGTATGCCTTCCGACAGGGCGGCTACAAGGTTCAATACAAAATGGATAGTATTAGGCGGCTAATACTGTTGAAATGATCTTTATTCATGAAACTAGGGTTTACTGTCCGATCCCAAGCAAAGAAAGGCTTGCTCTCAAATCTCAAGACTAAGATAACATAACATATGCCTAAGATGTACTGTCACAGAGGAGATGTGAAGTCTTCAGGAGCAAGAAGGTAGCTGGGGAAGTAAAATTCAGTGTTGACTCGGTAGATCCAAGAGAAATAAACTCTACGTGGAATACAAGTAAATTTCAGTCACTAGAAAAGCGCATTCGGTAATGAAGTGGGAACAATTCTCCAACTTTACTAACATCTAGGTAGAATGTTCCACTAAACTGTCTGAGCTCATGTTGACCAAGAAACTTTCCAAAGAGCAATTTGGTTTCCCGGGTTCTTTGATACCTGGAAGGAAAGGAGTGCCCTGGACACTAGGCACAAATATTCTAGTCCCTGGAAAGACCTATCCCCCATTAAAAGTGAAAAACTTGGTGGTGAGTTAAGTTCACACGATCTGATTTTTCAGAGTTTGGTCACCCTGGGTGAACCCATAAAGTAAAGATGATGACCCTCACAGCTTCGTTCCACACCCACAAACCTGCCAAGCTGACCTGGGTCTTGGCAGTAAAAGTCTCTCTCGCGGGGACTTTCCCATCAAGCCCCCTCTCCCTGTAACTCTCAGGCCATCAAAGTGTCTCTACTTCTATTCCCTGGGGGTAGGGGCAGAGGGGTGGGAATAGGTTAAGAGTTTCTTCACGGAATAACTGAGCTTAGGGAAAAACAAGATCAGGAGTGGTATAGTGAACTAGTACAGGAGTTTGGTCCTAGAATCTGATAGCCCACTTCCAATACTGAATCATCACCCTCTTTTCTACAGAAAAATCCCTGCACCTCTTTTGAGCTTCCTTAGCCCCAGTGCCAACATCAAGAGTCTTCAACTATTATATTAAAAGTCACGGTCATCTGTGACTCTTCTCATTCCTACATCATTAGACAGCTACTAAATCCTGAATATTCTTCCTGTGCCTTATCACAAAAACTGTCCCTTTCTATGCATCCTTCAGGCCCTCCCTGGAGCTCTGCACCAGAAGTGACTGGTCTCTCCATTCCCAGTACCTCCCATCTCTCCCCATCACATATCCTGTGATACAAAACATCTACTAACTCTCGCGCTTCAGTGGCCCGTGGATGGCACTGAGGCAGCGCATCCTTGGGGAAAGAACCACAAATCCAAATCCCTCTCAGATGACATACAGCCGCCTCTCAAAGCCTATTGAATTCTGTGACAAAGCACAAATATTAATATTTTCCCTCTGATGAAAGGGTTCTGTTCCTCTGACCCCTCCTCCTTCGGTAGTTAAGGCCCATGACACCGCCTGCCTGGGAAGAGGAACAGAAGAGCTGACGGTAAGAACAGCAACAATCATCCTCACTCGGGCCGTGGGTGGCACACGCGACCTCATTTAATCCCCACAATCCCAGGATGTACCCAGGACTATTATCTCCATTTTAGTGATGAAACCAAGGCACAGATGGGCTCAATGACTTGCCGCGGTTCGTAAGTAGAGGGGCTGGATCCCGACGCAGGCAGCCTGCCTTCAGAGGTCGTGCCCTGCACTACCTGTCCCCTTCCCACTCCACATCCTTCCCTATCTTGCCAAATGGCCACTGAAGAGAGCTGCAGGACACACAGAAAGGTGACAGAAGTTCTGTTCCTGTAGTAAATTAGAAGAGGATGTAGGGCGAGAAGACTGTAAGGATTTGGGAGTTTCTGTAACCAAAAGTAGGGGGGAAAATGACATTAGCAATGACTTTGGTCATAAGCCTAGTACTATGCTCCGTGCCCCTCGTACATTTAATTCTCCAACAATCCTTTAAGGCAAGTGTTACCGTTCTTATTTTGCAGTTAAAGAAACTGGAATTCAGAGACAATTCAGAGACATGACACTACGTGGTCAGAATGCGAGCGCGGGAGCTAACATTTTATGGTGTCCCCGCACAGAGCAGGAGTGGGGGAGGCTGGGCTTTCAGTGAGCACAGAGCCCTCCTGAGTACATCACCAGGGAACACAAGTTTGTCGAGGGAGAACTTAATCGAAACCATAAGCATGTATCGTGGCAGGAGACGTCCCCCCTCCCAGATCCAGTTCCCAGTTTTCACGCTACACCACGTTACATAGAGTGTATCTCAACTGAGAAATACATGATATATACAAATGCCAGCGAAAGGAATCCAAAATGACTAGAAAACTATTTTGGGGAGAGAAAAAGAAAACTTTTCCTATTTAAAAACAGGGCTGCAAATGTAGGGCAGCTGGGAGGGTGAGTCACCGTATGTCTAGCAGCTCCTCTCGAATCGATCTGGAATGTACTCACAGGGCTTGCTTCAGAGATGTGGGTGCTGTGGTTGGCAGCAAGTGGGAGAAAAAGCCCAGCAATTAGAATGACTGGACAAGAACTGAACTTCCTCTTCGAGTGCAAAAAAGTTTGGAAGAAACCTAAACTCACCATTTGCTCTGATTTTTCTGCTTTGTCTTTGATATCTTTGATTTTGCCGAAGAGTTGCTGAATAGCTTTCTGAGCCTCTTCAAGTGCCTGGAATAAGAGAAATAAATGACAAACAAGAAGCAACACAAGATAGCACCAGTCACTGATACTACAATCACGTCTGGTTTCAGAAGAGAACTACCACAAAGCTCTCTTGATTCACTGTGCTTGTGTAGACAATTTCACTGCGCCCAAGCAGCAGACAGACTCTAGCACTTGGATACAGGCAAATACACAGGATTCTTGCCAACCTGAATCATAAAGTTTTAATTGAAAAAATGACCTCCCTCCATCTCAGGCATTACTACATGTTTTTTTAATTTTTAATTTTATTTATTTTAATTTTATTTTATTTATTAAATTCAATTAATTAACATAGAGTGTATTATTAGTTGCAGATGTAGAGTTCAGTGATTCACCCAGTGCTCACTGCATCACGTGCCCTCCTTAATGCCCATCACCCAGTTACCCCATCTCCCGACCCACCCTGCCCTCCAGCAACCTTCAGTTTATTTCTTATAGTTAAGAGTGTCTTAACTTTGTCTCCCTCTCTGATTTCGTCTTCTTGTATTCTTCCCTCCCTTAGGGATTACTACGTTATTGATAACAACACATAAACAAGACAGGCACATTTGTGCCTTTTTGTACGTCTGTTTGTACATGCACACGTCCGTAATAACCGTCAAAGCTTATAGAGAGACCCAGGTGGCTGTAAGTTCGGAGAAACTCTGAATTTTGAAACTTCTAGAAGACGGTACTTTCAACAACATCAACCATCCCTGGGGATTCCAGACCTGTGGCAAACCTTAAAGACGTTTCTAGTACCCTGTTTGGAAACCTGTGACATGAAGTAAGAAAGATACCTTAAAACTAACGATGAGCCAAAGGCTTCTTACTGGAAAACTGAGAAGACGGATGCCACACGTTAAAAGTACGTTAAGCCACGGCCACTTCTGTGAGTGGGGGAAGCGATGTTCGGGGAGTCGTCAGGGTGCTAAAACCACACACGTGCAGAACGTTTGTACTTGGAAAAGATGCAGCAGCCAGAAGGACTCATACTGCATTTCATCAAACACACTATTTATTTTGGACTGAAGAGTGGCTTGTCCCACCCGGGCCTCAAGAGCCCTCTCTGAATGTAAGGATAAGGCCAGTGTAAGCCTAGAGCCGTGTGTGGCCCGCTCAGCCTGCACAGGGAAGCAGCCAGGCTCCCTGACAGCGCCGCTCCACAGAGGGAAGAGGAGAGCAGAGCCGAGACGAAGGGAGAAGGACAGAAGCCCGGACAGAATGATTTGGACTTCTGTGTCTGGCTGTACCCAATGAACAAGCTACCTTTAGACCACGAGCTCATACATCTTCTCTCGCACTTAAAAAACAACCCTTGGAACACTGAAAAAAATAAAATTAAAAATTAAAAAAAAAAAAAATTCCCAAAAAGCAGACGCGGGCTGGCTTCCCCTGTTGCAAATTCCTTCCTGGCTGGAGGCGGGGTTTGTGTCTTCCTTTCCTTCGTAGGTTTCCCGGGCTGTCCACTTCTGACATTGGGACTCCTTGCTGCTTCTGGAGTTCCTTGCCCCGTGCGTGGCTCAATCCCAAACAGGAGTTTCACACGCTGAGCTGTCGCACGTGACTGTGTTACAGCTTCTAACATGCATGTCCGGAAGGTCCTCTGAGAAGCCGTTCCTTTAGCCCACTGTGGCCGAGCCTGAGGGGACACTATTCCGGCAGCGGCCTGCACCCCCGCCCGGGGCAGGCCAGGTTGTTCTCTGCAGCATCGCTTCGCTTGTATCTACAAAGGTTTGTGAGCAAAGGAGCTTTTACGCTTGTGATTTCTGGCACCTGGCAGGATCTTAATCACCAGAAGGTCTGGTCTTCGAACAAGAGTTGGCATTGCTATCAGAGCCCAAAACTCCTAACTTGGGAAATTTTACCTACAAAGTAGGAAACGATGGAAAGGCGAAACGGAACGGAAATGGGTTGCACTGAGCAGCTCCTCTCAATCCCATTCTGCCCCGAGAGGGTGCCTCACTCGGCAATCTTTCCTCCCGGTTTCCTGCCATCCTGCCCTTCTCATTCTAGGGCTCTGCACCCCCGAAACGGCTGCGGTGGTGTGCGAAAACCCTGTGTTTTCCAGCCAGCAGGCAGCAGTGTGAGGCCCGCCTCTGCTGTCTCGCTGTGTGTGCAACCTCTCTGGGCATCCGTTTCCTCATCTGCAAAGTGGTGATGATGGCGCTTACTTCCACGGTTCTGGAGAAGATTCAGTGACATAACAGGTGTAAAAAACTGCACAAATATGAGGTTTATTTCCAGGGCTCAGGCCCACCCAAGCAAATGCATACCTGCATCTCTGCGCAGACACACAGAGACATGCATATATAATGACCCCTTGACCATGCCTTTCCTTCTCATCACGACCATGAGGCCTGCCCACTATCTGACGGTTCCTACCCTAAACCCCTCCCTGAGTGAATCCTCGGCCACTCATTCCACCTCCCCGTCCCCCCAAGAATTGTCTTCCTCATTTCTAATATTCACCTCCTCAAAACCATCATACAAGCAAGAGTCTCTTGAGCGCTGCTAACCACTGTATCGCCCAATTTCAGACTTCCGAAGATTATGACAAACCAAGTCTAACAAAATTAAAACGATAAAAAGGAATAAAATATCAAATGTCCATTTACAACCAAAGGAGTGAAATTTCAAAATAAAATGTTCAACACAACTACCGATAGGGTGCAAATCTCTGTTCTCTCCCACGGCCTCGCTCAAATGCCACTTCTTCCCCTTCCCTCCCAACACCCTCGCCTGTAAACACGCATGCGTGGAAACCATTCATCATCTGGGTGCTTCTGATCCTTTATGCATACTTAACATTTATAGCAACTTTTTTTGTGAATGTGTCTTTTGGCTAGACTGTGACATTCCTAACAGGCACAGACATATCTCATTCATTGTGACTTACTGGCACTGAAGGCAGTGGCTAGAATAATACAGTAGGTGCTCTGTATTTTATTTTACAAAATATAAATTATAATTTATTAAGTTGAATTTTAAAATCAATCATGGTACACACACACACACACACACACACACACACAACGTCTTTGCTCTCAGGATAGTCAGGCAACAAACACATTAGCCACAGTAGTTCTAGCCATGCCAGCATTTCAACTGCAGACCTTCTTTCAAGCAACATAATTCAGTTTTGCAATCCTCCCCTACTGAAAAAAATACAGGGTTAATGAACATAGAAAGTGAGATAGGAAAATGTTTTAACTTGCCATGCTATCAAATTTTATAAAATTATAGCTAGAGTAACTTATTCAATGTTATATATATATACACACACACAATTATGTATTTTTTCATATATATACTTCATATATATATGGATACAAAATTTCCACCACCTCAGAACCCTCCATATATTCCTCTCCTCTCCATATAAGAAATGCATTTTTCTATGATTGTCTTTGAATAAACTATATTTTTAGATTATTTCAGGTATCTGTAAACACTAGATTACAATTTTTCCTTCAGAAATAATTGCTAAGGGGTGCTTGGGTGGCTCAGTCGTTGGGTGTCTGCCTTTGGCTCGGGTCATGGTCCTGGGGTCCTGGGATCGAGCCCCACATTGGGCTCCCTGCTCAGTGGGAAGCCTGCTTCTCCCTCTTCCTCTGCTGCTCCCCCTGCTTGTGTTCCCTCTCTCACTGTCTCTCTCTCTCTGTCAAATAAATAAATAAAATCTTAAAAAAAAAAAAAAGGAAGAATTGCTAAATGATTGTGTTTTGGCCATGCTGCTCAGGAACTAGAACAAATTTTAATATCCACTTTATTCAATCAACAAACATGATACTAGAGATGCAGGGCTAAAAAATGTAATTCCTGCTCTCAAGGAGTTTATATTCTAATAAAGCAAAAAGGATAATAAATAATAAGAACGTTGAGATATGCTAAAGATATGTACAGAATGTCGTGGGAGCCCAGAGAGTGCATTGCCAACACTGGCTTTTGTTTGTTTGTTCATTTGTTTGGTAGGAAGAGAGAAAAAGAAGGGAGGCCCACATATTCACCCTGAAGAAGACCACAACTTTATAAGCTACGATTTAAGCCAGAATGCTTTAAAAGAATAGCAGTAAGAGTAGGGAGTACTTTAAAAATGCTATTTTTCAAACCTATGCTCTTGTCACAAATTCTCACTTTACAGCCACAGAGACCTTCGCTGTCTTGTGACTAAAGATAACCTGTATCTGAATTGTTACTCTGGATTCCCGTGGCAGTTTATAGTCCCAAGTGCATTAGTCAGCATTTCACTAATTCATTCCTTCTATCATTCAACAAATATTTATTTATTGAAGAGTTTATTTATTTATTTGACGGAGAGAGTATGTGCACAAGCAGGAGGAGGAGCAGAGGGAGAGGGAGAAGCAGACTCCCCGCTGAGCAGGGAGCCCCATGCAGGGCTTGATCCCAGGACCCTGGGATCATGACCTGAGCCGAAGGC
Organism: Potos flavus; assembly: GCA_028534135.1. Taxonomy (NCBI): domain Eukaryota; kingdom Metazoa; phylum Chordata; class Mammalia; order Carnivora; family Procyonidae; genus Potos; species Potos flavus. The sequence continues at coordinate 38,884,449 of CM052891.1, read as the reverse complement.
AGATTTTTTTTTTTTTTAAAGATTTTATTCATTTATTTGGCAGAGAGAGACACAGCGAGAGAGGGGACACAAGCAGTGGGAGAGGGAGAAGCAGGCTTCCCGCTGAGCAGGGAGCCCGATGTGGGGCTCGATCCCAGGATCCTGGGATCATGACCTGAGCTGAAGGCAGTCGCTTAACGACTGAGCCACCCAGGACACCCTGAAGGCAGAGTCTTAACTGACTGAGCCACCTAGGCGCTCCATCAACAAATATTTATAGAATGTCTTTCACGTATCAGGTATTCCTCTAAGCACTAAAAACCCAACGGCAGATGAGACAGACGTGGTCCTTCTCTCCAGCCTCAAGGAATTTACTCCAAGAAGTGGCAGGCTGGGGGAGATACTGGAAAACCAACTAACTGGAGAAAGAAGAAAATTTCAGAGCAGGACAGGTGTGTCGGAGGAACTAAGCAGGGTGGTGGGAGTGAGGGAGATGGTGGTTGTAGAAGAAAGAACATATGAACTGGGACCTGCAGGATGAGGAAGAGTCAGGACTTTCAGATCTGGAGTAAGAGAATTCCAAGTAGAGAGAACAGCAAATAAAAGATCCTGATGCAGAAAAAGACCTTGGGGTTTGGAAGGACCAAACGTTAAGGCAGTGGATGGCAGGGTTATCAGAGTGGAAAGTGCTAGTAATTTGGAGAAGCAGGCAGGCGCTGGAGCCTGGGGGGGCCTCAAAGGCCTGGTAAAATCACGGGCTTTTGTTCAAAGTGCAATGAGAAGCCACTGAAGGGTTTTAAACAAGGGACCAGCAAACGGTTTACATGCGTAAAAGACCGCCCTGGCTGCTATGTGGCGGGGGCCGTACAGAGGCTGCTGGGAAGGTCTGCCGTGGTCTAGGTGAGAAACAGGGCAGGTCTAGGGCAGGCTGCCAGCGGTGCTGGGAAGAAGCCGAGTGACTGGGATTTCTAGGAAGATCTCACCTGCGGGACTCACTGATGACTGGATGTGGCTAATGAGGGAAAGGAAAGAATCAAGGATTACTCTTCGGGCTCGGAGCTCAGCACCGAGTCTGCCTGTGCCTCTCCCTTTGCTCCTACCACCCGCTTGTGCATGCACGCTCTCTCTTTCTCTCAAATAAATAAATATTCTTTAAAAATTTATGTACATTAGGATCGAGAATTGCCACTGAACTTGACAACGGGGATGTTGCTGACGACCTTGACAAGAGCAGCTGCAGTGGAGTCAAGGGGATGGGAGTGGACTGGGACGATGTGACGACGTGATGAAGTGGAGACGAGTACAGAGCAGGGGCCGCCACCCAAAATATTTACTATCTGGCCCTTAGCAGGAAAAGGCTGCTGATCCCTGGTGTAGATGATTTTTTCAAAAAGTGTTTGCTATGAGAAGACAAAAAAAATGGGGCAACAGATGGAGTGAAAGGAAGACATTTTGAAGAAGAGCGATGCTTGCACCTGCCAAGTGTGGGAATGATTCCACAGAAGAGAAGTTGATTCGGGAGGCTGGTGGGGGGAAGGGTAGTTATAGGACAATTAGAGAAGAGATGAACTTTTTTACAATGTTCTGAGATTATTTAGTGAATAAGTATTAGCTCTTGGGGCATCTGGATGGCTCAGGCAGTTGGGCGTCCAGCTCTTGGTTTTGGCTCAGGTCACGATCTCACGGTCGTGGGACTAAGCCCTCACATCAGGCTCTGTGCTGAGCTGAGTGTGGAGTCTGCTTGGGATTCTCTCTCTCTCTCTCTCTTCTCCCTCTGCCCCTCCCATCCCCCCACCATTCACGCGCGCACGCTTTCTCTCTCTCTCAAAAAAAAAAAAATGTATTAGCTCTCAAACAGGGCTGTAAATGTCCTTTAGAGTATAGACCAAGGACACAACTGGCATTCTTACATCCCCTATAGGTTCAGGCAATCACCCATTCTGGCTGCCAGAAGGACAGGCCCAGTTTCTGACTACTGTCTCAGTATAATGATTAACGGTTCCTTCTCACTCTGGAGAGTGACTCTGGGGACTGAGCATATAGATAGTCACATTACCTACAGCATCTAACCAAAGCTAGAGTGCAGCTGGAACTTGCCAAGAACTTGCCAAGTAATTAAAACTGTCACGGGGCACTTCCCAGAAGAGCAGCCGCGCTGAGACCACGGCTCTGAGTGAGGGGTGCTGACTGACACCCCGGCCTTTCCCTAACCTCAGGCACACCTACCAGCAGTGGTTCAAAAACGCAGTCCCCTCCTTTCTGTAACTGTTCTCTACTTGGCAAATATGGAGTCCCATGCCCCTGATGCTGCAAGGGATCAATAAATTCTAAACCCTCTGGAGTCTTCTAGAAAATGTCAGGTCATGGTGTAAAAAAGTACTACCTGAAAGGCAACTGCCTACTAGGAAGGACTGATTTTTTGGGGGCATAGCTTGCACAGAATTCTGTGATTTTTTTTTTTTTCCAGAATTCTGTGATATTATCGATCATGTCATGCACAGCAATGCTCTCATGGGATTATAGGAACCATCTTCTAGCCAAATATCCTAAGACACATGACATTCACCTAAGAAAGGCTAAAAGGACCAAGTTCAATACTTGGATGTAAGGTCTGAAGAAGCGTGCACGATCCCTTCTCGGAGAGTTTCTAGCAGAAGTTCTTCTTCTCAATCTGGCATCCTACCCGAACTGTCTTTGCTGAAGGTACCACGGTTTTCTTCCAGCAAACAAATAAGACTCACACAATCTTACATTTCACAGTCTTAAAGAAAGATAAACTGTTTGCCAGATTTTTTTTTCAGACTGGAACACTTCTGCTTGTTATAACAACGTACAAAATTGAGGAAATTTAATACAATTCCTTTTCCAGAAGTCAACAGGGTTCTTCTGAAGCTCATTCCGTTAAGCAGGTCCGTTCTCAACGCACACCCTGACGCTTGCTATCTAATCTCTAATAATCAATGACACGGGAAGAGGGGCGTTTTGTCATTTGGAAGAATCATTAAAGATTTACAAAAGGTTAAGATTTTATTTTTAAATAATGCTAAAATACTTTTACTACCTGGTTAATCAGAAAATGTGCTGAAAGAAAGATTCTGGCGCTGTCCCTAGACACTCTTTAAAAGAAAATGTGGCTACTTTCCCATTCCAGGCTGTATGTGGATTAAAAACAGAAGTAATCACCCAAAAATGTCTGCTTTCAATCTCCCCTTACCAGAATTTCTAAACCGAGCACAGGAGCGTGGCTGCAGCATTCGAGGGTGTTACTCAGCAGCAGTTACTTCAGCGGTCCTCTTTAGAAACTCTAATTCTACCGCTGGGAGAGGCAAAGCCTCCCACTGAGCTAGCTTAGAAGGCAGAGCGGAACCAATTACGCTATCTCTGTATTTTTGTGCATCATTAACTATAACCGTTATTCTTCATTTTCCTTGCCTCCCGAAGTAGACCCCGGACACACTATACCGAAGCCACGGTAGGTCATGTGCACAGAAGATAAGCAGCATGAAATCTGGTGCCACAGACTCTACTACTTTTTTCTTTCATCTTTTAAATTTTTTTTTTTCTTCCAGAACTGTCGTTTGCCACCTGTGTAGACAGAGGAGGTCTGAGCCAGTGGAAATGCCTTGAGAAATTAATATCCCCTTTGGCTCTTAGATGCATGTAATTTTGTAGTTTGCTTATCAGAGAATTGTATCGCTTTTATCCTGTGAGTCCACAGGCAGCCTCTAAGATCTGAAACTGAGATCCCATTTGTCACTACTGCAGGGAGGAGGAAAAGGTTAATCATTTTCAAGAGAACTGGTACGGCTTCATGTTCCTTGAAAAAATACGGTGCTAATACTCTGGGTTCCTGGGAAGAAAGTTATATTTTCCCACTATTCTGCTAACATTTCTGTGGTCCAACTTTACATCTGTCTGGCAGTTCCTTTCCTATTGTTTGGAAAAGCAATGCATCGTATTAGTAAAAAGCAAGGGTTTTTGAACAAGCAGACTGGGATTTGAGTGTGATAGAGATCACACTTACTGTGTGTATCAAGCCGCTTTACTTCTAGGAGGTTCAAGCTAACCATTTCTAGAACAGAAGCTCCTACCTCAAAGACATTTTGTCAGGAAGGAAAATAGGGCTTATTCGTGAATGTCTTTGGAACTGTTTACCCAGTTCCTTCCTTCTGGGAATCTTCCTCTCATCGTGTTCTTATGGAGTCTGCTGTCTCAGAAGCAGGCCTGGTCCAAGCTGGGCCAAATAGTTTTCTTGTGACTTTCCAGAATAAATTGGCAAAGAGTGTTCCCCTCTCTCTGATGGGAGCCCCAAGATGAGAAGCTGAGTTAGAGAGCAGCAAGGTTCCCCAGTAAGGGAAGGAGGCTGGTCTCCAGGTAGGGATGATGAAGCCGACACGTGCAGAGAGACAGACACAGAAAAATTCTGAGCATTATTCCAATCCAGGCTTGACTTGTTTGACAAGCTCAGCTGAGGCGCTACTCTTCCACGGTCTGACTTCAACTTCTTCAAAACAAGACACGTGTGCCTTTCAAATAGTCCCCCTTTTGGTCCAAGTCCACTTGAACCGGGATTTTGTCTTCCGCACCCGACAGAGTCCTGACAGAGGACTCAGCTCATAAAAGGGATTCACTAAATGGCCATTATTAATACCATTCCCAGATCTCCCAGATGGAGTACGATATTTCAAATGTGACTATCCCTTCAATGGCCAAAGGTTGTTGACCTTTAGCGTTTGTAAGTAAGCTGGTTAAGTTCAACATCTGTAGGTATACGCAGAAGGATGGCTCATGGATCAGGGAAACTGTACCTTTGAACTATGCTGAAAATGAGACATTCTCCAGGAAAAAAAGAAAAAAGTCTCAATCTTTTGTTCAGTTCTTCAATAAAAAGTAAGCCTATTATATGTACTACGCTAGACACTGAGGAGAAAAGATCATTAGATGGGGACCTGTCTTTAAAGAGCTTATAAGTAGGGCGCCTGGGTGGCTCAGTCGTTAAGTGTCTGCCTTCGGCTCAGGTCATGATCCCACGGTCCTGGGATCGAGCCCTGCATCAGGCTCCCTGCTCAGTGGGAAGCCTGCTTCTCCCTCTCCCACTCCCCCTGCTTGTGTTCCCTCTCTCGCTGTGTCTCTGTCAAATAATAAATAAAATCTTAAAAAAAAAAAAAAAAGAGCTTCTAAGGAATACATGTAAGAAACAGAAATAACTAAGATAATGACACGAAGAGGGCACGAGTAAAGATGTTAGAATCATTTGGAAAGCAAGGGATATCTACCGGAGGTAGACAGCTAGGGACAAGCAGCCTTTATTTATGGAATGTCCCTTGTTTTGATACTGCCTGCCACCCCTGGCATCGCCAAGAGCTGTTGCTATGGAAACAGGGCATCCGAGGCTGGCGGAGAGGCGCTTGAAGAAGCTGCAGCGATAATCACAATGCAGCCCATTCCCCACAAGGGCGCCCAACAGTAGCAGAGGCTACAGGATTCTCACGGCGATGGACAGCCGCGTGTGCAGTTTCCCCGTATCCTAGAACACACCGGGGACCTTCTGGGTCTGGCAGAAACTGTCAAATGCCAGATGGGCACCCATGAGATAAGAATCACTGGTGTCAACACTTAACTCCTCCACTGGCCGTTCAGAACCCTTAAGTATCAAGCGGTTTTATTTAAAGCACAGATTTCTTGCCAAATTTGTGAACCAAAAGAATGTAAAGGGCAAAAGGAGTCATTCTCGCCTTATTTGTTAAAATGCTCCATTCCGCCTAAGTCACTTTTATTTATGATTTTTGCAAACCACATCCACTGAAAACATGAACCAAAGAGTTCATTTTGATTGTTTTTAGAAGACAAGACAGAAGTTAAAATCACAAGACGAGACTGGGACACAAATGCAGCAGTGCCCAAACAAGACTAAATACTGACATTTTCAAGTTCTGCTTCTATCTGTTATGGCCTGTAACTTACAACACGTTAGCCCTGACATAGCAGGGAGTGGCGAACGCATCTGAGCACAGCTCCCTCTGCAGAAATGTGACCCTGGGGCATGAGCACACTGGAAGCAATAACCCCGAACGGCAACGATAAGGAAGTGTTTAAACAAACGTCCCAGCCAAATAAAAGGTACAGAAATTCAGTATTTTAGGAGATGGGGCGCGCTTCAAGGAACCATTTGTCCAAGTTTAACAAAGGATGGCTTCCCACAAACAGCTCGGACTTCCTGGTTGCCAAGTTAAATTCGAAGCCCCTGTTATTTTACTGCTACTCTTTATTTTAGTCACTTAGAAACTCTCACCTAGATCATGAGTCTTCATTCAGAAGAAAATGGCCTTTTGTGCTGACATCTAGATGTTCCTCCAGCTGATTTTTGGAGACACCTTCTGTACCAAATGCCCTTTAGGCTACAGGCCTCTCCCCCCACTTGGGGTTTCATCTGAATGATCTTCTCTTCCTATCTCACTCAACTCTCTCCAATACCCTAGGTGTACATAGACCGCACAGCTCTCTCTGCTTATCCTTGAGCTCTTCTTTCGGCCTGGTTTCCTCCTTATGCTGAGACGGACCCCGAGGGTTAACCAGGCCACAGTCACTTTCACTGCTAGGATTCCTTTATGAACTGCTTAACCTGTCAGGCTCTGAAGTAGAAAAATGTGGCTCCCAAATCTTCTAAAGTTTGTCACCGTTTCAAAAGAGAATTTGGGATGGGCAAGTACACAGCACCCTGGGAATCAGAAAATCTGGATCTCTGATTCACTAAGTGTGATTTGGGCCAAGTCACAGAACGTAGCTGAGCCTGTTTCTTCACCTGAAAAATGGCTATATGGCTAAACCACACCTGCATCAAGATCAAGTAATATGTGCACAACATGTTGTAGAAGGTAAGATAAACATATTTATGTTGTAGTAAAACATCAGCATTATAGATCCAGACAAATGTCTCCAAACTTACCTTCTGTCAAAGCAACTCAAACATGTCTTTGCTTATAGTGAATCAATCAAGAAAAACATACTAGTCTTACGACAGTTCAGTCTTCATTCTAGAGATGAGGGTAACTACAGGGCTGACAAATGTACTGGAACCTGGGGCGCCTGGGTGGCTCAGTTGGTTAAACGTATGCCTTCAGCTCAGGTCATGATCCTAGGGTCCTAGGATCGAGAACTACTTTGGGCTTTCCTGCTCAATGGGGAGCCTGCTTCACCCTCTCCCTCTGCCCCTCCACCTGCTTGTTCTCTTTCTCTCCCCCCCACCCCCCGCTCTTTCAAATAAGTAAGTAAAATCCTTAAAAAAAAATGTACTGGAACCTGACCACAAGATGCTAATCAGTCACCAGAAATCTCCAAAGATCAGCATCTCCAAGCATTCAGTGAAAAAAGAGTGTAGCACTTGGCCTACCATAAATGAGATTACCACACAAATAACAGTGGGCTATCTGTCCCGACTGTTCTTATGAGACTGAGAACGAGAAAACTGCAGAAGTATGACAAGGAAACAAAGGGGAGTAATTAGGTCTGAGATGGGGTAAAGACCCCTTAGAGTTCACCTCTTCTTCTGGTTTATAAAAGGCGGTATTTGGATCATCAAATTTACCGGACAGCAAGTACAACTCCAGAAGAAATTGTCACCCTTCTGGTTGGAGGCCATTATGAAAGGAGCACTAATGTGGTTTGTTTAACATCCATATACTAGGTATCACATACGATACCTAGAGATGAAGAGCATCTGGTCAGGGTTCACAATATAACATGGAAACAAAGAGTCAGAAATCCTGGCATGTGACCCAATACTACAAGAAGGACTGTAAGTTTCTTACATGTTTTAGAGCTTTAATCTAGATGACTGTAGAGCACCAGACCAAAGAAGACTGAAAAAAAAGCATTATCTCTAGTTTTGCAAAATGTATCTCCTTCTAGAGGAGACCTGAGTCCAAATTACAGGAAAGGAAATTTTATAGCTATATTACAGACTCGCAGGGATTTATAAATGGAAAGGATGAGAGAGCAACCACAGCACTGAACTCATGCTGTTCAAAATTCTGTATTTCCACGGACGAAAAAAGGAAGAGGAAAAAGGAGGTCAAGTTCTTACACGAAGACAGAGTTTCAAATTTCGATCCATTGTTTAAACATATCTGAATGACTTATTGTGTCAAGGACCTGGAACCCAGAAAGCTTTGCACTGTCAGCAATTTTTCTAATGTGCAACCTCAAACTAAGGATGGAATTTTCCTTCCCAAATTACCAGCTACTAGCAGTCAGAAGCAAGAGTAACCTGGGTAATAGCCAGAGCAGTTACAGTAGTGATGAATGGCATTTTCCTCTTTAGATGCAGAGACTCTAGTTTAAACTTGTGACTATCTTTAACGTGGAAACAAGCAGATGGCAAAAGTTATGCTTGACCTTCTTCCTTGGCTCCCAAAGAGTGTCAATTTATATGGAGATGGCTCAGGAAAATAATAAACTTCAGTGTTCCTTCTTGGCACACTATTTTCCTAAAACCATTTTCAGTAGTCATGTTGCACACAAGTGGGACCTGATGTGTTTCTAAGGTCAGGGAGGAAAGAGTCCAACTGCTGGACTTGCTAGCTAAAAGAAATAATCTGGGTAGTTTTCCTGGTTGGAAGAGACAACATCACTGTTCGGAGGTACTGAACACAAAAACTTTTATGACTCCACGGCTAATCTGAAACACACAGTCTCTATGGAGTAAATGAGGATAAAATAGGAACGTATGCTTGTCGAGTGGAAAGATAAATCTATTAAAGTTCAGAACAATGGCGGAAAAATGTGTCCAAAGAAACTGAATACTGAAATGATTAAAAATTACTGTATGATCCAGTGATTCAATGCCTAGGTATATACTAAAAGGAATTGAGAGGAGGGACTCAGAGAGATACTTGTATGTCAATGTTCACTGCCATTGTCCACAACACCCAAAAGGTGGTAAATGACTCGAGTGCCCATGAGCGGATGAATGATACACAAAATGTGGTATATGCACACAGCAGAATATATTCAGTCATAAAAAAGGAATGAAGTGGGGCGCCTGGGTGGCTCAGTGGATTAAAGCCTCTGCCTTCGGCTCAGGTCATGATCTCAGGATCCTGGGATCGAGCCCCGCATCGGGCTCTCTGCTGGGCAGGGAGCCTGCTTCCCTCCTCTCTCTGCCTGCCTCTCTGCCTGCCTCTCTGCCTACTTGTGATCTCTCTCTCTGTCAAATAAATAAATAAAATATTTTTTAAAAAAGAAAAAAAGGAATGAAGTTTTTGAATGTGAATGCAAATCCCAGATTAAAATGCCAGAACTCAGCAACAAATTAAAAGGACAATATATAGTGACATAGCAAGTAGGGTTAAATATTAAAAAACAAAACCACGGGGCGCCTGGGTGGCTTACTCATCGGGCGTCTGCCTTTGGCTCAGGTCATGATCCCAGAGCCTTGGGATCAAGTCCCATCCTGGGCTTCCTGTTCGGCAGGGAGTCTGCTTCTCTTCCTCCTTCTGCTCCTCCCCCAACTCATGCTCTCTCTTTCACTCTCTCTCACTCTCTCAAATTAAGTTTTAAAAAAAAGCAAAACAAAAAGCTAAGCTAACTGATGAGATGGAAAAGCCATCTGATCATCAGTAGAAGCTGAAAAGTCATATGGTAAATTTCTATATCCGTTTTCTGGCAAACGTGCTTAGTGAACCAAGGTCATGGGTCTAACTCCTTAACAGCCACAGAATTCGGAAACAAGTAAACGTCACAATTTGCATCTCTTTGCTTAGTTTGCCGGCATTATCCTCAATGCCTAGAATAGTGCCCAGCACACAGAAGGCACGCACTCAATATTTACCGAGTGAGCGAATGAACAAATATACTAATTGGAATCACTGTCATAAAAATCAAGAACAAATTGCCTGTGGGGGGCATCTGGGGGGCTCAGTCGGTTAAGCCTCTGCCTTCAGCTCAGGTCATGATCCAAGTGTCCTGGGATCAAATCCCGCATCGGGCTCCCTACTGAGTGCTCCCCCTGCTTGTGTGCTCCCCTTCTTGTGCTCGCTTGCTCTTTCTCTCTCTGGGTCAAATAAATACATAAAACCTTAAAAAAAAAAAATAAAAAGAACAAATTGCCCAAGATCCCTACTTATTTAACACTGAAATATTACTCAGAAAGAGCATTTCTAAAACTTTTTATCTCAGGGTCCCTTCATATCCTTGGAAATTACTGAGGGCCCCAAAGAGATTTTGTTTTTGAGGACTGTATCTACTGATATATACCATATTAGAAATTAATGCTGAGAAATTTAAAAACCATTTATCTATTAATCTATTTAAAAATAACAATAAGCTCACTACGGGTTAACAGAAATAACATATTTTTATGAAAAATAACTCTACTGGGCACCTGGGTAACTCTGTTGGTTAAGCGTCTGCCTTTGGCTCGGGTCATGATCCCAGGGTCCTGGGATCAAGCCCTGCATCAGGCTCCCTGCTCAGTGGGGAGTCTGCTTCTCCCTCTGCTCCTGGCCCTGCTTATATTCTTGCTCTCTCTCTCAAATAAATAAAATCTTAAAACAAAAAACTCTATTCCCCCAAACAAAACAAATTTCTTGAAAACAGTGTCACTGTTTCTGGGCCTTTGCAATTATCTTCGGTGTCTACTTATAGAGGCCAGCTGGACTCGCACGTATGCTTCTGTATTGACTTTGCTGTGATATGTTGCTGTGGTTGAAAAATATGATGAAAATCTGGCTTCACGCAGGTAAGTAGTTAGAAAACAAATCTTTTAATACCTTTTTCAGGTGCTCACTGATAATCCTTGAAACTACATCAAACCTTGAAAAGTGGTGGCTTCTTAACGATTAGCTGCAATGTGGAATCTAAAATCTTCTTAAGGAACTTCTCATACCGTGCTACTTTAAAAGCCCCTGGTCAGCTGTGCTTTTGTGGAGGATGCAGAACACTGCTCTCAAGTTAACGATGAGAAGAAAATAAATAAACAGAAAAATCTTAACTCTTCTTGAACCCATCAGAGAGCTGAAGGCAACCAAATATTCTGAAATCCAACGAGGGCCAGGCTCCCCACGGAGAGATGGGGACACCCATGGGCCGCCTCCTATGTGGCAGAGCTGTTCAAGCAGACAGGAAGGAATCCACCTCAATTTCTCAGATTACCAGCGGCCATTTGCTACGCGCACTGAGCCCCACCACCCTCAAGTAAGCACGACTGCCTCCTTACCACAGCTGAAGAACCCGAGGCTCGGAGAAGCTAAGTAACTTGTCCAAAGTTACACCCAGTGGTACAGCCAAAACTTAAATTCAAAAGGTTTTTCACCTGACCCAGGTTGCCATCCCATGTTACATCAGTGACAATGTCCAATCACCCCAACGCTTAGAGAACTCCAAAAAAATGCTCAGTCCTTCACTGTACACAGAGGAGAGAGAAGACAGCTTTTTGAATTCCTTATGGACTGTCTTCAAATCAGAGATTTTTAGAAGACAAGCAGCGAGGGGTTTCAATACTCAGTGGCCAAGTCACTCTGCCAAAACGTGCTGTGAAGGCTCACGTGCAGTAAACGGGACGAAGCACGGCGCTAAGACAGGCCCAGTCCCTCCAAGTCTTTGCCTCAACTACAGTCAGTACCTCTACAAACAGGCCAAATTGAACACTCACTCAGAGTCAACCTGTCAAATAAAGGCAAACCAACCTTGACCTCTGGACCAGATGTCAGAAATCCTGGTTGGGGAGCCTTGATCAAAACCAGGGACCCCATTCCCCTACGAAAGGCTGCAGGCAAGGCACAGAGCCCCGAGAACCCCCACGACCTGCCTCCAGCAATGCCCCCCGGGTGGTCATGGTGCTTCCTGCACTCCCAAGTCATTCTAAGGTCTTAGCAATTTCCGAAGGTTAGTCTTTCTGTGGACATTTTGAAAAAATATAATTAAAAAAAAAAAAGTAAAAGAAACAAAAAATGCCTAACTATTCTTGGTCACTACAGGAAAAATTTGAGCGTATGCTTTAAAAGCTCGATTGCCTTAGATTCAGTATGTTTCAGCAGGAGGAAGCGAGTGCCATGTCCCCTCCCCTTCCTTTTCAAACTATAGTCCCTTTAGTAGTAATGCCATTTATTTTCTTCCATCAGTGGGCTTCATTTTCCTTCCAAAGACAGGATGAGAGAGAATATATTTGAAGTGATGGAGGGGAAAAATTCAAACCATCCTGCTAGAGAGCTGACAAGTACAAGTTCATAGCCCCACGTAATGAAGATCAATGTTATGCTGTGAACTGCCACCATTTACCTAGTTCAGGGTCTTGAGGAGCACAGTTATTTTCAGTCTAACGCTTGAATTAGATGATAGGCTAATTTTAAGGATGAAAAGCAAAGAACACTTTTTCCTTGGAAGGCGAGATGCTTTACTGATCTAGTTAATAAATCTTTATTACCTCTCCATGAAAAGAGAAGGCAAGTATGATTAGTCCCCTTTTCTGAGGAAAATGGAGACATGGAAAATTTAAGAAACATGGCTCTGGACAGATACCAAGGACAGGAAGAAATTCTTTGTTTTCTGGGGCTGGCACTTGGTACCAAAATGAGGATAAGGAAGAGAAGAGTAAGTCTCTCAAAGTATGCCACATGGCTCTGAACCCATCCTGTTCAACCTTTTCCTCTACAACGTGAATGAAGACATAGAAGGCATGCCTGGCAAGTCTGCTGATGATAAAACGGGGAGGTCATCAAGATTCCAAAAGGCCTCAACTGGCTGGGACAATCAAGCAAAACTAGCAAGATGAAATGGGGCATATGGTGGGGGGACAACGGGGTGGGGGGGAGGACGTAAAGTCCAGCACTTGATCTCAAAAGAATCTCTTAAACAAACAGAGAATGGAAAAGTTGAAAAGCAGTTCATATGAAAAAAGACCTGGGGCAGATGCTACATACTGTTGGCACACATGTGTTTTGTTTGGCCTTAACAGTATTTGTGGAAGACACGGAGCCAACATCGAAAAATCTGGAGTCACATAAAAATCCGGATTTCCAGCTTCTCTTGAAAAACTGATAGATCTGGCATCTCTGGGTCTGCGTTCAGGCCTGACCACAGTTGGTCTGAACTGGGCTGTGGCTGTCCCCTTTAGACAGGGCATTCGCTCGCCCACGGGATACCTGTGGATGCACGCCAGCCTGCTGAAGCCATTTAGGTCACTTTCTTAGCTCTGTGGGCATCTGGTTGCAATTCTTGACCTGGGGTTTTTGGAGAATTGCCAACCTGACTGTCAGCAGAAGCCAGCAGCGGGACACAGCTGCCAGAAACTGCACCCAGTCCGAGGTGATGGGAGAACGGTGTCTAAACCAGTGTCTAAAACCTTAACTTTTGAAGAGTCATGGACTCCTTAGAGAATTTAGAAAAATCAATGAGTACTCTCTCAAGAAATAAATCTATTCATACAAAAATGAGTGATTAATTTCAGCAATTATAATAATGAATTTCAGTCCCCCTGAGCCCCCAGTTCCCATGTTCACAGCCACAGTGGAGAACAAGGAGGTTGAGACATCCCACTGTGTGTCCACACAGTATGTCTACTCGTAGGAATCACATTTTAAGGAATCACATTTTAAGAACGATGCTGACAAACTGCAAGGCAACCGGGATGATAAAGGGTCTGGAAATCAGATCACAGAGCTAAAGAAACTAAGAATGGTTAGCCTAGAAAAAGGAACACTAAGAAAGGAACATAATATGCATTTAAAATTTTAGAAACTATAATAAGGAAAAGGGATTAGGCTTACACCGGTCCAGCTGACAGAACTAAGAGCAATGAGAAGTTACAATGAGGTCTATTTTACTATTTCAGTTCGGTCTAAGAAAGAAGTGTCTTACAATTAAAGCTGTTCGAAACTGGAATAGACTGAGACTACCGCGTAGAACAAAATAGCGGGCTGCCCATCACTGTGAGTGTCCAAGCAGAAGCAGGCCAATGAATTGTCAGGGATGTCGCAGAAAGGATTCCTGAACTGGGTGCAAGATTGTACTATGGATACTTAAAGCCTCTTCAATCAAATTCTGGTGAGCTGAGCCGGAGATGGCAATTAACAGTTTCTTCCCCTCCCAAACCTTAGTCTTGCTCTGATGCAGCAGTAACACAGCGGCCAAGCTCCACTCCAGAGACAGAAGCCCAGTGGCTGATCCTTTGCGTGTTTCTCAGTGAGCACACTGGGAATTGGTCAAGCTTTGGCCACTCTTGAAATTTCACATGCCAACCTTTTCTTTTTCCAAGCCGCTCCTCTATTCACCTCTTTCTACCCGCGGTCAAGCTGTCTGTTTTAATTCTCGGGAAGCTGCATACAGTTCATAGCATATCAGATCGTGTATTAGTTGAATTGACTCATCTTATCCACAAGGTTTGAAACATGTGGGCATTTAATTAAAGCTTTTGCCTGGTGATTTCAGCAGAAGAAAATGGGGAGAATTCTGTGCCGTATTAACTTTGTATGAGCATCACAGTCTGGTTACAAGAGGTCACAGACTAAAGCTGTTCAAGTCTGCCACGTAGGAAGTGGTCAACCATCACAGGCTCTCCGAAATGTGGAACCGAGTGTGAACCACACGGCTGGAATTTCGGAAATGTCAAAAATCAAAGAAAGTGCCTTACTGTGTTCTTCAATTTCTAAATCACTGCCTCCTCAGAAATGATTTTGTAGCGAGAAACACTGCTTTTCAAAAAGATTTTTGCTAAGAATATCTTCTAAGACACCATGAACAGGAAGTAAACATTTCCCCCTTCTTTAGACATTAAAAAGCACATCAGTTCTGGTCAAACATAATCAAGATGAAATTTCCTTTGGTCCGTAATACTGCCCTCCTCCCGAGTGTTCCTCAGAAGCTTAGGAAACAGGTTCTGAAGGCGGACTTTTCCTCTATTCCAGGGAAGAGGGGAATCTGGGGCCTCTTGACCTATAAAACTCAGTATTTTGGAACATCCATAACTCTCCCAAGTCTGTGCCAGTCAAGTAAGAGTCTCTCTTCAGCAAACCACCAGCCAGCCAGGGCTGGACAGCAAGACTTTTACCCTTACGAGTTGACAAGGATGGGACCCAAAAGCTCCCTGGGGAAAAAAAAAAAGTCTCGCCATCAGCTTGCGTTACAAACTGCTGGAAAAGACAGATGGAGGGGATGACAGGAAAAGCAATTATTTCTTCTGGGCTTCCTTTCTGTCTGGATTCTAAGGAGACGAACACAAAATTCCACCACAGATTGAAATGCTATCTAAACATTCTTGAAAATGTGGTCTTGCTCTCTGAAATACGACCTGCTCCTGCTGCAGCAACCTGTAACCTATTAATACGGGAAGGTGGGGAAGGCCGACATTCCCGCTGGCTGGCCCATCTGGGGCCCGACTCTCCACTACTTCTGGTTTGTGACCACAGGTTCAAACACAAACAACTAACCAAAAGATGCAGACCAACGGAGCATGACCCAACAGAAAAATCCTGATGAATCATTCGCATTATCTTCCCATTCTTGGAATTTGAAATACCTGAGACTCCCGTAAAGTATTTTTTCGTGAGCCACTCTCAGCGGAGGCTGAATCATACCAAATAGTTGGGTTATTTCAAATGGTAGTCATTCGGGACTGGTCACCCACAAATCAGCCTCTCAACAGCTTTACGGGGACACACGCTGATCAAAATGATGTTTTATGGTAAAGGCCTTTTGTTTCTTTATGATAAATAAATAATCTCGCACAGACCAAATATTCAATACAGTTGAATAAAACGTTACTGCACGTGAACTATGTGTTGAGAGAAATATAGAGATGAGGAAGATTCGATTCTTGCCTCAAGGAACTTACAAACTAGTCAAGGAGACAAGAAGTGTTTACTAGCGAGTCAAAAGGGACCATGGAAGTCAAATGGAAAGTACGGGCATAGGCCTGGGAGTTTGTGGGCGGAAAGCACATACATCTAGCTGAGGGATATCAGGATGAATTTGCTCATCTGTAGAACGAGAAGTGTGGACCAGATGAGTTCCAAGTCCCTTCTAGGTCTAAAATTCTGATTCCCTTTGTAAGTCCAGGTGAGCTAAACAGAAAATTTCACAGAGGATGTCATATTTGAGGGGGTCCTTAGTAAGATTTTGAGATGAAGTTACTGGAAGAAAAAGAAGAGATAGAAAATTTCAGGCAAAAAAAAGCACATGGGTTCAGAAAGCACATGGTGTGCTTGTTGAGCACGGAGTCTCTCAGCAGGATGCAAAACTGGAAAAGGCAGATTGAGGCCTTAAATGCCAAGCAAAGAAGCTTGGATTAATTCACTAGACAGAGGCCACTGAGGTTTCTGAAGACGTAGATGAAAGGGCCAGACGTACAGAAGGAAAGTTCAAGGGCGGAAGGAGGCTGGAGTGTTTGCAGGCCACCTTGTTACTCTTTATTACCTCCCAGGGCCCCATGAACGCAGGCCTCATCTATGAAGTGGTGCCTCATGGGAGAAACCTAAATGACCAAAACAAAGCAATAAGGACCAAGGACCATGTAGGGACCAGGAAATCGGACCTGCTATAGGAAACTAACATGTCTATGCAGAAATACTGATGATGACAACAAGGAAAAAGGTAGATACTTACAAACAGGCCAATGGAAGATGATTATTGGGAGGAAAAGAAAGTCGTAAAACGTAGGAGAAGTAGAGACATGGATAAAACTAAAAATGCAAAAGAAAAAGAAAGAGACTCGTAACACCAGTAAGCTACTAGCGGAAGAAATAGGAGTATGAGCGATCGGGACATTTATTCACAGGATGACACCTCCCATCCCCCCCCACCCCCATCCCAGCCATTTGGGTAGCACAATGTATATTTGAAGAAATGAGTTGCACCGCAAAATGAAGAAGAGGACAAATAACAGAACTGGAGTTACTACAGAGGCACACAGCGACCTGAGTCAGTACTAAAGAGGGAAGAGCACACAGGGCATGAGAGGAGGACTACAAAGGCGTGCTCAGCGCCTGTGTTATGACAGCAAATTTTGAACTACGATGCCTAAACAGAACAGAATCCAAATAAAAAGGAGAATGGTTGACAGATAACATCTGGCCCCTTGGTCATTGACGAATCCCTCCACCCCATACACTCCCTTCCCCCTTTATTCCCTTGCAACAGCCCTTCTCAGCTAGATCCAAAAAGAACTATAAAACTTGGAAATGAATATATGTCTGACACAGAGGAGAAAGATCAGCCAACTTTGGTTTTCTCACTTGGGCTCGCATGGCCTTAGCCTGCGGGAGCTGTGCTACTGTAGGTTCCCGGTTGCATGGACGCTGAGTGAGAGCTCGCTGCTGGTCTGGGCAGCCTACCTCCGGTATTAGTGGGACAAGTCAGGCACATTTCCTGCTGCGTGTGGGACACATCCCTATGAAAGTGCCCTCTACGAGCAGGGGGATCAACATTTTGGTCGCTTGGTTGTTGGGTCGTGAAGAAATCAGAGGAGTATGATTAATACGGAGGAATAAGTTACTTACTTGCCTGCCATCCTGCCCCACATTTGTTTGACCTCTTACAACAGTTCGAATATTGTCATCCAGTCTCCTAGGGAAAAAGTTAGAGGATAAAAATCATTAAAACAGGGGCGCCTGGGTGGCTCAGTCGTTAAGCGTCTGCCTTCGGCTCAGGTCATGATCCCAGGGTCCTGGGATCGAGCCCCACATCAGGCTCCCCGCTCGGCGGGAAGCCTGCTCCTCCCTCTCCCACTCCCCCTGCTTGTGTTCCCTCTCTCACTGTGTCTCGCTCTCTGTCAAATAAATAAAGTCTAAAAAAAAAAAAAAGAAAAATCATTAAAACAACCTTCATTCTAGGGTGACCAAAAGATAAAAAGGTGACAGCTTACCCATCCACTTCTGCTGGTTGCACCTACTTGTCCAGAAAACCAGACAAGTTAGAATGATCTAAAGGAAGACCGAGGCCTTGGGCCCTAGCTAAGGCAGCAACAGTAGTGTAAGAAGCCAAGTCCAGCACAGACTGATGAGTAGTCCTTGTTTTTTAAAAATGCTATTCTTACTTAATATTCAGAGCTGTCCAAACGGGCCAGTGTAACGTTTAATATTTTTCAATGGCGAAAACCAGGAATGACGATGATGCTGAAACTTTATGAGAATAAGTCAGAGAATTCAAATTACCCCCCCGCAAAATCCTCGGTAAGTTCCTCAGAAACCTTAAAGGGCTAAGGAGCCCGAGTGCTGCATTAGATCAGTGCTTCACCCTCTGGGCCCTGACTGTGCAAGCTGTGTGGGACGTGGGTCTGTGACCTCTGGCTCGAACAGCAACCATTCAGTGGCCCCTCAACCAGAGAAATTTACATCAGTCAACTTCATTTTTCATGTAAAGAATCTTTTAAAGGTATGTTGGGAGAAAGCTGAAAATAACTGGTTTGCAGTGTTTTTTGGATCATGAGGGAATTTCCATTTTCTGTGCAAATCCTGGACAACTTAGCAGTCTCTACCAGAATTGTTATAGCTGAACTCCACCAAAACAATGAGAGAGACGTCCAACTAAACAATACATTCATAGCAAAGGTCTTCACTGAAAGACCCAAAGCTCGTAAGGGAAAAAGAAATCATCTCCTAGATTCAAAACAAAGGCTTCTCCTCATCAAAAATCAAACAAAACAAACCACCTATATTTGAAGTAATGACATCAACCACTGTAATATTAATTACAGTGAATAGACATTCACCATCTGCCATATGTCAAAACTGGAAATCCAGACGTGAGTAAACCAGAACCAGGCTACTGGGAAGGAAGGGCACTTGTTGTCTAACTCTCACAAGCACATCCTAGATTAATCACAGCATTTAATATTGGGCCACGACAAATGCCAACCAGCAGATCTGACCATCCTGTCAGCTGGTATGTGGCCAAGGGATATATGTATATGCCCATCCTTGTATCTAAGCCTTGGGAGTACAAAAAAAGGTAAATCTGCTAAGGAAATAAAACCATTAAAACTATAGTAGAAATGCTTTTGCCCCCTTTTATGACCAATCATTTTGAATAGCTTGTTAAAGTTTCTTTCTCTTTTTATAAATAATTGAAGACTAGCCAAAGAACCAAATCTTTGCCATGAGGTTAATATGGAAATCTAGATAAAAGAATTATTTTTTAAAAAATTGTCATAAAGAGCAAACTTGAGATTTCGGTGTTCTAACAGATACGTGTGATTCAGACTGTGATTAAATTAACAGCATGCTTTTCAGTAATTATTAATAATTACATGGTGTTACTTACCTTATTTTCAGTCTAATTTTGTTCACAACTTCATCTATGTTTGCCAGAGACTACAATAAAGAAGGAAAATGACAGCTATTATTTTACTTTCTGAAATTCTTTTATGTTACTATTTTTAACATCTCAAACATTTAATCATAGTGTGATACAATTTTATTAAAAAAAAAAAAAGTATGGGGCGCCTGGGTGGCTCAGTAGGTTAAGCGTCCAACTCTTGATTTCGACTCAGGTTACAATCTCAGTGAGATCCAGCCCTGCGACAGGCTCTGCACTCAGGGTGGAGTCTGCTTAAGATTCTCTCTCTCTCTCCCCCTCTGCCGTTCCCCTGGCTCTCTAAATAAATAAATAAAATCTTAAAAAAAAAAAAAAAGGTATAGCAGTTGTTGGCAACTATCGCAAATTCCAGCTTGGTACCTATTTTTTGTAAATAAAGGTTTATTGGAACATAGTCATGCCCACTCATTTACATATTATCCATAGCTGCCTTTGACCTACAAACGTAGATCTGAATAGCTGCAATAGGAACAGAATGGTCCACAATGCCTAAAATATTTACTACCCAGCCCTTTATAGAAAGTTCTCTGACCCCCGTATATAGGATTGTGACAAATTCATACAAAAATGAATGATTACAACCCCTAACAACAGGGATAAATCTTACAAACATAACGTTGCACCAAAAAAGGCCAGACACAAGAGCACATATTGTACAACTCCATTTATATAGTTCAAAAATAATTGAGTGCTGGCTTCCACAGCACGTACGCAAAAATAAATGAGACTATTCTCTCATGTTAGAAGCCAGCAGGACAGTAGTTATCTCTGAAGAAGGCAGTTACTGTGATGAAGCAAGAAGGGTCCCTAAAGATAGGGGCATCTGGGTGGCTCAGTGAGTTAAGTATCTAGCTCAGTCAGTTAAGTGTCATAAGTTCAAGCCCCAGGGTGGGTTCGACACTCAACAGGGAATCTGCTAGAGATTCTCTCCCTCTGCTCCCGAACACGCTCTAAAGTAAATAAATCTTTTTTAAAAATTTAAGAAAGATGTTGTATTAATGTTTTCTTTCTTTTTATTTATTTGTTTCAGAGAGAGAGCATGCACAAGCAGGAAAAGGGGCAGAGGGAGAGGGGAAGCAGGCTCCCCACTGAGCATGGAGCCCAACGCAGGGCTGGATCTCCCAACCAGGAGATCATGACCTGAGCCAAAAACCAAGAGTTGGATGCCTAACAGACTGACTAACCACCCTTTTTTTTTTTTTTTTAAGGTTTCATTTATTTGAGAGAGAGCAAGAGAGAGCAAGCAAGAGAGTAAGAGGGCGCAGGAGTAAGGGGTGGGGAAGAGTGAGAGGGAATCTCAAGCAGATTCCTAGCTGAGCACAGAGCCCCACACAGGGTCAATCTCAGGATCCTGAGATCATGACCTGAACCAAAATTAAGATTCGGATGCTCGGAGTTTCTGGATTGGTGAATACATCAAAAAAAAAAAAAAGAGTCGGATGCTCAAATGACCGAGCCACTCAGGCACCCCTAATCTCTTATTTCTTGATCTGAATGGTGGTGAAAATTCATCAAATGAACATTTGTGTATGCATCTATGTTATACTGTATTTTGATAAATAAATCTTTTTTCCCTGAGTTTGTAGGTTCATGAGAAAAAATGTCTGGAAGGATAAACATTAGCTTTGTAATCTATACTAGTGGCTGTAATCTATGAAATCAGTAGCAATAGTTGTAATTTAAGAAAAGGATTTTAATTTTTTTCTTCTTTTTGACTATAAGTATTTACTAATTGCTCTATACTGGATATCCGTTGCTACTGTAATTATAATAAAGTTATTTCTATTTTTAAGACAATGGCAATAAAAACAAATGGGACTATGTCCAACCTTAGCCGGCAAAAAACACGAGGAAATGGTGCCCCCTAGTGGAATATAGTACAATTATAGAGTACCATATTAACTCAAGTTGTCAAAATATAATTTTAGAACTCCTCTTTCCCTTTCCCTCAACAGATATTTTACCTGAGAAGGAACAGGGGGTGATGCAGGAATTGTGCTTATAAATTTCTACTAGGAACCTCTGGTGGCAGGAGGGGGCCGGGAGCCTGACAAGAACCAGGTCACAAGTGTCTGAGCTGTCAGACCAGGCCATTTACATCTTGTCTACTGTTCTGACAAAGGCAATGGTTGCTCAGAATTTTCAGAAATCCAGACTGAGGTGAAGATGAGTCTCAGAAAAGAGAAGTTATTTTAATTGAGGAATCCGCTGTCAAGTTACTCTGAAACCAGCCTGGGTATAAGTCACCACCGTGGTAACAGGAGCTGAGTTTGTGGGAGGACCTAGATTTGGCCCAGCTCTGCCCCCACAAACCTGCTCGACGTACAGACGGCAAGCTTGTCAGCCTCTCTGAATTTATACTTCCTAACCTGTAAACTGGGCAGTTCCTACCTTGACTATCTCTGCTGGACCCCGTTCCTTTAAAAACATTTTCTTGTTTTGGTATTTACAAAGAACTATTTAAAAAATGTTAACATTTGGAGAATCTGGGTGAAAGGTAGCCATGAATTCATTGTACTATTCTTGTATATTTTCTGAGAATGGATAATTATACCAAAATTTTAAAACAGTAATCTAGGGGCGCCTGGGTAGTTCAGTCGGTTAAGGGTCTGCCTTTGGCTAAGGTCATGATCTCGGGATCCTGGGATCGAGATCTGTGTCGAGCTCCTTGCTCAGTGGGAAGTCTGCTTCTCCTTCCCCACCAGTAGTGTTCTCTCTCTCTCTCTCCCTCCCTCCCCCTCTGTCTCAAATAAATAAATAATTTTTTAAAAAATAGTAATATATTTGAAATTGGTAAAACATGGACATGACCAAAAATGCAAATAGTACAAGAGAAGAAACAGTGAAAAGCAAGGCTTCCTCTCCCTCTGCCTGCAGAGAGGCAATGGCTCTGAGCTAGCTTCTTTTGCACCTTCCTAGAAACAGTCTATGTATTTAAAGCATATCCATAACTTATGTCCCCTGCTTCATATAATGCACATTGTCTTGCTTCACACTTTTTTCACTTAACAATGAAAGTTGGAGGTCATTCCACAACATTAAATATTGCTTTGGGTGGTAGAGTAACCAATTTTTAAATTTATTTTATTTATTTTATTTTCTTTAAAGATTTTATTTATTTACAGAGAGAGACAGCGAGAGAGGGAACACAAGCAGGCGGGTGGGAGATGGAGAAGCAGGCTTCCCGCTGAGCAGGGAGCCCAATGCAGGGCTTGATCCCAGGACCCTGGGATCATGACCTGAGCTGAAAGCAGAGGCTTAAGAACTGAGCCACCCAGGTGCCCCACCAATTCTTAAATTTAATACTCCTTAAACACGAAGGTCTTGCTTAAGCCATGACAATTTTTCTAAGAAGAATAATTCAATTCTAAAAGAATAATTCAAGAATATGTATGCCTTCAGATATTCAATTGCATTTAAGGGAGCAGGGAATGGCCTAAATGGCCATAGTAGAAAAGTTAAAATAAATCAGGCCACATTTACTCGAGGGACTTTTATGCCATTAAAGACGTGGTGCAGGGAGGAGGCTCTGAAACAACAAAGAATCCAGATCGGTGACCCCGGCTGCAGGTGATATATCTCCTTTTTGAGAATCACCCTTCTAGTCTAGTTATAATGTGGTTGTACAGTTTTATTTTATCATTTAAAAATGTTTTAATTGTTGAAAAGTATTCCCTGGTTCCTTTTTGGTTTTTTTTAAGGTTTTATTTCTTTGACACAGAGAGTGAGCACAAGCAGGAGGAGCAGCAGGCAGAGGGAGAGGGAGAAGCGGACTCCCCACTGAGCAGGTGGGGCTTGATCCCAGGACCCTGGGATCATGACCTGAATCGAAGGCAGATGCTTAACCAACTGAGCCTAACCGACTGAGCCACCCAGGCGGCCCTGAAAGTCTTTCTAAATCTAAAAGCAATTCTTGCTTTTACAGAAAATACAGAACTCCCCCCCACTGCACCTCCATTAGAAAATAATCACCATGAGCATCTTGGTATATTGTTTTCTACGGTTCCTTCTAAGCAAATACGTGGCTTAAAAACAAATTAAACTGGGATGGTAAATAATCTGGCATCTTACTGTTTTAACAACATACACCTAGAGCATTTTGGGGGGTCATTAAAAATTCTTTAGAACCAGCTTCACATTGAAGAGGAAAATAACCCAGAGCAGGTCCAGGCCAGGAGGCCCCAGAAGATGGAAAGTTACTAACAATAAGCTAGAGATCACCAGAAGTCCTACTGGGAGCAAGAGACAACCAGTTGCTTCTGCTTCTGTAAACAGGCTTCCCACCACAGGCTCCCCCCACTACTGTTCCTGCTTAAAGCAGCCCCCACTCCCCCAGTTTAAACCCACCTACCAGCAGGTAGCATAGCCCTTCAGTCCTGAAGGAACCTGACTGCCTTCAGTCCCCTATAAAAGCCCTATAACCCCGTGGCTGGGGGCCCAGAACTTCAAGCACGAGCTCATCTGGGTCCGCCGGCCTAAAATAAATCCGCGTTCTCCTACTTCTCTGAGGGTCACTTGGTCTCTCGCAGGTCTGATTATTTTTCTGCAACAACATGACTCTTCTTTCAAGGTTCTTGGTTATATTAGTTTTGTATTCATCTTTCATAGTTTTTATCCAGATTCCCCTAATCAAACCTCTAATGAAAACATGACAAACGCTTATCTTCAGTTTTCTTCTACGAGACTAGAAAAGTTTTCCAGATCATTGCTACTAAACCTGGCTACTCTTCAGAACTACCCAGAGAGCCCCGTCAAAGAGAGAAAACGGAGTCCCTCCCACTTGGACCTAGGGAGTTAAGACACATCCAGGGATCTCCTTACCTCCCGGCAGATACCAGGCAACCAGAGACTTGCAAGTTACTGCTACTCAACAGCACCCCCACACACATCCTCCTCCTCCTTAAGTGACACTAAATTTATTCCTGATGTACTGACATCTACTTTAAATATGCTACACTTATGATTCGGAAGAATTTGCTGCGGGTCTGTGAGTTGGGTGGCTTTTGCCCAAGATCTAGCAAGAGATTTCTAGAATTTCTAACAAGAATTTGTAGGAAGAAATTCTAAATCATGCCACTATTTTCTACTCCTTTTCCATTAAGGTCCGTCGGAATCTGGGCTGGGGAATGAACTGCTATATGTAAATCCGGGATTGGGGAAATAAAGGTAATCTTGTGTCATACATTTCCTTAGTTTGCTAAGAAACTTCACTAGAGGGCGCCTGGGTGGCTCAATCCGTTAAGCGGTTAAGCATCTGCCTTTGGCTCAGGTGCCGATTGGGATCCGTCTGGTCCCGCATCGGACTCCTTGCTGGACAGGGAGCCTGCTTCTCCCTCTCCCTTTATCGCTCCCCGGCTTGTGCTCTCTCGCGCTCTGTCAAATAAATAAATAAAATCTTAAAAAAAAAAAAAAAAAAAGAGGGCACCTGGGTGGCTCAGTCTTTAAGCGTCTGGCTTCAGCTCAGGTCATGATCCTGGAGTCCTGGGATCGAGCCCCACATCGGGCTCCCCTGCTCTACAGGAAGCCTGCTTCTCCCTCTCCCACTCCCCCTGCTTGTGTTCCCTTTCTCGCTGTCTCTCTCTCTCTGTCAAATAAATAAATTAAACCTTTAAAAAAAATTTTAAAAAATAATAAAGAAAAAAGAAGCTTCACTACACATTATCATGTATGTGGAGGCTTAATTAGACAAGACATATAACTGCATCTGTGTTATAATAAATGTCTAGTGCTACCTTCAGTAATTTAAAACAAAATACATACAAAAACATACCAGGAAGAAGTAAGAACCTGGCGGTTTCCAGCATAATTTGCAAATCTAACAGTTATTTTTGCTTTGATGAGTCAGCCTTCTTGACAGGGTGGGACAGATGACATTTCCACAGCTAAAACTGCTGTCTTTATACCAGTTGTTCCCAAATTTCTATCTCCAGCTAATTCCTAGAATTCCTTTCACAGAAAACAATGAGCTCTAAAGGCTATCTGTGAAACCTCAAAGACAATCACAGAGAATCATACCATTTCTCCAACTTCATTTTAAAAAAATTAACATGTCCGTTAGAAAAAGTGTGGAAGAATATGTGCCAAAATATTAACAATTCCGGGGATTATGAGCTCCAGACTCAGATATTCCAAGTACATATTTCCACCTAGATGGTCCAAAAATGTTCAAAACTTAGCTCTTACATCCTACTCCTACCCTATTTACCACTGAAGTCTACTCTTCCTCCTTACTCCCAATTTGGGGTAAAAGTGTCAACATTTACCCGGTCGGCAGGCTGGAAATCAAAGCTCAAAATCCTTCACTTGGTGCATAACGTGCAGCTGAAATGCCATTTCTTCTGTTTAGTCTTTCTGGATCCCTCAGACTTAGTAAGTGAATGCTCTGTTTTCACAGTACGCGGCATGCTTCCTTCATAGCAATGCTACCACATTTAAGCTGAGCACTCTTTCTCCCTCTGGTCTTCCTGGTTTTCATCATAAAACAAACATGTTGGGGGTACCTGGGTGGCTCAGTTGGTTAAGTGTCTGCCTTCAGCTTGGGTCATGATTCCGGGCTCCTTGGGATCGAATCCCGAGTTGGGTTCCCTGCAGGGAGTCTGCTTCTCCCTCTAGCCTTCCTTCCTGCTCATGATCTCTCTCTCTCTCTCAAAGAAATAAATAAAATCTTTAAAAAAAAAAACAAAAAAAAAAACCCAAAACAAAAAACAACCAAGCATGTTAACAAGGTGGTGAATATATCACTATTAAATGTCTAGAATGGTGCCTGGTACACTCAGTAAATGTTAATTATTATACTGGTAGCAGAACTTAGGACTCTTCTAAGAGCAATCAACAAGTAATAATAACTATACAAACAAGTCATTGTAGAGTCACAAGAACTTACTGTTAGTCTGTTAATGGTGTAATTACTACCTATCAAGGCAGACTGGAAGCCCTATGTTGGTAAGGTCCACATCTATCTTGTTCACCCTCTAGCCCCAAATTTCCTAGAGAGTTAGGCAGAAGAGGTGTTTTTTGTTCAGTGAGTGAGGGAATTTTAGATTCTACATCCTTTCAACCACCAAATTCTGACTTCTGACTCCCAAATACCTTTCTGGTCTTGCTCTCTCCATCCCCGTGTTCACTCAGGCTCTCCTGGTCCCTCGTAAGTGATCCCTCACAGTAGTCTGCTAACCAGTCTCCCTGCCTTCCAGGTCTGCCTTCCCCCAGTTCATCCTCCACCCTGCGGCCAGGTGGAATTTTGAAAATGTGTCCCTGATCCAGTCATGACCCTGACGAGAGTCCCTGAATGAACACCCCTGCCCAGAGTCACAGTCTCCACTGCAGGGTGGGCACATCCCCAAGGGGTTTCCAATAACGCCCATTAGAGTGTGAAGAGAAAACATTAAAACTTCTATTTTTATTATGTATATGACAAACACCACTAAAACCTAACTTATTTAAGACTGGTACTAGGATATGTGCATAAGATTTCGAGGGTATACAAGCTTAAAATTTAGCCCAATGAAAATTAGTTGTGTGGAACAAATTTCACCGCGAGGCGTGTGGTATCCAAAAGACTGTGGAGTCTGCAAGGCCAGAGAACAGAGTCCCTCTGGGGCCCTAGCTCTGCCAACCCCTTTAGCCCCATCTCCTAGGAGGCCACGCTCCCGGCGCACACTTTGTGTTTCTCATCTCTGAGCCTCTGCCCTATGCTTAGAAGGACCTTCTTTCCCTGTCATCCCAGAAGATTTACCTAATGGTTTACTCTG
The DNA here is from genome assembly GCA_028534135.1 of Potos flavus. NCBI lineage: Eukaryota > Metazoa > Chordata > Mammalia > Carnivora > Procyonidae > Potos > Potos flavus. Next base: position 38,857,414 of record CM052891.1, on the reverse strand, counting down.
CCTTGAACAGTGTTCGGCCACACTGCCACAAACCCGGCCACTTTATAGGTATCAAGTCTCGGTTTATAGGTAAGTACCTCACAGAGAACTTCCCCGACCACCCATCTCAAGGAGCCCCTCCCCACGCCGTCACGTTCTATCGTTGTGCTTGCTTTTATCGAAGCATCAACCAGGCTCGACGGTTTTCTTATATATGTATTTGTGGTCTTTTATTGTCTTCTTCCTCACATGACACTCCATGAGACCAGGAACTTGCCTATCACATTTACCATCTCTCCCCAGTTTCTAAACAGCGCCTGGCACTTAGTAGACACTTAATAAATGTCTCTAAGTGAAGGAATGACTCCTTTAAGATTTGGCAGAAGGCCTGCCTCCTCTCTGAGGTTTTGATTTTCTGAAGAACTGTTTCCTTGTTCCTCACTAAAGCATTGCATAACTCTCTTCCAGTATTCACCAGTGTCTCTCCCCAACTTTGATCACGTACACTTCAAGGGGGCATGGACTAGGCATTATTCATCTCTGTGTCCCCAGCGCCTAGCACAAGTGACCAATAATACATGACAGATGCCCACTGAACCACCGAACGTTTGAATTCATAAATGAAAAACCAAGCAGAACTCTAACTGACCTCCCAACTCTGCTTTTTTTTTTTTTTTTAAGTAGACTCCACAAGCCCAAAATGGGGCTTGAACTCAGGACCCTAAGATCAAGAGTTGGAGGCTTAACTGACTGAGCCACCCAGGTGCCCCCCAGCTTTGCTGTCTCTTTTCTTTTTCTTTCTTTCTTTTTAAGATTTTATTTATTTATTTGACAGAGAGATAGAGAGACAGCACAAGTAGGCACAGTGGCAGGCAAAGGGAGAAGCAGGCTCTCTGCTGAGCAGGGAGCCCAACGTGGGGCTTGATCCCAGGACCCCGGGATCATGACCTGAGCCGAAGGCAGACGCTTAATTGACTGAGCCACCCACCCGCCCCAGCTCTGTTGTTTCTAATTCTGACCTACTTCTCACCAACATACCCAAAAACCAATTTTGTATGAAAAACCCATCTGTATAGGCAAGTCATCCAACACAACAAAGTAAAAAATAAAGTCTGAAAATTTACATCTTGGAATAGGAGTGAAAGTAGCATTATGATTCCTGGGTTATCCTGCCCACTTCATCCCACTCTTCCCCATTAGTTTTAAAAATCTTTTCTAGGGGCGCCTAGGTGGCTCAGCTGGTTAAGCGGCTCCCTTCAGCTCGGGTCATAATCCCAGGGTCCTGGGATCGAGCCCCGCATTGGGCTCCTGACTCAGTGGAGAGCCTGCTTCTCCTTCTCCCTCTGCCTGCTGCTCTGCCTATTTGTGCTCTCTCTGTATCTCTCTGTCAACTAAATAAATAAAATCTTAAAAAAAAAATCCTTTCTACTTCTCAGTATACTATGAACGTGGGGGGACTCTTACAAGCTAACGGTATAATTTCTAATAATATGCTCATAATACAAAGAATTCCACTCTCACACAACAGTATTTTGTATAGGATACCTCCCACCTTCAATCGGTTACAATGGGGTTTGATCTGAATTTAACTCTCACTTGTTGATCAAGTCTCCTTAGATTATGTGGTATAACACACCAGTCGCAACACTTACGATGAGATAGAAACCACTGAAATGAAGGAAAACTCTATACTTACTTGTTCTGTTGGGAACAGGGTATTGATATACTCCACGGCATTGAAATCTGCTCGATCTAGAGGATCCTGGCTTGGAAACACCTATGTATAGACAGGGCATTAAAAATAACTGTCATTTTTAACCATAAGAGACTCCTAAACTCACGAAACAAACTGAGGGTGGCTGAGGGGTAGGGGCGGGTAGGGATAGGGTGGCTGGGTTATGGACATTGGGGAGAGTATGTGCTATGGTAAGTGCTGTGAAATGTGTAAGCCTGATGATTCACAGACATGTACCCTGGGGCAAATAATACATTATGTGTTAATAAAAATAATAATAATAATAAAAAAATAAAAATAACTGTCATTTTTCTGTCTTGTTTCATGTGTTACTTCTTTCCTTCCTACTGGATGGTAAATTGTTTGAAGGCAAAAAAAACGTATTATTTTTTTCATCTTACAAGGCCTAACACACAACAACTGCTCAGGAAAAATATCTCTTAAAGTAAATCTTTAATTTTCACCAACATCTGTAATTTTAACATCTTGGTGCCACTAACAGAATGTGCGACTATGGCAAGTTCCACAGATAACAACAAAATCCCATGGACAAGGAAAAATAGACAGGCATTGTCCACTATCAGATTAAACCAGCTGATGACATTACTGTGCTAAGGAAGCCTTGATAAAAGACTTACGCACTTGTCTCTGCGAAGGCTCAGCATTAGAATTCACTATGAATCAAAGCAATTTTTAGGTTCAGACAGTGTCAGGAAATGGGAGCTTGCCTTTGGGAACTGTCCATCTCTTTAACAGAAGAAAGAATACTGCCTTCTGAAAAATAATTCCTCTCAAAAGCTACAACTTGAAGAACATATAACAAGGTAGATTATAAAAGCAGTCGAGGGGCGCCTGAGTGGCTCAGTCGGGTAAGCGTGTCTGCCTTTGGCTCAGATCATGATCCCAGGGTCCTGGGATGGAGCCCTGCATCAGGAGCCTGCCTCTCCCTCTGCCTGCTGCTCCCCCTGCTGGTGCTTTCTCTCTCTCTTTCTCTCTCTCTTTCTCTCTCTCTCTCTCTCTGACAAATAAATAAATAAGTAAAAATCTTAAAAAAAAAAAAAAGCAGTCGTGTGATCGCCTGAACACCAAATTTCACCAGCCCAAGATAGTCATTCTGAAAGCCAATTCTTTTCTGATGTCTGTTTATTAGATAAACTTATGCCAGAACTCGGTCTTATTAAGAAAGAGCAAAAATGCGCTCTTCTAAAATCCTTGCCAAACGGTAAATGACCAAATTGCTGTTTCTTCTATTAGAGCCCACTAGATCCAAAGAGAAAATGAAATGCATGTCTTTTTCTGTCCAGTGGAGGTGGGTGGGGAGCTGTGGCCTGAACAACTAAACCTTTGCCCTGGCATCCTCAGGATGTGCCAAATGTGCTTTGTATGGCTAACCCAACTACTGGTAGAAAAACACATATCCAAAAATCTATAAATGGCACAATACAAATAAATTAGTACAGTGACAGACCTAGAGTAAGTGTTAATGCTAAATAAATATTAGCTATTAGCAATGATAATAGCAATGCTTTACTTCAGAAAACTTCCCAGTGGTCCCTAAATGTGGCATAACCTTCCTTTACTTAAATCTTATCCCCTACACCAGTTCCTTTAAGGAAAATCCTCTCCCTTTATCAGGAGCAAAACCCTGCACAAGGGCCTAAATGACTGTTTCTAATATCATTACTCTTAAAAACTCAATAAACTTGAAAAGAGAATTTAATCAACCAAAAAGTCCTTGAAGGGAAAAAGGCCTCCTTCTTCAGTCTAATCCAAATTAATCAACAGCAGGAATTCTCAACTATTTAAGTATAGTAAAGGGGTCTTTTTTCAACCGTGTCCTCTCCTGCTCAGTGATCCGCTTCAGGTATTAAAGTTGCTCCTCCCCTCAATTCCGAGTCTCTCACAAAGGGCTAGATTGAGACTCGGGAGCAGCTGCACACCAGCCTGGTAAATAACCCCGAAATCTGAGGTTGGTGTCCGTGAACTCTCTTCTTCCAGGTTCATGCTTTCAAGGGGCACGGTTTCTCTGCCCAAATAAATGAGGACGCCTTACCCTCCAAAGACAATCAAGGCCTAGAAAGGACTCTCTCCCTCCCTTCGATTCAGAAACCCCTTCCCACCACACCTCCCCAAAAACTTTCCTTTCCCTTCAGCGCCTCGCTCCCACCTCTCCGTCCAAAGACCGCTTCCTCCGCGTCCCACCCCGGGTCCCACCCCCAGACTTCCCCATCCTCCGCTCTCCTCCCCTCAGGGGGCGGACCGCTCACCTGCTCGATGGCGAGCTGCACGTCAGGCGTGAGCTGCAGCACGGCTTCCAGCTCCTCCACGAACTCCAGTTCCTCCTCCTCCATCATCCCGCCGCCCAGTTCTCTCCTGACGCCCACCTCAACCCCGAGTCGCTCCTCCAGCCGTCACCCAAGCCCCAGAACCACCACCCTCTCCTTGCAGCGTTCAGGAAAGCCTCCTCTCTGTCAGCCAGCCGGGCACTTCCGGAAAGCCGGGCACTTCCGGGATCCGGGGCACTCTGGGATAGCGGAGGACTGACCTCTGGTTGCCCGGAGGAGGCATTCCCATCAAGTTCCGGGCGTCTCCCGGGGCAGCTCTGTGGTCCGGCGGCCCCTGCCTGCCTTCAGCTCTCCTTAACATGATGGGGTTCCGCTTCACCTCGCCGAGGGCGCGCTCCCCCACCGAAGGCCCCGGTGTTGGGGAGGGCCTGGCTGCCCTGGCAGGACCCCCAGAGAGGGTAAGCCCCGACAGCATCGCTACCTACCGACAGCAACCCTCACAGGCCGCGAAGCCGGCGATCCTACAGCGCCCAGGGCCCCCTTGGTCAGTGGCAGTAGGTGTCCCCCTGCCACCGAGGGGAGAAATGACCCCAGCTGGTAAGTGGCGATGTTGCCAAGGACAGTTTGTTGGAGGGACAGCATCCACTTGACAGTTAAGTTCCCCATGTGCCAAGCCTCTAAGCAGGATTTTCTGGGGGTGTCTGCAGCTTCTCGTTGGGGGGGGGGGGGCTGGTGGGCGTGAAGAGCTAGATTAGCCAGTGCTCCGCCGCTGGGGAAATGTTTACTTTCTGAGACTCAATATCTAGAGTCTAAGTCCCATTCCAAGACTGGTAAACTGTGGGTTCATGAGAAGATCACTGCGGCTTCCCTGCTTACCCCGCAAGGATAAAAAGCGCTATGCAAATTTAAGCAGGTGATACAGGTAATATTAGGGTGTGTAGCTTTTATGCACCGCAAAGGAAGGAGAGGCCAGATCACCCTGTGGAACCACTTTTCCTCCAGACACTTAAAACAATGAGGCGATGGCAGCCAAGGAAGAGTTGTTTTACCAATTCCACATTGTGAAATTGCAAAATGGGAGAGTCCCTGGCCCCACTCAGCTTTTTTTTTTAATTTTATCGAAGTTGATTGTAGTAAAAACATGGCAGCGATTTCTAACCATAAGGGAAGGCTTAAAAATATAACTCAGCTATACAATAGAATAGTACTAACTCATAAAATCATGGTTTTGAAAGTTACGTAATAACATGGAAAAATGTGCTTAATATATACCAGAAAGTAAAATATACATCTGAGAAAGCAAAAATGTACAGTGTGGCTCCAGTTTATGTGTATTTTGCAAGTATAAAAATGATAGCAGGGGCACCTGGGTGGCTCAGTGGGTTAGAGCCTCTGCCTTTGGCTCAGGTCATGATCCCAGGGCCCTGGGATCGAGCCCCGCATTGGGCTCTCTGCTCAGCAGGGAGCCTGCTTTCCCCTCTCTCTCTGCCTGCCTCTCTGCCTACTTGTGATCTCTTTCTCTCTGTCAAATAAATAAATAAATAAATAAAAATCTTTAAAAAATAAAATAAAAATGATAGCAAAGAAATAGTACTGTTTTGTGGGTGATGGAATGTACACTCTGTACATTTTCCCAAAATGTCTACAAATAGCCTGTAATACTTTTATAATACTTATTTTTTAAAGGAAAAGGTAATTTTATCCACCTGTTTTGGATCTGTATCTTTTATATCAGGGCATAATTTACATATAGTAAAATTCACCTTTTGGTTTATAATGCCATGAGTTTTGATAAATGCATATAGTCATGTCGCTACCATCCCAGTCAAGTCCTAGGACAGTTCTGTCATTCCTGCAAATTTCCTCGTGCTCCACCCCATTGCCTGGGAACCACTGACCTGATTTCTGTCCCTAGAGTTTGGCTTTTCTAGAATGTCATATAAATGAAATCATATAACATGTGGCCTTTTGAGTCTGGCTTCTTTCACCTAGCATGAAGCTGTTGCATTTCACCCATGTTGTGCATGCATCAGTAGTTCATTCCTTCTTGCTGGGTGTGGCTATACCACGATTTATTTATCCATTCCTTGTTTGAAGGACATTTGAGTTGTTTCCAGTTTTTGGCAATGATGAATAAAGCTGATATAAACATTCGTGCACAGGTTTTGTGTCCACAAAAGTTTCCATTTTATTTGGGTAAATACCTAGAAGTGGGATTGCTGGATTGTATGGAAAAATCTGTGTTAAACCCTGTAAGAAACTGGTAAGCTGTTTTTCCAAAGTGGCTGTGTCATTTTTGCATTCCTACAAGTGCTGTATGAGAGTTCTAGTTGCTCATAGAGCTTTTTTTTTTTTAAGACTTTAAAAATTTATTTATTTGACAGAGAGAGAGAGAGAGATAGCGAGAGAGGGAACATAAGCAGGGGGAATGGGAGAGGGAGAAGCAGGCTTCTTGCTGAGCAGGGAGCCTGACGTGGGGCTCCATCCCAGAACCCTGGGATCATGACCGAGCTGAAGGCAGACGCTTAGGCAGACACTTAACGACTGAGCCACCCAGGCACCCCGCTCATACGGCTTATTTTTAATAATGAAAATAAGTAACATTTCTTAGCCCCTACTATAATGTCAGGCACCATGCTAGGCAGTCATTGTCTCTTTTAATCCACACGGCAATCCTGAGGTTACAAATTAGTATCATTGCCCCTTTTAGCAGATGAGAAAATGAAGATGTAATTATAATAAAAAACTTGTCTAAAGCATTTCCTTGGTAATCTACAAGAACCCCCCCTTTTTCTCCCCCAATAAGACCATTTAAGTGTGTGTTAAGCAACTACAGAATACTAAATAAAAAGTTTGGCAAAAAAAACAACAACACCCAAAAACTTGTCTAAAGTCCCATAGCTAACTTCCAAACATTCATTTACGCATTTAGTAAACTCACTAAATGTATTGAATGAGTGAACGAATGTTCCTACTGTTGCTGCTGGCGATAGGCACTAGGCTAGGTGCTGGGAATTTAGCAATCAACAAAGTAGACCGAGTGCCTTGCCTCCACAGAGCTATTTCCATGTCTGGAAAGGGTATTCATGCAAATAAACATAACTACGATAGGTCTAACGAAAGACAAACCATATGTCAAAAGACTATTTTGATAGAGTGTCCGGATTGGATTTGGGGGTCAGGAAAGGCTTCTCTGAGGAAGTGATTTTTAAGCTGAAGCAAAGGGTGGGGGATGGGCAGAATTAGAGGTGACAGATGAAAGGAATGGTTATGTGCAAAAGCCTTTAGGTTGGAAGAAATTGACCAGGGGGTTGGGACTTTGAAAGCCAAGGGGAGAATGGTACAAGAAGAGGCTAGAGAAATATGCGGTGCCAGATGACCGAGGCTCCTTAAGGTCATGTTAAGGAATGGGAAGCCTTTGAAGTATTGCAAACAGAGGAGTGATAGGATCAAGTTTAGCATTCCTGCCATCAGCCCTAGTCCTCTCATTTTTGTTCCCTCTGCTTCTGAGCAGCATGCATTATTGTGGCCCATCAAGAAACAAGGGTGACCATCTCCAGTCCAAATTCATACTGTCCTAATTTCCACTGATTGTCCTTTTATGCATCCACTGTCAACTCTCAATTGCATTCTCCCTGCTTTCCTATTCCGAAGCTTCCAACTCAGTGACTTCCTTTCTCCGTTTTTGCAGATAAGATACTAGTAATGAACGTAAGCTTGAGTTTAAGAGAGTTGTACAGTACAAAAAGTGTAAGAAGATAAAAGAACAGAAATACAGGGGAACACTAAGTTTTTTTAAAAAGGCATTAATAGGGCACCTGGGTGACTCAGTCAGTTAAGCATCCAACTCTTGATTTCAGCTGGGATCATGATCTCAGGGTTGTGGGATCAAGCCCCGCTTTGGGCTCCATGCTGAGCATGGAGTCTGCTTAGGATTCTCTCTCTCCCTCTTCTTTTACCCCTCCCCCTCCAAAAAAAGGGGGGGCATTAAGGTAAGGGGGTTAGACTGATTTATTTATGATAAGCAGAAGAGGGAAATGGAAGAAGTCTGGAAAGACAGAAAATACGGTAAGATAAAATATGGACATTTACATGTATGAGAAGTTTGGATATGAAAATAAGGAGCTTGCGATATCATCACAAAGGAGCTGAGCTTTAAAAAAATTTTTTTTTTCCTATGGGATGGGGTATAGCTGGTGATAGAATATTGCAGAAAACACATTTTCTCACTTGAAATTTTACCTTATACATAAATTTAGTCTCTAATATTTAAAAACACACTCACATACCTTGGAGACCCTGTCTTTTAATGGGCACTGGAAAAAGGGTGGATTGGCAAAGGAGGATAGGCCGCATGGGGTTTGTGGGGTGCATGTCTGAGGACAGCATCAAAATAAAATGGAGGGGTGCCTGGGTGGCTCAGTGGGTTAAAGCCTCCGCCTTCAGCTCAGTTCGTGATCTCAGGGGCCTGGGAGTGAGCCCCACATCGGGCTCTCTGCTCAGCAGGGAGCCTGCTTCCCCCTCTCTCTCTGCCTGCCTCTCTGCCTACTTGTGATCTCTGTCTCTCTCTCTGTGTCAAATAAATAATCTTTAAAAAAATAAAATGGAAAAAAACCGTAATCCCCAAAAGAATTTTTATAACATTTTTCATTATGCCAAAAAAAAAAAAAAATCTAAGTCTATAGGATGGAAGTATCAAGTAGTTTTAAAATAGCCTTTGTTAATGAAATCCAGTGAGATCTCTAAATTTCATGTGCCTCTCAATTTAGCATTTCTCTCTGACTCGGTTAAAAGGAGTCTCCAATACCCTGTTGTATTCGCAGCTGGTTTCACTGTTTTCGAAGTAGCTGAACTACATTAAGTAGACACTGTGTAGAGTATGTTATTTTATAAGATCAGGACCGTATCATCCTTCATGTAAACTTCCCCTCCATAATGACCTTCCCCTAAACACTTGAACTTTTTGTGAAATTTCTTGTGAAAAAAAACCAACCTGTAACATGTCTGAATTACCGTATCCTTACCCACTAAGCCAGTAGCATAGCCCCTTCCCAACATTGTCTTCACCAAAAATACTCCCTGCAAATTTCCAAAATGCCCCCCTAGGACTCCTCAAACCCCATCACACACAGATCCTATTATCACTGTGGGTGGCAAAGTTCCCACATCAACTCGTAATGGCGGAATCTAGTTTGATTTCGGCAAGAAATGTTGTTCAAAAAATGTTTTCTTGGCATTCCTTTAAGGATTATTTTTAGTACATGGCTTTTCATGAGGATACAGTCTTTTGCTGACCAATCCTTAATTTTTTGAATATCCCAAATACCACCATTCGTTCTTGATTGACATTCGGGTGTTCTGCCTGTTCCCATAGGCTGGACACCTGGTTTTGTTTGGATTGGTACTCGGGTTCTCTGTGCATGCCCATTCTTGCTAAGCAGATCATAATCTCCAGCTAGCTTCAGCGGCTCGCCTGTTCCCACCATCATAGCTCAGGCATTCAGTCATGCGTACACCCTAGCTCCCAGATGTTTTTAGAACCCTTCCGCTGGCTACGTGGGGTTCACATTCCGTAATTCCTTCACCTACTCAAGAAGATGATAATTATAGAGGCCAAAATGACTAACCCTTTTGTGTCTTTTTTTTTCTTCCCTTTTGTGTAAGTCTTAAACTTTACAACAAAAGTAACATTTGTTTTGTAAAGTTGACATTAACTAACTAGTACAATCATTATAATGCAGCTACCATTAATTCATTGTATCTAACACCCTTAAGTGTCTTAATCTTTCTTGAGTCTAGATCCCTTGGAGGACATGAAGAACTCTATGTAGATCCTTTCCCCCAGAAAAATATACATTTGCACATTTTGCGTGCAATTTTAAGGGAAGGGGGATCCCGCCGAATATTTCTTAAACTTAAAAAAAATTTAAAAAACATCTTTTTTAAACCCATGCCTCCTCCAAACATAAAAATCTTGTGAACAACCCTCCCACACATAATATTCTCCATTTTAGCAACCACTGATAACACAGTTGATATCCCTTCTCCACCAGTCAAGAATATTTTACCTGGCTATGTTTTAGGTCTACATTGGAAAACCAGTTAAAAGTTTTATTTCCTTTTTTTTTTTTTTAAGATTTTATTTTATTTATTTGACAGAGAGAGAGATCACAAGCAGGCAGAGAGGTAGGAAGGGAGAGAGGGGGAAGCAGGCTCCCCGCTGAGCAGAGAGCCCGATGTGGGGCTAGATTCCAGGACCCTGAGATCATGACCTGAGCCGAAGGCAGAGGCTTTAACCCACTGAGCCACCCAGGCGCCCCTCCTTTTTTTTTTTTTTTTTTTTAAGATTTTATTTATTTATTTGACAGAGAAAGACACAGCGAGAGAGGGAACACAAACAGGGGGAGTGGGAGAGGAAGAAGCAGGCTTCCAGCCAAGCAGGGAGCCCGATGTGGGGCTTGATCCCAAGACCCTGGGATCATGACCTGATCTGAAGGCTAGTGCTTAACTAACTGAGCCACCCAGGCATCCCACATATTTATACTTCTACCAGTATTGAGAAAAGTGCCTATATCCTTGTATCTTTATGTACACTGGATATTATCAGTTTTTTAAATATTTACTTATAAAGCTTTTATTGGCCTTTTTGTATTTCTTCTGTGTATTTCCAGTTTATATTATTTGAAGTCATTTGTGTTTCTTCATGATCTGTAGGATTTCTTTGGCTATTCTAGATATTAACCCTGACTTTGCTATATACTACAAATATTTTTTTCTAAACTATTACTTGTCTTTAACTTGTAACTAGTGCCCTTTGATGTACAATTTTGTTTTTAGCATACACAAATCTGTCCTTTTCTTTTTTTTAAAAGATTTTATTTATTTGACAGAGAGAGACACAGCGAGAGAGGGAACACAAGCAGGGCGAGTAGGAGAAGGAGAAGCAGGCTTCCTGCCGAGCAGGGAGCCTGATGCGGGGCTCAATCCCAGGACCCTGGGATCCTGACCTGAGCTGAAGGCAGACGCTTAACGACTGAGCCACCCAGGCGCCCCCAAATCTGTCCTTTTCTATATGACATCTGGGTTTCATGCCTTGTTTGGGAAGGCTTTCTCTAGCCTGTGAATTCTAAAAATAAAAATATTTTTCAAACTTTTCTTCTAATACATCTATAATGTTGCTTTTCATATTAAATCTTTTATAGATCTGGAATTTATGTTTGTGTTTGGTGTGTGGCATTGTATTAGGTTTCTAGGACTGCCATAACAAATTACTAAAGGCTGAGTACATTTTAACAACAGAAATTAATTTTCTCAGTTCTGGAGGCAGGAAAAGTCTGAAATCAAGGTGTTGCTAAGATTGATTCTGAGAGAGAAACTGTCAAGGCCGTCTCCCCTAGCTTCCAGTCCTTGGCATCCCTTGGCTCACAGACTCATCATTCCAATCTCCTACTCCATCTTCACGTCACCTTCTTTTCTGTGTCTGTGTCCTTTTCTGTCTCTTCTAAGGATGCTCTTATTGGATTTAGGGCCTACCCTAGTCCATTCTAGTCTCACCTCAATCCTTACCATAATTAAATCTGCAAAGATCCCATTTCCAAATAAGGTCACGAGGTTCTGGGAGGACATGAATTCTGCAAGGACAGTATTCAACTAATTTTATTTTTTCCAAAGGAAGGTTGATGGTTTCTGTGGTGTTCTTAGTCCTTCCTTTCCTCACAAGTATGATGTGTTTGCCACAGATTAAATTTCGTGGGTCTGGTTCAGGATTATGTTTCATTCCATTGATCTATTTGTTTCTTCTACATTGTTTCAATTATGGTAATTTGAGCGTGTTTTGATATATTGTAAATTCCTCCCTTCTCCCTAGTGTTCTTTATCCAAATATTTCTTGGCCATTCTTGTACATTTCCTCTAATTCCTATGAGCTTTAGAAAGAGCTTTCTGAGTCTATGAAAATCATGTTAGGAATTCCATTGGAATTGTACTGAATTTAAAGAACAACTTGAGGAAAATTGACACCTTTAGGACCATGCTCTCCATTTGTTTAGGCTTTTATAGCCTTCAGTAAAGGTTTGCAGCTTTCTCCATATAGGTCTTGCATAGTTCTTGTTAGGCCTAAAACAGACTTTTTTTTTTTTTTTTTTAATTTTTTAAATTTTTAAAAAAGATTTTGTTTCCTTATTTATTTGACACAGAGAGAGAGCACAAGCAGGGGGAGCAGCAGAGGGAGAGGGAGAAGCAGGCTTCCTGCTGAGCAGGGAGCCCTATGCAGGGCTCGATCCCAGGACCCTGGGACCATGACCCAAGCTGAAGGCAAACACTTAACCCACTGAGCCACCCAGGCACCCCACTAGCAGATTTTATAAATTAAAAAAATGTATTATACCTGAAACTAATATAACACTGTATGTTAACTGTACTGGAATTAAAAATTAAAAAATGCTATAAATGGTCCTCCTTTTCTATTACATTTTCTAATTGATATTTTCTGGCTTATAGAAGAGCCGTTCAATTTTGTGGATTGATCTTGTATTCAGCCACTTTATTTCACTTCTTTTATCCTATATTTCAGTTGATTTTCTTAGTTTTTCTTGATAAATTACTATAGTCTCTTTCTTTTCAATGTTAAAGTCTTTTTTGAAGGTTTATGTGTGCGCTGCTCTATTGGCCAGGACCCCAATAGTAGAGTGTTCAACAGTGGCAGATTGGAATGAACGTGGTACTTAAAATTGAAATAGAAGAAAACATATAAAGAGGAGCAAATCAAGCCACAGATGCTGCATAAAGAAACAATGGACTTAGAACACACAAAAGAAGGAAAGTGGCAGAATCTTCACTAGCAAGTGCTTCCTGTCCTTCACATTGCGGTAGGATTTAAAACTTTCCGAATCCGGGGTGCCGGGGTGGTTCAGTCGTTAAGCATCTGCCTTCGGCTCAGGTCATCATCCCAGGGTCCTGGGATCAAGCCCCGCATCGGGCTCCCTACTCAGCGGGAAGCCTGCTTCTCTCTCTCCCACTCCTCCTGCTTGTGTTCCCTCGCTCGCTGTGTCTCTGTCAAATAAATAAATAAAATCTTAAAATATAATAATAAAAATAAATAAATAAAACTTTCCAAATCCTTCTAAGACCTCTGCTGGGCAGCTCCGTCACATTAACTGACAACATGGGAACTTGCTCTGCCTCCAGGGCAAATGTATTTCAGTCTGGCCCCTAACTCAACAGTTTATTCAGCCTTTCGACTCACGACTAATAGTTTGCGAGGTCGGTCAAAGACAGGTGGTCACACTCACCTGCTATGTAAGCCTGGGCTCGAGTGCTGGAGGCCGAGGTTCTGGTTGCTACGTATAAGGAAGATCCCGTCCCGAATAAGAAGCTTAAGTCCTTGTAACTGATTAGCTTTCTCTGCATTGTTTTCAGTTTTCTGCCATAATCTTGTGGAGAAGTAATTAACTCTCGGGGCGGGAAGTGCCTGTGCGTGGTAAAAGACACTCTACAGACTTAGCTTCACCAAGAATGGTTTTCCTTCGTTGCTTAAACAGGCACCAAGGGCCTACATAATTACAGTTTCCTAAATAGGTTAATAGAGCTCAGCCTATAAAAAGCAAAAACTAGATACTTAAATAGCAGCTTGAGTTTCTGTAGATATTATCATGCCCACTTTAAAGACAGAAACCGAATGCTAATAAGGATGTGACTCTTAACTATTTTTAAGTTTAAAGTTACGAGAACAGATGAAGACCTTGTCTATGTTTTTCCACTGGAGTGTATATCCGTGGACAAACCCACTCTCCCCGAGTTAAGAATTCCTTTCAAAACAAGTGATAACCCACTTTGAAAGATAATCTATAATAATCAAAAATCAAATTACTTCTGACTTATTAAAAATGAGGTTTGTAAAGATTTTAATAACATTGAAAATACTTATAAGTGAAATCTCATTCAAAATTAATTTAAGGCATGATCTCAATCAAAAATATAGTAAATGCATTTAAAGAGGACTGGGAAGAATTTTACCTGGGCGCCTGGGTGGCTCAGTCGTTAAACATCTGCCTTTGGCTCAGGTTGTGATCCCAGGGTCCTGGGATCGAGCCCCACATCGGGCTCTCTGCTTGGTGGGGAGCCTGCTTCTCCCTTTCCCACTTCCCCTGCTTGTGTTCCCTCTCTCACTGTGTCTCCCTCTGTCAAATAAATAAATAAAATATTTTTTTTAAAAAAATTTTACCAAAATATTAATACTTGAGAATAATATCTCTCAGTGATGGCATTATTTGTGATTATCTTCCATAGTGGGCATGTTTAACTTTCTAACATATGTTTTTTTTCCTAACATATTTTTTAAAAGAATGTATTTAGAGAGTGCACGTGAGTGGGGGGAGGGATAGAGGAAGAGGGAGAGAGAGAATGTCAAGCAGACTCCTCACTGAGTACAGAGCCTGATGCTGGGGCTCGATCTCATGACCCTGAGATCATGACCTGAGCCGGACTCAAGAGTTAGTTGTTTAACCGACTGAGCCACCCAGGCACGCCTAACATATTTTTTTCATCAAAAAACTAACAATACCATCAGAGTTTAGTTGACTAAGCAAAACAGTCCTGTTATGGAATTATTCATAAGACATGAAGTCACTAAAAATTATTGATCCGATGATTTAGGAAGGCATCTGAATTTGTTCATAGCAATTTGTTGGTTCTAACTCATTTCAAGGGTAATTTCCTTAACAGTTCAATGCCCTTGATTATCTTTTCAAACTTGAGTTTAGAACTCACACTACTTTTAGTTAGGTGTGACTCTTTGCAGACAAGCAAATTTTTGCACTTACAGCAAAAGAAATATGTGAGAGTGCCTTAAAAATACAAAGCAATAAAAAAAATACAAAGCAATGCGCAAAGGCAAGTACTCTATAATCAGTTCTTTGTGTAAATTATGGTCTTTATTGACAGGGATCATTATCACTGTGTACCAGAGCAAGGACTTCCCTGTGGTGCGCAGCTGTGGTCACTGTTTGTAGAAACCACGTGCTGGGGGTGTGACTGTGCTTCTTAGACTTAGAGTTCGCTTTTGCAAATGGTCTAGGATAAAACCGTGGAAGCAGCAGCCTGGAAGCTGGCTAAGGCCAGGCCTAGATCGCCTTCAATCCAACTGGTGTTTACTGAGAGGTTTCACAGCGAGTAACGTTGCTGCAGGGTACCAAGATAAAGAAGAGTCCCTTGCCCCTTTCCGGCACATAGTTCACACGTATTTCTGAAAATCTCTCATCTCTCACAACCACCCTGTGAGGTAGGTAGAGGGACCCGTATCTTAGAGAGAGGTTAAGTAGTTTTCCCCATGTCACCCAGCTTACGAGAAGCAGGGCCATCGCAGGAACTCGGGCTCCCTAACGCTACCCCCCGCGCTGTGTGTCAGGGGTGCCTTCTGGACTGACAGCCCCTGCTTTGCCCATCAGAGGCCCGCAGTCTGAAGGGGAAACGCATAGACAAATGCAAGGCCGTATTGAGCAGGTGTTCTCGTGAAATGCAAACAGAGCCCAGGAGAAAGAGGAGGAAGGCAATCGATTAACTTCCTCCTGCCACATTCTGGCCTAAAAACAAGCCGCCTGCTTCCTTGTGCCATGGATCTTCAAATGCAATATGGCTTTGGTTGGTCCCAGCCTAAAGGAAATGCTATCCCATAAAAGGCTGTCACTTTCTTCCTCTTTATACACCTCCTTTTACCTTTCTCTGTGTCTCACAGCTTGCTCCTTCCTCTTGTTCACTTGTTGTGAATTCTAGTCTCGGGATCCGTATCTCTGTTTGTTTTCCTGAGTCCAAGGAGATGGATCTTGCCCTTTTTATTCCCTGTAACTGTTCCGATCTCAGTCTTCTGATGGATCTTCTTCCTGTGCTGTATCTTTCTCTGTCTCCCATCACTTTATTTCTTCTCTTGTTCTCCTTGCTCCGTCTCTGCTTCCGAAGCCTGTAATACAGACATGAAGTGCAGTTCTAAGCAAAAGAACTCATTTCAGAATAGAGTTTCATTTTCTCTGTTATGATTTTTTTTTAAGTAGATGGGTGGCTAGAGACCTCCAAGGTCTCTCAGTTCTGGAGCTTGAAACGAAGAGGCCTCATGTGTGAATCTGGATAGGAAGAAAATGTCCTTGACCAAGGGTAGCAGCCCACACATTGCACATCTTCTTGGGATTCACCTGAGTATTCTGAGTCTCTTAAAAGTAAATATGGTATTTTCAGTTTAAGGCTAGAGAAACCAGGGAGCAGAATGGGGAGAGTTCCGCTATCCTATCCCCTAATGGTATCCAGATCAGGGTTTAAAGGAATGAGAGAGGTGCGCCTGGGTGGCTCAGTGGGTTAGAGCCTCTGCCTTTGGCTCAGGTCATGATCTCAGGGCCCTGGAATCGAGCCCCGAATCCGGCTCTCTGCTCAGCAGGGAGCCTGTGTCCCCCTCTCCCTCTGCCTGCCTCTCTGCCTACTTGTGATCTCTTTCTCTCTGTCAAATAAATAAATAAATAAACAAACAAATAAAATCTTAAAAAAAAAATAAAAGAATGGGAGAGATAGGGTAGAAACCAGAGAAATCCCACCGTGGCCCTCCCAAACTCGGAGCTTGATTGATTCCCATTCAAGGGAATTTTATAAATGAGTTCTCATTTTGCAAGCGAGTCTTCTCCTGACATCTGGGAACCCAAACCTCACTCTCAAAACCTACCTAAGAGGCATGACTAAAAACCCCTTAAATCCCAACTCTACGAGATGAAATCACCCTGAACATCAGTCAGGAGCCCTGGGTTCTAACTTGAGCCTTGCCATGTCGTAGAGTGGCCTGTCAGTTTACCAATCTGCACGTCAGTTTCTTCATCTATGAAATGAAGTAATATGTTCACCTACCTCACTAGGTCATTTTGAGAACCAAGTGAGATTAATATATGTGAAAGTGATTTGAAAAATTGTAAAGGCATATATAAATATGAAATGATATTAATAATAGCAGCATCAGAGCCCATAAACTACACTCCACACATTTAAATTTATGAGGAAACAATTAGGAGCAGTGGTTATTAATCAGAAACCATATTGTGAAAAACAACTACTCTTCCCTTGCTTATCAAGTTTGAAGGCAGTGTAGTCGTTAAGCACACTGACCTTGAAGGCAGCAAGTAATGAGTTCAAATCCCAACTCTGCCACCAGCCGGGTGAACTTGGGCTAGTTTTTTTCATTGCTCTAGGTCTTATTTTGCGCGCGCGCACACACACACACACACACACACACACACACCCACCCACACACACACACACACACACAAGATGATAGATTCTTTGTGCCTGATCCAATTAGATAATGCTTGTAAAATGCTTGATATAGTGCCTGGCACATAGTAAATATTAGCTTTAAAAAGGATCAAATGTTTTTTGAGCCCTGGGAATATGCCAGACCTAACTTGGGGGGAAAAAATGAAAAGATATCGTCCTGTCTCAAAGAGCTAACAGTTAGTGATCTAGAGGGAGATTTATAAATGTGCCTAAAAGAAACAGATAGAAACATTCCTGGAGAAGGAAACACAACTCAAAACTTTTGAAGGGTGAGTAGAAGTTTATATTAAGAAGGCTTTATCATTTGCCTAAGGGGTTGAAAAGCCAAGGCTCATATTTATGCTTGTTGGCTTTCTGGTGATTCAAGCTTAACATTCTGGTGACTTCGTGAGCCGGGTGTTGGAAACTGACTTTGCTTGCTATTTTCTATATGTGAAGCCTATGTTGTTTTGTTTTCATTTCATAGACTCCTTAAGAGCCGTACAGACAACTTACATAGGGACTACATTGGTTCCCACCACTTAAAAGTGTTAGCATCCTTGGTCCATGTTGCTGATCCCTTTAAGGAGAGAAGGCAGGGAAGACTGATAACCACTTGTCCCTC
Source organism: Potos flavus (assembly GCA_028534135.1). Classification (NCBI taxonomy): domain Eukaryota; kingdom Metazoa; phylum Chordata; class Mammalia; order Carnivora; family Procyonidae; genus Potos; species Potos flavus. The sequence continues at coordinate 38,839,509 of CM052891.1, read as the reverse complement.
TCTGGAAAAGCTGGAGCTGGAGGTGATTGGGATAAATAGGTAGGGAATAGAAAGTGGAATGCATAACCATTTGTTCTGGAGACCGTGAAACGTTTATACACAGCTGTCCTTTGTCCACATGCAAATGTGAAAAATACAGAAAGCTTTGTATTTGCCAGATACCTTGCTACCAAACTGAAGTGTCTTTTTCAGTTCACCAAGTATGTTAGCAGTGAATTTGGGAGTTAGAGATGTTACCCTACTTGGAAGAAATTTCAGACTTTCCTTTGAGTATTCTGTTTCCTTAATTTTGGTTAAATCCCTCAACTTAACAATATGTAAGATGTTAAAAGCTATGTTTATATCTGCTTCTACATCAGTAACTGCCACGTTAGAGAAATGTAATTGGCATCTAATTGCAATCATCTGTTATCTTATAAAAGTCACAGAATCGTAAGAATTTACAACTGGGAGAACCTTAAAGAGCTTTTAGTTCAGCTTCTTCCTTTCACAAATGAGTAAACAGTGGCCCAGAGAGGCTAAGCCCCACTATTTCAGACAGAGTCAGTCCTCTTATGGGGCTTTCCTCAGCATTTTGCATGGTGATGATGGGAAGAGACACAGAGCCTTCCAATCGCAGTAGGCATAAATGAATTAATTGTTTCCCCCCTCCCGCCCACGTTAGCTGATGATGATAGAGACCAAAGCGAAATAAAACGTTGGGACGTCCCAAGAGGGAGAGAAGCCAGTAACGTTGAAGCTACTGTATTGGCCCACGTCACTGGTGCTGAGTGAAGATGAATCATTTCCAACCCATTCAAATTTAGGGCACCTGGATGGAGAACTTTCAAAAAAGAAAACGTTGTCAACAGTCCCAGAGACTGCCTAGTATCTTGACCGGAAGGCGAGAGGCAGTACCACGGTGCCACAGAAAGTCTGCAGACCTGGTATTCCGCCTCGCTAGGCGGCTGGAGAGAGGGACTTCTGGATTCTGTAGTAGGATTTAGTGCTTTTAGGAGCGACCCCCGCCCCTCTGGAAGAATTGCAGCAGTTGGCAGGACCCGGAAAAGCCATCTTTGGCCTACAGAGGGATCATTTCCTTAAGACTCCCGTTTGGACGCAAGAGTGCTTGGTAGATAAACCAGGCGGGGATGGCCACAAGCCCACCCGTCCTCTCCTTCCGCCCAAGAGAGATGCTCCGGCCCGACCCGGAGGGCTCGCCCACCTTCGTGGTGGTGGTAGTGGTGGTGGGGATCTCGGCCGAAGGGCTTTTCGGCCGGGCTTTCTCCGGCCTCCCCCACCCCGCCGCCTTCGCCTGGGGCTGGGGAGCGGAGGAGGGCAGTGGGGGCAGGTGCGGGGCGTTTCGTCGGTCGGGCCAGCTCCGCAGGGAGGGGGACGCGTCCGCGGTGACGGAACAGAGGCCCCGAGAGCCTCGCCCCCTCCCCCCCGGCCGCTCGGAAGGCTTGTGCGGGGCGCGGCGTCGGCGCCCTCGGAACCTCCGGGGCCCCAGCTCGCCGCCGCCGCCCGCTCGCCGGCCGGCCGGAGGAACCCGGGGAAGCCTCGGGGCCCAGGGGCGGCGGCGGCGAGACCCCGCCCCGCGCGGCCGGCTCGCGCCTATCGCGGCCGCCGGCCTGGTCACGCGGGGAGTGGCGCTGCGGGCTCGCGGCCAGCGCCCGGCGGCTGCCGGAGTCGCTGCGGGGCCGGGGCGGGGGCGGAGGGTAGAAATAGGGGCGGGCGGGCCGCGCCAGTCGGGGAGTCGCGCGGAGCCGACGTGAGCCACGCCGAGGGCGCCGAGCGCGGCGACCGACCCCCCGAGCACCCATGCTGCTGACGCTGGCCTCGGGCTCGCTCTTCTTCCCGGGGCTCTTCGCACTCTGCACCTGGGGGCTGCGGCGCGCGCGGCCCGCCTGGAGCGGCTCCGACTGCGTGATGATCAGCACCAGGTAGGGGCGAGGCCGGGCGCCGTCCGCCCCACCCGGCCGCGCGCTGGCTGCCCGGAGCCCCGACCCGCCGGCGCCCGCCCCTGCGCCGCGCCGAGGGCGGAAAAGGGGGGCGACAGGAAGCGAGGGGGCTGCCTCCCTGGTGCCTTGCCCCTCCGGGGCGCTGGCCGGAGCTCTCGGAAGACCCCGGCGTCCTCCCGGGGAGGGAGAGGGAGGAGGATGGAGGGCGCCCACGGGGGTCAGGACAGGGCGGGAAGCGGCTGGTCCACGTCTGCCAGCTGCTTTGGGTTGGGAGCGCGGCGGCGGCCGGACCCTCTCCCTCACCGCACTGGCAGCCTAGGGGAGAGGCAGGTTGAAGGCTCTGGGCTTTATGCTGTCCGCTGGACTGGATTTTTTCCCCCCTTTTCTTTTCTGCCGCACGTTAGGCTGGTTTCTTCAGTGCAGGCTGTGTTGGCCACCGGGTCAGGGATCGTCATCATCCGCTCCTGTAGCGACGTGATCACGGACAGGTAACATCCAACGCCAGGTGAAAGCAGCATCAATGACAGCGCTGAACTTTTTCGAAGTTTCCCGGTTTGAGTGGCTCCCAGGCGCTAGTTCTTTATCAGCACAGGCGGCTAGGTAGCTGATTGATGGGAGAACCTGGGCCCCATAATTAGCCCCTCCTCCTGTCTTTACCTCTCTTTCAGCCTCGCCCACTTGGGGGAAAGTAAACTGAAGACATGCTAGAGAATGACAGGGTCTGAGTCTGATTTAAGGTGGCCCATTGATTCAAGTTCTTTATGAGCTACCTAAGTGTGAGAATTATTTGAAAGTGGGTGTCTGGCCTTTGGGTCGTTTAAATGATTTCACTGGAGCCCTGCTCTGGAGCATTCTTTGGCCAATGTATGTCCAGTATGGTTAGCAGAGCCCCTCTGTGGAAAGGAACAAATCCACCAACGCTTTCTTTACAAGGGCTGCTCCCGTGTTTCCTCTGGATTTGCTAAAGGCAAGGAAAAGGTTTCTAAGGCTTTCAGGAAACTGACCTATACCTGAATTACAGCTCAGTCCTGAGGCTGTCAGGAAATGTGCATCTAGTGAAAGAAATCATAAAAACCAGGGCGGTCTACTTTGTATAGTGTTTAGACCTGGGCAGTTGTGTGGCCCCCACCCCCCACCGCCTTTTCTAAAAAGTCATTGTTTTCACCTGTCTTCCGTTCTAGAACCACTTTTTTCTCGTTAAAGAGTGGTAGTCAAATGTACAGGGAAAGTCTCACAGCCTTTCCTAGTCCCTTTCTTGTGCTGACTCTGCAAAGTATCCTGCTTTTTACCAGTTGAACCTGGAATGGGATGAGAGCAGGAGTGGGGTATCCATTTCCCTGTGGTCTGCAAATTTAGTGTTTTGGGATTAGTCCTGCCGTTGTGACTTTTGTGCTTTCCTTCCTATGCCTCTTTTTAGACAAAACCAGGTACCAGCACTGAGTGATAGGCAGTGAATGATAGATGCCGAGGAGAAGACAGGTCAAGTGATCTTGACTGCATATACCAAAGGCTAACAGCATTGGCTTGGCTGGGTTCAATTTTTTATTTTCATTGAGCATTTTCTGATCATGCAACAATTTCTCTGCTCCCAGTTTGTCACATCGAACTTGAAACTAGCCTCCTTTGCAAAGATTAAAGTGACAAATGTGACTTCACAGTATTTTTTTGAGCTGATAGGAGGGTAGGCAGCGGGCAACCACTATACATTTCAGAAGATATTTGCACACCGTTAGTTCTGTAGCGCCCCTCTGTGTCTTCCCCCCAGAAGCTCTGTGTTTGTAGTGGCTGGATCGTGGTGGCACACCTGAGTTTGGTTTTCAGGTTCCTCCTTTTGTTTATCTTTATGCCTTAGAGTCTCCGGTCACAAAATGGATAGACACATCTCTGTGCCCTCTGCCTTTGCGTGTATGCATAAGGATGTTCTAAAGGCACCTAGATCATCTTTAAAAAAAAAAAAAGGCCTTTTGGGGTTTGTATACTGTACACAAATATTTTTCTATCCTACGCCTTTTCTTTTTTTCTTAATTTTTTTTTTTAAGATTCTATTTTTTTATTTGTCAGAGAGAGAGAGAGCACAAGCAGGCAGAGTGGTAGGCAGAGGCAAAGGGAGAAGCAGGCTTCCCGCTGAGCAAGGAGCCCGATGTGGGACTCGATCCCAGGACCCTGGGATCATGACCTGAGCCGAAGGCAGCTGCCTAACCAACTGAGCCACCCAGGCGTCCCTTTCTTCTTTTTTTCTTAAGATTTTATTTATTTGAGAGAGAGCGTGCGTGCGTCTGCACTCAAGCAGGGGGAGAGGCAGAGGGAGAAGCAGACTCTCCCCGGAGCAGGGAGCCCAACATGGGACTCAATCCCAGGACCCTGAGATCATGACCTGAGCTGAAGGCAGACGCTTAACTGTCTCAGCCACCCAAGCGCCCATATTATATGCCTTTCCATTTTATGCCTTCACACAGAATATATATCTATAAGCCCCCCAAATTATATGCATAATGTGGTGTGGGACCAAAGATGTCAGAAGATTCTTAAAGGAGTCCAGATCCCCAAAAGGGCTAAGAATCCTAGCCCTAGGCAATTTTATCATTTAAGCACTTATATTTGGATAGTACTTTTTACATTTAAAAGGACTTTCACACTTCTAGATTTTAATCCGCACAAGAACTTTGTCAGGGAACGAAAAAACAAGAATTATTATCTTGATGCTACAAAGAAAGTTAAGTCCCAGGCTAGTGGTAGTTAAGATTATAATCTAGACCTCTTGTTAGTAAGTCTTCGGAGAGTCCTACCTATCAGCCACAATTTCAGATCCCATTGAATTGGTACTGTTGTGCAAAATATTAAAATCCTAGGCTCGTGGAGGGAGGAGTCAGTTGTATTTCAGCTAAGCCTAGTAGTTCTTCATAGTTATTTTGCCTGGAATTGCTTCAAGAAAGCAACTGGAGACCGTAGGTGAGCAGTAGAATAAATATTGCAAATATCCTTGTTGCCCAAATGGAAACTGGCTAAGGAATTCACATACACATCTAGTATATTTGCCATTACTTGTTTGCCCGTTTCATTGCTTCTTAATGATATAGTCATGCCGTGGGAAGTGTGGACTCGTTCAGGGACAGAAATTCGAATGGCACCCTCTCTAGAATATATTGCCAGTGTTGCAGTCCAGTGGACTGGCTTCTTAGGACATCACAGGAGACAAAGTTAAAAATACAGACTTGAGCTCCCGAGGCCAAGCAGGTAGAGTCTCTGGGGAGTAGAGTCCTTACCAAGCACTGCAGGTGATTCTGGGGTTCAGGTAGATTGAGAACCATGAAACTAAACTGTTTCTTCTATCTGACTCAGGGGTGCTCAGTAAAAATGTGCTGATTGAGTGAAGCCTAATCCTTCTCAGCAAGAGTCTATGACTTTCTGTTTTGATTTTGTTCCACGTTTTCTGTAGAATGATTAGTTCTCATTTAGGAACAAAATTGTAGCTATTAGCGACTTTCCTTCTAATCTGCTCTGGGACCGTGATAAACAGTCATTTAGACTCAGCAAACATGATTCGACCCCTTTGGGCAGGTAAATGGGAACGCTGTCTTTTGTCCCAGCTTCTCTTCTGGTATCTGCTGTAAGGTAGTCCTTGAGTTCCGGGCTCCTTTCCAGATGTATTTTTCTTAATGAGTGGAGTTGGGATTAGCCACAGAATTGTAAAACTTTTTTTTTTTTTTTTTAAAGATTTTATCCATCCACTTGACAGAGATCACAAGTAGGCAGAGAGGCAGGCAGAGAGAGGGGGAAGCAGGCTCCCCGCTGAGCAGAGAGCCCAATGCGGGGCTCGATCCCAGGACCCCGAGACCATGACCCGAGCCGAAGGCAGAGGCCCCAACCCACCGAGCCACCCAGGCGCCCCTAGCCACAGAATTGTAAAGAAAACCGGTCAGGATAGCTTCCCAGAAACTCCCAAAAGTGGGGTTGCAAGCAGATACGCAAGGCAACTCCCAACTATTGAGAAACTAAGTGGAGTTAAACTGGAAATATTGGATTGGGCGTTTGGGACACCTCCAAACAAGTTTCTTTGTGGGGCTAATGAATCATTTGTAGAGATATCTATATCAGAGTTAGCTTATATCACAAAATGCCAGAAAATGCATTGGAAGGGAGGAGCTAAATCAGGGAAGTAGTGACAGCTGGTTACTGAAGCCCCGGGTGCCGAGTGAGTCCCGGCTTTCTGCCTCTGACACTTAGTAATTGGCCCCGTAATTGAGAGAAGAATCTTCACTCGCCTTATTTATCACTGTCAGCGTCTTCCTTGTAAAGCACTTGGAGTAAAAATAGCCCGTTAGGTACAAAGCTGACATCCGTCATCATCTCACGGACTGTTCGTATGCTCTCTTTTAGGCACTGGCTTGCCCGAGAGTATGTCTGGTTCTTGATTCCGTACATGGTCTATGACTCCTACGCCATGTACCTCTGTGAGTGGTACCGAACCAGAGACCAGAACCACCGACACTTCCTCACCACCTTCCGAAACTTCCTGTGTAAAAACCGCCTCATGATCACGCACCACGCGGTCATTCTGTTTGTCCTTGTGCCGGTTGCCCAGGTATGGCCATCTCGGACAGCCGCCAGCAGACTCGGTCCCTTGTCTCCTCCTGTTAAACTGGGTGTCTTTGACCAGTACTTACGAGCCTGGATTGTCCCTCTTTCCTTTCCCCTTCCTCCCGCACCCACGGTCCCGTGCCCACTGCTTACACGGTAAAGCCTCCCCCGCAGATCCCGTGGGGAAAAAATGCAATCTGCAATGTTGCTGATCCTCCTACTAACGTTGTCCTTTGTGCAGTCCCCCAGCCCTCTGTGATTCCTTAGGCTCTGTCAGAGGCGTTGTTTTTAGTTTATACAATATAAAAACAGCATACAATACAATACAAAACAACATACAGATCGCTTTAAAAAAATGAGAGCTCAGTCAGCTGATGATTTGCTCCAACGGTGTCAGAGTACTGTATGTGCTATATCGATGTCGCAAAAACCCACTCTCAAAGCAGATAGCCTTAGAAATTCTCCTCGGCTCCATTTGCCCACTACCCGCCCCCCAACCCCCACCCCCAACGAGGGAGAGAGAAAGGAAATTAGTAATTCCTGAGTGCCTACCAGGTGACAGCTTCGGGACTGCAAAGATCATCGCTTTCTACTAATAATTTGAAGTATTAGAAATGACAATTAGATATTCTTTGCCCTGCACCGAGAGGAAGCAATTGGGGCTCTCAGAGCTTACTTATTGTACTCAGTGGGTAGTAAGTGACAGAGCAGCCCTTCTCCACTATCCTTTTTTTTTTTGACAAGATAAAAGGAGTGGTGGGGAGTACATTACGTTCGTAACGAAGTTTCTCCTGATTGCTCTGGGACCCTGACATCTAGCACAGGCCTGGCACATATTTTGTTGAATTAAACTGGCCGAGTGCCCTTGGCATGACTAAGTTAGATACCCAAAAGTAGGCTACAGGGTTCCTTCCGGCTGACATTGAAATTCAGAAGAAGCTTGGTGTGTGATGCGATCGGCTGATCTCTGAAGTCGCCCCTGGATCCGAGGGGGTTTGACCCTCCAGGTGCTATTGCTGTGGAAGCCGCAGACTATTAGCCAGGGCTCTGCTCGCTCACTTAGCCCTCGCTCACATTGCCCTTTCCCTTCACCTTCTCTCCTGGTTACCCTTTCCAGTAGTCCTCGTTAGAATGTTCCTTCCGGTGGTTCCTTACCCTCTAGTTCTTATTTCCCTTTTCTTCCCTTTTCCTCTGCAGAGGCTCAGGGGAGACCTGGGGGACTTCTTTGTCGGCTGCATCTTCATGGCAGAACTGAGCACTCCGTTTGTGTCGCTGGGCCGAGTCCTGATTCAGGCACGTATAGATGACAGGGCCGCGGTGGTGGGAGGAAGCTGGCCCCTGGCTGACTAGTGGTGTGTGTGAGTGTCTGTGTAAATCCCTTAGCGCTAGGAATGGTGGGACAGGAGACCCTTCAACAGACGCAGAGGTCAGTTGGTCTTCTGAGCCTGTGGGGGTGACACAGTACTTTTGATTCACGTTTGATACAGTTTTTCAGGTATTTCTTCCTGGCCGCAGATTTGTTTTGTTTTGTTGTGGTGGTGGTTGTTAAATCCACGTGTGCCTGTCGGCTGGGTGGCTTAGGTCAAATTCAGGATCGCTGTTGGAAAAACTCCGAGCCTGTGTGCACACAGAAATCGAGCAGCACTCAGCCAGCTTTGCCACCCGTGTCGGAAGACTAGACGTGTGTCTGTCCTGCCGTGGGCCTTGGGCCGGTCGCTCCTGGAAGGCACAGCGAGGCGTTAACTGCCTTCTCCTCTCCTTCCTCCTGCAGCTGAAGCAGCAGCACACCCTTCTGTACAAAGTGAATGGAATCCTCACGCTGACCACCTTCTTTTCCTGTCGGATCCTCCTTTTCCCTTTCATGTACTGGTCCTATGGCCAACAGCAGGGACTAAGACTACTCCAAGTGCCATCCAGTATCCCCTTCTACTGCAATGTGGCCAACGGCTTCCTCATCGCTCCCCAGATCTACTGGTTCTCTCTGCTGTGCAAGAAGGCAACCCGGCTCTTTGACAGCCCCCCAGCCAAAAAGGATGGCTAAGTGCTCCCGGGAGTCAGGCAGTGAGGGCGCTGCCTCGCGCTCGCTGCCTCCTCCATGCAGTATTCCCGTGGACCAAACTGTGCCCTGGCTGGCCTCAGCCTTTTGGGTGTTGATGAGCAGCTGGGGTTGAGTCTTTCTAAAGGATAGTCATCTGACCTCCCTCTTCTAACCTGCCCCTTTGGCCAAAGCACTTTTTCTAAGTAACAGCGACTGGATCCTGTCAGACCTCCACTGGCAGCAAGGCAGTCTTAACGCAAAGCCCAAGGGTCCTTCCTTGGGTCTTACCTCAAGGGTTCCGGGAGGCAGAAGCACAGGGTGTGGAGACAGGTGGACCAGGGTGCGAGGCGTCCGGGCCCCCGCCCGGCCCGAACATTGGCGGCTACCCACCTTTCCGACCACTCAGGGCAGTATCTACACTCACTGGGCCAGCAGCAGCAAGTGATGAACTTGGTTCTTGAAATATGTTCTTGTGTTGTTGGCCTGGGCAAATCATTGTGGGTAGGTAGTTTTTTTTTTTACTGTTTACTAGATAACTCATCCTGTCATCCTCGTGCCAACACTGAATTCCCATGTCCGCTGACTTCCATTCAGAAGTCTCCCTGGCAGGGGGGTGAGAGGCAGGAAGGGAACCGGGAGCACTTGAGTGGGTAGGGAGGCCGATGGGTCAGCGCCGTTGCAGGCTGACGTGGGAAGACCAGTGTCAAACTTGTGAGCTTGTGGTCAAGTCACAAATCCTATTCCTTTCTTAGCATGTCCCCTCAAAGCCAGCTTCCACCACGTCCACACACACAGGATGCTGTTGTTAAAACCAGAGGGGTGAAGGGACGTGGGGCCTAGCAAGCTCTTTCCCGGGTAACCCCACACTTTGACATTGTCCTTTTCATGGGACGTGGAAATGGGCTTCTGTATCCCAAACCGTGAGAGGTCTCCTCCAGGCTGCCTCCGGCTAAGCCAGAGCTTGTGTTCCAAAGCCTCCTCCAGCAGGAGCGTGCTGCCACCCTGCCACAGAAGGCCGGGGAACAAGAGTGCAAGAGAGCCCTGGCCAAGACACGTCCTGGGGACTGACCCACCTACCATCTGCAGATAGGATCCTCTGGTGCCAACACTAATTGTTCCTTATCCACTAGGATGGGTTTTAGAAACTGCTACCATGAATTTTCCTTTTCAAATGGTAGTAAAAATCTAGAAGTGCCTTTTAATTCATTGTTGTCCATGAGCTCGTAAAGTACTGAGTATGTAACAGTGTCTCAAATTCTATTTCTATATTTAATGGGTGCCATTTAAAAAATGTCAAATGCTGTAATTTTTTTTTTTTACCGTTTTTGTTTACTGTCAGTCTATCTTTATAAATCACCCCTGTGGTGATTAAAGTGCACTAATATTTCCCAGCTTCTTCTCATTTGTGAAATACATCAAACCCGACTTCTCTTCAGACCCATCCTGTGACCTGACGGGGCTCCCTGCTGTGAGCTCGTTTCCGGTCTGTGTTCACATCCACCACGCACCTGGCAGAAGCGGGGTGCGGAGGGGGGTGGTCACGCCGTCAGCATCCGGGAGGGCCTAACTCATACATTACTCTAACATGTTCCTGGGCTTCCGAGAGCACACCGTCGGGTCCTAGAGTTCAAGCCCAGTGGTCAGGCAGCTCTTGGCGTGATCTTCCCTTCCTACGTGAATCCCAATTAGGAGCTGGAAGGGAACCAGAATAATGCCTTATTGTGAGTGAGGGTTCAGCATATGAAAGTGATGGGGGCATATCCTTTTTCCCTCCTTGCCTCTCAAATTAAACACCTCTGCCAACAGTTCTCCTAGTTCTGTGATATACACTGGACACGTTAAGATCACAGTTTTATGCTTCTGTGTACACCACTGCCCGCCGCCACTCCCTCTTGAAAACCATGCAGCCTCCCCCAGGCAGAAGATGATCATAGCCAGCCTTTAAACCTGTCTCTGGAGTTGACCAGACTGTTTTACAAAACAGCCCCTCCTGGATCCACTAAATGGAGTTCAGACTGTATGGCAGAAGGCTTCCACTCAGAACGCACACATTTGCTTGAGCGTGGGTTATTAGTCTACTCCCTGACACTTAATCTTCTTGGTCCAATGTTCTCCCTTTATAGTGGGGCAGGCCTTTGGGGTTCACAAACCACATGGCCAGCTGGTGGCAGAAGAGTTTTTTTTCCCTTGCTGCCCTTGCTAAGACACCACGAAGGGACTCCTGAAGAGGGTTTCAGTGCAAAAGAACACATACCTTGTCATTGTTCCACTTGGGTGGTCTCACCTGTGGACTTCTTTGCCAAATTCTAGGTGGGGAAGTGCAGGTATGAACACGCTCCTCCCAGCTGGCCTTGATCTTTAAGACTCTAGCTGAGCCCAACCGCAGAGCACATCTAAGCCTAGACTATTGACGAGAACGACTCAAAAGAGACACGATGAAACTGAAATGAGAATTTTATAATTTGTATGTTACAAACACCTAAGAAACTATTTTCTTTACAATTATTGCTGTATATGTTTTTAGCTTGCGTACAGTTTCACGTAACTGAAAGGCTTGCGTTTCTCAGCTTGAGCCCCTAGAGACCCCACCAAGCCGGGCCCGGCTCTTCTCCAACGTACAAAGGTCAGAAGTTGCTGATCTTCTGCAGCAGGGTCTGGCGCCGCTCCTCGGGGCTGATGTTCTCAGCGATGGACTTCAAGAAGCGCTGCTCGTTTACCTTCTGGAGCAAGGAGCTACTGGAAGGGTTGGCCTTGCTCAGGGTTTCGTAGCAGGTGAGGATCTCCAAGGCCAGAACGTAGAGCGGTTCGCACACCTCTTGGTGGAGCATGGCCATGATGTGCAGAACGTGACAGAAGACCTGGGTATAAAAGAACAGGGTCTCCTGGGTCAGGTCCTGCTCTTGAGCCCAAGGGCCAACCGACTGAATCAACCGAACGGAGTCCAGGAGATGGGTCAGACTGTTACAGAGAAGCTTGACCACGTGGCTCCAGCCTTCCATGGGAAGCCAGTTACGACAACTCTGGCTGCAGAGAAACTGGAAAGCTCTCAGGAAGAGCACGGAGAGCTGGAGCTCCTGGGCGAAGGGCTTCAGGTTGAGCAGAGGAACAAACTGGATGTACTCCAGGCTGTACGGGACGTGCAGGAGTTGCTTCTCCAGCAGTCTCCTGGTCAGCTGGTAAAGGTGCTGCCACTCTTGGGGGCTGCACCATGGCAGGACTTGTACCACGACCACTAGGAAGCCCTTGCTGAACAACCTGACCTCCTCGGGGTTGCCCACGTCCACCACCAGGAGGGACAGCATCTGCTCGGAGATGCCGCTGGAGATGGAGCAGCACTCCATCCAGGCGAGCAGCCCTGTGCCCGGGCCGTAGCCAGGGTGGGCTTGGGAGGTCCACTCGTCCTCAGAAAGCTTACAGATCTCAAAGAGCGTGGCGGGCACCTCACACTTGAAGTGGCCCTCAAAGAGGTTCTTCATTCTCAGGCGCACCGTCCAGTCGAGCTGCTCCAGCTTCCGGTGGAGCCAAGACAGGGACTTGATCCAGGTATCTGGGGAGAAGGTCTCCGCGTTGGCCAATATAATCTCGCAGAGGACCTCCAGGATATGGATCACCAGGTCCTTCCCATCCAGAGAGAGGCACCGTTTGTCCCTAGGAAGCTGCCAGTATTTGCTGAAGCCGTCCAGGAGCTGGCACAAGCTGAAGATGAGGGGGAACGGGGAGCAGGCGTGCAGCCAGTATTCCTCCAGACATGCATTCGCTTCAAGAGTCTGGATGAAGATCTTCACGCTGAGGTCCACCTCTTTGACATCGAGCAGCAAGAAAGGCAGGACGAACTCCTTGAGCACCTCATCTGGTTCAAGAAGAGCAGCGACCGGGATTCCCTGGGGCTTCACGGGATTCATCAGGCAGCCCAGGAGCTCCAAAAATTGCTTTTCTTCCTTGGGGGTGGAGAACTTTGTCCAGACGGTTTCTTTGAGGCAGGACACCACAAAGCTGGTGGATGGATTTGGACCCTGCTCTTCCAGGAACCGAAGGGCAGGGAAGGCAGTGAGAATCTGGGCCAGGAACTTATGGGTGCCAAGACTGACCACGGCCATGCTGCACATTTTCTTCACGGTGATCTCCGGGTGCAGGATGACCAGGCGGGCCACAGAGGCCACGGCTTTAGCTAAGCCCTGTTCAGAGGCGCTCTGTGTGAGCTGGTTGAAAGTTGTATTGACGTCCTCCTGAAACCCGTCCAAGTAAGCCGAAAGCTTCTCAGAGAGACCCTTCCGCCCCCAGGACAGCAGGGTGCCTGAGAGGACTTTATTTTTATCTGGCAGCGAGAGGTCTGCATAGCATTCCAGAATCAAGCTGATCACTTGTTTGATCTGAGATTCAGGGATGGCTCTGTCTGCCGTGGTCACTTCCATCACCGTTTCCAGCAGCTTTAACACCAGGTCTGGCTCTCGGAAGAGGGCCCGGTTATTAAGCAGGCAGGCTAGCCACTCGTCTGAGAAGGCCCACTTCTTCTCAGAAGCAAAAATGTAGCACATTTCCATATGCCGGTCCATCTTCTGCTCGATAATGGCCATGGCAATGGAGGCAGTGATGTCCTTCTCAAAGCCCTTGTTCTTCAGCACCCTGGCTGTTTTCCTCAGGAAGTCCCCAACGCACTCTGCCAGCTCCGAGACCACCTGCCTCTCCTCCTTGGACAAGCTGGTAGAATCCAGGAAGAGCTTCAAGTTCTGGCTGAAGGAAGTCAGGCTGTCACACAGCCGGAAGCTGTCATAATTTGTCCCCTGGCTGCCGTTGAGCATGGCCTGCAGCTCCTCGCCCCACTCCCGCAGCAGGCTGCACATGAACTCAAACCCGATGAAGATCGTCTCGCTTGGAAGCTTGGCCAGGGAGGTCAGACTGATGTCCCGTTCTGCCTCCTTTACCTTCTCTGCCAGTGCCTGCTGGTGATAGGGGTTCTGGGTGTCCGAATTCCACACGGAGATCACCGTGGCCAGTTTGTCCAGATACACGGTTGCAGACACTTCCTGGGGGTCGTCCTCCATCAGTGCAAACACGGTCAGCATGTCTGCCAAGTTGGCTAACGCACAACACTTCATCCCTGGGCAGAGGATTCGACTCTGGATTTGCTTCAGCCCGGTGAGCAGCATGGCCAACAGGGGCATGGTGGGACACACATCTGGGTCCGACTTAAACCTCTTTGGAGGGTGGGAAAACTCATCTGAAGAGGACAAATACTTATGGGCCATTGTCCTAAACTGGGAGAGCAGGGGGTCCTGCTGATTGCCTTTGTGCTTCATCATTTCCCACCAGACACTGAGGAAAAAGGCCACATCCTTTGAAGAAGTGTCAATGGACATGTGCTCCAAAAAGCGCTCGAGTTCTGCACGGCAGATGGTGGTGGGCAGGGCCATCAGGAGCTGGATAAAGAGTCCAGAAGCTTCCAGAGACTTGAGCAGCTCAAAAAGGACGGTGTGATTGATGGTAGGGATCATGTTGCCTACCGAGAAGAACACATCTTCCTGCCACCGAGTGTCAGTGTCTGAAGGGGTGACGGGGTAGGGCTGAAGAACCTTGGCCCAGATGATGATCAGAGCTTTCTTCTTCCAGGCGAAGGGCTGGGAGCATGCCGTGGCGGAGGAGATCTCCCTTAGGGCCTCCACAATGGGCTGCCCAACGCGTTCCCAGTCAGACTTTGTCAGTTCTGTCAGTGCTTTGGGGTGGAACAGCTGCTCGGCGAGCAAAAAGCCTCCATGCAGAATAGTCATTTCCTCACAGATATTCACGGGTCCTGCACAGACAGAAGCCGCACAAGACAGGGTGGTGACAAATCTTTAAAATAATCAGTAGCGGTTAGACGGAGAGACCTCAGCTGGTAGGCTGGCTCTCATCATCAGGGTTAGAGACGATAAGGGTTCTAAGGGGGAAGGAGGGTGGTTTCTAAGAGCCGCTGTAGAGCTGGAATCAAAAGGACTCAGCTGAGGAATAAAGGACTCCCAGACTCCCTAGCCTGGATTGGGAAGACAACAGGCATCACTGGGGGAGCAGAGAACCAGAAAGGCTTTGGAGGGACGGCTGTTCAGTTTTGGTTATTTGGAGTTTGAGATAGAACATTAAGGTAGAGGCGTCCTTCAGCAATGGAAATGTGGCTCAGGGAGGTGTCTGCCCAGAGGGGATCAACGGAATGAAAAAGTAAATGAGATCCTGCAATGAAAAGCATGTGTAAAGGAAACGGCAAGGCCCTCCAGCAAAGAATGGGCCAGCAGAAGACATAGGGAGGAAAGGCTGAGAGAGAGCGAGAGCCCGGCAGTACCAAGCTATGGGAGCCACCAAGTATGTACTGTGGAATATGACAGTCGCGCTTCTAAGTAATGATACAGCCTAAGAGGGGCACGGGCCAGGGCTGTGGACACAGAAGCAATCAGGCAAGCCTCTCTTCTCCTAAAGCCTTGTCTTGCAAACAAATTTCAAGTGTTCTGCCTTTCAGGGAAACCGTTTACCCCACAGCTCTGTCAAACAGAACAAGCTACCAAAGGCTCTGGTTCTTTGCCAGAAACCAAGAGGTAGACACAAAAAAGTACTTTAGTAGATTAGGAAAGAAAAGTCCTTTATAAAAAAAAAAAAGAAAGAAAAGTCCTTTCTCCAGGGAGCCAGGAATCAACAGACATATCAGGGAAGGCATTTGGGGATGTTTAATTAGACACAGCTTTAAATTGTAGCTCAACCATCCAGAAGCAGCTAAAGCTTCTCTGAGCTTCCCTTCTGTGTATGTGGGGAAAATACAGACTTCGTCTTAGACTGGGAGGATCAAATGATCTATACTAGTCAAGCCCTCAACACTGAGCTGGTTGTTCAGTGTTAGCTCCCAATTCCATCTCCCAGAGCCGCTGAGCGTTACATAAAATTCAGCTACTGTAAGCCTCTGGCTACCAAGAGCCTGAGAAGTGCTCAATAAATTGTGTTGATTCCCCACAAATCTTTCCATTGTTGGCGGGATGGGAACCTTGTCACTATTCTTCGCCTTCCCCAGCTCAGTAACGGGAAAGGACATAGGTCTTCCTCAGGTAGGCTGCTTCTGGCCCAGAAACAAAATCAAGAGTACAAACCCTACTCACTATTCAGTATTCCCAATTTCTACCCCCCTTCCCAGGGCCCGGAGATGCCACCACTACCTCATTCGCTCACGCCCCCAGGAACACATTTTTCCCAATTTCACAGGCCAGGAGCCAGCAAGACAATCCTGCCCTTCGACTTCAAGAGAGCGGCAAAAGGTCAAAGGATCAGCACTCCTATACAACCAACTGCTGAAGGCAGTCCATCTTGGCTACGAGTGGCGGCGGCAGACTCCCAGGAGGATTAGTTGCTGAGGGGTCTCACTGAGGATTCTGCACCTCTCCCCTTTTCTGGCTCAGGCTGCTCTCCTAGGCTCCCGAAATATGTCCCCTTATGACTCTGTAAATTTAAATTTGTTGCACAGCTAAGATGTCCCCCAATATTCCAGAGGCATTATGTTCACTGTGCTACCCGAAGAAGTAAGTCCCAGGACCTACTGGTTAATAGCTGGGCACACCCCAAGTGTTTTTATCACTACTAAGTGCCCATGTCTGTTTATGAAGTGCTTACTCCGTGCCAGGCACTGTGCAAAGATCTCTTTTAATCTTCAAATCAACCTTTTGAGAACCATTCTTGTTTTAGAGACGGGAACACTGAGATTCAGAGCAATCTGCTCAGGATGTCCCAACCACAGTGTAGTGGGGCTGCGACAGAAATCACCACAGAGGCAGGGCTCCAAGCTTGGAGCTCTGCTGTTCCACCACTGAAGACCTGGCTGGCGAGACGACTACACCATTTCTCCACAGCCTGTTCCTGGCACATCTTGGGGTGTCTCACCCCAGCTCTCAGAACAGCCTCCTGGTCTCATCTCTTTAAGAGCATGTCCAGCAGGGTGGGAGGCCGGAAAAGGAGTCACCGATTTATACCAGCTCTCCACTCCCTTCTCCGAGACCCTGACCGTGAGGACTCTGAATCAAAGCGCACAGAGGTTCAGGAGTGCCACCTCGGCTCCTGCAGCCCTCCCCGCCAACTGCTGCTCGGATTAACAGGCTGTGCGCAAGGCACCGCACCAGTCACTGTATATACGTACTCTCAATCAAAACGCCCCCAAACTCGGTGTGGTGGGTACGTTCTCGTCAGCCCCGTTTTGTCCAGGAGAACCTCATGAGCGTAAGACGCTTGCTCAAGAACTCAAGGGCCGTCCAATAAATGAAACCGTCGGGGTATCTGGGATTCCCCGGGGACGTCTCGTCCGAGCCCGGCAGTTTCCAAAGCACGTGCACGAACCCTGTCCACGTTCAGGAACTCTAACTTCACATCCGCTTGGCCCTTCACGTGGAAAGGCGCCCCGAAGGGGCAAAACGCCGGCCTCGGAGCAACGGGGCCGGGGCCAGAGCCGGGCCTCTCGACCCCCGGCCCCGAGGACACCCCCGCCCTCCCAAACCCTCCCCGACCCCGAGGGCTCCCTTAGCCCGGGCCCGCTCAGCACTGCCCTGGTCGCCGGTTTCGGGACGCAGACCACGAGGGCCGAGAACGGGGAGTCGGGACACCCACCTAGGTCCATGGCGGCGACGCTGGCGCCCGCGCGGGCCGCCCCTCCCCCGCGACGCTCGGAGAGCGGCGCAGGCGCCACGGCACAATGGGTGGTTCTGGGGCGGGGGCGGGACAATGGGCCGCGCCTCAGCCCCCGCCCACCATCTCAGCTCCGGAGCCGCGCGGCGGGCCGCAGTCCTCCCGCCGCTCCGCGCGCACGCGCAGTCCTCACCAACAGGTCCGCGGCGTCCCAGCAGCCCGGCCCACAGCGCCCCCTACCAGCCCTAGGCCTCCAACCAGCCAACAGGCAAGTACCCGCCCTTCCCTTTGGCCGAGAGCGCCCCGCCCCGCCCCAAACGCCGGTCCCTACCTTTCCCTTCGCTCGCGCCGCTCAGCCACGCCTCTCTCCAGCCCCTGCCCAGCCCAGCTTTCTGAGTCCCCGCGGATCCTCCCAGGCTCCGCGTTCGCTCGCATCCGGTAACCCGCGGGATCCTCCTCTTACAGTTCACCCGTACTGAACGACCTCCCCAGGCTGCCCACTAACCAGCACAGATGGGCCATTCTGAGAGGCTTCCTCCCCTGAAGCGGGTCTGCCCCACCAAACCTCTCCCCCACCTCCGCCCCAGCGCACTTCCTTCTCACGGCAGCACAGTATCCTTAATTTTCTGGCATCATAGGCGCCTTTAAAGTGTTACTGGTTGCCCTCCCCAGAAAATGCACTTTGCTAGCCAGAGTAACGGTGGGGAAGATCCAATCCAATGGGCCCCAGTTCTGAGAAAACACACACACGAATATTCTGTGTTCTCACATTACCCTGTCTCCTTTGCTCCATTTCCCTTCTTCCCTGACCTGATCACTAGCCTCCAGTGTTTCTAACTCTCCATCCTCCAGCTTCCAGCGCCACCTATCACCTAAAGAGGACACAGGGGCCCGGCCTCCGCTCCTCCGCTCCTCCGCTCCTCCAATGTGCCAAGTGGAGTTTGAGCTGGCCTGTGCTGCTATTAAGCAGTTGAAGGGACCTGTGAGTGATCAGGAGAAACTGTTGGTGTACAGCTTCTACAAACAGGCCACCCAGGGCGATTGCAACATCCCTGCCCCACCTGCTACAGACGTGAAAGCCAAGGCCAAGTGGGAGGCGTGGAACGAGAACAGAGGGATGTCCAAGATGGATGCCATGAGGATCTATGTTGCCAAAGTGGAAGAACTAAAGAAAAAGGATACTGGTTAAGGAGGACAGAGTGTCAAACAGAATGAAGTTGCAGGGCTCCTCTGGTAGGGGAAGGGGCTTCTTAAATGACCGATGGCTGAAACATCCTGAAACCATAACCACCATAGCTGAGAAACATCAATAAATCACTTAAACTGCATGAGCGTGAGGGACTGTTGTTGGAAAGGTGATTAAACTCCAAGTGACTGTGAGAGTCCTGACGAGGTGTCCAAAAAATAAAGCAGCTCTGCTCTCGGGAAAGTTCCATCACAACTGGCTTTATGATTTTGAGTAAGAGTTCCCAGCCTTCCTATCCCAGAGTATATGCAAATGCTTGGCAGGAGTAGAGAGGTTGGGGGAAGAATCATGCTATGAAAATGCCTCAAGATTTGAGGTCGATAGATCATTCTGGAGGCTTGGCCTCCCGGGAAAGGGGAAAGGAGGAGAGGAGGCTGAGGCCCCCATATCTCTTCAGGGGTTGTCCGTTCACTACTAACCCAACATTACTGAGGGGAAAGGGGCTTTGGCTTCCAAAAAGCTAAAGTCAAATCCTACTACCAAAAGCCCCTACTGGAACGCAGGCCTGATGGAGTTACTATTTTGAGAGAAGTCAAGCTTTTAGTGAAGTAACTGATGCATGACAACACAGCAGATGAGAAACACCAGAGCAGATGGTTTCAAAATCCCAGTCTCCAAAAGCCTCATTGGAGGCCGTGCAACCAAAGTTTTCTTGGGATTAGTTCATAGTTAACCCTGGTTTCTGCTTGGGCATGTCTGTGGGACAATACATGTAAATGAGTTTGTTTTAGAAGCACAACACACCCCTTGACCCAGGCAAGGGGCAGAGTGCCTGCGCTCGGCTTCCACTCCTCAGTGCCGATTATCACGGAGGCATCAATACACAGTAAGTGCCCTGGGATATGGAGGAAGCTACATGCTATTATTAAAGATATTTCAGAGAAAAAGCTCTGCTGTGGCATGTGCCTTCCCAACACTTTTCCTCAAAAAGTATTTTCATAGATCATGCCATCAGGTCAGCTCTAGTTCCTGAAGAGCCATTAAATAATAGAAGCAACAACCATAAAGATTTCAGAGGACAAAGGAAACCATATCTTACCAGGTATCTTCAGGATCTTCTGTTCACGTCTTTGCATGAAGTTGCTATAGACTAAGTACATGACGTGAGAATAAAATATCCCCAGGATGCCACAGTGACTAAAGAACTATTTTAGGATGGGTGAGAGCCACATTGTACAATAGTTGTGCTGTCCTCTCTTCTTTGGAGGATATTACAAGCACATTTTGATGCTTTTAGGGCCCCGATTCACAAAAAGTATGAATTACTAGTAAAAATAATAATGGAACATCTTGCTCCAAAATATGGTATTAACTCAGGCGCTGTAGGTTTAAGTCATACCATTCTGTAAATCATTATAAAATGTGATGAAGTAAAAATGCCCCATAGTTAGGACTGCAGAAAGCAACTGTAGGATACATTATTAAAAAATACATAGCGTACACAGTATGCTGAATTTTGTGGGGAAAAGGGAGAAAATAAGTATATTTGCTTAATAAGTAGGAGGCAAGGGGAATGGGATTGGTAGAAGCAAGACTTTTCAAAGTATACCTTTTTAATATTGTTTTGATTTTTGTATCATTGACTCTATTACCTTATAGAAGTCTGAGGCAAGAGTATTTCTTGGGGCACCTGGGTGGCTCAGTCAGTTAAGCAACCAACTCTTGGTTTCGACTCAGGTCATGATCTGAGGGTTGTGAGATCGAGCCCCACATTGGGCTCCAGGATCAGCACGGAGTCTGCTTAAGTTTCTCTCTCCCTCTGTGCCCCCCCCCCTTGCCCCTGCTTGCATGCACTCTCACTCTAAAAATAAATAAATAAAAAATAACAAATAAGAGCATTTTTAAAAAATATTTTATTTATTTATTTGACAGAGAGAGAGATCACAAGTAGGCAGAGAGGCAGGCAGAGAGAGGGTAGGGGAAGCAGGCTCCCCACTGAGCAGAGAGCCTGATGCGGGGCTCGATCCCAGGACCCTGAGATCATGACCTGAGCCGAAGGTAGAGGCTTTAACCCACTGAGCCACCCAGGCGCCCCAACAAGAGCATTTTTTTGTTTATCATTAAGGCCAGAGTAAATTTCCTATTTACTTCCCAAGGGAAAGGTAAGAAATCTTAGACCAAACTGAAACTTCAATTAACTCTCACCATAAATTTCAGTGGACAAATTGAAGCCCTCCTAAAAACTGCTAAACCACAATGGCAACTGCATGTGACAGGTGAGATGGGCAGAAAGTCCCATAAAGGAGCCGTGAATGTCCACAGCTTTGCTAATTCTACCAAGATGTCAAGCAAATATGGATTTCATACTAACTCCCCGGGTAGGCTTGGGGAGCACTTGCAACCTAGCCATTCTAAATCTCTCTGGATTTAAACCTAAGGGAAGTTTGAATTTAAACTTACTATGCCAGAACTCCTCAACCCCTCAAGGCAAAAAAACAAAATAACTGTTCTGAAAACACAAATCTGGAGAAGCCAAAGAACTTTCCAACTTCATCCGTTTTAAAACACCAGCTTGGGCAAAACCATCTTATAACCTTGTTTTCTAATGGATCACACCATCTTCAGAGGTGTTATTCAAAATCCATACAATAATTTCCCCGTGTATAGGAAAAAAGTGAACCAATGGTCTAGAGAAGACACATATATAACTTGGTTTGCTTTGAAACTCTGTCTCGAGACAGAGAATTTAAGTTGAATAAAAGGTGCTGTGGAGCTGGAAAAGGATTTTTTTCTCTCGGTGAAGGTAAGACTACCCTAACAGAAGGTGAGCTGAAACTCTGAAATTTCCCGGCAGCAAGGGAGAACACCACAGGTAATTTCATGTGTATTATTCTGGAACTGGTAACCTCTGAGTCAATCCTTTTCAATCTCCTCAGCTGCTTGCCTACAATCTGAACCTGGCCACTGCCATTTTAAATAAAGTCTCAGAGGCTGGTGTAACAACTTGATTTCAGAAGTATACTTTCGAAAACCATTTATAATAAATATGGCCAATATAATTCTATTTCCAATGATTAAAATTTATTTGTTCTGTGGAACCAAATAGGCAGGTACAAGAAATCATTGAAAAAAAATTTTTTTAGGTTGAAGAAATAATCTAATCCACATTTAAGAAATCGAAATTCTTGTGAAAATTTTAAAAAATTATATAAGGAAAATAGCATGAAGCCAGGCATGTAGCAATACAGCACATTAGAGATTTTATTTATTTATTTATTTGACAGAGAGAGATCACAAGTAGGCAGAGAGGCAGGCAGAGAGATGGGGGGAAGCAGGCTCCCTGCTGAGCAGAGAGCCCGATGCGGGGCTCGATCCCAGGACCCTGAGATCATGACCTGAGCCGAAGGCAGAGGCTTTAACCCACTGAGCCACCCAGGAGCCCCAACACAGCACATTAGATCCTTCCATCTGTTTTCTCTGGCTGCTCAAAATTTCAAAGCAAGGAATGTGTGGGGCGTTAGTCAAAGCTCTTGATTCAAGGAACAAAATTTCTTTAATATTTTTCAAT
>CM052891.1:38797984-38817077 GCA_028534135.1 Potos flavus | reverse complement strand
AGCCTGGTGGTGGGTATTGAGGAGGGCACGTATTGCATGGAGCACTGGGTGTGGTACCTGAACAATGAATCTTGTAACACTGAAAAAATAAAAGTATTAAAAAAAAAAAAAATTCTTCCTAGCAAAAAAGGGGGGCCTGGGTGGCTCAGATGGTTAAGTGTCGCCTTTGGCTCAGGTCATGATCCCGAGGTCTTGGGATTGAGCCCCATGTGGCTCAGCAAGGAGTCTGCTTCTCCCTCTCCCTCTGCCTCTCCCCCTGCTCTTGCTGTCTCTCTCAAATGAATAAATAAAAAAATCTTGGGGAAAAAAAAAAAAAGAATTCCCTAGCCAAAAAAAAAGTGGGGTGGGAAGGAATGATGAAAAATTATGGCAGTGTTGATTAGTGATAGTCACACAGAGATTTGTTGTACTCTGTGTATTTTTGGAATTTTTAATCACCAAATATTAAAAATAAAATCTATTATGGAAAGAAATAGACAAAAGACTTGAAAATATAATTCACAAAGGAAGGTATACAAATAGCCAATAAGCATACACAAAGGTGCTAAACATCAGCAGTTATCAGGGAAATGCAAATTAAAACCACGATGAGAAACCATTTTACATGTTCTAGGACAGCTAAAACAAAAACCCGGAAAAGCACAAATGCTGATGAGGATATGGAACAGCTGGAACTCTCAAGACACATACATGGCTGACAGGAGAGGAAAGTGGTTCAATCGCTTTGGACAACTGTTTGGCAGTTTTTCATAAAGTAAAAGCAATTCTACTCCTAGTTATTACCTAAGGGAAATGAAACATGCCTCTAAGATTTACACAAGAATGTTCATAGCAGTCTTCCTCATTGTGGATAAAAATCTGGAAACAACTCAGATATCCACCATTGGAAGAATGGATAAGCAAATTGTTGTATTTATAAAATTGAATACCACTCAGCAATAAAAAAGAAAAAAAAAAAAAGAACCGACTCCAATGTGTACAATTACAGGGAAGAATCTCAAAAATGTTATGCTGGGTGACAGAAGCCAGGCACAAAAGAATACCTACTGAATGATTTCGTTTATATGAAGTCCAAAGACAAACAAAAATAATGTGACAATCAGTACAATACTTGCTTCTGGGAGGCAGGGGTGAGAATTAGCTGGAAAAGGGCATGGGAGAACTTTCTCCAATGATGAAAATGCTCTGTATTTTGAACCGTGGTTGTATGAGAATATTTAGCTGTCAAAACTCAACAGATGGAACGTTAAATTTCTCTTCATTTATATTTTGAGTATACTTTACCTTGGTAACAACAAAAAATACTTGTTTAGAGCTCAGGGAGGAGTAAGAACTAGAAATTAGGAAGGCAGAGAATGGTTGATGGTGGCAGCTCAGAGAAGTAACCAGAGTAGTAGGTAACTTCTACTCAGAGAGGAGGAAAAATGTGGAGTGAGAATAAAAAGGACAGCTAGAGTGGGACTGTGGGTAAAGCGTTTTGGAATGAGACAGAAAGAGGTGCTTGTGTCTGAGAAGCTACTGGAGAGATCTGAAGATGGCAGGAGCTCTAAGACCAAAGGAGAAGAGAGCTTGAAAGAGGAGGAAGTTGGTTAGTGACATGAAAAAGCAAGGAGGAAAAAGTCTAACAAATGTGCCAACTGGGAGGTTGTCCGAGATTCTATTTTCCTTTATGATAAAATTTATTAATGCTATATTTCATTTCCTGCTTTAATTAAATTGAATGTCTGTGACTATGTCAGCAGTTTGCCACGCTCTCTAAACCATACAACCATCCTATGGGGTGGGTATCTTTTTCTCAAATTTCCAGGTAAGAAAACTAAAGCCTAAGGGCTCCCGGCTGGCTCAGTTGGTAGAGCATGTGACTCTTGATCTTGGGGTCGCGAGTTCAAGCCCCATATCAGGCATAGAGATTACTTAAGACAAAACAAAACAAAACTACCAAAACTGAAGTTCAGAGAATTTAAGTAAATTACTTACAGTCAGTCACACAGATAGTAAGTGAAGAACCAGGACAGACTGATTCATTCCTTTAATCATCAATAGAGCACTCGCTAAGTTCCTACTACACACCAGGTATGTGCTAGAAGCTGGAGCACAATGGCGGCTTTGGATGCTGATGAAAGACTGAGTTTGATGAGGATGGAAAAGTAGTTGCTGGACTTGGCAAGATGAAGTGACTGATGATATCAGCAGGAGCATTCCCCTGAGGGACAGGAGCCAGTGCAGAACAGACTCAGGTGTGAAGGGGAGGTAAGAAGTAGAAACGGGGCGTAGGCAGATTTTTAAAAAAGAACTATGGAGAAGGGATATGGGGCAAAAGACTTTTAAAAGATGGGAGACATGAAACCTTGTTTGCATGCTGACGAGAACAATTCACTAGAAAGGAAGGGAATGCCACTGTAGACTGGAGATGAGAGGACCAAGAAAGCTAAAGAAGCAAGGGGGTGTACCTGGGCCTTTTCCCTCGCTGAGCAGAATCATGATGCACGGGGCAGGAGCGGTTCCCCAGGCAGCATAAGCAAGTGTGAAGGCACAAATTCGATACCCAGTTAAGAGTCATATGGGCGCTGGGGCGCCTGGCTGGCTCAGTTGGTAGAGCATGCCACTCTTAATGTTGGGGTCTTGAGTTCGAGCCCCATGCTGGGTATAAAGATTACTTAAAAAAATAAAATATTTTAGGGGCGCCTGGGTGGCTCAGGTGGTAGAGCATGTGACTCTTGATCTCGGGGTTGGGGGTTCAAGACCTATGTTGAGTGTAGAGATTACTTATTAATGAAATCTTTTTTTTTTTTTAAGACTTTATTTTTTTGACAGAGACACAGAGAGAGAGGGAACACAAGCAGGGGGAGTGGGAGAGGGAGAACAGGCTCTCCGCAGAGCAGGGAGCCCAACGTGGGGCTCGATCCCAGGACGCTGGGATCGTGACCTGAGCCGAAGGCAGACACTCTCTACGACTGAGCCATCCAGGCACCCATAAAATCTTTTTTTTTTTTTTAAAGATTTTATTTATTTGACAGAGAGAGAGAGAGAGAGCAAGTAAGGGGAGCAGCAGGCAGAGGGAGAGGGAGAAGCAGGCTCCCCGCTGAGCAGGGAGCCCCATGGGGGCTCAATCCCAGGACTCTGGAATT
This sequence comes from Potos flavus, assembly GCA_028534135.1. Lineage (NCBI taxonomy): Eukaryota > Metazoa > Chordata > Mammalia > Carnivora > Procyonidae > Potos > Potos flavus. The sequence continues at coordinate 38,813,949 of CM052891.1, read as the reverse complement.
ATGACTTGAGCTGAAGACAGACATTTCACCGACTGAGCTACTCAGGCGCCCCACTTATAAATAAAATCTTAAAAAAAAAAAAAAAAAGAGTCATACATGGCAATGAAGAAACACGTTCCTGGCTCAAAAGTCACCCTACCAGCAAAAGGGCAGAGTACTGGACCCTCTTGCTTCAGCCCTTCCCCCACACACTTAACACCATCCCCTGTGGGCCTATGGGGATACAAAGTCAGAAATGAGACTCACGTCATCCAACAATTTGCTTCCCTCTGGATCCACCTTAGAAAGTTCTCGAAATGCTTCATCCCCCACAAAGCAAATTTCATGTCCATCCTGCACCAATAAAGAGAAAAGAAATTTGGCAAAAAGACACCTTGCAGATACCCCTGGTGCAGCCCGTCCCTTTCCTCAGTAATACTTACAGGGTCAGCGAGAATGACCACTTGTACTGTTGCTTTCCCTGGCGTGTCCAGACTCACCAGGGGAGTCAGAATCTTCTGGTTCTCCCTTTTCATCAAGTTTTCTAAGTCCGGTAACTTGAGGAAAATAAAGAGGCAAAGTGAGCAAGGGGTCACGTACTACTCCCACACTGTAGTCCTCGTCAGCCCTAGGGGAGTATCAGATCAATCAGAGGGAACCCAGGCACCACTTGTTTGATTTTATTATCTCAGCCGCTCTTGAGACAACTCTTGAACTTGATACCAAGCCACGATCGGAATGAACCTAAAGAAGGGAGGGCCGAGGTTCTTGGCTGGTTCAACTAGCTAGTCTTAGAGCTTACACAAAAGATCCAGGAACAAACATTACCTCTTTCTGGGGGCAAGAAAAGGCAATTCTTCCAAAAGCTGCTGCATGATCAACGCTACCCTTGATACGCTGCAGCTCCAGCTTACACTGAAGAGAAATAAGAAACTGGGTCTATTTTTTTGGAACAGGTTATGTGGTTTAAAAAAAAAAAATCAAACAGCACTAAAGGAATAAAGTAAAAACTGTCTTTCCCTTCCACTCTCTCCCAGAGGCTTCCTGTGTGTCCTGCTAGACACATGGCATGCATAGATTTTTTTTTTTTAAATACAAACAGTAGCATAATTTACACATTATCCTGTCCCTTGTTTTTATCCAATGTTACTCTGTTGGCACATAACAATTCACCCCATTCTTTCTGATAGCTGCACAGTAATCCATTCCATGGATAAACCAAAAAATATTGAACTATTCCTCTAATGCACAGGACGTTGAGGTTATTTCTTATCTTTTGCTATTTCAATGCTGCAACAGATAACCTAGTATACATTTCCTTGCACACATGAATGGTGAGTACGGCTGTGAAATAAATTCCTACGAGTAGACGTGCTGGGCCAGAGTGCAAGGACTAACTCATGTTCAAATGCTACGTTATTTAAAAAAAAAAAAAGATGAAAACAGTTTATCATTATAGTACCAGATCTTGTTTCTATATTTTCTGACTCAGCAATTCCACTTCTGAAAGGATATATCCCCACATATAAACAAAGGTAATATCTGGGTGATGAGGTTATCAGCAATTTTTATTTTCTTCTTTCTCTTTATCTGTGTAAATATTGAATCACTGTGAAAAAACTTTGAGAATAACCTTCACGTTAACCTCGTTTATAAGTCAAACTCAAAGTAACAGATTACTTCCCTCCAAGATCACTCACCTGGTTATCAGCATAGCCTAGCAAAGCCCTTTGCTTCTCTTCATCTTTTTCATAAATTTTCATTCCCAGGAGATTAGACCAGTAGTTCAAGGACGTCTGAAGATCAGACACTGCTAGAGTTACTTTTAATACAGGGTCTGGAGAGCAATAAAACAACAGGAATGGACAGATCAGTGCAATGGAATTGAACACCAAGGCTAAACCAGGCTTGAGCATACATAAGAACTTAGTTTATTTTTTTTTAAGATTTTATTTATTTATTTGACAGAGAGAGAGGGAGAGAGAGTGTGCGAACAAGCGTGGGGAGCAGCAGGCAGAGGGAGAGGGAGAAGCAGGCTTCCCGCGGAGCAGGGAGTCCTACGTGGGGCTCAATCCGAAGACCCCAGGATTATGACCTGAGCAGAAGACAGATGCTTAACTAACTGAGCCACCTTGGCGCCCCAAGAACTTAGTTTATGATAAGGAAGGGATTTTAGGATTAAGGATTAAGTTTAAAAAATGAAACTATGAAAATACTAAAAACAGGTCATTATTGCTGCAATTTTGGGGTGGAAAAAGATTTTTTTAAAAACCTAACACCAGAAGGGCACCTGGGTGGCTCAGTGGGTTAAAGCCTCTGCCTTCAGCTCAGGTCATGATCTCAGGGTCCTGGGATCGAGCCCCGCATCGGGCTCTCTGCTCAGCAGGGAGCCTGCTTCCCCCACTCTCTCTGCCTCTCTGCCTACTTGTGATCTCTCTCTCTGTGTCAAATAAATAAATAAAATCTTTAAAAACAAAACAAAACCAAAAAAAACAACCTAACACCAGAGATAGAAAAACCATGAAGGAAAAAATTTATAGGTTAATTATATGAAATGGAAAATTCCTAGACAACCACCACCAAAAAAAAAAGAAAGAAAAGAAAAAAGATTACCATCAAAGAGCAAATGACAAAGTAGGAAACATTTTTGCAACATATATGACAAGAAGTCCTTAATATCTATCTATCTATTTATTTATTTATTTATTTTTAAGCTTCTTCTTTTTTTTTTAAATTTTACTTATTTATTTGACACAGAGAGATCACAAGTAGGCAGAGAGGCAGGCAGAGGGAGAGGTGGAAGCAGGCTCCCTGCTGAGCAGAGAGCCCGATGCGGAGCTTGATCCCAGGACCCCGAGATCATGACCTGAGCCGAAGGCAGAGGCTCAACCCACTGAGCCACCCAGGCGCCCCCATCCTTAATATTTAAATCATCTTTAAACATTACTAGGAAAAAGATGAACATACTAGAAAAAATAGGTAAAAAGCACAAAGTGGTAATCCACAAAGAATGAACTGGAATGGTCAATGAACAGACACAAAAAATTCAACCTCACAAATAATCAAAGAAATTAGAATTAAAACATTTTGTTATTTCATTGGCAAATAATTTTAAAAGTTACAGTGTTAACTGTGATAGGGCAGGGGAAAAAAATCACAATCATATAATACTGACAGAGAGTAAATTAGTACACTTCTGGGCAACAATTTGACAGAATGTGCCCAAAGCCTAAAAAATGTAAACTGCTTTTCAAAGAGCAATCCTATTATTACCAACTAAAGACGTAATTGTAGATGTATGAAGGCCTTTCAGGACAAAGACATTCTTTACAGTGTTGCTCATAACAATGAAACACTAGGGACAAAATAAATATCCAACATTAGACAACTGTTTAATCTTCCCGCCATGTAATACAATGGAATCACTACAATGGAACATATGATATATAGACAGATTTTTTTTGGATAACCAATTGGAAAGATACACTCTAAAATGTTAACAGTGATTATCTGGCTATGTGGATGCTGTTTTCTGCTTTCTTCTTCTTTGTTTATCTGTCTAGGAAAAAAATCTATTTTTTGCAAAAAGAATAAAAGTTATACTAAAACATTTAACATTATTGGAAATTTTTATATTGTAAGGTGACCTTCCAAACACCTGCTCTATGATAAATTCAGTATATTTTTCTTTGGTTTTCACTGCCTCAGCCCCATTTGCTAGGACAGCAGTAGCACGACGAAGGTGAAGTGTTTCTCACAGATGCCTCTGCCTGGCAGACTGTTCGTTTTCCCCATTCATTGAGAAATCAACAAATTCCAGCCAGCTGGGTCCCTGAAGGATGCAGGACAGGAATGGTAACAAGTGGGTGAGACTACCCAGGACCCAGTGAGTCAAAGGAAGGCTGGACACCAGCTAGACTGATAGATTTTACTCTATTATCAATTGGAAATTAATGTCCTAAAGGTATTATCATTCCAAAGGACAAAAACATCTTAGGATTGTGGGGCTCTCCATTTCTTATGTATCTTTTTTAAAGAGACTCTTTTTAAAGATTTTATTTACGAGAGAGAGAGAGAACGCACAAGCAGGAAGAGGGGCAGAGGGACAAGCAGATTCCCTGCTGAGTAAGGAGCCCAATGTGAGGCTGGAGCCCAAGACCCTGAGATTCATGACATAGTCTCAATCTCCAGGCCTGTATACCTACAGTCCATAAGACTTTTACAAAACACAAATGAGATCATGCCCCTCCCTGCTTAAGATCTTTCACTGTCCACAAAATAAAAAATAGACTCTTTCACAAGGCTTATAAAATGTGACCATCTGGCAGTAAGTCCTACAGCACCAGTCTAACCTCCCGCACTGGAACAGATCATTCTTTCCTTTGCTGAGCTCCGGATGAAAAGCAAGTAGCATTATACACACGATCAGACTCAGTACAAGAGGCATTTGGGCCCTGAGGCAGACCAGTGGAAGGAGGAGAATATATGTCTCCCATCTCGGGTCCACTTAAGGAAGTGTGCTCACGCACTGAAATGGCAGGCAGAACCGCCTTTGCTATTCAGTTTTTTTTTTCTGCTATTGTTTTTCTTTCCGCAGAGCAGAGAGCAGGACATGCAGAGATTACACATATGATGAAGCTGGTTCTACAGTAAACGAAACATCGTGCAAAGTTTCTTTCCGCACGGCAGTCAGCCCCTCACTTCCATTCCACCCTCACTCACCTAGTACCAGCACTATGGTTTGTGAAACTGACCATACGGGAGAGCTAAGACCAACCGGTCTAAGGATAATCCTATTTCCCTTAGCAATGATTCATTCAGGAGCAGGAGTGTGAATCGAATCTGACCAGGAAGTCTGCAGGAAACTTCCAGAAGAGTTTTGCTCCGCTCTTAATAAAAAGCAACAGGAAGTCAGTCTCTCCTTCCCCTGCCAGATGAGAATGTGGAAGCAGGTAGCCCCCCAACAACCACAAGGGAACCCTCTAGAAGTAGACCCCTGTGGACAGGAGGATGGAGAGAAAGAGAAAAGTTGGATTCTTGATGCCATTGCTGAGCTGCTGAATCAACTAACCTATAGAATACCTGCTCTGTGAGCTAAAACATTTTCTTACTGTTCAAGCTAGTTTGAGATCGGTTTTCTGTGACAGCTGAAAAGAGATATATTACCAGAATAGAACCAGAACCAGTTAGATCCCCTAGGATTATGCACTAAAGTTCTAATATGAAAATAAGATTACTCGGGGTGCCTGGGTGGTTCAGTCGTTTTAAGTGTCGGATTTTTTATTTCAACTTAGGTCATGATCTCAGGGTCGTAAGATCGAACCCCACATCGGGCTTGACACTGGGTGTGGAGCCTGCTTAAGATTCTCCCTCTCCAGGGATGCCTGGGTGGCTCAGTCAGTTAAGCATCTGCCTGCAGCTCAGGTCGTGATCCCAGCATCCTGGGATCGAGTCCTGCACTGGGCTCCTTGCTTGGAGGGGAGCCTGCTTCTCCCTCTACCCTTCCTCCCCCTGCTTGTGCTCTCTCTCACCCACTCTCTAAAAAAAAAGAAAAGACAGTATGATTCCTCAAAGAATAAGAAACATTGGCTTGGGAAAGATAGCATGTCAATATAGAAAGACTCCACAGGAGAAAGAAATCTGGTTCCTCTCTCCTTTCATCAAAGATGAGGTTAGACAGAGGGCTTTCATAGTCCCGGTATAATTACCTGACTGAGGTGGGCTGTGATTCAGCAAATAGAACTTATATCCTCCTGGGGCCTTGGTTTCAAAAACACCTTCTGCAACTTCACTGAGTGGCCACTCCAGCTTCCTGGCATTGCTGACAGCCTGGCTAGAAGCGAGTGTGATACCCTATGACAAACGACAATATTATAGCTTTTCTAGAGCAAGATAATGAGGCAAAACCCCACTGCCTTTGCATCATGTCACCTAAGATTTAATTGGCATTCAAAATTTTCTTCTAGTGATTTTAAAAAAGATTTTATTTATTTATTTGAGAGACAGAGAGCAAGCACAAGCAGGGGGAGCAGCAGAGGGAGAGGAAGAAGCAGGCTCCTTAACCTGGGGCTTGATCCCAGGACCCTGGGATCATGACCTGAGGCAAAGGTAGACGCTTAACTGACTTGAGCCACCCAGGCACCCTGATAAGTTTGATCATTTTAATACCAAAGATACTCTTAATTTTAAAGATCTAGTTGGAGAAATCTTGATTTTACCTTGGCTTGCCAGCTACCTACTTGAGATGTTTTATTTTTATTTTTGCTTTTTAAACAAAAAAAATTTGGGCGCCTGGGTGGCTCGGTCGGCTAAGATCTGCCTTCAGTTCAGGTCATGATCCCAGAGTCATGGGATCGAGTCCCACATCGGGCCTTCTCCTCCTTAGGGAGTCAGCTTCTCCCTCTGCCCCTCCCCCCACTTGTTCTCTCAATCTCAATCTCTCTCTCTTGCTCTCAAATAAATAAAATCTTAGAAAAATTTAAAAATTTAAACTATCAAGGTATTACTTAAATTTAATCAAAATATCTAAAAATGTACACTATGTCTTCTGATAAGATCAGCTGCACTAACTGGAATTATCATAACAGCCTCTTTTTCCCTGCATTTTATCAATCCATCACCCACTCTGTAGCCAAAATAAATCTTCTGAAACATACTCTACCCTCAAGACAGCAACCCTATGTTATTTCCCCCCTGCTTAAAACCCTTGATAGCTCATCGTTTCCCTCAGGGATGGCTTCTAATGGCCTGAAAGGCCCAACACAACCTGATCTCATGTTGTTTCTGACCCCATCTCCTCCCACTTTCCCCTCGTTCCGTCTATTCCAGCCAGACTGGCCTCCTTGTGTTTTCTGGAACATGCCAGGTGCTGTTTGAGGGCTTTTGCACAGGCTTTTCTATCTGGATTGCTCTTCCGTGCAATATCCACATGGCTAACTAACTCTCTTCTCTCACGTGAGATTTTCCACAAATGTCCCCTCCTCCCTGATACCCACCCTCAACACCCTCCTTAAAATTAAACCAGTCATCTGTCCCATACTCCCCATCCCCCTTCCTCTGCTGTTCTTTTCCAGTAACAACGATCACCTTTAAAACAACATAGTATTTGATTTATTTATTCTATTTATTATATATTGTCTCTCAGGCCCTGATTCCCTCCCCTGCCAGACATATTTTGCCCGTTTTGTTCACTGGTTATCCAAACTTCCTGGAACCGTGCCTGGCACATAGCAGGCACTTGATAAATATTTGTTGTATGGATAAATACCACAATAAATAATTTAATACAGTTTATTTCACATACCTGTTAACATACATGTAAACTAAATTCCTAGGTGTGAAACTGCAAGGTTCAAGGTCAAATGCATTATTTTGATACTGCCAAACTGAAGTTGTAGTAATTTAAACTCTTATAAAAGTAATGTATGAGAGTGGCAGTTGTCTAACACCCTTAACACAGTGTGTTCTCACGCTTCTTGATTCTTGTCAATCTGATCGGTGACAAATGGCAGCGTGGCAGCTGAACATCTTTCTCAATGTTTGAGAGACATTTCTGATTTTCTATGGCTGTCCATAGTTTTTGCCTCTTTAAAAAAAATTAAGTCTTGATCCTTTTTTTTCTTTTTAAAAATTTATTTATTTGAGAAAGAGAGAGAGACAGAGATAGAGAGGGAGGAAGGGCAGAGGGAGAGGGAGAGAATCTCAAGCAGACTCCCGGCTGAGCAGAGAGCTGGATGCAGGGCTCGATCTTACCACCCCGAGATCACAACCTAGGAGTTGGACACTAAGTAAGTAGGCCGCCCAGGTGCCCCTGGATCCTCTTCTTTTTAATGTATAGGAATTCTTTATATAAATGGGAGTTCTATGTAACCTATTTTTCTTTTTGTTCCATGAACTGAGGAGTCCAGAGGTTTCTTTTATTAGGGCTATTTTACTACCAGAGTCTCTCAGGAAGACCCACAGTGGAGCAGCCCCACTGTTCTCCACCTACATGACCTCTAACCCCTGCAGCACCATCAGTCAACATCTGACTTGAGCCAGTGAAATGCTGATGGGGCCAAGATGGTTTTGCTCTTTTTTCCTCTCCCTGATTTAAATTTGAGTAAGGAAAAGATTGAGTAAGGAAAAGAAGAAACATAAAGAAATTTTCATTTACACTCAATCACCAAATCCCATTAACTCTACCTCCTAAACATCTCTCAAATCCACCCACTTCTCTCCATCTCCCACTACTACCACGTGCGTTAAGGGGCTTTTTGAGTCCTTTGCTGTACTACCCTTTGAGCTAGTTTCCTCGCTTCCAGTTTTGCTTCCTTCCAACCCAATCTCCATGCTCCAGCCAGGTGGATTCTTGCACACCACATATCCTGTGTCGTTCCCCTGCTTTAAAAAATGGCTTCACTCTGTTTTTAGAATAAAGTGTAAACACCCTAATCTGATGAGCTCCCGGCTTATTTTTCCAGCCTCATCTCTGCCCACATACATCTGCCTATTCTTATTCCAATCTTAGCACTAATCACGCTGTATTTTTCAGTCTCTTTCCTTGTTTCCCCCACCAAACAGGAAGCTCCTTAGGCCAGGAACATGCTTCACTCTACTGTATCCCCAGGACCTAACGAGGTACACGGCATATAGTAAGTCACAATAAACATCTGTAAAATGAATAAATTAGGGCTACCTGGGTGGCTTAGTTGGTTAAGCATCTGACTCTTGATTTTGGCTCAGGTCATGATCTCACAGTCGTGAGATCGAGCCCTTCATCAGGCTTTGAGCTGGGCATGGAGCCTGCTTAAGACTCTCTCTCCCTCTCTAATAAATAGATAAATAAATAAATAAGTGAGAGACATGAAGAATGAGAAAGAGAAAAACAGACACTAATTACGTTAAATCTGAACCATCCTTTTCATTTAAAAACACTATTATAGATACTTGATTCTCATAAAAATTTCATTTAAATGTCATTATTATTTTAACATGAGTTAAGAGTAATAACAGGACCAAATGAACAAAATAACATCTAGCATGAGGTAGATTTGGTCAGTAGATCCTGAAAGAGAACTGGTTACTTCTATCTCTCTGTGTACTTGGGCCCAGTGACATTCTATCTAGCACATAGTAGCTGCTCAATAAGAGGCAGATCCTGTAACTATTAGATACACACTGTCTTGAACTCTTGCATGAATGAAGGAATAAATGTAGTATATGCAATGCTTCTTTCTCTTTCTCCTAAAAAGGTTCTCCTGTTTTTCTCTGACTAGCACTGCCATAATAGCACAGCCCGATCCTAATGGTTCATTAGAGAAAATATTTCTCTGATTGGTGATCAGGACCTGCCTGCCCAGACCAATGACTCTGGCCCTTCTATCTCTCAAGGTTCAGTCATTCCCCTAAAGGAGTCTTGTCTCTGTCAAAGCTGTCTCTAAGTCTCGAGTGTGACTCCTAAACACTGGAAGAACACATTTCCTCCTGAAGCCAGCTCTGAGACAGGTGCACAAGTAGTTTTTCTTCTTAAGAGAAAACATAAAACTAATTACTAGTCTGCACTCAAAAGCTATCAACTGAGCAGTCATCATACCTAAAGTTGTATCAGGGACCAGCCAAAATCTGCTCAAACAAAATGACATTTACCATGAAGTCATTGCCAAGCTTGTAGTGTCCAACGCCATAATTGTAAGTCAATTCTGCGACAAAATGATCATCCTCGGGTCCAAATCCCACCATTGTCTTACTCCATTTCCCATCATAAGGCCTAGAAGGATGAAAGTAAATGAACCCAGTGAATACAGACAACATCTGCATCAGGCCTCCCCTAAGGAACTCTTGGGACAGAACAGTGGGCAGTCCCCTCCGGTCCTCTGAGTACCTGTAAGGATGAGATGACCTCTCAGCTGGTGCTAAAAGCAGCTATGGACAGTGCTCGTGGGCCCTACCACCAGAGGCTCCAAAGATCACCTGTCTGGCACTTATTTGAGGAAAAGATTTGTTTACTTTTCTTTAAAGTAGGGGACATACTCCTATAAAGATACTTCAACCTGACCTTTATTTTTTTGCATATCTCTCAACAAGTATGCAATTCTCATTAGGCCTTGGATTTTCCAGTTTGCTATGGCTACCAAGCTAAGACACTCAGTAAGACATTGCTTCATTTAGGGCCACATGGGTGGCTCAGTCAGTTAAGCGTCTGCCTTTGGCTCAGGTCATGATCCCAGGATCCTGGGATCGAGGCCTGCGTTGGGCTCTCTGCTCAGGGGAAGCCTGCTTCTCCCTCTCCCTGCTGCTCCCCCTGCTTGTACTCTCTCTGTCAGATAAATAAATCTTAAAAAAAAAAAAACAAAAAAAAAAACACAAAAAAACACATTGGTTCATTTAGAGTATACACTTACTTGTGTTTTTGAAGCTGCCACCCTAATTTATTGATTCCTGAATTGATTCCACTGCCTTATACTCACTTTGAGAAACTGTCCTCTGTTCTGCAGGGGTATTCAGAGCCTAAAGGAGATTTTAAGAAACAAGGTGTCATACCCATTACAGGTGGCTTTGCAGCCTTCTTCAAATTCCTCATGCCGCAGAATCTGGTAAGGGAATTAGAATACCAAGGGTCAGGCAACCAAGCTGCTGAAATCTTAGATTTGGAAGCAGTGCTGTGGAACTAAAACCATCACCACCACCCAGAACACCAAAGTAGGACCTCCAGCATTAGAGAATTCTGATTTGGAATCCTGGCTGTCACTCAGTAGTTGTCTGAGATTGAGAACGTTGCCTCAGAATGTTCTTAGGGCCTGAGTCTCCCAATGTGTTGTGAAAATAGGTAACTTATTAAACCATTTGACACAGAACCCCACACACGGTCGCCTCTCGATGTCTTAAGTTTCTATTCTCCTTTTTGATTCCCATAGCTATGGCTCCAGTTCGAGTTCCCATCAGTTCTCTCCTAGACTCTTAAAAATCATCTTTACTGATCTCTTTCCTGAATACCACCATAAAATTACGTCCCTCATGCACAGCTCTGATCAAAGCATTAGCCTGTTCTAAAATGTAAGAGAGTTCCCTACATACTGTGCCATAAAATCCAAATTCCTCAGTATTCAAGATATTATCAGAAGTAGTCCCAACCTATTTGTCCTGATATCCCACGTCAACTTCAACTAAGAAATCTAAGCTGAAGGCACAGAAAACTAGTGGTGTTTCCGAAACATACCTTATCTTTGCATGAGTTCTTCAGCTTTTCCAGTATACTCCTCCCTCTAATCTTTGTTTGTGGAAATCCTGCCCATTTTTATAGATCAACTCGAAGACAAGATCTCCGTGAATTATTTCCTGATGACCCAGGCTGAAGTTAAATCTTTCCTGTAGTAATTTTTAATATTGGTAGTAGCTACCACTTATATAATACATATGATGTATCAAATATTACACACGTAACAGTGTTTAATCTTCACAACAACCCTTTAATCAATGAAGAAACACATTAAGGGAGAGTTTTGTGGTTTTTCACCACTTACCAAGTTTTCACTTCCATTACTGTTAGCTATGTACAAATCAAATTGTCATCTCCACTCCCATCCTAGGCCAGAAGCTTTAGTTGAGGACAGATACTAAGGTCATTTTCATCTTTGTCACCAATACAGGACCATGAAGCACAGACGATACATTTTAAATGACTGATGAATTCACGTAACTCCCTTGCCCTCTACATCTTCTGCACTCTCTACATTAAATTGCACTCTTGCACCTCTAAAGCCCTTGTTTATCTGGAGCTCCCCAATAGCTTCCACCTGCATTTGCCACCCAGGTGATCCCTGCAGAATCACAGCTGCTCAGGGCGGGAGAGGCCGCTTCCGGGTGTTGGAGACAATGGGTTCTGACTTCACACTTATATCTGGACTGTTGAGAGGAGAGCGGGAGCATTCACCCGGAGATCGAACACCCGTAAGAGACCATTCAAAGCAGGCCTGAGAGAAGCAGAACTCTAAATAGGCAGATTACTTAACCGAAAGAGATTGGGTTATTGTTCATTGGGAGAGTATTCTATTACTTTCTGTTTACTGTCTTTCCCACTAGACTGGAAGCTCCACAAGGGTTGAGGCTCAATATTTGTGAATTTACTTAAATGCAAGAAACGTGTGTGGTCACACAGTCTGCAACTAATAAAGGTACCTTCCAAGGCCACCAACCCAACCAGGGACATGCAACGCTTCCTGAAGCTGAAAACCCGACAGGGCTAATGGGGAATCCAGGGCTAAGGTCGGACACCTGGGGGACTGGCAGACATTCACGACACACCCATTTGTCCCCTTCTTGGGCCAATGGGGCTCAGCGGCCCCGGCCACCCACCCTCGCGCGCCAGCCCCTCTCGGCCCCGTCTGCACCTTCATCCCGAGGACATCGCGAAAGAAATGCGCCGTCTGGAAGCGGTTTCCCACTTTGAATACGAAGTGCAAAGCTCGACGATTCGCCATAGCTACTGCCAGCCGGCAGATGCGCAGACGGGTCGTGACGTCACTGGTCGCAGCCGGCGCTCTTCCGTGACGCAACCCAGGGCGCGGGGGAAGATGGCGGCGCGGGTAAAGGGCTTGAGGTGGGCCCTGCGGCCGCTGCTGCCGATGGTCCAAACTTGGGACCTCGACGGGCGGCGCTGGGTCCGGGCGCTGCGACGGAGCCCCGTGAGGGTGGTGTTTCCATCCGGACAGGTGGTGGAACGGAAGCCCGGTCCTGGGAAGCAGCCCCAGAGGGCTGCGGCTGAGGCCAGTCCCTACGAGCAGCGACCAAAGCAGCCTCTTCAGGTGTCCCCATCCCAGACGCCCTGCACCTGGGAAGAGTCGGGGCTTCGCTATGATAAGGCTTTACCCGGGGACAGAAGGCTGAGGTGATGTGTTCCTGAGACTTGTCTTGTATTCCTGTTTCTCTTCCCGCCTGCCAGCGGGAACTTAACCTCTTTCCTCCTGTTGGAGGACTTCTCCTGTTGGAGGACTATAACCCTCTGGTTTTTATTATGCATGGAGGGCAGAATAAGTGTTTTCTTTGGAATTCGTTAGTTTATATCTGTGAAGCTCTTTATATCTGTTAGAACTAGGTGTGTCTCCATAACAAGGATGTTGGTAATTACCTGTCTTTTTGTTTCCACCCACAGCAGTGTAATGACAATAGTTAAGTCCAGGCCATTTCGGGAAAAGCAAGGAAAGATCCTGCTGGAAGGTCGCAGGCTGATTGCAGATGCTCTCAAGGCTGGTGCTGTGCCCAAAGTTTTCTTCTTCAGCCGTCTGGAATACATAAAGGAGCTACCCATTGATAAGCTGAAAGGTGTCAGCCTCATTAAGGTGAAATTTGAAGATATCAAGGCTTGGTCCGACCTAGTAACACCACAAGGAATAATGGGTCAGTCGTTATAATATGTATCACTAGAAGTAGAGATATGGGATTATTCATAATTGTCTTAGGGCAACACATTTTATTTGAACCAAATTCAAAATGTTTTCTTAAGACACCGAGAAAAAGGGGTGCCTGGGTGGCTCAGATGACTAAGCATCTGCCTCCAGCTCAGGTCATGATCCCCAGGTCCTGGGATCCAGCCCCACATCAGGCTCTCAGCTCAGCGGGGAGTCTGCTTTTCCCTCTCCCCTTGCTTGTGCTCTCTGTCTTAAATGAATAAAATCTTAAAAAAAAAAAAAAAGACACCCACCAAAAATACAGCTCTGAAATCTGTGCATCTTATAGTATTTTCAGTGGAAACTGCAGTCAGTTTTTCTGTTAACGGTATTATGGTTCTTTATAGTCTCTAGGAATAACCACTGTTCCTTGAACATTATATTTTTTAGGTCATTTCTTCAACCTTTAATGTCCAACTAAAAATTAAGAAAATGTTTACTAAAATATTTAGCCCTCCATTTGCACAAGACTTCTGCCAGCGTGGTGATACCTCTCTGGCGTTGACCCCCTTATTCTAGAAGCATGTCTGAGGAGTAAGCTGCAAGCTATTACCCTGCTTAGCCCATTGAACAGGAAACTGTGTCTTTATTTGGTTGAATCTAACAAGATTCTAATAGACTGTGAAGTCTATTAGCACTTAGAAGGTCTTTTTTTCTAAATATGGAAAAACTAAATTCTTTCTTTTAGGTTTTATTTATTTATTTGACAGAGAAAGCATGCACACAAGCAGAGGGGAGCAGCAGAGGGAGAGGGACAAGCAGACTCCCCACTGAGCAAGGAGCCCGATGTGGGGCTCGATCCCAGGACTGGGATCATGACCTGAGCCAAAGGCAGTCGCTTAACCGACTGAGCCACCCAGGCACCCCAGAAAAACTAAATTCTTCACATGTTTTTGACATTGGAATTATACCTTAGATCCGAGAATTGAAGGGCAGTAAGTGGAGAACTTTCTCTTGGATAGTAAGGGGCAGTTGGGGCAGGGTCTCTCATACCATTGCGCATGTGTTTCTTTGTGGTAAAGTTCAGCTATTAGTTGGGAGAGGATGTTCTGGGGACCATCTCTTGTAATGTAACCCAGCAAGTCATAGGGATCTGTGACCCTGCACTTAGAACTCTCTCCTAGGGTGGGGATTTGGGACTGCTAGAGTCCTTCACTTTAAGTGTTTGTGCTCTCGTTAGCTACACTTGTAATTCCCTGCCTTATGCTACAGTGCAAGTATCACTCATTTTCACTATGCTTGCCACTTTGGGCACATGTGCTAACAGGGGCCAGCCCACCCAGGACTTCTATAGCCCTCCTCGTTGCTATGACTGCTTTCATAATTTTCATGCCTCTGCAAAATACATATTATTTAGCTTATCCTTATGTATTATTTATATTGGGGGGTGGGGTATAGGGAGAAAGAGAGAATGCCCGTCAGACTTTGGCACATCTCTAAAATCCAGTAATGGAAATAGGGCCTCTAGTAGAGAGCTCTCATCACTACAGCTGATCAGGTAGAAGTTAAAGGACTCCTGAGGCCCTTGCCCCACTGAATGGTCTTACAGCTGTCTGTGGCTCCTAAGGGCAGGACCTTTTGACAGGTGCTTATTATCATCTTGGCGCTTTCATTGATGGGTTAGGTGTAGGTATTTAGTGTTCTTGGTGTAAATAAATTGGACTGGCCTGTGGCGGGAGGGGGTCAGTTTGGGAGCATCTGTTAACATTAGGAGCCCACACAGCGTATATTGATTGCACTTGCACGTATTTTTCACAGAAATGTTTGGACATGTGCATAGAGATACAGGGATGTTTGCTGCAGGGTTGTTTATAATAGGGAAAAATGGAAAATAAGCTAAACATCAGTCAGTTGGGGAAGAGCTAAATAAACCTGGTATGCTCATGTTACAAAATAACATGAAGCAGTTAAAATAAGGTAGCTCCAAATGGATTGATGTGGGAAGTTCTCTAAGACATCTTGTGTTAGAGAATTGAATAAGGTTACAGAATAACACAGAGGGTGTGAATCTTTTGTGTAAAAGAAAATAGTGCCTCTTTATGGGTAGATGTATATATACATAGGTAGATGCATGAAACGTTCTGAAGGGATACAGCCTCTGATCAAAACAGTTATGGCAGGGGTGGGGGGTAGTGGGGGCGTGGGTGGCTCAGTGGTTAAGCGTCTGCCTTAGGCTGAGGTCATGATCACTGGGTACTGGGATCGAGCCCCACATCGGGCTCTCTGCTCAGTCGGAAGCCTGCTTCTCCCTCTCCCACTCCCCCTGCTTGTGTTCCCTCTTTCGCTGTGTCCCTCTCTGTCAAATAAATAAATAAAATCTTTAAAAAAAAAACTTTTTTTTAAAGATTTTATTTATTTATTTGACACAGAGAGAGAGAGAGAGAGAGAGATCACAAGTAGGGAGAGAGGCAGACAGAGAGGGGGAAGCAGGCTCTCTGCTGAGGAGAGAGCCAGATGTGGGGCTCGATCCCAGGACCCCGAGATCACGACCTGAGCTGAAGGCAGAGGCCTTAACCCACTGAGCCACCCAGGCGCCCTGAGAAAGAAAAAGTTATGGGGGCT
>CM052891.1:38738328-38797484 GCA_028534135.1 Potos flavus | reverse complement strand
CCTGTTTTGTTTCCTCAGGGGTTTTTGCCAAACCTGACCATGTTAAGATGACATACCCAGAGACTCAGCTTCGCCACTTGCTGCCCTTATTGTTGATTTGTGACAATCTCCGTGACCCTGGGAACCTGGGCACAATTCTGAGATCTGCTGCTGGGGCCGGCTGCAGCAAAGTATTACTCACCAAAGGTCAGAGCACTTGTTACTGGGTGGGTCGGGTGGCCATTTGTAAGTGAGCTGGCTCTCGGGGTAGACATGCATGGATTTGAGTCTTGGATCTGCCCCTTATTAGCTGTGTGTCTGTGAGCAATATTCTGAGTGTCAGTTTCCTCATCTGTAACATGGGCATAGTGGAGTCTACCCGGTAAGGCTGCTTGAGGATTGAGATGGAGCTCACGTGAGGTACGTGGCGCTTGGCTTGGCACACGCTGAGTACTTGAGGAAACGCGGATTCTCTTTTGAAATTATTTTGACACCTGCTAGGTTATTAAAGAACCTAAAATCAGTCAGGGGAAGAAATAGATGTCAGTTTCAACACTTCATTTCAAGTCTTTTATGTAATGATCTTGAGTTCCCAAAATGTTGGGCATGAGACCTTTCTAACTCTTGACCTGCTGAATCCTATAAAAGGGCGGAATGTGGTTATGAAATTGGAATGCATTTGTCTTAGCCTGGGGATGGGTCAAACACCCCCACACAAGTTAGCCTCATGACATTTCTCTCGTCATCAGAAATGGGATGAGTAAGGGGCGCCTGGGTCGCTCATTCAGTCGGTTAAGCATCTGCCTTTGGGTCGGGTCATGATCCTGGGGTCCTGGGATCCAGCCCCGTGTCAGGTTCCCTGCTCAGTGGGGAGTCTGCTTTCCTTCTTCCTCTGCCCCTTCCCTCTGCCCGCACCCCATCCTGCTCTCTCGCTCGCTCTCAAATAAATAAAAACTTAAAAAAAAAAAAAGGAAATGGGATGAGCAGGCTTGGTTCTAAAGAGACTTCCCTAACACCTGGGACATACTTAAAAAACGCTTCTTCCAACTTGTGGGGAGGGTGGGAGGGAGAGGATCATTGTAAACTAGTAATGACACCTGCTGCTAAGACTTGCCTCAGTGGCTCCTTTCAACCCTTTGTTCCCGTCCTATGTTGTTGGAATAGATACTCCATCTAGATACAGAGACACCAGCATGAGAGCTAGGTGCTGGGGTTCCATCATCAGTACCCCTCTTAGCCACCCCCTCTAAGAGCTGGTGTGGTTTTGGAAGTGTACCTCTATATTGCAGGCGAGCAGTTTCCACATTGATGGTGGCGGCGGGTATAGAGGAGGTGGGGAAGGAGTAGGGAACCCTTGGTGTGGTGCCCAGGATGGAGGGCATGAGGGGGAGGGGGGGAAATCTCCTCTTGTCCCTTACTCCCCACCAGGGAGAGGGGTCAGACTGGATGGCTCCCCTCCTGAGTCTCGGCCCTGCCTCTGTCCCTCCCTCGCCTCCAGCTTCTTGACCGAGAGCCCATCTCCCATCTCTGGGTTCCTGCGGTGATTGGGGAAGCCCACTGTTGGTACAATGTGGGCAGGGTTCTGTTCTCTGTGTCTTACTTCCATTTTAAAATTTGGTTTGCCGGGGCGCCTGGGTGGTTTACTTGGTTAAAGCCTCTGCCTTTGGCTCAGGTCATGATCTCAGGGTCCTGGGATCGAGCCCTGTATCAGGCTCCCTGCTCAGCGGGGAGCCTACTCCTCCCCTCCCCGCCCCCGCCTGCCTCAAAATCTTAAAAAAAAATAAATAATAAAACAGAATTTGGTTTGCCTGCTTAACTCTGTCCTGCAATTGGGTTAATTTTTGCAGTAACTTAGAATGCAGAGAATCGTGCTAACGAGTTTTGGGAGGGCAGCAGGCAGGTGGTGGCCCGGCCCTACTGCCTCTCCCGGCCTGCGGTCCTGGGAAAGAGTGCGTGCAAGTGGCCCAGCTAAGCACTTCTACGAAGCGTTCCTTTAGCCTTCCTGCTGTGTTGTGAGAGGGCGGGCGTGCGTGCGTGTCAAGGAGAAGGCCGTTGCCTTGGCTCTTCCTGGATTACTGTAATTGCCCCCATCGACTTTCCCCCCCTCCAGCGGCTTCCCTGCTCTGGTGCAGATTCAACACCGAAGCCAGATGGGCCTTTCTAATGCATAAGCCAGATTCTGTCACTCCTTTGCTTAAAATCCTTCGACCCCATTATGTTGTCTAATGGATAAAATCCCAAACTTCCTCAGCTTGGCTACCCACCCTCCTTTAAATTGGTCCTTGCCTGCCTCCTGTCTCATCTCTCACTGCACCCCACCCATTATCGGCCAGATCACCTTCCTTACAGGGTTGGGCTGTGGCGTTCTTCCCTCCTCTATCATCCCTCCCCCCCCCCGCCACCTTTCTTTGATAGCTTCCTCCTATCCTTCCAGACGCAGCTGAGGGTCACGTTCTGTGGGGTGTTTTTCCTGATAGCTCCACTTTGTACCGGGGTTTTCTGTCACCCTGTTCATGCTGCTTTTATGTCAATCACCGATACTGTCATGTGTTCAGATACTGTCCCAACACCACCGCCCACTCTGCCACTCGAGGTTGGGGACTTTAATGCTCTTTGCATCTCCAGTACAGTGTCTGGCCCAGGTGGATGGTCCTGCTGAAGGGACGAAAAAAGTCTGTTTCAGCACTAGCGGGAATTCGTCCTGTGGTCCCTTTGCTGGATGCTGCCGTAATTGGGGAGGCAGAGGACGTTTTTTGCTTTCTTTCCTGATCCAGAATTAATCTGATTTATTCCAAAGTCCCCTTGTTTGGGAGGGTTTATAATCCTAATTGGATGTCTGTCTTTTCTAGGCTGTGTGGATGCCTGGGAACCCAAAGTGCTACGGGCAGCGATGGGTGCACACTTCCAGGTGCCCGTCGTCAATAATCTGGACTGGGAAACCTTGCCCAACTACCTGCCCACTGACACCCGGGTCTACGTGGCTGACAACTGTGGCCTTCATGCCCAGGCCCAGCTGTCTAACAAAGCCAGCGACCACGGCTGGGTATGTGAGCGACGACTCTCGAGGTTGCACAAGTATGAGGAGGAGGAGGTGGAGGAGGAGGAGGAAGATGATCTAGAACCTGGAGCCCGTAAAGCCTGGCTCCCCGATCTTGAGGTCCAGAGCTATGACTTGGACTGGACAGAGGCACCAGCAGCTGTGGTGATAGGTGGGGAGACCCACGGCGTGAGCCTGGAGTCCCTGCAGTTGGCCGAGAGCACCGGGGGCAAGCGGCTGCTGATCCCCGTCGTGCCTGGTGTGGACAGCCTGAACTCCGCTATGGCTGCGAGCATCCTGCTTTTTGAAGGGAAGAGACAACTGCGTGTGAGGGCGGAACACTCGAGCAGGGACAGGAGTTACCACTGAGAGGGAACTTGAAAGTCGGTCCTTGATTTGAGGGGGGTCCCAGGCCCTCCTGCATTGTTAGGAGATAGGCAGAGTCAGTAACTGGCTTCCCCAGCCATGTCCAGGAGGCAAGCGGTGGGCAAGATGCTATCATATGGTTTTTGGAAAAATAAGAATTTCCAAGGATCTCTGCTTATCCTCAAGAACAACAAGGGTGAGAATTCTTCCTGAGATATCCCCCTGCTCCCTAACAAAACTTTCTCTTGAGAGAACCCAGAGATCAAGCATGACTTCTGTCCCAAGTGGTGGCAGAGTAGGATTGCTTCCATACGTTCGAGGGGAGAGGTTTTGGCAGGAACAGTCTCTCCCAGGTGGACGGCCCGGACTCGCTGCTCCGGTGCCTCGCTGTGATCTGGGGCTGCCCAGGGCCTCCCCAAAATGTTCGATGCACGTGGCCCGCAGAGTATTCTTGAGCTCCTCCATGCCGTCAGCTTTTAGAAGGTAGGCGAGCCCACCAAGCCTGGGGCCTGGCCCTCTAGCTTCAGAGCCCCAATGCCTGGCACACCAGCAGGCTGAGTCTGGGAGGCAGCTCGGGGACCTCTACCACTGGAGTCTGTTGACATTTGTTCTCAACACCTTGGAAAAGTACTAAGAAGGCAGAGGTCACGAACAGGAAGTTCATTCCTTTCCAGCATGAAACCGGTCTCCGGCAGCTTTGTCCTGGATTATTTGTTCCTGCTGATTCTTGTTACAAAATAAAGATCAATGAAAGAGTAACAAACCCTATACTTTGTTCTAGTAAAAACAAAACTGTAAAAAAACCGTATACCTGGCCTGTAATTCTCAGCCTGTTTTATCACACAGGGTGAAAGAAATTTACATCCCATTCACTTTCTCCTCAGTGGCTTAGATTCCGTGACTTGTGAGTTCTTTCTGCATATTTGTGATGATCATTCAGCAGAGAGGAGGGCAAGCTTTCTTTAAAATGACTACAGGGGAAAAGCAGGTGGTGGCGGAGTTCTTGTTTGTTGAACGATAATGGAAAAATTGCTCTCTTGCATTCTTTTCCATCTTAAGGCCAACATTTGTTTTTTCACCACTTCCCCAGGAAATCAGAATAAAAAATGAGCAGTACGTGGTGACAAGCACGGGCTCAGAGAAGCTGTCCCATGGTTGGCCCCAGGGCTCCTCTCCTTTGTGTGGAGCGAGCGCTGTGGGTGATTTCTGCCACAAGGTGGCAGCCGTGCTTCAAAGCCACTCCCAGCCCTGAAGGAGGGGCCGGGGGTTTTCCTGGATTTAAGTTGTTGGAAATGCCGGAGTCCGGTCTCGCTCCACAGAGGGCATTTTGCAGGCCGCTTGTGTTCAGAGGGGCAGAAGGTGGAGACCCATCAGCCTCTCGTTCTCTCAGCAGAATCTGAAGCCTAGATAGACCGCGGACCAAAAACTAAGAAGTAATCGGTGGAACAGAGGTGGAAAGTGGCTGCGGCAAGAAAAAGGGGCCCAACTTCTTCCCTTGAGTGGAACGTCTGGGAAAGCAGTCCTGGGCAAATGCTGCTGTCCCTGGACGCCTGCAACTCCCCCCCCTGGAACCCTCACCCTGGTTTGGAGCTTCGGGGCAGGGAGAGCTGCAGAGTCCTTTCCCAGCCCCAGCAGCCAGCTCGATGTGAGAATCCTGTCCTTAAGGTCCAGAGGGTGAGCAGACCTCTGGGGACAGGTTTCCACCAGTTTCACCTGGGACCTTCTACCCCTCGCCCGTGGTTGATAGGAACACCTGCTGTCCCCCTCCAAAGCTGAGCTGCTTTTAGCTCTACTTCAGACATCTTGCCCCTGGGAGACCCCAGCAGCGACACCTCACCCAGGGTCCTGTGACTAGTGCTGAAAGCCACCAGCTGTGCTGCAGGGCCCCAGTGTCCCTCCCCCGCCATCCCGGGGCCCAGCCCCTCACCCCACCCTTCCCCTGGAGCAGATCTGGCTGGCTCAAAACAATTTTAGGAAACACTCACATAGGTATCTTTAAACTCCAAGAACTTACATTGTCTTCATCAGTGAACGCACAGAGGTTAACCAGCTAGAAGCCAAGTTAATGGATGAGCTCTTTATTGCTGTGGGCGACTGAAAGTCTGAACGAGGTCGCCACATTACTTCGTTACTTCGGTGCGGCTGAGATGGAGCAAGCCGGGCTGCCCTGGCTGGACGCAGGAAGCCGCGGCCAAGGCCAACGCTCAGGGGCCAGGTGTAACCGAGTCCGAATCCATCACAGATGGCATCGGTTCTCTTCATACCACATTTGTATTGTAGGGAAGCTACCTTCAGCTGAAGCCTCCAGTTTGGAGGGCCCTCCTCAAAGCTGCTGCTACTTCAGAATGCAAGAAGGGAACAAGGGTTAGGGAGGGGACAGGGCTGCAGCAGGCTCTGGCCTCCCAGCTTCCCTCTCACCTCTGCGATGGGAGGTGGGGGGGAAGGGGTGCATACTGACTGCAGACCGGCAGAGTGGCTCCTGACTGCTTGGGGACTTCCACATCCTGTGATGTCCAAAGGAGATTTCCTTTCTAGCCTCGGGTCCCAACATCATGCCTCCTAGTGGATCCTAGTTCTAGCCCGTGTGGGTGACTGGCTTGTGTGAGGCGTGAGCACCCAGGAATCCGGACTTGGGGCTGCCTGCCTCCTTTGGGCTACACACTGGCCGACGGGCGTGGGGACAGGCTTCCATGAGTTGGTATGTTATTTAACAAATCCAACGGTCTTTCAGAACAGGTCCTACCCAGCTAGAATCACACACTTCCTGGCTTGGGAAGTATTCCAAACCCCCAAGGGGCTGGGACACATCATACCTTAAACAAAGCAGATTTTCTTCATGCTTTCACGCTTGAGGCACACCTAGGACATCCTAATATCATATTTCCCCCACTAGGAGGCGAAATCCCAGCCATAAAGTAGACCCAATATAAAATTTTCCTGCAAACTGCAAACTCTGTTTCCCGGAAAATACTTCCCTTGCACCATTTACTAACATTGAATAATTAAGAATGAAGCTAACAGGGAACAGCCATTTGTCAACAAAGAATTTTCCCTTGGGCAGCCTGCTTGGATGTAAGCCGTGGGGTCAGCAGAGGGATGCTTCAGGGAACTGGAAAGACCCCGAGCTCTCGGCCTTGGGGTCAGTCCTCTGTTCACACGGTACCATCCAAAGGAGCCACAGAGGGCCACTGCAGAAGCTCCCCACTGTCCACATGAGGCCACGTTCCAGTCCTAGGGGGCAAGCACTGGCCTCCCCAGCCTGGCCCGGGGACATGGCTTACGATCAGGATGTGCCTGCACCTGTGTGTCCGGAGCGGGCTGGGCCAGGTGCCTGCTCAGATCCCTCCCAGAGCTACGAGCCAAGTCTACACGCGTGTGCAGGTGCACGCACACACACACACGCACACCTGGTATTCTCCCTAAGCTGACACCTGATTGGGTCTCGATCTGATCTTGGACCACGGTTCTGTCTCTACATCACTGAGAATTCCGTTTGCTACCTTGAAACAAGGCAGCAGGAGGAGAGAACAGCTTTTTTTGTGTCTTTAATTAGGCAAGAGGCAAAAACAAAGTCTGGCTGAACATTACCATTTGAAGCTTGGCTGATGCCAAAGACAGTACCGGCTCCCTGTGCTTGGGTAAGTGGCAGCCACTGAATTTGAAGACACGCTTGGAGATGGTGGGTGGGTCGGGGTGGAGGGAAGCAGGCAGCCACCTCGCTCCTGGAAAGGAAGCTTTGGTTGCGCCCTGGCATTCAGCGCTGCCCACTCTACGTACCAATTCCAAACCACGCCCTTTCTCTTAACCAGATCTTTATTGTTAGGGACAGGTGAAAAAAAATCTCATCTCTGTTGTGAAAATGGGTAGAGTCGGATCTGGAGGTCATCGTGGCGAGCACAAGATCTGGACCCGCAGGGTGGCACCTTCACCGCCCACCTTCCTGCCTCCCCCCCGCTGGGGCACGGTTTCCCTCGCTGCCGACGGGAGCCTTTGAATAGATCACAGCCAGGGTTTTAACCTGCTTCCAATTAGTGACAAGAATTAAGGTATCTTGGAGCTGCTTAGTGGGACTTAGGAAGCCACCCACTTGGTCTGCATCAAGAACCTTGGGGATCTCTGGCACCAAGGAGACGGGGTTTTGCGGGCACTGGCAAAGTGCCCGCAGAGCCGCCATATAAACCTAGAGCTTTTTTGTAGTAAACCTTCCCACTGATCTCAACCTACGTGCCCACTCTAGAAGGGGAATTCTGGTGACAAGGATCCAGTGGCCCTTAGTGGCAAGTGGTTCAGTCAGCCCCGTAAGGCCCTAGAAGAATCGCAGATGACCTAATTTTCCTGCTGCAGGGACTTACGGGGACCCCTCACGGGACTCTGTTCCTTCTGCACCAGAAGAGGAGCAGTTGCTGAGACCACTTCTCCCAGGCAGAGATCCAAAGAACTCCCATCTTCCAAGTGAGGGGGAGCTCACCTTGTCCCCGCATCCGCCACAGTCCCAGAGAAGCCCCTAGCCCAGGCTAGAGCTAGGGTTGCCCAGTCTTCACAGGGACACCGGCGTGGGGTTCCTCGTTTCTGCAACTGGCCTCCTCAGGCTTCGGAGCACGTGCTCCCCTGTGGGGAGGGAATGAGCACCAGTGTCCGCGAGGAGGCCCGTGACTGGGGAATCCACCCAGGAGAGCTGGCAGCCAGAGCTGTAGCAGGGATCTCCCTCTGGTGCGCTAATAAGCTCCTCGGCCTCAGATGACCAGTTCTCGACAATTCTGGAACACTGCTACTGAGGCCTCCAAAGAAAGTCAAGAGGATCCTTCTTGTATGTCCCCCCCCCACCCCCTCGCCAGAGCCCAGCACCACAAGCAAAAAGATTTTTGTTATGAAGCACAGGAAAGGCCAAGTCGTTGATAATGTCCAGAGATGCCTGCTTTATTTCTTACCAGGTGGTTGCATTTCAGGCTTGCGAGACAACAACTGACTAATTACCAACTAACTCTGTGCCTCCGAACTACTACGAGTCAACGTCCAAGCCTGAAAGGAGCCGTGGCGTCAACACCGGCCGGGGGCCTGGGGGCGAGTGGAGCCGAGGGTAAGGCCTTTGGTCGTATGAAAGACCTTAATGCCTGGTTGAGAGAGGCCCAAACCCTGTGAACCCCTAGGCACAGCCCTCCACCCCAAGTGCCAAGGACACAGCTGTTATTTTCCTCCCGTGGGAGCCAAACTACCTGAGCCTAGCCGCGTGGATCCAAGGCCCACTTTTAGTGGACACGTCCTCTCTCCCACTGCCACCCCAGGACACAGCTCTTTGTGCAGGTTCTTAGGAAAAAAGCTAGGCTTCTGGTAATTTCTCGTCTCTTTTTAGTTCTGCTTTGAAAAGAAAAGAGGGATGGCCGGTAACCAAAGGCGGACACAGGCACCTCGGCAGAGCCGCAGTGGCCCCAGGCCCAGAGCTGGGCCGAGTCGGAGGTCTGCGCCCGTGAGGCGGGGCTCCTCTAAGGACACAGGACTGGCTGCCTCCCGGGAAGCTGTCCAAGGGGGAAGAATTTATTAAGAAAACTCCAAGACCGTAGAGGCTGTTTGTATGAGAAGGCAGAAA
The DNA here is from genome assembly GCA_028534135.1 of Potos flavus. Taxonomy (NCBI): domain Eukaryota; kingdom Metazoa; phylum Chordata; class Mammalia; order Carnivora; family Procyonidae; genus Potos; species Potos flavus. The sequence goes on along the minus strand of CM052891.1, from coordinate 38,788,518 downwards.
CTTGGAAGTAATAAGATCCAGGAAGAAAGATGTGAAGAAAAAACAAGAAGCTCGTTCTTATCACACAGTAGGAGCTCAGAGGAAGCAATCACTACATGAATCACTACCAAAGCTACTCTTTTTCTCCCCGAGAAAGAACACGAGCTTCCTTTGACATCTTGAGATCCCCTGGCCCAAGAACCGACTGCCAAGCTGGTGTTTTCCCCTCACACCGAGAAAGACGAAGTCACTCAGGAGAAAGGAGGTTCCCGTCAGCAGCTCCCTTTCCCTGCTCCACCTGCACGTATGTACGTGTGTCACTGAGCTGTGCTGGGCCCCGCGCGTGTGTGCGGACACCAGGGGTGGGACCAGGGGTGGGACCAGAGCTCCAGTGTGCTGTCCCTCCATGCTCGCTGGGCGCAAGACCCCCTGGCAAGTACTGCACCGAGAGCTAGTGACCGGGAGGGGCCGCAGCGCTGGTTCTGGCCGGGTTCTGCCAGCCCCGTGGATCCCAAGCAGAGTCTCCAGACATGGTGGGGTTCTTCTGCTGCGGAGAGGACGTGCACCTCGGGGTGCTAGCTGAGGAGTTAATGCAGAAAACAAGGCACCACAGAGAGGTTGGACACTTGGGTTGTGTGATTCGGGACACGCTGGAAGAGTCCAAGGGTGGAGGGGAGAAGGGGGAGGAGGAAGAGGAGAAGACCGAGTTTTAAATAACATCTCCTGAGGCTGGAGCCCCCTTAGATGGGCTCTGGTTTGAGCTTTTCTGCTAGGAAGTCATTCACAAAGGCTTCCACAATGGCGGGGGTGATCTCTTCCACGTCCATCACATACTTGGCCCGGGCCGACATGTCCAGAATGGTGAGCAAAGGGGCGGCCTCGGGCAGGTTGGTGTAATCGCGCAGGGAGTCAGTCATGTCATCCTGGAAGTCACCAGAGGGAGAGAACACCAGTAAGTCTTCAAGAAAGAAGGTAGAGAGTCTCCTGCCCGGTCCCCCAGATGGCAGGGAAAGCCGCCCCTCCAGCGTCCTGAAGAGTGGGTGGCCCTGCGGGGAAGATGGGCTCTCAGAACAGGGAGCAGTGGACTCGACCCAGCCTTGGAGAATTCTCTCTGCCTCTCCCCAGACCACCAGACAAGTCCTCTTTCTTCATTAGCACAGAAGCAACCTCTGCTTGCTAAAAATGTGTTGTCTTTTAACAACTTCCTTTTGCCATTCCCTCTCAAATATCTGCAGCCTCACTGTGGCTATCTGAGGCCAATCTGGACTTCCAAGTCTGGAATGATGTCAACAGAAATGGCTCACTGCCCCGCCCACCCCTGAGGTTTAGGGGGGCAGGAGCTGCACAGCCAGATCAGAGAACAGGGTTCCTGAAGCTTACACGGGTGCCCGTACTGATCATACATTCCCACGGACTGTCCAGGTGAATTTCCCTTATTAAGCATAAAAGCAAACCCAGATTCTCAAAGACTAGCAGAAGAATCTATAAGGGAGCAGCCATCTGAGACCACACCGCTCATTTGGTAGAGAGCAGGAAACGGACTCCACACCCCCAGCCCTCCACACCCCCAGCCCGAGGCCGTCTGAACCGGAGGAAGACCCAGGTCCCTCTGCACAGGAAGGGCTTGGGGCACTCCTGGCCTTAAATGCTGGCGGGCAGGAGGCACGATGTTTACCACTCACTGGTTTCTCAGACAAAAACCATTCCTTTCTCAAAGGGCAGAGCTTTAGGCAGATGATTAGAAACGGCACGCACGTCCAGCAATGATGGGTGATTCAGCATCTCTGGCCCTGCTGACCCCGCCCAGGCCCTCCGTGCGGGTTCTTATCTCCAGGATAAGCGGAGGGGAGGCACCGGTACACGGAACTCCCATTAGGAGGCCTGGGCCAAGCTGAGCACAGTGCTGCGGCCCTTCCCCTCTCCCTCGGAGCAAACCACGGGGAGATGAATTTTAACGTCTGCTAAGGCTTCAGATGGGATGACATCTGCCCTTCAGAGCAGGCGGGACCATGACAAACGCCCTTAGTCCCAGGAGGAGTGGGAGAGGCCCAGAGTCCCAGCTCAGAGGTGCTCCGTCAGTGCTTGGTGACCCAGCACCCCGCGCCCAGCCCCTTCCATGCCGCCTGGCTTCTGAGCATGAGGACCAAGAGAGCTGCAGGGTCAGGAGCCCAGGTAAAGGGCACAGCGAGGACAGGACGGCCAGGTGGGGAGCTGGACAGCGGAGGACTCTGTCAGACCCTCCCCCGTCCTGATGCGGTGCCCTTGGGGCCTGGCCACCTGCCGGAGCACATGGACAGAAGGAGTGAGAACACTGCCTCGGGAGTCCCACTGACGTGCTCACGCTCAGTCTTCTGCACCACCCGCTTAACGTGTGGCCCTGATAAGTCACTTCTGTGAGCCCAAGCCTTATCCCCCATAAAATGCATTCAAGAACGGCTCGCATGGGGTTAGGTGCGAGGAAGCAGGTGAGCCAGCAAGTGCGCATGCCCCCACGGACGCCCTCCAAGCGTCGCTCTCCTCATCTGTGAAGCATAATGCCGCGATCCCAGGCAGACCGGTGGGGGGCACACGGGTCCGCGCCCGTGAGGCTCGGCTTGCTGCCTGATACACAGAAGACCCGCAAATGCGCCTTTTCAGCCACATGCCTAATGCACTCACTGGAGCTCCCCAGCCCCACTCTGGCCCCCTGGCCCGGCCCCTTCTGTTCTGCACCCATCTTTTCTCTCACAGCCGTCTGAAAGGGGTTAGAGTTTAATACATTCACAGCAGCTTCCATTTGTGCTTTGTGTGGAGCGGGCTTGTGTCGCCCCAAGGCAGGGCCCTGTGAACCTGCTTTGTTCCCTCCACCCCGCGGCAGAGCAGGGGGGACTTCAACTGCCTGCGAGGGGCCCGGCAGGGCTGAGCAGGGGTGGCTACTGAAGCGGTGATGAATGGGTGGTGGTTCGGGGTGTCTGGCCGCGCGGCCTCTCGGGGGACCCCAACAGCACGGCGTGAAACGAGTGCCGGGCTCCGACCCACTGGGGATGCAGATGGGTGGAAAGAGGGCAGCTGGCTTCGGAAAGGGTGTCCGTCCATCACCAGCTTCGGGCGGTGCCGGGGTGGGGCGGGGGAGGTGGCGGAGCATGCATGGACGGGCTGCCTGGGGGTGGGGACCGAGCCGGAGCGGCGACGGCCATCTTGCAGGGATTCCTGCGTTGGCGGGACAGAGGCTACGGCCCCCGCGGGAGCTGGCCTCGCTCAGCGCCCAGAGTTCTCACCCCGTGAGAAGTCCTCTGCGCAGTCCATCCCCGCTGGAGGCCTTCAAGGGACAGGCCTGTGGTGAAAAGAGATTGGGACAGCAGCAGTGTCCAACCTCAGCACCCTCCCCAGGGCTGGCTGGGGAAATGCCGGTCTGAGTCGTGAGTGCCACCGGCCATGGGAAGGGCCCACTCTGCAGGCCAGGCCAGAGACTGGCCAAACAGACGGTTTGTAAAGCATCCCGAGCCTGGTTTGGACCCAGCCGGGAGGAAGGGAGTGCTGATGACCATCTTTGTGGCTGCCACTCTTCCTAGCAGCCTGGGGAGCAGCCCTTTCACGGGAGGGCGCCCCTGCAGCTCCGAGGCTGCCTAGCGGCAAACAAGGGAGGAAGGTACAGCAGCCACAGGAAATGGTTTTCCGTGCAGGATGACACACCTTTTCATGCCACATCTGTCTGTAGGTTCTTCACCCCAGGTCCTGGGGTTCCTTCCAACATCCCACAGAGCCGCATTACGCACATCCCAAAAGTTGACCCGCTGAGCAGCGGCGGGCCAAGCACCAGTGGCACTCACCTCCCCCGCCACAAAGAACAGAAGTGGCGCCTCCTCCTCTTTGGCTTTGTACTTGGCAATGATCTTCTCGGCTATTGGCTGGATCAGCTGCTTGGCCGCCTCAGACTCCCCATCATCCTCAGAATCTGTAATAGGGAGAGAGAGACACGAGAATCACTGGCTTGTGGAACAGATGGAGTGGCGCCCCCTGAGGGAGCTGGGTCCCGGGCCTGAAACGCCCATCTGGGCAGCCCCTGCACGGAAACATTTCCCCTGGGACACGGGCCTCGCCTCTGGGGTACACGGGTGTGTGTGTGTGTGTGTGTGGCCTCGCCTCTGGGGTACACGGGTGTGTGTGTGTGTGTGTGTGTGTGTGTGTGTGTGTGTCCCCGGCGCATGCGCACCACTGCACTGCACTCCCGCAGGAACTACTCACCTCACCCACCGTCACTGACACCGCTATTCTTTCCACCGAATTCATCACAAACTGGCCTTGGAAGCTGAGCTTTCCCCAAGCCAGGACCTGAGGTCCTTGTAGTTTTTCTCTCAGTCACAGAACCAAAGAATGACCTCGGATCTGATCTACTGAAAATGGCAGAAGGGGTGGTGGCTGGGGGGTTGGGGGGAGGGCCAGGACTGCAGTCCAGTCTGCAGCTTTGTGGCAATGGGGTGGCACTGGGACCCCTGGAAAGCCAACTTCACGGCTGGCCGGACTCGTCAGGGAGGGGATGGACTGCCTTCCCCGGGGTGCCCCAGAGCTCCCTTTAGTCATCTCTTGCCTCCAGTGAAAGAGCAGTGTGGGAGCAATTCTGGGGGGCCCTGAGGCTCACTCCCCGACCCCATCGCCCAGAACAAGACAACTCCCCGAGCGGAAAAGCGGGGAAGGGGAGGCAGGCAGCAGGATTTTCACCCAGAAATGCCACCACGCCCCGGGGCCCACAGCGTGCAGACGCGGCAGGACCTATTCCTGACCCACATCCAACCCGCTCTGTGATGCTGGGAACTCGCTTTGCCTCTCTGGGACCTCCTTACCAACATCTAGAGAGGCCCAGTGAGATGCAACTGTCCCTCAGTTCAGAACGGTTTCCCAGGGGCCCCGGATGTGGGTGTGTGAGCCAGCAGCAGGCAGCAAAGCCCCAGGACAAGGATTCCCCAAGGCCGTCTTTCCCCAGGAGGCCTCTGTTCTCCAAGCACAGGGGCCGGCCTGCGAGTCAGTTTGTGTGAGAATTCCCATGAGTCTGCATATTGGCTCCCCTCCTGGGGGCCCCCACACCAGACTTCCAGAGCACCTCCTCTACCAACCCCATCAGTCGACTGGGTATGGCAGCATCTCAGCCATGATCCTAGGACCTCAAATTATTTTGAGTTGGAGCTGAGTAACAAGTCCCAAGGCGGAAGGTGAGGTGGCCGTTGGCCAGCAGTCGTTCCGCTGGCAAAAGGAACAGGGGTCACCCCGCAGGGCTGCAGGGAGCCTGGAGTGTCTGGTGTCTGGTGTCTTCCTGGCCCGCAGAACAGCCGCCCACTGAGCAGAGAGTGGGGAGACTGAAAGGGGCACCTGGCCACAGAGATGCTGCCCTGTGGCTGGGGTGGGGGTGGGGCCTTCGCCCAAGGGGGCCCGGCCCCCCGCAGCTGCTGTGCTCGAGGCCCGCCTCCTTCTGACAATGGGTCTGGTCATGGGGGCCCCCCCGGCTCAGGCCTGACCTATTCTTCCCAGCCGGCAGTCTAGGAAGGAAAGCTCAGCGGCAGCTCCCAGAACCCCTCCCGTGGGGGCAGAGCCATGCATAAATCATTGGGGTCAAAAGCAAGGCTGCCGGGAGAGACAAAGGCCCAGGCTTGGCATTGTCTGTGACAGAAAGAAGCTGCAGGGACAGACACCCCCGCCCATACGTGAGGTCCGTGGCGTCCAGCCCACCCTGGGGCTCCTGCCGGGCTTCCTACCTACGAACAGGACGAGGCAGGGGCCCTCGTTGAGCTGCACGGCATTGGAGTCAGAGAGCTCCAGCACGGGCTTGGGGTGCCACGGGAACTCCCTGCAGTCCTCATCGTTCAGCACCTCCACTCGCCCCTGCCGCGTGATCACCTCCCCCTGGGGGTCCAGCATGATGAGGGTGGGGATGCCTGCAAGGGAGAGAGAGCTTGCCTGAGAGTCGGGAAGTGCTGGCCTGGATTCCCCTCTCCTGGCCTCAGTGTCCTCCAGTGCAGTGTGGGAAATGGACGACAGTCCCCTCCTTCTCCCACTTTGCAAAGATCAACCAAGTCGTGCACTGAAAGAACTTAGCACGGGGTCTTGGCACATAGAAGCACTCAATAAATCCTTAAGAGATCCCAAAGAAGCAGAAGACACCCCTGCCACCTGTGCGGGACCTCAAACCTAAGCAAAGGGGTGTGAAAACACACTCCCATGCGGCGTGCTTGCCACACACGCAAGCCAGCACCGATCAGCCCGGGCAGTGGGAGGCCACACACAGGCAGGCCGGCCGCCAGTGGGAGCACTGGGGCCCGAGCGGGGGAGGAGCCTGGGGCAGGGGCTGCACACGACAGGGGACAGCTGGCTGCCAGGGAGCCCTCAACCCCACCCCCATCTCCAGCCCTGCTGCCTGGGGAGGTTCCAGTACCCACTCTAAGGGGGACAGTCCCTGGAAGAAGCATGCTGACTTTAGAGTCCCGGGCTGGACTAAGAAATGCGACACAACACTCCTGGCAAACCACACACATCCCCAACCATCAAGCCTCAAGTGAGAAACCAGAGAAAACCCCATCCTGGTAACGGTCGCATTTGGGATTTCTACCTCCTTGCTCTTTGTACCCCATTGCCCGCTGCCTCTCCTCCAGCCAGGGTACCCCCTACCAAGCACAGCCCACAGCCACGGCTCTGCCCTTTTAGAGGCACTTGTCTCTCTACTGAGAGCAGCTCCCCTCCCCCCCCCCACCTCCCCCCAACCAGCCACCTCTCCTCTGGAGCTGACCAGAGCTTTAATTTTATCTGGGCCAGTGAAAGCCATAGCAATTTAATATTTATAGATTCCGAAGTATTCAGTGAGTAATTTGCTGCGCTGACATTTTACTTCTCTGTGGGGAGCAGGGGGGGGAGGACGGCCGTCGAGGGACCAGGAATATGGCCCTAGTGTTTTGTAACCTGGCGTGGCTGTTGGCACAGCAGGCAGGCAGTGGTGGGCCTGACTTCAAAAGGACTTAAACAAGTCCGTTAGGTTCACACCTATTAGAAGAAGTGGCGTGGTGTGTTAGAGAATGGGTCAAGAGAGAAATGGGCTCTGGAGAACTGCCATTCCCACCGTATCACGTACAGACGCACGCAGCCGGGGCTCCTGGGGGCTTCTGGAACATTCTCAGGGCCGGCCAGGCCTCCTGAGTTGTGTGTCATGCAGAGCACAAGAGACTTGGGGTGTTTCCAGCCTTATCCTTACAGCTGCATGTCAGCCTGCAGAGTCTGGGCTCCCCATCCCCGAGGAGTGGACGCCACGTCCTCAGGGATGGACCCAGACACTGCGACAGGCCAGCCGGCTGTGGGCCCGTGCCTCCCGTCGCCATGTGCCATCTCAAAGATGCTTTGGCAAAGCTCTTGGCAATCACAAGTGCTGGGTGGAACCGGGCCCTGCCCCCTGCTATGATTAGACAGAGCGGCTGGCCTGTTTGTAGCCCAGACATGGGATGTTGACTTGGTCTGTGGAGGACACACAGGCAGAGGACAGAGAAGGGAAGAAAAGTAAAACCTGAAGGCAAAGAAACCCACTTCCTGGCTTGGTGCCTCGGTTTCTCCAAGGGACTCCTAGTTTCTAAGGGCCTTCTCGGTTACCATGGTTGTACCTCTCTGAAGTCCTTGCTGGTGAGGACCGGCAGGACTAGGACATGGGAGCCCCCAGCTGGCCGTTGAGGCATCCTCAGCTGACTCCACCAAGAAACAGCACCCCTGGGCCTTGGCTCTCCCCAGCCCTTCCCCACAGGTGCACAAAAGCAAAGTCCCCACTCGTATTTGTGCTCTGAGCACTAAAGCCCACGTCTAGGAGCCCAAGAGAGCCAGGTACGCGTGCCTGTGGTCCATCAACAGAAAGCAAGTGGGTAAAATAAGCTCGGTCAGGCATCAGCCCAGAGAAGCCCCTCTCTGGCACGCGTCCTGGGCCAGGCCCCCTTGCCATCACCCCGTCTTGGCTTGGCTTGGCTCTACAGCCCTAAGCGTGTGTGCTTTCCTCCAGGGATAGCCGCAGGAAGAGCAGGAGCGCCGAGTCTCCGCACATCTGCCCAGAGCTGGCACGGCCACGCTACTTCCTGACTCCCCATGCCAGACGGCCACGGGAGGTACGATTCATCCTCTTTTCCTGGATGGCCAAGTCACCCATCTAAGGTCATCGGGCTGCGAGTGGCCACGCCGAGACAGGAGCCCTGGTCGGCCTGTTGTTTTTCTACCTGGCCACTGCGGGTGGGGGCGCTCCTGAGTAGGCGAGGGAAAGCCCCCCCTCCCGCCGCCCAGCATCCACAGCTTTCTCTACTTCCTCCTCAAGGCCACGGGGAGGGAGGCTGGGGCTGCCATCCCCTCTACTCTCTCCACCCTGCAGCAAGCCTTCCCCGCTCCCCTCCCCTGAAGCAGGTTCCCTGAGGCAGAGACTTCTAAGGCGAAAATAGGGCAAAGCCTCTAATGGGAAACTGAAAGGGAATGGAAAATTTCCAATCGATGCCTCTGTACAAAATAACTTCCACGCCAGCGAGGGGCTTCTCTGAAGGGAATGCAGAGGGAGCCCCTCGTCTCTGCTGGAGCTTGTCGGCTCCCAGCTGGGCTGGCCAGGATGGTTGAGGGACAGCACAGGGAGAATTCTAAGGAAGATCCAGGCCACCCACTTAAACTTCTTGGAGCCTCATTGCCACAGCTGTCACGGGGGGTGGAGACAGTCTCCTCCTCCCTTACTGGGTGTTGTGAGGAGCGAACAAGAGGACAAGTATCAAACGCTGAGAGCAGAGTAACTGGTGTACAGTGAGTACAGTCCATCGGTACTAGCTCTTCTTGTAAAGAGGTTCATTATTAGTAGTTTTGGTCATCCCTGGGTTGATTATTTGGCTCAGGGGAAGGCAGAGGTATGGAGGACTGGTGCCTTGGTCTGGTGAGATCAACAGCAATCTCCGTGCTGGCTGGAGGAAGTTAGCTGAACAAACAGAAGGCAGAGACAATGTCAACGCCGCCGCGAGGGTTCTGGGAACTGTGTGACATCTACCACGCGTGGGGCTGCACCAACCCGAGCTTAACGCTGGGCGGGGGAAGAATGTAACACGCCCCGGATCCTGGAGAGAGCTTCTGCCTCAAGCCCGCGGCCCTGGGCAGCTGGGCTGGCCCACGAGCAGTGCCTACGAGTCCCCTTCACGGTCTCCCTCAAAACGTGCAGAGGGAAGAGCAAGGCTCAAAGCCTGCTCCAAACGGTTTCCTCCTAGGAGGAGGCTATCTGTGAGTCTTTAAAACAATCTCAAAGCCATGTGTCCTGGGCCTGTCCTACATTGAGTTTGGCTGCTTCTCTACTGCCGGCGGAGGAGTAGCTTTCGAAGGAGGGGGCTTCTAGATGGCGATAGGATGTGAGGGGGCTGGGAGTCGCCACGCAAAGACTGCTGGGAGCTGGAAGAGAGAAATGGAGGAAAAGCTGCCCCTCAGCAGGAAGAGCAGGTGTGGGCGCGCGGCCGGGCGACGCGTGTGATCCCATCGTGGGGACTACAGCGAGGTGGAAACGGTTTGTAACATACGGTTAAATAGAAAGTAGAGAATATCCAGCGCTGTGTGTACAATTACAGCTCTGGGTAAGTACGTATGCGCACGGACGGAGACCAAAAGGGACTCAGAACAGGAAAAACAAGTGTGTAGCAAGGCAGGAATGTGGGTGAGAGGGACAGAGGTTTGAGTTTTTGAGTTTTCTTAACCGGTGTTATGATAAACGTGTATTAGCTTAAAATAAAAACCAAAGAAGAGCCGGAGGGCAGTCGGGCAGGGACGACATACGCAGGCCACGCCTTGGCCACATCGGTTGCCAGTTTCCTTCAGCAGCTCCGTCTGCACTCCCCGCTGACTCCCCCAAACCAGCCCTTGCCTGGAGAGCTCAGGAGGGAGAGGGCAGCTGGTCTGGGTGGTGAAACTCGGGAGAATCGCAAGGCAGGGTGCAGGGATGGCTCTGGCCTACTTGAACTTGGCCTGCAAGCCCGAAAGCCACTGGAGCCGCGTGTCTGCGTGTCTGCGTCGGGAGGCACAAAGACATTTAAGGCCCCATTCTTGTGAGACAGAGAAACCAGACCCGAACGAGTGTCCGTCGACAGTGTAATAGCTACGTAAACTGCAGTCCCTCCCGCGGTGAAACCCTTTTTGGCACTGGAGAGAAATTTACCAGTATCAATGGCAACGAGAAGTCTTGAACATGTAACGTTTAGTGAGAAAAGCAAGTTACACACTGATACTACAGCATGTCAGCACTTAAGTATGCTTCTAAAAAACACAGCCGGCACGGCTATATATTATTCATGGATTCGTACGTAGGCAGTAAAAATGTGAAAACCAATTATAAAGATACGCATAAACCGTATGGTAGCATTTCCCCCGGGGGGAGGCGGGGGGGAGCCCAGCGCTGCGGGGCGGCACAGGGAGGCTCCCCTTTGTCTGTGTTCCTGCTCCCTTTTGTTTAGATTTTCAACACCTGAAGCAAAACGGTCACTTATAGGTGGTGGCCACATGGGTGCTTGTTCTTACTCTTTGTCCTTCCTTATTTTTTTTTTTATGTTTTCCAAGGTAAACAAGACACCCAGAACGGGACATCGAGGCCGTGCCCAGCCTGCCCCCCTCCCCAGGCCCCTGGGGCCAGCCCTTCAAATACTGAGATCGGTCTATGAAACACATCGGCACTGGCCCCTCACCCGCCACTGATGGAAAAACACATTTCCAGGTGGGTTGTTTGTGTATAAAATCAATAGGTTCTGACTAAAATTCATTTTTTGATGGGGGCGGGAAAGAGGGCCAAGTTCAGGAAAGACGGAGGAGGATGGCGGGAATTGGAAGAGGAAGGCGGGAAAGGGAAGAGGAGGAGAAGGAGGAGGAGGGAAAGAGGACGACAGAGAAGCTGGAGAAGGTGATCCTGCAGCCCAGGGTCCTCATGCTGCCACCGCCCAGCCCCCAGGCTGGAAGCACCATCCTGCTCCAGGGCTGTTCTCCTGGAGGCGGGGCCCTCTGTCCACTACGTCCCCTACACAGCCCTTAGGCTGTCTGCCCTCTCCAAAGGTCGGGGCCAGTAGAGGGGAGAGGAGGAACAAAACGCTAGGGCCCCCGACCCAGGAGAGAAGGGGCGCTAAGCCTCCCTGCAAAGAATACGGTGTTCTCTGACAGCCAGGATTAGACAATTGCTAATGGGATTTGCCTTTTGCCAAGTGTGTCTAAACCCTTTTCTTAGGAAGGCATTTTTAAACAGCTCATAGGGCTGCAAACTCCCCGGTCTGCACAAAGCCGGGGCAGTAGGGCGGTTCGGGACTCAGAGTAAAAGGGCCGCTCCCGTGGGACGAAGGAACGCCAGGGCCTCGGTGAGCCCGGGTGGCCTGGTGAAGCTGCTGGTGAACACTGCCTGGGCTCAGTCCGGAGCCAGAGGGAGCCAGGGACTGGCCGCCAGCAGCAGCAGCAGCAGCAGCAGCAGCAGCAGGACTTTCGGCTCGGCCAGGCCAGGTGCAAGTTCAAGGCCTGTCGCAAGTCTGGTAACGTCCTCAAGATCCCGACGCTGCCACGGCCAGCTGCACGGGCAGCTCAACAAGGCACCTTATGCAAGGCGTCCTTCGGGATGCTGGGTGGTGCTAGGAACCCAGCGATGCTCTGAGTCCAGCCTCCGGGATGATCAGGGGATCCCCGGTTCCTGGCACATTACCCATTTTCATCGGAGCTTCCCGGGCTCACACAGGGAAGCTCTGTGCTCATGTGCCTCGGTACCCAAAGTGACCATCAGATCAGGGTACCTGCTCCCTGTACGGCACGGGCCAGGTGGAGGTGGCTTAGCTCAGGGGTGGGCAGGGGAATGTCCCGGGTGCTGCTCTTTGTCGGAAGGCTTCAGGAGGAGACGCGGAGCCCGGGACACATAGAGAGTCAACTAGGGAGCGTGAGCTCTCCCAGACACAGCCCTGCAGGATTTGCTAAAGACTGGCTCCTCAAAACAGGAAGAACCCTCTACCGACCCCGCGTACGTGTGGAGTGTGTATACATAGTGATATTGTAATATAGCAAGAAATACACAACTGGTCTTCATCCTCAGTTCCTGGCACCGAGTTCCCCAAACCCTTGTAATTTCCTGGGAGGAAGGGGTGAGAGGGACCTCCTGTTAGAGTATTTAGTCTTACACAACATTAGATCTCAGATCCTAACACAAGAGCTTCTAAGACCTTGGGAATCTGGGAGTGACGGTGTCTTTGCATGTTAGTGAGATGACCAGTGGCTGGGGGGCCCTAAATAGCTTCAGAAGGTGGGGTTTGGTGGCCAGAAAGGCCTGATTAGAAAGTTGAAACTTCCAGTCGGGCCCCCTGACCTCTGCCCTCGGGGGAAGGGAGAGAAGGACTGGAGGCTGAGCTAATCCACAATGGCCAGGGATTGAATCAATTCTCTCTTTGTCATGGAATCTCCATAACGACCCAAGCTTCGAGCTTCGGGGTTGGTGAACACGTGGAGATTCTGGGAGGGTGGTGTGCCCAGAGGACGAGGGGGCTCTGTGCCCCTTCCCACAGACCCCAGGCATCAGTTCCCTCTGGCTCTTCCTGGCTTGTAGCCTTTACAGTAAACTGATGAGAGTAAATCAACTGCTTTCCTGAGTTGTGGGCCATTCTAGCAAAGTACTGAACCCAAGAAGGGGGTCATGGGAACCCCCGATTTATGGCCGGCTGGTCAGAAGCACGGGAGTCCTAGACTTATGATTAATGTCTGAAGTGTGGGGGTTCTGGTGGGACTATGCAGTAGGTCTGTGGGATCTGACACTAAGTCCACGTGGATGGTGCCAGAATTCAGCAGACTTGTGTCAGAGAATCCGGAGGTGAGTGTGGAGGAAAAAACGCCACACACATTTGGTGTCAGAAGTGTTGTAGGGGCGCCTGGGTGGCTTAGTTGGTTAAGTGTCTGCCTTCAGCTCAGGTCATGATCTCAGGGTCCTGGGACTGAGCCCCGTGTCAGGCTCTCTGCTCAGCAGGAAGCCTACTTCTCCCTCTGCCTCTGCCCCTTCCCCCACTCATACTTGCTCACTCTCTCAAATAAACTATTAAAAAAAGAAAAAAAAAAAGAAATGTTGTGAGTAGGGGCACCTGGCTGGCTCAGTTGGTGGAGTGTGCAACTCTTTTTAAATAAAGATTTTTTTTTAAATTTTATTTATTAGAGGGAGACAGAGAGCGAGCAAGCAGAGGGAGAGAGAGACTCACAAGCAGATCGCGCTGAACGCAGAGCCTGATGTGGGGCTTGATTTCACGACCCTGAGATCACGACTTGAGCTGAAATCAAGAGTCGGATGCTTAAGCAACTGAACCACCCAGGTGCCCCGCATGCAACTCTTGATCTCAGGGTTGTGAGTCTGAGCCCCACGTTAGGTGGAGAGATTACTTAAAACTAAAATCTTTGGGAAAAAAAAAAAAGTGCCGTGAGTAAAAAGAGCCCGGAATATACAGTCATAAGTATAAACACATCTGTTGAATGACTTTAGAGTTGTAACCAGAGAGTCACACAAAGCTCAAAAAATACTCAGAATTCAATCAAAAATAATTTTCAGAGTTCCATGACGCTATGATGAGTAGCAAAGAACAGACAATTTCATCAAGGTCAAAGGTATCTGAGCTGGACTGGAGGCATTTAAATATCCTCAGACGCAAACAAAAGCAAAATCCAACCAAGAGACGGTACACCGGCAAGGAGCTACCCACCTCTGAGACTCGAGAGAAGCATTCAGAAATGCTACCACACCACGGACGTGAACTTCAAGGGCTCCAAAGGCGAAGACCGTCCTACGTGGAGGGCAAGGAGCCCGGATGCTGGACCCATGCAACCTCAGTGAGCTGGGAAGAGACTTCCTGCCACGCAGGTGCTGGGCCCCAGGCACCTCACTACGCCTCCTGCTTCCCTGGGCCGTCTCCCTCCCGGCTGGAGCACACGGCTCAAAGCCACGGGAGATGCCCAAGAAATGATTTTCCTGAAGCAAAGCCTGAGTGAACAAGAAAGAAAAGAAAGGAAGGAGGACAGGAAAAAGAACTCCTGGCTTGGAACCTACATGTCCCCACTCCTCGTCCTAAAGGAGCGGCCCATCCACGAGAAAAGAGTCAGTCCTTGCAACTACACACGGGAACGGGACACATGGTAAGGGATCGCACGAGCAAGAGAGGCCGCAAGAGGAAGGTTTGCTCCAGGGAGAAGGCACTGGGGCGGCAGGGCAGGAGAGACGGCACGGCTGGGGAGGGGAGGGTGTGCACGGGAGAGCAGTAAGAAACGGGGCTGCAAAGGTGTTTGAGACCAGACTGCAGAGTCTTGGAAGCCGGGCCACAGCCCTGAGGGCTTCTAGGGAGGGGATGAATCCCACTATTGGGAGTCAATCTTCTGGAAGGTACCTGGGGTATGTTGGTGCATCCAACACGCTGGGATGAAGCAGGAATACGTGGTGCAGAGGAATGGAGGTGGTCTAGGTGTATTAGAGCACCAAGCCTCTGTGAAGGAGATGCAGGAGGAGAAACCCAAGAACCAGAGGGGCAGGAAACGGACAGGAGACGGGGTGATGTGGAAGGAGAGGGGGAAGGGGAAAGGGTACCCCCAAGCATCCAAAAACAAAAGCAAATGAAGCGAGAGGAGAATAGGGAGGTCAGTGGACTGCCAATATCCCTACTCATTCCCGTGAGACCTCATCCCATGTTAGGCTTGATCTATAACTACGGGACAAATGGAAAATGCCAGATTTCTACCTCAAGGCCCACCTCCCTCCTAATTCCAGAACCGTTGAATCCACGCCACCAGCTGAGGGTCTAACGGGCATCTCAAACACAACACGGTCAGAATTAAGCCACGGTTCAACTGAATTCCATACGGCTACTGCCCACACGCCCCACGCCCAGAGCACACAGCTCCCCCAACTCCGCTGATGGGGGCTGCCTCCTTCCGGCTGCTTGGGCAGGGAGCCGTGGAGCCGTCTCTGACTCTGCCTTACTCTCACACCCCACATCGAATCTGTCAGCAAACTCTAAGACTCTACCCTCGAATCCTGTCAAGAACCAGCCCTGTCTTACCACCGCCACTGCCACTCTCCCTCCCCGAGCACTGCCATCTTGGCCCTGGAGGACTACAACGTCCCACAGCAACCAGTGGGACCCTACCATTCGCTTACGGGACTCCTCGGCCCAAGACCCCTCAGTGCTGGCCCACTTCACTCGGTGTGAAAGCCAAAGTTTTATTAACAAAGGCCCTTACGGTACCCTCTCTAGTCTCAATGCCCTCAAATTCCCCCTTGTTCATTCTGCTCCAGCTACACGGGCCTCAGCATTCCATAAACACGTCAGGCTTTTTCCATTTCCATTTCCAGAGCCTTCACGCTGGCTGTTTGCTCTGCCTGCAACACTCTTCTCTCCCTGAGCACCACCAGGTGAATTCTCTCATCGTGTTCTCCACGGAGCCCAAGCCTGAGCAACCCTATTTGAAACTGTGACCCACACCTTGTCCTCCCAATGCCTTTGCCTTGCTCTATTTTCTACCCACAGCACCCCTGACTCAATACGCCATATGCTTTATTTTTTTACAATTATATTTACTGTCTCTTTCTGCAAGAATGTAAACTCCATGAGGTCAGGAGCCTTTGTTCTTTTAGTTCACGGACGGACAAGCACCTGGCGTACTATATGCACGTGATTCCATTTTGTTAAATGAAACACGAACAGGAGGCGCCCGGTGACCTGAGAGGCAGGATGAAGATCAGTGCTGGGGCTGGGAGAACAAGAGGGGAAGCGGATTTCCCGAGCTCCATGAGGACAGGGACCACGACCCGACCGTGCTGGTGTCCCTTGTAGCTCAAGGGAGGTCATATGGTAGGAGCCAAAGCAGTGGCAGTGTCTTTGAGAATGCTGATGTTTGGGGAAAAGAAAGAGGAATGGTAGCTGTTAGGGATGGAATGTGGTGCCCCCAAATTCATATTGGTAGCTCTAACCCCCAATGTATGTGGGGATGGTGATGACGGTTAAGGAGTTCATAAGGATGGGGCCCCTAACTGGATAGGGCTAGTGTCCTTAGACACCAGAGTGATCCCTCCACCATGTGAGGATACAGCAAGCAGGTGGCCATCTCCGAGCCAGAAAGTGACCCCTCACTAGGAATCGAATCAGCCAGCACCTTGATTTTGGACGTCCCATCCTCATTTCTCTGTGAGAAATCGATTTCAACTATTTAAAAGCCATGGTGTCTGTTATGGCGGCCGGAGGAGACTGAGACAGTAGCTTTTAGGGCTAAGAGAGACCTGACCATTCCGTGAAGTGGAGGACAAGGAACTAAGAGAGAGAGACAAGGAGGCAAAGATGGGAAAGCAAAATGGAAGAGACAAGAGCAAGACTCTAGTAGAACAACAAAGGCAGGATCTCAGAAAGGCTGGATGATATTTCTTCCAACAAGAAAGAAGGGGATGGGGCACCTGGGTGGCTCAGTGGGTTAAAGCCTCTGCCTTCAGCTCAGGTCATGATCTCGGGGTCCTGGGATCGAGCCCCACATTGGGCTCTCTGCTCATCTGGGAGCCTGCTTCCCCCTCTCTCTCTGCCTGCCTCTCTGCCTACTTGTGATCTCTCTCTCTGTCAAATAATATAAAAAAAAAGAAAAAAAGAAAGAAGAAGGGGGATGGGGGAGACGCCCAGACATTCGGAGTTAGGAACTTGACGGTGTCATACAGATGTTCCCTGGCAGAGACGAGGGAAGTGGGGAATTCAGGAGAGACGGCACCATGGGAGATACCAACAGGGAGGGGGATGGCGGTGGAGCTCGGCCTGTGGTCCCTGGGTGAGCCCCGGTCAGCCCCTGCTCCACCCCCTCATCCCTCTGCTCCGGCCCGCCCCGTGCAGGGCTGTAAAGGCACGTCCTCAGCACCGCCACCCCTGCAAACAGGCTGTGCACCTTCCCTACCTGCTGTGTGGGCCGTCGGAGGCAGCGGGATGCAAAAACTCATCTGCCCTGGCTCAGGCACACCTTGTTTTGTCGCACTTCGCTCTACTGTGCTTCACAGATAAAGCGTTTTTTACAAAGCGAAGGTCTGTGGCAATTTCGCTCAAGCACGTCTATCGGCGCCATTTTTCTAACAGCGTTTGTGCATTTCACGTCCCTAGGTCAACATTTCAGTAATTCTCGCGAGATTTTAAGCTTTCTCCTCCGCATTATGTTGACGGTGATCTACGATCGGTGATCAGTAACTTGCTGAAAGCTCGGATGATGGTTAGTATTTTCTGGCAATAAGCTATTTTTTTAATGAAAGCCTGTACTTCGTTTTTTAGACATAATGCTGTTGCATGCTTACTAGACTACAGGACAGAGCGACGATTTTTTTCACATGATGTTGATCGCAGGGTGAGGATTAATTGACTTAAGACATGAAAATGGAACCACATTTGGCACATAATAAACACTCAATAAAAAAAGAACCACACTATAGTGTAAACATAACTTTTATATGCACCAAAATTAATCAGACTGGTCAAGATCAAGGAGACATGCAGCATGGTGCTCCAGGCTCGCTGAGAGGTGGCATCATTGACCTTATTGCCCCCTCTGCCCTACGGTACACTACAGGCGTCCTAGTCTGGCCTTTGCCCTGGACATTCTCTATCCAAATCCTGTCCACTCTGTAAGGCTCTGCTCCAGAGCCACCTCTTCTAGGAAGCCTTCCCGGTTCAAGAGCTCCACGCCATGTCTCATCTGAACTCAGATTATTCCACTGCATGGCCCGTCACTAGGTTCTGCCTTGAGAAGGATCCTGTGCTCCTCTCTACATTCTCACTTCACTGTGCCTTAGCGCATCTCTGGCTTGACGGGGCCAGAGGCAGACAGATCAAGGTCAGCAGGCAGTGCCTGCCAGGGTGCCCGCAGGAATGAGTCCTAAGGCTTCGCTCAAGAGGTCAGTGATCAAGGAAGCGGTCAGCACAAACACTGTGCCAAGGAGACTATAAACCTGAGAGTGAGAAAGCAGGGGGAGGGGGCTCGGAGAGCGGACAGGTCCGCCCCGAAGAGAGACTAGCGCAGACGGCAGGGAGGGGTGTATACCACGGGGGAGCCAACAAGTGAGCAGCAGCGGGCTGGCCTGAGGCGGAGGACGCTCGCTGGCGGGAGCTGGGATCGGCCTGAATCTCATTCTTTCACTGCGGCTAGCTGCCCGCTGCTTGTCTGCAGACAGGGTCAGCTTGCTGATCCTCAACTGAGAGCCCCTTGCAGTCACGACCACATGGGTGCTTCTCATCCCCACACCGCCAGGGACTTAAGAGATGGTGCCAGATCAACATGTCTCCGAGAAGTCCCTATTCTCCTCCTCCTCGGTCGTGGGCAGCCACTTTCCGGCTGCCTGGGCCACACCTAACAACCACAGCTCCTATGTCTGTAATATTTATAGGTTGGCCGCTACGGAATCTGAGCGTTCCCTTCTCTGCTGGCCGAAGGCAGGCAGAACGTGATCCATTTAATTTTTCTGTGCCCTGCCCAACAGTTTACAGGGCGTCCTCGAATCGTGCAGAGTTTGTGATCTCTCCTTCTGAGACTGCTGTTCTGTGCCAACCCCTGCCCCCCTCCCCCAGGGTCCCAGAGTCATCTCACGGAGCAGAGAGAGAGGGCACAGACTGCCACCCTCAAAGTGACTATGCATGATATAGACCATCTTTTGGTAACTGTTAGTTTCAAGTGATTCCACAGCCTTAGCACTGACCGCCAGGAATACCTGCGCCACGCCCCCTGCCCCCATTCCAGGAAAGGGCTCTACCTACGGAAGGAAAGATTTCGCTCATTGATGGCACGGGCTTGGAAAGAATGTGCCTCTGCATGGAGTGGCCTTGTGGTGCCTGGGACAAGCGGCAGTCTTCTAAGCCTTCATACAAAATGACACTGGGCCAACACATTCTAGTTCCTCAAGACATCGTCATACTCTGCTCTCGAGATATCTCCCAAGGCAAATTTCCTCCTGTCCATTCAAGGGCAGCACTGGGCTACTCTTCTGGTTTCTTATTTCCCACAGAGCTCACTGTATAGGCTTGGTGGTCAGCGGGAGTTCAAGAAATAGATTCCTATACATTTAAACCCACTCTACCTTTCTTCCGAAAAGGATTGGAGGCTGCTTAAAAAGTATGTGATAGAAGCCAATAAAAACAGATGAAAATATCCTCCTGAAGGGAAAACAGAGAAGAGTAAATGAAGCTAATAGGGTCAAGGGCATGCAACAAAAAAGGTGAGTTTCGCAAAGATGCTAAAGGTGGTTACAAATTCAGCTCTGGGTTTTCTAGGGGTTAAAGGGAAAAAAATATGTGGTCCATAATGAAATTCGACATATACAAAAGATGAAAGAAAAAAACTAAAAACAAAAATCCACCACTCGCTCAAGAGAAGTTCAGCTTCTGCTGGGCACTATAGGATAATTTCCCGAGCATAAATTCCTACAAGTGGGATTTCTAAATTAAAGGTTTTGTAGATTTTTAAAGGCCTTTGATGTATATTGCCAATTGCTCCCCTGAAAGGTTGTCTTGATTTACACTTCTAGTAGCAGTCTGCTCTCTTCTGTACATTGGGGATTATCTTTTAGGGAGGATGGTGGGGGTGGTGGGAGTTCCTTGCAAATGAGATAGATACAAATTCAGTTTTCATCTGTAAATCACGGAAGTAAATTATGCTGAATATTTTTCACGTCACATGAAAATGATACAATCCTATCCTATCAACGCACTGGATGAATTGCCTACCTCATATCCTATATATACTTTTTACTAAATTCTCTCTTTTTTAAAAAGATTTTATTCATTTGATAGAGAGAGAGAGACAGCGCACGCGTATAGAGAGAGAGAGAGACAGCGCACGCGTGCACAAGCAGGGGGAGGAACAGAGGGGGAGGGAGAAGCAGACTCCCTGCTGAGCAGAGAGCTTGATGCAGGGTTTGATCCCAGCACGCTCTGGGATCACGACCGGAGCCAAAGGCAGATACTTAACCAACTGAGCCATCCAGGTGCCCAATTCTCTCTCTTTTTTCCTAAGGAGATCTCTTTTTCTATGAAAGATATTGATTATTTGCCATACATGTTATTAATATTGTTGGTTGCCTTTGTTTAAGCTTTTTGACATCCAAAAGTTAACCATTTTATTGTAAAATGAAATTTCTCCCCTTTTCTCCCAAGTTGATCAGTTAAATATTTATTAAGGCCCAACACTCTCAATTTTACTGAGGAGAGATGATAAGTAACTAGTTCAAGGTCGCTCAGTGGGAGGTATGGACAGGACTGAGTTATTGGTGGCATAGACTAGAGAGGTGGTATCAGTGAGGGTGGAATAATATAAGAAACAGGAAACAATGCCCCAGGCAAAGATCCAAGAGGCCGCAGCCTGGAAGAGGTAGGACAGTTGATATTCTTCTTGGTACGTACCTCTAAGGTGCCTCCCCAGTCAAATGTGAGGGTATGCTCCAAGGCCCTAGCATGTCAGAGTCCCGTTTTGTGCACATTTGTGTGTGAATACACGCACGCACACAGACATGTACAGAAGCAGGCAGAGGGGCGCAGGAGAAGCCAGAACATGACTGAAGGGCCTTTGTTAGGGGAGTCAGAGGAAGGCACACATCAAAGATGCCTGCTGGTGTGTAAGGGCAGTAGAGAATGGAGAAAATCAGGAATGTCTCTGAATTGCTGCAAGGACCAAGATGAGAAATCTATGGTCCTCAGAAGAAGTAGGGCATCGCTGCATGTAAACATGGGCACTGAAGGGCAGCAAAATCTAGGTAACACTAAGGAAAGATCTGGAACTAGCCAGCCTACCAGTGGGTCTCACCTTGAGGCCCTCCAAGAACTTCTAGTCACAACCCAGGGACTGAGGCTGATGGACATTCACACTGGCTGGCTGCACCCCTTTTCCATTATGCAGTTCCAATAAGATTGTCACGGACGCCTGGGTAGTTCAGTTGGTTACACGTCTTCCTTCAACTCAGGTCATGGTTCCAGGGTCCTGGGATCAAGCCCTGCATTGGACTCCTTGCTCACTGGGGAGTCTGCTTCTCCCTCCGCCTGCTGCTCCCCCTACCTGTGCTCACTTGCTCGCTCTCTCTCTCACAAATAGATAAATAAAATCTTAGAAAGAAATAAGACTGTCACATCTTTAAGTGACACACAGACTTACCTCTGGGGTGAAGGTTTGAATCCTAGGAGCAAGAAGGTGTGTTTTTTAAGTGAACAAAGGGGACCGAGGAAAACATTTAAAACCTTCCAACCCTTACCTTTCCCTGTCCTACTCTGTGATTGCAGAGAGCCCTTGCCCTGGCCCTCTTTCCCAGTGGCCCTACACCGGCCCGGCCTTTGTGTCTTCGGCTGATAACATTCTTTCCTCTCCATTTTACATTAAAAACTCCTATGGTTTCCAGATCTCGGTTTGAACATAACATTCTTACCTCTCCAACCACTCCGGATTCTGTTTTACAGGCCCTACTAGCACTGGGGACATCTTCCTTCAGAGCACTTCCAATCGCAACTTACACTTATTTGTACAATTGACTGATGGGGTACGAGCCTCCCTTCTAGGACTGCAAGCTCCCTGAGGGTAGGGATTGGGTCTGTTTTTACTCAAGACTGTATCTCCCAGGCCTGGAAGAACAGACGTCCTCTAGCCAGCTCTCAGTAAATACTTGTTGAAGGAATGAATGAATGAATTCAGAGACCTAAGGTTTCACTTATCCTCACAAAGGGGCAATTTAAGCCTTTGTTCAGTACCACTGGCCAAAGGTCATTCTTGATACTCATCTCAACAGATGCTGCTACTACACCAAGGCATGATTCAAGCCTCTGTGCAAACAGAGTTCAAGAAGGAAATAAGCCTGTGACATCTTCTTTAAGTTACTCAACCCGGTACCCTTCCTTCTGGACCGGTAAACAATTCCTATCCATCCCTCAGCTTTTGTCTGGGAAGGGAACGAATTTCATCTTTTTTATTAATAGGAGGCATGAGCCTCCACAATTCTTGAAGGGTTAACAGACCTAGCTTATTAATACCCAAAGTGTGGTCCCTGGGCCACCAGCATCAGTGTCACTTGGGGGCTTGCTAGAGAGGCAGGATCTCAGCCCCAGGGAATCTGAATCTGCCTTTTCACAAGATCCCTAGAGGACTCTTATGTGCATTTGAAATGGAGAAGCACCGATTTAAAACTAACTGTTCATTTTTTTGAAACCTTAGCTCCAAACAAAGCCATATGCTTTCCCTAAATGGTGAAGAAAAAGCTCAAAGAACCTGATGAGTTCCCCCTAAGCTGTGGAATTTGTGGCTAAATTTTTATTTGCTTTTTTTTTTTTTTTAATTTTCCCTCCTCCTACTCCCTATAACACAAGAAGCACCGAGAACTCAAATATTAGCCGTGTCTGCCTAGGGCTAACCAGGATCTGGTAGTGCTGCTACAAAGGAAATGAGTTTAATCCTTTTTTAAAAATTAAGATATAATTGACAAAGAAGAATGCATTTAATTCTTAATAGGTCAGTTAAGTGCTTTACCAAGAGAAAAGCCGGCTGGGTGAAAGCTGGGAAGAAGATATTCCCATAATAGAGAATAAAAACACAGTTTGTCTCACTTAAAAACCGTTATTCCCAGAAAACACACATGATTAGTACTTTAAGTCCTAGTTTTCGACACTCTCAGGAAATGAGTTTTCTCACCTACGAGTCCCAGCCACTCAGCCCTCACTACTGTGCTTCAGGAATCAGGAAATGTCTAGATACCTTATCCCAGGAATGTTCCCAGAGATTCCCTGTGGCAGGGATTTATCAGGCCCACTTTGTGGATGAGGAAACTGAGGCTCAGATCATGATAATGAGCGATGAGGAAACGGAGGCTCAGAGTCTGACTGATGGAACCAAAGACCATTCCTTAGGTCTGTCTGACAGGAGCCCTTACGATAGGGTTTTGGCCACGTCATTTGAAATCGCGTGCTCCACGGCCCAACTGCATCAGAGCACACGAGGTCAGGGGGGTGAGAAGGGGCTGTTCCACCTGGACAAGCACTTTAAAAAACAACAACAACAACAAAAAACCCCGGCTTTAATGGGGTGTAATTTACATACCATAGAACTCACGGCATGTAATTTTTAAGTCGGTAAGGAACACGAACAGTTATAGAAATAAAGATGTCCTTTTCCCTCTAAAAGAAAAGGCAAAGGTGTGGCGAGCCCAGCTGGGCAGGTCTCCGGGGAGCCCCACGGAGTCACGAAGGCCTACCTTGGATTCCGTACAGCCGGTTGAGGCGTGACCGCCGGGCCTCGTCGGTGTAGGGGACCGCAAGCCAGGGCATCTCACTGAAGTACTGTTTGAACGAGTCCTCGGACCTACAGAGGCACACATGGGAGCAAGGCTCTGCTATCCCCAAAAGCGCCACCGCAGGGACCTCCCCGCCTTCTACCAAGCTACGGCCGGGGCTCTGCAGACACCGGCGCCCCGAATCATTGTGCTCTTCAGACACCGGGTTACGGGGGGTGGTGGGGGAGCTATCCTACCCCCTCTGGTGTACACGGAGAAGCGATGGCCCTCACACGACAGGCGGACGTGAACTAGACCGCCAGGCCATTCCAAGTAGCTCGCTCCTCTGGGCCCTACCAGTTGAACTCAGGCCCAACTTCTCCTTTGTCAACAGAGACAGGCGGCACTTTTATAAGCAGCCTAGGTGTCCGTGGATGCTGCTAATCTGTGCGTGGAACAGTGTATAACCACACTTAACCAAGCAGAAGCCTAGGATTCCGTGCCTTAAAAAAACTCTAGGAATGACGGGTCTAACGACAGTGATTAAGAAGCAGATCAGGGGCTCCCCGGGGCTGGGGTTTGAGGGCGAGGACTAAGAAGGCACCTTGTGATGATGGCAATGTTCTCTACTGAACGGGGCTGATTACAGGGGTACATACATTGGTCAACAGTCATTGAATTGTACGTAAACGATACTTCGATAAAGTTGATTTTTTTTTTTTTTAAGCTTTAAAAAAGCGACTGCTCCGTGCGGCATGTCCTTCAAATTTAATCCCCAGTCCCATGCAGAGATGGGGATCTGGGGATGGAGCACGGCACAGTACAGACATCAAAGAGACAGAAGGCCCTTGGTGTGAGGGCATCCCGGAGAATGTTCTGTGAACAGGGACTTAAGAAGCCGGAGCACCTGGTGGCCTGGTCTAAATAGGAGCTGAGGTTTTGTGATGAAGGAGGGTCGCTGATGAGCGCCTGAAGCAGAGGAAGTCGCAGTGAAAAGGACCTGACGTGCTCCAGGAGGAGACTTCGTTCGCCCTTCTTGTTTTTAGGGCAGCCCCTAGGCCAAGTACGCGGCCAGAGCGGCCAGAGCGAAGAGAAATTATGGCACAGCCAACCCAGACAGGTGTCAAATTCCATGAGCCTCTAGCTCTTTCCTTCCCATCCTTCCCTTCCACGCCCTTTCATTGTGACCCAGAACGCTGAGCAAATCAGAAAATCGCATCCTGACCTCTAATGACCCAGGCCGGGAGTGGATAGGCCCCAGTATTTACAGCAATTTTTCTCGGCTCCCCTTCAGATAGTTGTGTGAGGAAATCTGAAATGTATCTGTCCGTTTGCCAATCATCCCAGATAAGCCTTCCTCAACCCCCATCTCCGCGCTCTACCCTTAGGAGGTGAGATGGTAAGGCCAAAGAAATGTGTGTTAACCGACTCTGGAAAAGGGAACTGCGCGGCCACTCGCCCCCCCCCCCCACATTACCTGTCTGCACTAACAAAGATGATCTCAAATTTCTGGCCCGCCTCCTTGATCTTCCGGTAGGATTCCACCAGGACTCGAGTGAGGCTTCGGCAGGGTGGGCACTGCAGGAGGAAAGGGGGATCCTGCAGCCTGATGCTGGGTCTGGCCTTGCCATTTCCCAGCCACTTGCCAAAAGAGACCAGGTAAGGGCCCAAGTGGGACTGGGAGAGCGAAACCCAGCTCATTCAAGAGGCAGAAACAAACGCGGGCACCTCCCACTCACACGGCACGCCAAGGGGCAGCAGTTCAAACCAACCCCGCAGAGACTGCTGGAAGCCTCTTCAGAACGGGTCAGGAGGACTATCCTTTCAGACCAGTCAGAAGAAGTCATCATTCATAGTAATAAGCACTCATAGCGTGCCAACAATGCGTCAGGTGCAGGAGGAAGTAAGAACATCGGGGAGACCTGCCCGAGCAGTAACGCTTCCAAGAGCCCCCCACGACGAGCCTTGGTGGCACCATCACCGCTCCCTCCGGTCTGGACTGAACACTCACCCAGTGTGCGGAGAAATAGACGCCCACGTGCGACCCCTCCAGGCTGCTGCTCTCCAGGGACTGTCCATTATTTCTAAGCAAGGGCCCTGCAATGACTTCCCTGAAGGGTTTAGGTCCCCAAGGGAATTCCAAACCTGCAACAGGCAATAGATGGTGAGAACGGTGTTAAGACTCTTCCTTATGGCCTCTGGCCCCAGAGGCCTCGGAGAGGCGGGGCCTGACAGTGTTATCGTCAAATAGTGCTTGTTAGCACAAGCACAGACTCTGGAACTAAAACATAAGAATACAGTGGAACCCATTCGTGGCAGAGCCCTACCTACCTCCGAGACAGTGGTTCCCGAACCTGGGTGATCACACGGCCCATCCCCTGGGGGTACTTTCGGAAAGTTCCGGAAGCCTGGGTCACGCTCCGAGTCTTGGGATCTGGGGCTAAGGCTGAAGAGGTATGTCCCAGACAAAGCCAAAGAGACTCCCCAGGTTAGTCCGATGCTGGGCCAGGCTGGGGAATCACTGCCTCGTGGAGTTTCTTCAAGTCCAACCCTGGAACCTCGGTGGCTCCCAACTCTGGTGGCATTTTAGAATCAGCCGGGGACTTTTAAAATACGATGCTCCTGGGGCCCACCCCCAGAGATTCTGATGCGGTTGGTCTGGGCTGGGGCCCGGGGAACCCAGTGAGAATTAAATCCAGTCCAAGGAAAGAGTAAAACTCACTCAACCCAGATGTTCTACATTCTGATGACACGTAAGCCCCAGGCAGAAAGAGCAACAAAACAGTGTTTTCTCACGGGGTGGTCCGCGGACCACTGCCTCAGAAATCGCCTCGGGTGGGGGTGGGGGGGATGGGAGAAGCACAGACTGGTTAAAAATGCAAGTGGCCAAGCCCACCCCGAAATAAAGGGACTCCAACATCTCTGGAGGTGAGGCTGGGAAATCTGCATTTTTAACCAGCTCAGAGTAGAGTGAGAGTGTGTGTTTGTGTGTGTGCGCGCACGCGCGCGTGTGAGTGTGTGTGTGTGTGTGTGTGTGATCTGAAAAGGTGAAGCCTGGGTTCTACCAGGCCTTGCTTTTAACTGAGGGCGATTCTCTGAAGCAGGCGAAATTTTTCCCGGGAAAATCCTTGCCCAGCGTTGAACCCCCGGATCAGTGAGTGAGAAGGGAAGACCTCGCGACGCCTGAGGACTCCGGTGTGGCAGCGAGAGAACCAGAGCTCGGGCAGCCAGTGAGCGGGACGGGGACAAGCGCACGGCCACCCACCCGGCCAGTCAGCAAGGCCAAGGCCGCGGGACTTGGGCAGCACCAAGAAATGCGGTCAGTCACCCCCGGGGCTAGGAGAGTGACACAGAGACTGTGACTTTGCGATGGTAAGAGTTTAAAGAGACAAAAACCTCCCAACCGTCGAGTCCGCCTCTAATTGTTAAGGTGACAGTTACGACGGGCCCAGCACCGAAGTCCGTCTCCGGGCTCTCATTGCTTCGCACTCAGCCCTCGAAACCGAACTTCCCTTTTCCGATTCCATCGCCTTTGGCCCACGAATTAAAGCCCCCAGGAGGGACATTCTGATCTCTTTAAAAATTTTAACCATGACCTGGAGAATACTGTAACTTCCTCATGACCACATCCTCTAGCCGAGTAAGCCCACTCATACGATTTCATTCGTATGTTCTCTGCCAGTGGGGTCGAAGCCACAGTAGGAGGACGGATTCTGGGACACACACGCCAAGGTCCTACCTTCTGGGTCATCGCGGATCACCAGCAGCCCGTTCCTGCACACGACCTTCCCGGTGGTGGCGTCTAGGAATATTAGTGATGGAATGTTGGAAATGCGGTATTTGTTCCAAAGTTTAAGCTGTAAGAAGAAAAGTGAAACAGGTGGTTAAGGCCAAACCGCATTAATTGCAGCGTCCTCTGTGAGCCCCTCGGGCCCGAGCGGTGAATGGACCAGAACACACTGAGGTTCAGATCAATGAACAGGTAAAGCTGCAGGCCCACGGGCCTCTGGGGTCTGGGGCAGGGCACGGCAGGGGAGTCTGAGTCCTGCCCAGGCAGGAAGGCAGGCTTTTTGTCAGTGCCTCTCGACCCTCTCAGCAGGCAGGTGCTCCCCTGCTTCCCCGGCTCTGCTGTGCCCCCTGAGCCCCGAGGGAGAGGGGACAAGGGTATTCAACGGAAGACCCAAGTCGCCAGGGTCTGACCCTCTCCCCACTCCCCCGGGTTCCTGTACTTGGAGTCCCGGCAGCGGCCGTGTGTGCCACTCACCCACAAACACGAGGGAAGCAACATCCTGAGCCAGCCCCAACTCTCAGTTCTCGGTGCCACTTAAAACAACCCACAGTCTACTGGCAGGCTCTTGAGGGTGGCTGTGCCAACAGCCGGCTCCCCTGATTTGCTCCCAGCCATCGGGGTGAACACCATTCAGGTGGGCCACTGGGCGCTCTGGAACTTGACTGCCAAGCCCAGAAAGCGACATAATTAAACAAAATGTCCAACTACCAAGGCGGCTCCAGAGAAGAAAGAAATCGGGGGAAACGGAAGAATGGCCCACTGGTGATTCAGCCGCAGCCTCCCTTCCGGGGGCCGGGGGCCCACGAGGGGGGAGCCGGCCGCCTGGGCATTGGCAGAATGGGGCACGGATGTGGCCAAGGGAAGCAGGCACCAGAAGTCCAGCTGCACAGAGCAGATTATTATTGTTTTTAATTCAATCCCAAGCAGCGCGGGAGTCGGGTGGGGTATCTACCGAGATGTGTGAGGGCTTCCCTGTCTGTGGAGACCTAGGTCTTGGCAGGAAAGGCTGTGGGACCCCACCTCCAACTGGCCAGGCCCCGCCTTTGCAGTGGGCTCCCAAACCAGCCCTTCGAACAAGAGCGACTCTGCACATAGTTTGCACTGCCCAGAATTGCATCATTCCAGAGAAACCTGATAGAGGCTGCAGATTCAACATTTTTAGAAGAAGATCCTGCTGCTGGGCTTAGCTCCAAAAGTTCGCTAGTGCAAGGATCCAGCCACGTTAATAAGCTTAAAAGGGGGCAGGGAGGAAGATGAAGGGACTTCTCTGGTTTAAAAAGTAATTACTGGGGGGAGAAAAGTAATTATTGGAAAAAATGAGAAACGTAGCAAACCATAAAAGTTGAGATAAAAATCAGCCATGACTCACCACTTATGAAAGCTGGGACAGCTTCATATTTCCACCAGTGGTCAACGAGAGAGCCCATTCCTCAGTATTCTCACCAATGTTAGTTTTTTTTTTTTTAATTTGACAGGAAAAAATGAAGCCTTGTGTTTGTTGCTTCTCTTTTACTTATTGATCTTTAGGCATTTTGTGTCTCACTATTATAAGTACACTGTTTCTTCCTCAGTATTTTTTGTGACTGGTGAGTGCTAAAATTCATTCAACAGATATT
Organism: Potos flavus; assembly: GCA_028534135.1. NCBI lineage: Eukaryota > Metazoa > Chordata > Mammalia > Carnivora > Procyonidae > Potos > Potos flavus. The sequence continues at coordinate 38,759,894 of CM052891.1, read as the reverse complement.
AACTGGCACTAACTGCACTTACTTTCTTACTTAACTCAGCACAAAAGATGCAAGAAAGAACAAGGCAGATGAAGTCATTGACTTCACAGAAACTCTATTCTAGTGTGAGAAACAGGCAACCAACAAGACTAGAACAATAATTTCAGATATTTGAATAGAAGAAAAAAGAGCAGGGTAAGAGCAAAGGCATGCTGAGGGGGGAATGGTACTTATTTTAGAGAGTGATCAGGGAAGGCATCTTCGAAGAAACGGCATTTGAGCACCGACCCCTGATAGGAGATAGAGAGGGTCCCTTGCTCATGGGCGGAGGCCACCTGAGGTCCGAGGCATCTGTTAGAGGCTGGGAGGCTGACCGGGAAGAGGGCAGGGGGTGGAGCAGCCAGACAGAGCTGGGGAGGGGGCCGCGATGAGGTCAGAAAGGCATTCTTGGCAGATCTTCAAGGCCCGGTTGTCCAGTAAAAATGATGGGATTTATTCTAAGCATAACAGGAAACTATGGTGGGTTAGCAGGGATGTGGTATGATCTGACTTACATTTTAAGAGGCCACTTTGGCAGCCCTGAAGGAATAGATTGCAGGGGAAGGCAGGGTCTGGGGCGGCCAGTGCAAATAGGGCGGGAGTTGACAGCGGCGGCGAGGACCTGGGTTATAGCAGCAGAGAGCGAGGCCATGATATATTTTGAAGACAGTCGATAGAGCAAGTTGACAAATTGAAGGTGGGGAAGGGAGGAGGGAAAGAAAAAGATCAAGGATGTACTGTGGTTTGGGGGTTTGAGCAAAAATGTGTCAAGGGTTCCCACTGACCAAGATGAATTAAGATTGGACAAGTCAGTCTAAGGTACCAGTGGAGATTTCAAGCAGGAACCTGGATTGACCAACCTCTGGGAAGCCACAGGGGGTGGGGGGGGGGGTAATGGGATATAAATCAGGAATCACCACTGCCTGGATGCTGTTAGGGGTCATGGTCCTGCATGAGGTTAACCCAGGAGAGGGCATGGCTACAGACGGAAAGGTGCCCCTGGGCAGATCCAGGGGCCACCCACAAAAGACTGAGAAGGAGTGACAAGTGATAGGGATGGAAGACAGGGAGACTCTGGGGTCTCAAAAGGCAGGTGGCAGAAATGTTTTGGGGAGGAGAGATTAGAATCTTGTGTCAAATGCCGCTGAGATGCTTAGTATGATGAGGACAGAGAACTGACCGGTGAATTTGGCAACTAAGGTCATTCACGACCTTGACCGGTCAAGGAGTCAGGGACCCAAGGATGAAAGACAGAGGGAGTGGAAGAGGGAGGGACTGGGTGCAGCTCTGTCCAGCACACACACTGGAGGGGGGGACCAGACTCGAGTCTGCTTGCCAACATGAAACACCAGGCAGAGGATAATAAATAGAAGAAAGGCCGTACAGGGAAAAAGAAAATGGCAGATAAGGGGCTAAGGTGGTGACTATAGACGACTTTCCGTAAGAGTCTTCCTGTAAAGGGAGCAGAGCATAGGACTGTAGCTGGAAAAACACAGGATGAGGTCAGAGAGAGGATATTTTAAAGATGAGGTCAGGGGGTGGATATTGTATAGATGGGAGATACTTTAACATATGCTGTTGGGAATAATCCAGATGAGGAAAAAATTGATGAGAAGGAAAAACGCAAGAACAAAGCTGGTGAGTAGGGCCAGAAGGTGGGATCGAGATCACAAATAGAAAGGCGGAGCTGGAAAAACAGCTAACTTTTGAATGTACAGTATACTCTTACTTCAAAGCACGTTGGAGCCTGCATAGAAAGCCATGCTATTTGCAAATAAAGGTAACTTTATCTTCTTTTTTCAACTTTTAAACCATTTATTTCCTTTCTTTTTTTTTTTTTTAAGATTTATTTATTTGATAGAGATCACAAGCAGGCAGAGAGGCAGGCAGAGAGAGAGGGGGAAGCAGGGTCCCCACTGAGCAGAGAGCCCGATGTGGGGCTCGATCCCAGGACCCTGAGATCATGAGGCTTCAACCCACTAAGCCACCCAGGGGCGTGGCTTATTTCCTTTCTTTATAGAACTAGATTGGCTGGAATTTCCAAAACAAAATAGTAAGTAGCAATCATCTCTAACTTCTACCCGAACATAATGGATAGATCTTTTACTATCCCACGTAATTTCAGCCATCGGTGTGAGATAGATTATTCTTTACACGAATATTATTCAGCTGTTAAAGGAAGGGAATTCCGACACATGCTATAACACGGATGAACCTTCCGGACACCATGCTAAGTGGAAGAAGCCAGTCACAAAAAGACAAACACTGCGTGATTCCATTTCCATGAGGTACCTAGAGTAGTCCAAGTAGTAAAGACAGAAATTATAATGGTGGTGGCCAGGGGCTGGTAGACGGTGGAGACGGAAGAAATGTGGCATTAATGGGGGTACAGTTTTAGTGTTTCTCTCTTAAAAACTGATTCACTTATTTGAGAGAGAGAGAGAAAGAATGCGCATGTGAGGGAGTATGAGCTCGATCTCACGACCCTAAGATCATGACCTGAACCAAAATCAAGAGTCGAACACTTACCCTACTGAGCCACCCGAGCGCCCCTAGAGTTTCAGTTTTACAAGATCAAAAGAGTTACAGGGGCAGGTGGTGGTGCTGGCTACACATCGATGTGAATATATATAACACTATTGAACCGTACATTTAAAAATGGTTAAGATGGTAAATTTCATGTTATGTCTATTTTACCGCAATTAAAAAAAAAAAGCCTTCCATAACTTTTTTACCAAAGTTTTATCAGGAATGGATGGTTACTTTATGGTTACTCTTTTTTTTTTTTTTTTAAGATTTTATTTATTTATTTGACAGAGAGAGTGAGAGAGCACACGCAGGGGGAGCGGCCGGCAGAGGCAGAGGGAGGAGCAGGCTCCCCCCTGAGCTGGGAGCCCGACGTGGGACTCGATCCGAGGACTCCGGGATCATGACCTGAGTCAAAGGCAGATGCTTAACTGATGGAGCCACCCAGGTGCCCATAGGGTTATTCTTTTGATCTGTTGCAATGTATTTCACTAGTAGCCTTTAACTCCAAGGTTAAGCCATCTTTGCCTTCCTAGAAGAAATCTTCCCTGGTCACACATATTGTTAGGGATCCCAGCTCTCATCTTTCCTAGGCCTTGGGGCTCCCACAAACAAATGGCATCTGGCGACAGACTTTCTTTAGGAGGAGCCAGACTGTTCCCTAAAGTAAGTTGCAGCCTGTGAGCCTGAAACATAAAAACGGAAGATTCATCGTGATTGGAATAGAGGCCCCCACACTGTACTTGAAATCTAAGCATGTATTGGCTCCTGGCTAGATATTTTTAAAGGACAGGTGGGTTCTGGTACCTGGGCAACCTAGCACCTAGAAGCTTAGCCACCCAGTGTGAGTCAGGGCCATCCCCCAGCTGACATACTAAAAGGGGGACCTGCGGGAGGGCTGGCTTAGGGATATCCTAGGGACATTAGTACAATACTTTTTAAGACTCTAAAAACAGAGATGCTGTCTCCCCACCCCGCACAGATAAAAAAAAGAACAGTTTGTTCTGGGTCCCTCCTGTAGGCAGAAGGACTAGACACCCTCCCTCCATCCCACCCCTAATCATCAGAAATATTTCTTTTCTGTCAGTATCCTTCTTGGAGAGGTAAGAAACCTCTCTGGAACCCCCATCGCCCTTCCCATCCCTCTCTCCCTAGTAGCGATTTCCCCACTTTCTTTCCCACTGGGGCTCAAGGAAGACAGGAGGTCTTGGCTTGTGTTTCATCCACAGTTGTTGGATCTTTTGTTTCCAAATAAAGGCCCACTGGTTCACTGGGAAATAATGATGCTTTTAGACTCATATCAGACACTGCAAAGTCCATCCTTCTGTAGACTAATACATCGTGGTATAATTTTATAGGACAGCAATTTATTGAGGAACTTCCGGCATTCACGGGTGACGCTCAGACCACACATGCCCGTCTTTCTCAGGCTGCAGCATCACGGCTGCTCTGCTCTGAGTCAGTGGAGAAGGCACGGGAATGATGTTTCTAACCATGTCCATTTTGATAGCTCAATCAGAAAGTGAACCTTATGTTAGAAAAGTCACAGAGGTCCGCTTTGATGATTCTCTTACGCTGGCTGGAGAGGAGAAATGCCGGAACTTGCAGAAATGATCCCAAGACTCACCCCCTGTGCCTTTTCAAGTGTGTGTGACATCTCAAGTCCACTAACGGTTTTCAAAGAGGCCTCTTAAAACAGGGGTTTATAACCATTTTGGGGTCGTGGACACTTTTGAGGATAAAAGCTACAGACGCTTTCCCTGGAGAAAAATGCACGTTCACAAAAAAAGTCTGTGTGTCATTTCACAGATTTTGAGAATTCTTGGAGGCCTACCAGTCAAACTGTCTGATCCCAAGTGGCCGATGGACCCCAGACGATGACCTCCCCATCTTAGGAGTTCATCGTAGGGCATGGCTTGACCTTGATTCAACCGAGAGAGCTATGATATTGCCCCATCCGTAAAACTCCCTCTAGTAAAAATCAGCATTTGCCTAAACTCTGAGATGATGTAACAGTGAAGAGTGGGAGGTTATACCCTGGCCTCACGCTGCCACTGTGCTCCTGAACTCTGTCGGAACCGACTACCGCCCGTGGCTTCCAATTCACCCTCTGCCTTCGGGATGCTGAAGATCAGAACCACCCAGGACTGAGCGCTGACTGCACTTAGTTTGTTTTTTTAAAGATTTATTTATTTATTTGAGAGAGAGAGAGAGAACATGAGACGGGGGAGAGTCAGAGGGAGAAGCAGCCGCCCTGCTGACCAGGGAGCCTGATGTGGGACTCGATCCGGGGACTCCAGGATCATGACCTGAGCTGAAGGCAGTCGCTTAACCAACTGAGCCACCCAGGCGCCCCTGACTGCACTTAGTTTTAAGGATCCCCAAGGAAGGAGCTCCTCTTCCTCCCTGGTGTGATATTAGAGCATTTCATCAGAGACAGGAACCAGAGTCGGGGCCTTCTCACTCTCTTAGAGCTCCTTCTTGGGAGGAAATCCGGCAGTGCAGAATGAACACGGGCTCTTGGGGGCCCAGTTCTCCTCCCAGCCCTGACCGCTCAGTGGACGTCAGTTGGTGACACGGTCCTGGAGCTCAGGAGGGTCACGCTTGCTTGCCTGGCGCAGTAATGCCCACGACTCGGGACGAATTTGGAACTTAGGTGAGGTGACGTGCGTGGAGACGCTGTGAAAACCAAAGCCCGGTACCCATGGGACACATCGCTAATATCTGCATCAAATTTATGCTCATTGCCCCCTTGTCTTGTCAGCATCCTCTTCAAAAAAAAATTTTCCTGTTAACTCTGTTGTAAAGTGAATCCATCAACTGCATGGTTAGTCGGCTGTATATAGAACTCTCTGGAAAACGGGGATTTCCTTCCGTCGCGAGTGGTATTTTTGCCATGAGCACCTTCTGCAAAACACATACCTACTTTGGGGCCAGGTTTATGAGGTCTGTTGGCTTCCCCCACCCCCTCCTTCTCTGCCTTCCACTTCCCGTTCTGGACTTCCAGATTTTCAAGGGGCATCTGGAAATTGTTTTGGACAGACTCTGTGGACTCTGCTCTTCTCGCTCCTCGGAACTCCGACACGTGTGACACGTGTGGTTCGGACGAGACTCGGCTTGACCTCCTCACCTTGTGGCAGGTGACCGCGGGGTCAAGTGCAGTGTGGCCTGGGCCGGACGTGCCGGGGAGGAGGGAGGGCCTCAGGCCAGCCGCGCCCCACCCCCGCCCCCCATAGCCTTTGAACCAGACGGGGGAGAGAAAAGGCTCCCGGCAACCTCGGCACTTGGAAAGGGCCTCCCTGGCTGGCACTGCTGCAGCTGGAGACAAGCGAGTGCCTTTCACATCCAGTGCCCTTCCCACTCGGGTGACCATCTGGCCAAACGTTCACCCCGAGTTCACTTCGACGACAGTCGGACTGGCCGTGCCACCTCCTTTCGGAGCTGTCCAGAGGCCAGGTGACGTGGGCAGAAGAGGTCGCAGCAAACACTCTGAGCTTAGAGATCTAAGGGCTTAGTACTAGTCCGCCGGATTCAGAAGCAAGGCAACAAAGACGAAATGGAAAAAAAAGGAAGAAGAGACAATATTAGCTCAGCTTGGCAGAAATCAACAAGGATGACAAAACGGGCTATTGAGTTACTCGAAAGTTCCCGTTCCCCCGCCTGGCGGCTGGTTCTGCTTAGCGATGCCGAGGCTGTGGTTGGAGCTATCATCCTAGGAATGCCGGCCAGGAACGCTTCTCCAGTGACCCCCGAAAACAATGAAGCAAATATCAAAAGGGACAGGGCTGGGAACCGGTAAACTGTCAAACGGCACACTTGAAAGCCGAGCGCCTCTGACACATAGGGGGGATTCGTCAGCACCCACAGATGCCACAGGGAAACGCAACCCGGCGATTTCCGAGAAGCCCCAACTCCGGAGGGTGACTCAGAATCTGCCTCTCGTTCCGAGGACTGGGCCTTGCACTTGACTGGGGGTCCAAGTTTTTACTTCTCAACAGCTGCTGCAAATCTATGGGATCAAGCCAAAGCTAACACAGATGTAAGATTCATCAGCGAGCTCCCCGGCAAGGTCGGGGAGCCTTCTTAGGCAAGGCTTCCCCCTGCCCTTCCACCGAATGCTGACCACAGGGCCTTAAAAGCGTCCCCACCCTTCCTAACCGAACACTCATTATCTATATATTATTATTGAAGCTCATTATCTATGCTGTCGGAGAGAAAAGAACCCCCCTCTCCCCCCTCCAATGCGGAGGCAGCCCATAAGGCTACGGGTCACTTAGCACAGGATCTGGAGCCCAGGCTGGCGCAGATCTAATTCTGCTCTGGCCACCTGCTGGTTGGTGACCTCAGACAAGCTACCTCACTTCTCTCTTGGTTTTCTCATCTGCAAAATGGGAATAACAGTACCTCTACACTTGGCTGGATGTTATGAGGATTTAGATTATGTTCCATGAAGGGCTTAGAATAGAGCCTGGCACAGATCGGGTACTATACGATTATAGCTAGCTGCTGTGATTACCATCAATTATTATTGTTGTTGTTGTTGTTGCTAATATCATCTCAGAATCACTCTCAATGCTCCAGCAGGACCCTGTCCCAGAGGTAAGATGAGACCTTGCTCCTGAGGCAAGATTCCAGCGTGATCTGTCCTGTGACTGAAATTTTAGCCTGGTACAATGGTTGGTTGGCCAAGTTCAGGGCCGGACACATGTTATGTGTTCAATGAATGATGGGTGAACGAATGGGGGAATGAAGGACTGGAAGGAAGGGAGGGAACACTGTGGAGGGGCCAGCCAGACAAGATGCCTAGCTAAGCACTAGCTAAGGGCCCCCTGATCCCAGTGCCCTGGGACAGTTGGGGGCCCAGAAGGCTTTTTAAATTGAAGAACAAATTGCTCAAAACAAGTGCTGGTGGAATTAGAGCTCTTCTCCCTTTCTCTGACGGGGATTTTGAGCCCTGCACCCTCCTCATCTCCCCCTCTCTCCTTTGCCTGAAGCCAACACGGAGAACCGACCAGCAAGTGAGACCAAGGGAAAGAGGCGGGTAGACGGGCCAGGCTGAGGACAAGAAAAAGTCCTCCTCGAGGATCTGCACTTGCGAAGTTGGAGCGATGATCCCTTCACCACAGCTCCTTCGGAAAGAGGGCCTGTGAGGTTCGGAAAAGAACAAGCCCACCTGCAGGCAAAGGTACCAGGCCTTACACGCGCCACACACCCCCTTCTGGGGTCATCTCCGCCACTCCAGGCCGTACTAAATGCAAAAGACCAGACTGGGTTGGAGCAACATTAAAAATTGATCCTTCGTTACTCTAAATGTCAGAACGGTAAGTTTTCTAACCAATGGATCGCTGGCCTAGCTGGGCTACGTGATCCAATATTAGCTCTCGTTGCCTCCCAACATGAATCAAAGTTCTGCAGGAGAGAAACGTCAGGGGTGAAATACTGGGTCTGCATTCAGGAATCTTACAGTTTACCAGTCCAAAAGGATTACAGTGACAGATGTTACGTTTTTATCTATTTTACAATTAAAAAAAAAAAAAAAGACGGAACCACAAGGCACCTGGGTGGCTCAGTGGGTTAAGTGCCAGCCTTCGACTCAGGTCGTGATCCTGGGATCCTGGGATCGAGCCCCGAATTGGGCTCCTTGCTCAGTGAGGAGCCTGCTTCTCCCTCTCCCTCTGCCTGCTGCTCCCCCTACTCCTGCTCTATCGCTCTCTCTCTCTCTCTGACAAAAAAATAAATAAGTAATCTTAAAACAAAACAAAACAAAAGACGGAACCATGACTACTTTTGTCCAGGCCCAGGGCAGATCTCAGCAACCGCGAGGAGGAAGGGCGACACGGTGCAGGAGGAAGGCTTGCTCCATCTCGGTTAGGGAATGCGGCAGGAGGAAAACGTGGTGACCCCCCAACTCCTGTGTATTAGCGCCCACGTCAGCTGCCGGCCCCCATTCCAGCGGAGGGGGTGGAGGAAACAACTTCTCGGGCCTTGTAGCATGGGGCGCCCCCACAGGTAGGGGAACCGGGCCAGGAGACAGCCCGACAGGGTGAGGGAATGCCGGCCACTCACTGGTGCTATGCGGACTTAAGTTCTTGCAAGCCTCACCTTGCTTTGCATGAATTCTATTACAACAGAAATTGCTCTGCCCCTGGTCGGAGAGGGGCCGGATCGGGTATGGAGCTTCTTTCTTTTATCTCGTTATCCAAGAGCTGTCTCTCCTCAGCACCCATCAGCCAAAAGCCATTCCTCTGCCTTACCCTGTGACTCTAGCGTGCTGTCAAATGCACGGCCCCGTTCCCAGGATGAAGGGCCGCACACGGTCTTCCACTAGGTTGGGCACAAACCAACCACTACCCCTCAATCCTCTCTCCCAGGGGATCGCTGTGCTCCGGCAGCCCCCGAGCCCCATTGCATCAAGGTGGGAGGCAGCGTGCCAGGCGAGCGTGCAGGCTCTGGGTGTGGACGGCATCCATTTGGACCCTGGCTCTGCTGCCTGAGCCAGATCACTTGGTCTCTCCAAACCTCCCGTTCTTCAATCGTGAAATGGCCCGGTGGCACCCATTTCCTGGGAGAATTGGCCCGGGAGAACGGCCCCTGGCCCACAGCAAGCACTCACACGAGGACACGCCTAACGTGTGCCCTTCCCAGGTTGTACATCAGAAAGCCGCTGAGGGCAAGGGCTCTGCATGTGGTCACACTGCCAAGAGCACTTAACAGGGAGTCATGGCCTGGGGTGATTGGGACAGCACAGCGCCCCTGGTCCCTGCCGGGGCTAGGGCCCAGGAAGATCCACACAGATCTGTATGAGAAAGTACAGAACATTCTACAAGAGAATGTCTGCCAGGAGGTAAGCAGATCAAGCCCGACGAAGGAAGGGAGAGCAGAGGAGTCTCTACTTCCCCAGCTACGATGCTGGGGGCTGGACAACAGCTCCCCTTCTTCATGGGAATGAAGACAGCAGTCCGGGCTAGCACCCAGTCTGTGGGCCCTTCTTTCTGTGGAGTGACAGAAACCGACTAAGAAACGCTCACAAGCACCAGAGACACAAGGGGGACTGACGGTGGCCATGCGGGTGGGCATGAGAAATTAAAAAATAAAAAGTAGTGTCCCCCACGGCTCGGAGACCCGGATCTAGCGGCAGTGGGCCACTGTCTTGTGATTCTGGTGACAAAGAGCACGGGAAGGAGGCTGCACCCTGCATGCGACCAGCAGTGGAAGAAGCCCGCCAGGAGCTAAAGCCCATTCTGAAGCACCAGCGGGGGGCGCCTGGGTGGCTCAGCGGGTTAAAGCCTCTGCCTTCGGCTCAGGTCATGATCTCAGGCTCCTGGGATGGAGCCCCGCATCTGGCTCTTCTGCTCAGCGGGAAGCCTGCTTCCCTCTCTCTCTGCCTGACTCTCTGCCTACTTGTGATCTCTCTCTCTCTCTCTGTCAAATAAATAAATCTTAAAAAAAAAAAATTAGGGGTGGGGAGAAAAAAAAAAAATTAAAGCACCGGCGGCTGCCTCTTCCTCCCTCCTTCTCAGAAGTCACTCACCGACCAACTCTGTCACCAAACTTCCTTTCAGAAAGCTGCACCTTTGGATCGGCCTCAATCAACAACAACAACAACAAATTACTAAGATTCGAAACGAGGCCCACCAACATAAACGCAAAAATGTAAATATTTTCTTCTCGCCCTTTCAAAGTTGCTGAAATGCAAAATACTTCTTTCCTTTTTTTCCCCTCCAGCATAGGTCTTCGTGGCTCTAGTTCCCTGTGGCCTTGGAGGATCTCGTTCCTCAACGCCTGGAACCTCGGAACCTGGAATCATACGTAACGCTAATTAAAGAGGTTCGTTGACTCTGCTATACAACTTCCTGCCCTAATGACTCAACAAGCCAGGAGATGAGCAGTTTGTTGGGAGTATAAAGTGACATATGGCTGCCAAGTTCTTTCTGGCCGACGCCACAGACGGAGGGAAAGGCTGTGCTGTTTCACAAGCTGACAGAGGGATTTCCTAAAGCCCCATCTGGTGCAAAAACCTCTAACTGGGCAGAGTGGTTTGGAATAGTAAGAGGGTGGCTAGTAATAACAGACCAGGGCCAAATGCCGTACACGGAGAAGGATTAAAGAGGCTGGGAGTTTGCCCATGAGACGGGACAAGGAGCCAGAGTCGGTCTGGAATCTGAGAGACCATGTCCCGGTCCCAGAGGCAATGGCTCAGGGGGCCTGGGGGGTGGGGGAGCAGAGCTGGGGTTTCTACGGCTTGTGTCACTGAGGCTCCTCTGCCGATATAATCAGGAAAGAGTTCAAGTTGGCCCGCATTTACTCTGAGCACTGTATTTTTACTCGAATGCCGGGATCCCTGACCTGCCACCTCCTTTGAGAGACGTGTCACCACACAAGTTGAACCCAGAGTGGTGAGTTCATGCCACGGAGAAGAAATCCTGAGCGTCTGCACACCAGATTTTTATAGGACGCAGAAGGTTGCAAGGAAAGACAAAAGGAAGAAAGGAACTCTCGAGATAAGGACCGTGTGGATGGAAGGAAGAGAGCCATGCCTTGTAGATGTGGCGATTGTGCTGGAGGGAGTCGCTTGTTGGGGCAGGGCTGTCTCTCTTCATTCCCTGCCCTTAGTTGGAAGGTGCAGACGCCATCAATTCACCCCAACCAATCCATCCAAGGGACTTTGCAGAAAATAAGCTAGTGAGGTTTGTTTCATTTTGTTGAAAAAAAAAAAAAAAACCATGCTAAGAAGCCTTTTCTCATCTGAAAACAGAACATCGCCCTCCCCCCCCGATGACCACTGCTGTGATGGTGTTAGCACAGGGTCCTGGACTCAACAAAAGGGCTCCCCGCCAGCCTCCTCCGTTCTGGGGGAGCTGACAAGCCATGACCTTGGAGCTCCAGGCTCTGATTTTCTACTAACTCTCACACTCAGCACTAGAATGACACATCCGAATCGAACACAGTGCACGACAGAGCCACCCCCGGACCAGGTACGACGGTGGACAGCTCCGATGAGAAAGAGGCAGATGTTGCACACCGTGGAAACAAGGGAGTTTTGGGCTGTGAAGTGATGTGACAAGTCAACAGCAAGAGGGGATTCCATCCTTCCAGAATCCTACTGCCATCACCTTCACGGAGCTCGAAACCGAAAGACCGGCTCACGTGTCCTTCGCTAGACACGTCCCTCCCGGGGAATAAAATCTCATGCTGCTTTTGCATACAGTAGGTGCTCCATAAATGATCATGATGACAACGATGATGTTCGGGCCAAGAAAGAAGCCGCTTCTTAGCTTCTCACATGTGACTCTGCAGACGCAGAATGAAAAGCAAGCAAGCTGGTGTTTGCTTTTTCCACGTTCACCGTAGTCTCCTAAACAGCTACTAAATAAGTTGCTTTCCAAAAAGAAATCAGGCCAGTAGGCTGGAAACTTCCTGCACCTTCTAGTCAATCGGGACTGCAATTGCGTCACTCCTAACCCCAGTACTATGACACACAGGCCGGCAGCGCGGGCTGAGTGTTTCCACGTCCACTCCTGAGATGAAAACAGGAGCAGGAAGTGCGGTTTGTGCGAATTATGGAGATGTTTAGCATTTTAGTGCCATCCGTACCTGATTCACGGCGGGGCCGTTGGCACTCGGCAGAGCACTCCTTTCGATTTCCTAGCCGATTATTATTTCATTGGGGGGTGGGAGTTGCTGTGCAACCCCCCCCCCCCCCACTGGCTGCAGGAAAGCTATGTTTCTTGGCAGAACTTTCCAAGTGCCCAGTTAAACCCCTTGTTACCACTTTCCTGCCTCAGGAAGGCCCGCGGAGCCTGGGCCAAACGACAAGGGGAGGGAAGGAAACATTTACAATGATGTGAGAAATTCCCAGTCTGGGGGGAAAAAAAAAAGATCCAAGAGGACAGTCATTGGGGCCCATTCTGCACAGAGCCCGGCACAGGAAGGTGCTCCATAAATTGTACTGGACTGGGCCGTGACAGGAATGTCATTACGTCACCGGGAACCCGGCAGGCTCCGCTGCAGCTCTGAGAGTGGCACGAGTCACTCTGCTCCGGACCAGCTGTGTCCCAAGCGAAAGGAGTCATGTCCTGTCCTCAGAAGCTGTGATCACCGTGCTCCCCAAGGCCTTTATATAGAAATGGATTGCGGCTTGCCCGGGTCCCCTCTGCCAGCTCTTGAAGTGAAAGGGTCCGCAGTGAAATAAGTAACAGCAGGGAGAGAGAAAGAGGGAGGTAAATTATTGGGAAAGTAGAAGACAGAGTGGAAAAGATGAAATTCAAGACAGATGTATGAGAGCCGCCAACAAATGTCCTTGAATTTATGCATCCAAGTGATTCATGTAGAGTAAGGAAAACAAAACAAAACAAAACAAAGAGCTACACACCCAATATAGAAATAAATATGGGAGTAAATACAGAACAAAGTATTACATTCCCCAGTTCTTACAAAGAAACATCGTCGATCCACATCTCTCTGCTAAAATAAAGCCGTTACAAAACAGGGTGAGGGAAGGGTCCAAGATGAAACCGTTGATTAAGCAGAGGGTCTCTGCAGTCTCTGTCACTCTCAACAGGATGTCAGCCACCAACAACTTATGTCCAATTACCGGACGCTGATTTCTTATCTCCAAAAGGTAACTGGCTGCTTGCTTAACATCAGCAGAATTTAAAAAAACTATATATATAGTAGTTATTTGCCAGGTTAATGCCTGGCCATTAAGGGAAAAAAAAAAAAAAACAAGCAGGAAATTTAGATGGGCGTTTCCACAGAAACACAAAAGTCCAAGATATTGGCCGGAAAGACATTTTTACAATGAAGTATTAGTGTGTGTTGTTTTACTTCTAAACAGCTAACTCCAAGGGGCCACTGCACAATTGGTTCCAAATGCTTCATACTGAGAAGAAACACAGGCGGCCGGCCTCGCTGGTTAACTACTCTCAGTTTGAGCCTTCAGATGGTAACAAGAAGAAAACAGCAAGAATGTCTCCGGTCGCTAGGAGTGCTAGAGAAATGGGGTGAAGCAGCGTGCAAGGACGGAACATGGCGGGGGGGGGGCGGGGGGATGAGGGATTTTTCTAGAGAGATCAAGCATCACACTTTGATACTGCTTAGTGTAACTTCAGATCGACGCCATGCATATGCCTAGCCGTCTATTCATCAATAAACATTTACTGAGCATCAAAAGTCTACCGAGTATTTGTGCCAGATGGTGTGGGGATATAGAGACTAAGGACAAAGGTCCCTGCGTTCAAGGGAGGAAAGGAGCCTGCTATGTACCTGAGCCTGCTTACTATCTGGACATTCCACCAGGGATGCTGGGCCTTGCCCCACACACCCCCAAGGCCCACGGTGGGGCCTATGTGCTCCATGGGCACGGATCTCGGGCCACAGGTGACTGCAGCAGATGTGCACACCTGATCTGAGGCGAATCATACTCTCTCCTGGTAAGTTAGAAATTGGATACAAAGATGGATTCAGGGGCGCCTGGGTGGCTCAGTCGGTTGGGTGTCTGCCTTTGGCTCAGGTCGTGGTCTTTGGGTCCTTGGATCAAGCCCTGCGTGGGGCTCCCTGCTTGGTGGGGAGTCTGCTTCTCCCTCTCCCTCTGCTGCTCTCCCTGCTTGGACTCTCTCTTTCTCTCTCTCTCTCTGTCAAATAAATAAATAAATAAAATCTTTAAAAAGAAATAAAAGACAGATTCAGTACGGTTGGAGCTTCCCAACCAATGTGCAACACCTAGGTTAGAGGAAGGCGCCATATTGATCCTCTCAGCCCTTGGGGCAGCTGGAGCCCCCCCGCCACCCCGCCCCTGTTAGTCCTTGGCCTCTGGTGGCAAGCTGCCTTGTCCCTTTATCCCAGAAGACAGAGATTGTTTTCTAAAAGTGGCAGGGATGTGGAAAAGGTGGACCAGTGCTCATTAGACAGTGCTGGAGGTGAAGCGGAGGCAGGAGTAGACTTGCTGGACCAACGACAAGAAGAGAAAAATGAAGGTGACAGCGAAGGAGCAGTCACAAAAACAGATGGCAGAAAACAGAGAAGCAAATGAGAAACTGCTGCCCCCAAGGAGGAGGGCGAGAGGGGCCCAGTTTCTGACTCCCATTCTGGTCCTCTGTCTCCCAGCTGAACTCGATTTCCTGAATCTGGATGCCCGTGTGATTAACAACCGTATTCTGAGAGCCTAACCCAATCCACTCATGCCAGCTTGAGTGCATTTCTGTTCCTTGTAAACAACCCCTAACTAAGCCAGATGTGTGCATATGTTTGCGTGGGGGCCCATGTGCACCACGAAACCCTCACCGCTTAAAGCACCAGCGAAAGAAAAGCAAAATTGCATTATGCCCTGAACCCTTTCAAATCTCTTTCTCATCTGTCCTTCCTCTGTCATCCCACGGCATTCCTCCCGTGTGCTGCGGACACAGGGACGGGAGCAAGACGATTCGCCCAAGGTAACAGAGCCCATCAGTGCCCGCCAGCAGCTCAGGGAAATAGAGTACTTCTGAAACAGGAGCCTTTTTAAAATACTACATGCGGGGGCGCCTGGGTGGCTCAGTGGGTTAAGGCCTCTGCCTTCGGCTCAAGTCATGATCTCGGGGTTCTGGGATCGAGCCCTGCATCGGGCTCTCCGCTTGGCGGGGAGCCTGCTTCCCCTCTCTCTCTGCCTGCCTCTCTGCCTACTTGTGATCTCTCTCTCTGTCAAATAAACAAATAAAATCTTAAAAAAAAAAAAATACTACATGCGGACGTGAGAAAAATCAGCCCGCTTCTCAGACTTGCGGGTCAAAGGGAAGGCGACCGTGAGCAAATGGTCACAATCTTGCAGAGAGAAGCGCCCCTCCTATGAGGTCCCCCCGTAGAGGGCTGGCTCTCCCTCCAGAAAGGCCGTGCATTCTCTTTGGCTCCAGAAGACGCCTCCCTGAGCTGAGTCAGGAGGGAGGAGAGCCTGAGGTTTCCACAGACAAGACGATGGCCACTTACAAAAACCCCAGCGTCCTTTCCAGCACATTCCCAAGGTACCACAGCATTCGTGACATTCAGAGGCAGACGCAGCCGGTCGCCACCGCTGTCAGTTTCCAAGACAGCTTGGCGAGGTGCTGCGCTTTGCGCACTCTTCCCGGCCAGGTGTGCCGCCAGCTGATTCTGGAGTCTAGAAGCCGCTGGTGCCGCGGAACCGAAAGGGGCCGGCAGTGCACAGTTTCTGAGGTTGCCCCCAGTCTGGCTTTCTGCTCCAGGACAGAAACGTCCCAGTGAATCAGATCTCGACTATGCCCCTAATCACTTGCTTCGGAAACTCAAGCTGCGGGGCCTTCGGAACAGAAACCACACACAAAGGGATTCTCCAGAAGCGGCTCGAACTTTCTGGGACACGCTGACCGTTTTCAAGAGCTCAATAATCTTGTCAGCCTTTACCAGAATGGAACTGGTCAATGTCAACAAGCTTCAAACTGGGCTCCAGACCACCCCAGTGGCCCTGTGCTCGGTTCCGGGTGACATAACCATTAGGACCCCAAGTTCTCCGGGCTGAAATGAAAAAGGCCAGGACCGAGGGTGGGCTCAGCCCCGCCGGCTCCTCTGAGAGCAGCTCCAGGCCGCAGACAGAAAGGGAAAATGCCCAGAAAGCACCAGGCAGAGGAAGCAGGGGAGGGGAGGGGTCACGGAAGCGTATGTGGTCACCGTGTCCCCTAGTCACGGCGAGGAGCAGGCTGAGAGAGCAGAGCGGTGACGTGGACCAGGCCGTCCAAGTCCCTTCACTTCTATAAGAAAGTGATCACTGCTCTAAACTGGGGGAAACGGCCATTCTTGCCCAGGAGGGTTGTGGAGAGGATGGAATGACACAGAAAATCCAGATGGTTCCTTCTGGGTGTGCAGATTTCCCACATGCAGTTGTTCACATCTATCACTGACAGTCTGTACCCCCTAACTCTTATTTACTGGTTTTAGATACTCTTTTGTAGAAAACAAATTTATTTATTTATTTTTTAAAAGATTTTATTTATTTGACAGAGACATCACAAGTAGGGAGAGGGGGAAGCAGGCTCCCTGCTGAGCAGAGAGCCCGATGCGGGGCTCGATCCCAGGACCCTGAGATCATGACCTGAGCCGAAGGCAGAGGCTTTAACCTGCTGAGCCACCCAGGCGCCCCAAAAACAAATTTATTTTGAAAGGAAATTTTATATTGCTGTTGTAAATGGAAAACCAGTACCACTAAATAGAAGGTAAATGTCAAAATAAAAAGAACAAAACCAAACAATTAAACTTGATCCAGCCCTTGGTGCCTGGAGAAGGCTCTGAGGTCTGCTTTCTCTACTGGCAAGGAGGTTAGCAAGTGTTCTAGGGGTTTAAAGAAGGAGTGCATTAGCACTCTCCTGATATCAGCAGAGACTTGAAACGGTGGATGGAAAAAGTATAATGTAGTTTAATCGGTGACTCCAATCCCAGTAACAGTCTCGTCACCTTAAATTCCTTGGGTCCCGTGCCAATGGAGGCAGTGATAAGAAAAGGGGACAAGAATCTAGTGGGGCCCAGCTCACCCTTACATGCTGACTGTGGCCCCACTGCCTCCAGAAAGCTCTTCACAGGGGCACCTGGGTGGCTCAGTCGGTTAAGCATCTGCCTTCGGCTCAGGTCATGATCCTGGAGTCCTAGGATCGAGTCCTGCATCAGGCTCCTTGGTCAGCGAGGAGCCTGCTTCTCCCCCTCCCCCTGCTTCTGCCTGCTGCTCCCCCTGCTTGTGCATGTGCACTCTGTCAAATAAATAAATAAAATCTTAAAAAAAAAAAAAAAAGAAAGGAAAAGAAAGAGAAAGTCCTTTGCCAAGGAGGAAACCCTGCTGGCTCAGTCTCACTTTTGTCATCGGGGGCATCGCAATGGCTTCTCCCCATGAGCCCCCCCAGTAAGAACCCCCACCTCGGCCACAGCAGTGGTGTCTCCATCAAGGAAACTTAAAAGAACGCAGCATTACCAGGAAGCCAGCAAGGTCCCCCTGAGCAGCTGGGTTACATTTATGCCAAACCTAACTGTATCCACCTTGACGAAGGAGGCCTGGAGTCGTCCCCCAGCGAAAACGGCAAATTGAAAAGAAAGAGCTTCTCCAACCATGTTTAAGGCAGCATTTCCCCCAGGAAGGCCTGGATCAGAATCCCCTGGGGGCTAGAGATTTCTGGGCCCCACTTCTGACCCACCGAATCTGACTCTCTGAAGGTGAGATGCAAAAAGACAGATTTTAAGAGAGCTGCCAGGCGATTCTTACACCCATTGAAGTTTGGGTCCTAGCTGCTCTTTCCTACATACGTCCCTCTGACCCAGCTTTGTTTTTTGTTGTTTTTTTTTCCCTCCCCAGTGTACTTCGTACCCATCCTGCAGATCTCGGACCAAACGTCACTTCCTCAGGAGAGCCGTCTCTGCCCGCTGCCCCCTCCGAGTCTTAGACCAGGTCCCCCATTATACGTCCAAGTCCTGATGCTCCTCCTTCCTAGCCCGGCTCGTGATTTTCATGATACGTGTGACCCGCCTTCCTCAACGGCCTTGCCGAGCTCCGAGAGGACAGGGCTGAGAAGCCTGGCCTCGGGCACAGGGCCCGGCGCCAAGTCTGCCCATAATCAAAATCTCTGCTGATTAAGTGAATGAGTCTGGAATCACTATCTCTAATTCTCATTTCTCACCATACCTCACTATTCTCCACCCCAGTTTTTCCACGCCTTCAAAGTCCATGCCTTACCGGGTACTGGGAAAGGAAGAACCCTGTTGTTGGGAGACTTTTTTTAGTTGAGTGGATTTTTTTTTTCAAAGATTTTATTTATTTATTTGACAGAGACACAGCAAGAGAGGGAACATAAGCAGCGGGAGTGGGAGAGGGAGAAGCAGGCTTCCCACTGAGCAAGGAGCCCGACGCGGGGCTCAATCCCAGGACTCTGGGATCATACCTGAGCCAAAGGCAGATGCTTAACGACTGAGCCACCCAGGGGCCCCAGTTGAGTGGATTTTTAAATGATGCCATTTGCTCACCTGAGGGGAGTTTTAAAAGCTTAGAATTCTTTATACACAATGAGAGGTTTTTTTGTTTTTGTTTTAAAAGATTTTATTTATTTGACAGGGAGGGAGAGATCACAAGTAGGCAGAGAGGCAGGCAGAGAGAGAGGGGAAGCAGGCTCCCCGCTGAGCAGAGAGCCCGATGCGGGGCTCGATCCCACGACCCTGAGATCATGACCTGAGCCGAAGGCAGAGGCTTTAACCCACTGAGCCACCCAGGCGCCCCTATACACAATGAGAGGTTAAAAGACTTCACAGTCCCCCCTGCTCATTTCGGCCCTTGAATCTCCTGGGACCCCTTGTGCCCGAAAGAGACTCAGCAGAATTATGCCCAGGGCTGCAAGCAGAGGGAAGGGAGGGCTTGCTTTTTGGTCCAAAACAGCTTTCCTAAGGCTAGCGAGAACTTGACTGCTGCCCTAGGATCAATTTATCCATTAAGTTCTCTTCATGAGTAAGTTTGTTCAAAAGTTCTGTTTGAATTAGTCCAGCGCTCTCTGCAAATACGCCCCAGAAGGAAGCAATCCTCCCATCCTTCAACGAGTACAGACACGGCCCCATCCGATCCATACCACCAGCTCTGGCAGGCCCGACGCCCACAAATGTTTAGCTCTGCCATGGGATATGTAGAATAAATTAAGTTTAGGGGGGAAAATCATAAAACAAGCCTCTAAGTCTGAAGACTCTGTGTACCTTGGCACAGGGAACGTATGTGCTCCAACAAATCAAATCCAGCGTGCCAGAGAACTCAATCGAAACCAGCAGAGAATGATTCCTGTCATGTGAGACAGGGAACTCGACAGCAGTCCCCCAGGGGAGATGGAGATAAGGAGGTCTAATCTAGCCCCTGCATCTGCCAAAATTCTTTCCAATAATGGCCGAAGAAAGAAATGGCCTAAAACCCTAAGTAAGAGGAGATGGACACTCTAAAGTCGAGGCTTTTGCAAGCACAAAATAAACAGTAAAACCCCTCAGGTTGGCTTTCTCACGATGGCCCTCGCTTCAAGGATTCTGATTGGAAGTGCTGGGCAGGAGGAGAATCTTTCTTTCTTTCTTTCTGTTTTTTTTTTTTTTTTTTTTTTTTAAGATTTTATTTATTTATTGGACAGAGAGAAAGAAATCACAAGTAGGCAGAGAGGCAGGCAGAGAGAGGGGGGAAGCAGGCTCCCTGCAGAGCAGAGAGGCCAATGCGGGGCTCTATCTCAGGACCCTGAGATCATGACCTGAGCCCAAGGCAGAGGCTTAACCCACTGAGCCACCCAGGCGCCCCTTGTGTCCCTTTTCAACAGCGATACAAATCAAAACTTTAAAAGTGAGTCGACTGAAAGAAAAATAGTAAATGGGAATACAGCTGGTATTCTATGTGACAAAACCACAAAGGTGGTACTGGAATGACTGAGACGTGGAAAATAGCAGGGAAAACCTCACGTCTCCCTCTTTAACCCATCTCTAGCCAAGAGCAGGCAGTGGTCAATTTTCAGAGTTTGTTTACTCCCTTCCGAGCACCCTGACATGGTCAAATTAGGCTTCATCCCCCAAGAAGAACTGATGAAATGATTTAAGACTGGAAGGATCCGGTTCAGAGGCCATCCCATCTCCCACTGTCCGGGAGTTTCTTTTCTTTTCTTTTTTTTATTTAAAGATTGTATTTATTTATTTGATATATAGAGAGAGATCACAAGTAGGCAGAGAGGCAGGCAGAGAGATGGGGGGAAGCAGGCTCACCGCTGAGCAGGGAGCCCGATGCGGGGCTCGATCCCAGGACCCTGAGATCATGACCTGAGCCGAAGGCAGAGGCTTTAACCCACTGAGCCACCCAGGCACCCCTGTCCGGGAGTTTCTTGACCGAGAACATTCACCACTCATGAAGAAGACCAAGTCATTCCAGGAAATACTTTCAGATCCAACTTCCTGTTCAGCTAGAATTTTACGGCTAACTCTGCTCAATCTGACCCCCAAACCGTGTTTAATGGAATCTATTAGACGGGTTTATCCACATTTACCAATAGCAGAAAGTTGTCACTTGGAAGTGAGACCAAGAGTCACTCCCTAAACTCACCAAAGGAGTTAAGACCAGAAATACTGGAAGAGATCCCTACTGAGGTCATTTGCAGTTTAGGGGAATTTTTGGTTTGGGTTTTCTCTTCATTTTAATTGCTTATAAAAGCTCCTTAATGTCAAGGAAAGAACAACAACAAATGTGAAAAGTTAACTTCCCCGAGATGTTTATTCTAAAGAAAAACCGTGTTCCCTGCAGCTCTGATGGAGGAGGGGATTAAAGCTAGATACCAGGGTACGAAAAGGAAAGGGAAACTCCAATCACTCCAGTACAAAACAACAGCTGCGTTAAAAGGCCCGCCAGAGAAGCAACTTCTCTGCTTCGTCAAAATCTGTTTCCCAGATCCCAGATCTGCTCCGGGGGGCACCAGCGTCAGCTCCACTCCTGTCAGAGGCCGTTACACTGACTGTCAAAACCAGACTCGGACATCTTCATTCTCTCTGGAAGGGCTGCACCTTGGGTCCTCGTAGTGACCCGTTAGCCATCCTCCCGCAGAACGTGGTGCCTTTAGCACAGATGACTAAAGCAAGAGACAAAACTAAAGCAAATTGAATGGGGTGGGGGGGGGGGGAGATAAGGAACAATGCATTTCTCTGTCCCAAATCTGCTTCCTCTGGTCAGGGCTGACCCTCCTCACACCATTCCTGGGGAAGCATGAAGAACAGGTCTTAAGACAGATAGGTACTGGTTAGTTTCGCAATAAGCAGGACAGAAAGGATAAATCAGGAACTAATGAAAATGGTTACTTCTGGGGCGCCTGGGTGGCTCAGTCGTTAAGCGTCTGCCTTCAGCTCAGGTCATGATCTCAGGGGTCCTGGGATCGAGCCCCGTATCGGGCTCCCTGCTCAGCCGGAAGCCTGCTTCTCCCTCTCCCACTCCCCCTGCTTGTGTTCCCTCTCTCGCTGTCTCTCTCTCTCTGTGTCAAACAAATAAAATCTTAAAAAAAAAAAAAAAA
>CM052891.1:38718550-38737828 GCA_028534135.1 Potos flavus | reverse complement strand
TCCTTCCCATATCAGACTTTTTGCTCCTATCACTCTTTCCAACTGCCAACCTTATCCTTCAACATTCACAATTGTCTGTACTCAGAGACCCCGCCCACCCTGTCCTTTGCATATGCTCTTCCCTCTATCTGGATGGCCCCTCCCTGTCCTAGTTATCTGAGACTTGCTCTTTCTCCAAGACTTGATGAGATTTCTAGGAAATCCTCCTGATCTCATCTCTCTCAACTCTCCTCCAGCCAGCAGAGTGATGGAGCCCTGGATACGTGGCGTGCCCAATGCCATCCCAACACACATATCACAATTCTCTCCTGCTCCCCCTGACACCAAGACTCCCCAAGAGCAGAAACCACTCCCCTCCACCGTGGGGACACCAGGCTTGCCACCCAGCACGTGTGTGTAGGAATCAATGAGCAGAAGGGAAATGTCCAGAAAGGAGAGAGGAAAAGAGGCTTTCCTTCCCTGTCAGAAATCACTGCATGGGGCGCCTGGGTGGCTCAGCTGGTTAAACGTCTGCCTTCGGTTCAGGTCATGATCCCGGGGGCCTGGGATTGAGCCGCACATCGGGCTCCCTGCTCAGTGGGGAACCTGCTTACCCCTCTCCTTCTGTCATTCCCTCTGCTTGTGCTGTCTGGCTCTCTCGATCCAATAAATATATAAAATAAATAAAATCTTAAAAAAAAAAATCACTGCACAAGTGACAGGCGCAGAGCACAGAGAAGCCCACATCCAGGAGGGAGGGAATGGCCGTGCGTATGGCACATGGCTGCAGTCACAGGCCTTTATCCGGTGTGGCTGTCGCACAGATGAACCTCGAGACCCGGCGAACCCCCTCCGCCAAACATTTCCTTTCCTCGCGTCTTTTCCTATTTCATTATTTGTTAACTTCCCAACACAAATCTGTTTCTCCTCAAAGGGCAGGGAGTCGTTGCTCACACCAGGTTCCATCAAAGGCCAGACCGCCTGGAGGAGGCCATCCCAGAAGAGACACGGGCAGCCGCTCCTGCAGCTCCTGACGCCGACCCAGGGGCGTCCCACCTTCTGACTCACCAGGCACCTGCTCGCGATCTCTTATCGGGAAGCTCTGGGCAGGCAGCTTCAACGTCCGTGGGCTGCCTGACACATCTCTGCTCTGATCCAGCAAGGGCTTTGAACCTTCACAAATTACAAAGTGGAGGGAGGTCTCTAAAGCACTCGACTCAGCCCTGAGCTGCCAGTGCAACCATCTTCTCGAGGCATTTTGGCAAGTTTCTGTCCCTGTTCACTTTCATGTATTTAATGCTGAGTGTTATTTCTGCGGCATCTAAACTGGATACTGTAGGAAGATGCTGTAAGAATAATCGGTGTAGATAGGTTTCAGTGGAAACAATTAGCTCCCTAGCTCCACCCACTAAAACAAGACTCCTCCTTGCAAATACTCAGTTCTGTAAATTAACCAGAGAAACAAGTACAAGGGAAAGGAGAAAGTGTTAAATAGGTAAATCTTGACACGTTTTTTAGTCCCTCTGCTCTTTTGTAGTCCATGAACAATGAACTGCTAAGTCCCGCCAACTCTCCCTCCCAGTGTCTCTGGGAACAAGTTCCTCACCTTTTCTTTGCTCTTAGGCAACAGGCTAACCTGCTGCTCAGGAAGGAAGGGATGGTGCTGGGATTGAGTGCTTGCTCCAAGCCAGGGGTTCTCAACCAGGGGTGATTTTGTTTCCCAGGGGACATCTGGCAATGTCTGGAGACATTTTTGGTCATCACAACTGGGGAAAGCAGGTGTTATTGGTGTGTCTTGGGGAAAAGGCACGGATACTGTTAAATATTCTACAATGCACAGGATAGCACACTGCCCCCCACAACAAAAAATGATCTGGCTCAAAAGGTCAATAATACCAAGGTTGAGAAGCCTTGCTCCAAGCCTCTGCTGCAATTCTTTTGGTTTCCATTCAATCCCGAATCACTTCCTAATTCTAACTGCCCAACACAAGGAATGGAGATAACGGAGTAGAGAAACCAAGGGCAAGTTAACTTAGCGAGGCATTGGCTCTGCCAAGTATTAGAAAAAGGGAAAGCACCTTGAATTTATCGTGTGATATGGAAGACTCACAGGCAAGCTTTAAGAGGCTCATTTTTATAACCTGATGAGAATTAGGAGGCATAAAGGAACATCATAGAACAGGAAGGGCCAGGGTGGATGAGGAATCCTATCTTCTTTTCTTCTAAGCAAATACTTTGGAATCACCCATACATCTAGAACTTTGACATATGCTTTGATTTTAAACACGGTGATTTTTGCTGCTATAATTCTGAAGGCATATTCACAACTGCCATTAACCAAAGAGTATACAATCCTCAGGAGTCCAGGAGCTCCAGTATTAAAGACTGGGCCAGTACAATCACCTCCATGATGAAATAGACAAGTAATCGATTATTAGTATCACCTAAAGGGAAGTTTGTAAGTCATTTCTTTTTCAAATATAAACCACAGCACATGCATCTGTTTCTCATAAGCTTCCTTGAGTGGGAAAAGTTGCAGTCCAGTAGCTAACCAGGACTTACGTGTTTTGTCCATTTCCAATCTAGCTATGCTGCATTACTGATGAACGCCCAAGAGTTTTTCTCAAGCTTGTAAAATGCTTTCATTAACAAGTCACAGAGCTTCTCTGGTGCTATCTGCTTTATTTCCTGGGAAACCGGGGGGGTGGGATACAGGGAAGGAATCATCAAAATCTGGACATGGCCACAGAAGTATGCTATACATGGAATTTTATACACCATGTGTGCTGTGGCAAAAAAAAAAAAAGGATAAAGGAGTAAAAAGTTGAGGATTGTGGTTCTAATACAGAACAAAGAAGGCCTGAAGTAATACCAGCTGTATATGGAAAAACCGGGGAAAAAATGGTGAGCTCCAGGATCAAGTCCCGGCCTTTCAGCTAAGCTGCCATACACTCCAGGCCTGGACACTGAACCACACCATTAGAAGACGGACAGACAGAGTGTGCAAACACCTGTGATAATTTGAATGGGCCACAGCATGCCCAGATCTCGGTTAAACATTATCCTGGGTGGGTCTGTGAGGGTGGTTCCGGGTAAGATTTGCACCTAAATCGAAAGTCACTAGATTGAATAAAGCAGAGAGTGCCCGCCCCAGGGTAAGCTGTGTCCAAGTCAGTGGAAAGCCTGCAAAGAACAAAAGGCTGAGTAAGGGAGAATTCACCAGCCTCCTGTCTTTGAGCTGGGACACTGGTCTTCTGCTTTCGGTCTTCAACTGGAACTTACACCATCAGCATTCCTGGGTCTCCAGCCTGCCAATTGCTGACCCTGGAACTTCTCAGCCTCTAAAACTCCATGAGTCAATTCCTTATAATAAACACACACACATCTATTGGCTCTGTTTCTCTGGAGAACCCAGACTAATACAGAGCCCGAAACAATGACTTGCAGGTCATTAAGAGAGCCTATCATCTTTGAAATTATGCACTGGGGAACATCAGGCTCTTACTGGAAACTTTTAGCTTCTGCTTACCTGAGACCTCCATAGCCCCTGTGGTAGAAGGACTGGGGAAGTGAAGTTCTAGAAGCTTTGTTCATAATAATAATGATAACATCCAACGAGTTTGTAGGAAATTTCCTCCCTCCACAAAGAAAATAAAAAACCCAAATCTTCTCAGAGTTGATCAAGGAAAAATGTTTAAGCCTTCATTTAAGCCATTTCCCTGGAAAAACAGGGTAGCTCATTTATTATATAGGACAACAGAAGAGGAAAGGTGGGAAAAGGAAACAGACCGGAGTCTAGTGAGAATGAACACTTCTCAGCTTCTTTTCATTCTCCAACACTCGCTCCTAAAATAGAATCATCTTCTTCTCCTTCCTGAGTTCTCCACTCAAGCACAATCCTTTTGCCACCAAGGCAACTGTCATTGCTGCAGAGTCCTACATGAGAGAACCAGAATCTGCTCTAGATGAACAAATAAATTAGCTGGAACAAAAGACAAAAATGACAAGAGAAAAGAATAATTCTGAAGAAACACGTCAACACCACAATTAACATAATGCAACTTATTATTAAAAATAAAAGTAGTATTAGCTATCATTGGTTGACTGCTTACTTTGTGTCAAGCATCACATGCTTAGAAGGATGCTGAGAGTGCCACAGAAAGTATTAGCTATTTCGATTATTTAATCTTGTTGCAAGTCAGAGCAAATGAAGGAGAAAGAAGAGATGTGTGAGCTGCTCTCTGAAGAATGATGTGGATTTTATGAGGCAGGTCATGAGTAGGATGGGAGAAGGCATCCAAGACAGAGTGAGAGGCAGGGTAAAGTCCAGGACACTTGGGGAACTGCAAGTTTTTCAGTCTGGTGGGGTATAAAGCCTTGGAGGGAGCAGTGGGAGATGGTGGGAGATGGTGAGCCTGGTGCCACGTGGGCTGACAAGTAAGACTCTCGTTCATGTCATCATGGAAACAAACTATTGGAAATGAGGCCAGAAGAGAAAACCCATGCTGCACACTGGGGCCATAGTCTGGAGGGGGAAACAGGCAAGTAAAGAACTAAGTAAAGGACAGTAATGGATGCCACGAGAGAGATCTGCAGAGCCAAGAGATAACTACAGAGTGGAGGACAGGTGTGTTAGAGTACTCTACACCCGAAGGGACAATGCATACGGTTTCTTTTTGAGACCGTGTCACCAGATATAGAAGAAGGGAAGGGCAGCCCTGGTGGAGGAATCAGCAGGCACAAAGGCTCAAGGGTGAGACAGCTGGTGGTGGTCTGAGGATCTCTGGGGCAGGTCGACATGGTAGAGTGCAGAGCAATGGTGAGCATCCAGATGATGACACAGAAGTTGGGTGGGGCTTGGTGGTGAGAGGCCTTGAGGTCCACACCGAGGAGTTTTGGATTCAACCCATCTACAATGGTTTGTATGCATGAACACCTGGTGTTGTAGGAAGGTCTGCTGGGAGCCGTGTCACGGGGGTGAGACTGGAGGTCAGCGGACTAGTCAAGGCACTACTGGACCAATCCTGCAGGACCTAATCAGATCCTGGGAATGGGGGGAAATGAGTTGAGAAATGCCAAGGATTGTAGCTTGGGTCAATGAATCAGTAGGACACTGTTAAGGAGTTAACCAGAGCCTTAAAAAACAGGTAAAACCTGTTAAGAGGTCAAATATTGAATGAACTAATTAATGAAACACTGGGTGGAGAGCGAGGGATAGAGAAGCAGTATAACACAAAGAGGAAGCAGAAGTGGTGGAAGTTGAGTTTGGTTTTGGACCCATAGAAACTGAGGTCTCTCCAGCAACCAGGTAAAGACACCACCGGTTGACTGATGAGTAGGAGACATCCAACATGGACACTGAATGCGAATCTACTGGCAATTTGTGGGACTTGCCCTTTCCCCACCTGGGTGGGTGGGTGGGGTCGGTTACCTCCGGCAAAGTGGGGAGGAGCTTTCAGCAGTTGCCTCTTTGGGGCCTCCAGCAGGGGGCAGCAAAAAGGATGGTTCAGAAAAAACAACTCAGCTAAGTATGTGCGGTTCAAGAGAAAGGTCTCTAGAAACTTCTCTCACAGGTATGGAATTCAACCACAATGCCCGCTGTGGTAAAGCACTGTTTTGATCCAAGCAGAGAGTGACGAACAAAATGACTCTGAGACCAATTCATCTTTCGAGTAGAATCTCTGGGCTATATTTTGTTTGGTTAAGAATGGAAATTCCACTTGTATTCCAAGCTGATTGTCTTATGCACCAAATTCAAGGATGAGGTTTCATTCAAGAAATTAAAAAAACAAAACAAAACAAAACAATAGTGAGATCACAATGATTTTTTTTTTAAACCACTGTTTTGGGGGGAAAAAGGGAGTTCTTATCCTCAGTCAGGGCATAATTCCTAATCCTCATCCCTGAAAACAACGCATGGCCTAGAGCAAATCATTCTTTTTGGGGGGAGGGGGAGTTTATTTCCTCCTATGCAAAATGCAAGCATTTAATTAAATAACTTCAGATTAACTACCAGGGCTGAGGTTTCTGATAAGATTGTGATTAGGAAAAAGAAGAAGAAAAAAAAAAAAGATTGTGATTAGGGGCACGTAAAAGAAGAAAATGTCTTAATAAGCACTTCTCTGTTGCCTGTTTGAGCCTTTCTTAGTAAACTAATAAGTTATGCTTTTCCTGGAGAGAAAAGTCTTGGAAATGACCCATTGCCCCAACAGGAGAGCATTTCCTGTAATTCACATGTGGTAGAGTTAAAAAAGATCATTTGAACCTAGCTCAGAGAGGTCAGGGAGAAAATTCAAAATAAGTGTTTATTTTTCTGATCAAATCCAAACAATCGGTCTCAAAATAGAGCACCCCAGAAAAGCCACAGACCCTTACAAGTGGCCGGGAGCTAGCGCGCCTGAAGACGTCTGCTCACGGGAGCGAGAAGCAGAGAAAAGAGGAAAAGGCGCTCCCCTGACCCACAGCGGATAGAACTGGGGATCCCTCCATCAAATCCCTTATACATATTTAGGAGCAGAGCATCCTTTAGGCCAGAAAAATAAGTTGACTGTGAAGGGTAGATGCTTCTAACCAGACACCAAGTAGGCCATTTGGGCTGACAACAAGATAAGGCTAGCTTAGATGAGGCCCCCCTCCGCAAACCCCCCGGTCTGGGCCAGAGCTCCTAGAGGTGATCAGACCGGGATCGGGTGGCTCAAAGGTCTGGAACTGTCTCCCTCCCTTGCTGCTCCCTCCTTGCTGGGTAGCGTGAGCCCCGGCCTCTGCTCAGGGAGGGCACATTGTCCACAATCAGGAAGCCTTATGTATGGGAACGAGAAGCTAGACCAAAGAGCAATCCGCTCGAGTCTGCATGCTCGTGGAATGTCTTCCTGGGGAAAAGTGAGATGGAAAATTGGTCGGCAAAGTGAAAAGGAGTCCTAAACCCGAAAGGCAGAACAATAAAGCTTACAAGGGATCAGAAGGTAAAAGAAAAAACTGAGGATGAAAGCGCCCCAGGGTAGGGAAGGATTTCTTCTCATGACACAAGAGCACAACCTTAAATGAAAAGTCTGACAAATCTGACTTCATTTTCAGATGGATAAATAATTCTATTTACATAAAGCTCCAAACAGGTAAAACCGAACCATAGTGTTTAGGGAAGCATGCTTGGGTTGAAAATTCTCCAGAGAGGCAAGGAAGTAAATGACTGCCGTAAAAGTCGGGGTGGTGGTTTCTTTCGAAGGTAAGGAGGGGGGCTGTGTCAGGGAAGGTACGCACACAGGAGACTTTTAGAGTCTGACGAAGGTCTATTTCTTGATTTCGATGTGGTTATATGGAGGTTATAATGCAGTAACTTGTCTATTTATGTCTTACGCAATTTTCTGCATGTATGCGTGCTGGACATAGAGTGTTTTTTTCTTTTTAAGATTTTATTTATTTATTTGGGAGAGAGCACGAGCAGGGGAGGGGCAGAGGGAGAAGGAGAAACAGGCTCCCTGCTTGACACAGGGCTTGATCCCAGAACCCTGCGATCATGACCTGAGCCAAAGGCGGATGCTTAACCGACTGAGCCACCCAGGTGTCCCCTTTGTTTTGTTTTGTTTTTAAGACTTACTTATTTACGAGAGAGAGCGTGCGCAAGAATGCAAGCAGGGGGGGAGGCGTGGAGGGAGAGGGAGAGAGAGAATCCCAAGCAGACTCCTCGATGAGTGTGGAGCCTGATGTGGCCCGATCCCACGACCCCAAGATCGTGACCTGAGCTGAAACCAAGATTCAGATGCTCAACCAACTGAGACCCCCAGGGCTCCCCTGGACATAAAGATTTTAAGAAGAAAAAGTGAAGGGGAAGCAGACAGCTAGACTGAGAACACATCACCCCAGAGAGCCTATAAACAAGAAGAGCCAGGACTGATGACAGGAGACCAAGCTTGTCTTCTGCCAGTGATGATCAAAATTCAGACAAATCTTCTGCCATTCAAATAAACTGTTAAAAAACAAAAGTATTATTAAGGAATTATTAATTTTTAAGGCATGATAATTTGGTTATGTGTGTGTCTGTATATATTTAAAGATTCTTTATCTTTTGGAAATACGTTCTAACACATTTATGACAGAAATGACATGACATCTGAGATTTGCTTTGAAATTAACTGGGCAGGAGTAGTGTATGGAGATCAGATGAAACGCCACTGAGGCTGGGTAGTAGATAGGATTCATTATAATATTTTCTCTACTCTGAAATTAAGTTTGGAAGTTACCATTATTTAGCATTGTTTTTAGAAAATAACACAAAGGAATACATTCTTGGAAAGGCTCTAACACTGGTTGTTTAAGAGCTTGGGAAGGACTCTCCCTGGGACCACAAATGAACATATTTCTTAACATCCAGAGCCTCTCCCCAGGCCTATATGGGCCCTGCTCAGCTCTGATCCCCCACCTAAACCCACAGCCAGCAACAGTGCCCCATACCCTCTTTCGACCACCGAAATAAAGGATTATAATCACTAAAGCACCTTTCATCTTATAATTTCTTGGCAAGAATCTAAAAATGCCTCAAATGCTTTTAGATGGGTAGAACCAAATGGTATTAAATCTAAAAACTTGCACAAATGCACACTTGACAAAGGATTCATACCCCAACTATATAAAGAACATTTACGAATCAATGAGATGAGTGATCCAATAATAATTAAAAAAAAAACCAACAAAACAAAACAGGCAAAAGATTTGAAGATACTTAAAAAAAAATAGATACGTAGATAGCCAGTAAGCAAATGGAAAGTATTCAACATCGTAAATCATCAGGGAAATGCAAATTAAACCACTTCACAGGCACTAGAACAGTAGAAATAGAGAACTAACACCACGAGACGCTGGTGAGGAGTCAACAACCGGAACCCTCATACACCGCTGGGGGGCATATAACGTGGTACGACCACTTTGAAGAATTGTTATGAAGGTAAATACACACGTAACCTATAACCCTACAATCCTACTCGTAGGTATTTCCCCAAGGGAAATTTAAAAATATGTCCATGCAACGAATTGTCTGAGCTTACAGCAGCCTTCTCCCACCCCAAACTGGAAACCCCTCCAACAACAGAAGAATGGAGAAACTGTGCCACGTTCATTCAGTGGAATCCTTCTAGGCAAAATCCAGGACCTACTGACACGTGCCATGATACAGATGAGCTCCACAGACGATAAAGGCATATGTGTGACTCCGTTTATATGAAGTTCTAGAATGTGCAAAAGCAAATGATGGTGACAGTGATCACCAAATGTGATCGGGGGGTGACTAGAAAAGAGCAAGAGGAAACTTTCTAGGGAGATGGAAATGTTCTACATCTTGTTTTGCATGATATTTACATAACAGCTGTCCAAACACATTGAACTGAACACTTAAGATCTGCGCCTTTTTTCTTTTTGTATCAGAAAAAGTTTGTTCTTCCCATCTCGGGTTAGGTAATGGAGAATTCCAGAGTGAAAGTGTGGTGCCTGCCTACCGGGCGTGTTTGCCTTCCCACGAGTAATCGCCTCCCCTTCCCTTCTTTCTCTGCTATTACCCCCTGTCCTGGTGAATGGCAAAAACCACCCTCCACCCCATTTGCCAAGCCAGAGCACTGGGAGTCGTCCACCGTCTTCCTTCTTCCTTCCTTCTACTCAGTCACTCCCTGGATCGCTCCCGCACCCACCTCTCTTCTCTCCATCCCACCTGCCTGAGCTGGAGTTCAGATCCAGGTTACTACACCTGCCTCCTGGCCATTTCCGGTCTGCCCCCCCCCCCCCGAATCTATCCTCATCCAAACACAAAAGCCTCTACTTAACTTCCTTCTACTGCTCTTAGTCACCGTGAGCGTAAAGACCACACTCCTTAGCAAGAAAAGCAAAGGCACTGAAGTCCTTTCGTGCATCAAGCAATTCTCCGCTTCAGCTGTCAAAGTTGCCTAGCACACCCTCCCACCCCTATCTCCACACCTGTCCAACCTGCTAAGTCCCTGCTCGTCCTGAAGGCTTTGATCAAGCATCTGCTACTCTCCCAAGCCTGGACACCCCTCCTCTCCACTCTGCCTCCAGACATCTTTGTATACGGATGCGGGGCTTCTATGCTTCTAAGATAGTTACGACTGCGGCAAAGCACCTGACATATGTTAGCTCACTTAGTGGTAATGATCCCTCTGCATAACGAGGATGGGCTTTCCGTCTCGTCTAAACTGACTAAGCTGTAAATAGGGGCTATTTCGCTCACATTTTCCCCTAGGATCTTGCCAGGCACTAGGAGAACATAGGTACTAGCTTCCCGGTTTGTTGAATGAATGAAGGAACATCAGCACAAGTGAAGGCACAGGATGGTGGCTCTTTTGATTTACTCCGACTAAGCGAAGCGAGCACGTCGCGCAGGCCAGCTGCTGAGCCTTCCGCCTGGCTCGGTGTGGCAGAGCCCGACCGTAGCCAGAGGGGCTAGTTCGTGGGGTAGGTCATGTGCCATGCCCAATCTCCAGGCCCCTCAACGGTCTTACTCTCCTCTCTAACTGCGAGACGCTCCTTACAACCACCTCCTACAAAGTAAGTACCTACTGTTTACCGTGCAGTGTCCCGGCCCCTCGCACACGCGGACTGATTTCATCCCAGCAACGGTCCTGAAGGGGGGGCATCACCATCATGGGCCCCGTGTTTACACACGAGAAGACAGAGGTTCCGAGAGAGTGAAGGAACTCGGTGGAAAGAACCAGAGCCTCTGCATGGTGAAGGGAGACCAGACAGCAGCTCTAACACGAAAAACCTACGTTCTTCCCACTCACCACATTGCATCCCAAGAAGGACAAACGGAGGAACTTTGTTCTTGCTTTGAGACGACGGTTTTCGAGTCACGGTCATATAGATGTGTACATACTTCTTAGAACACGGCAAACCAAGGCTCACTGCAACTTGGTGCCTTGCTGCGGCCGAGGAGGAAGGACAGGAGGAGGCAGGGCGTGGGGACCACAGGGCCAGGCCCCCCCTAACACCGCTCACCCTGCGTGCCACACATCTACCTCCCCAAACCCATCTTCTGGCTGAGAAGAACCAGGCTTCACGCTCAGAACTTCTAGAGAACGAGAGAAACGAGCATATTTTTACAGTGTCTGATGGCTCTGGCTTAAAAAAAGCAAAAATCTTTAAAGCCGAACCTCTAGCAGGTAGAGACAGCAGAACTGAGAAGAGACTGTTTGACACGAATACCGTCTTGGGGGATAGGTGCTGTGTTGGAGGCGACTGGGCAAGAGAAGCTGGAAGGCTTGAGGATCTGGAAGGTTCCTGTGGGAAGCTGGTGGTTTAAGGTGAGGTCGATTCTATCAACTGGGGACCTGAGCAGGTGATCGGCTCGCAACCTCCCAAGAAGCGATAAAAAGCAGAGAACCGTGCTGACAGAACTGTGATCTTGTGGAGAATGGAGCCCGCAGAACCCCAGGGAACGTGAGGAAAGCGAGCTGGACTCTGCCTGGGTATGTGGAACCACGAGACAGAAGCCACCGGGGTCCCCAAAGCCAGGCCATGGAGCAGGAGCAGAAAACTGGTAGGTGGGTGGTCCCGTCTTTCCCGAGGAAGGGAGGGGTGAAGGAAAGATCTGGGAGCAACAAACGCAGCCTCTTCCCCCTCCATGGGTCCGAGACATCAGTTCGTAGAATCTGCAACTCTTCATTTTTTTAAAAAATTTTTAAAAAATTTTATTTATTTATTTGACGGAGAGAGACACAGAGAGAGAGAGAGGGAACACAAGCAGGGGGAGTGGGAGAGGGAGAAGCAGGCTTCCCGCTGAGCAAGGAGCCCGATGCGGGGCTCGATCCCAGGACGCTGGGATCATGACCTGAGCCGAAGACAGACGCTTAACGACTGAGCCACCCAGGCACCCCTGCAACTGTTCATTTTTAAGTAGAAGAAAAAAAAGAGGAGTTTTCTATCTTTTCCTCCCATTTCTTTCTTCACACCAATGTGAGCGTGCAAGAATTGTGCTGATCGGGCCAGAAGGTAGTGGCTGGAGGAAGAAGACAGCTCATTTGGATGAGGGACCTGGCTCGCTCTTGCTAAATTTCAGTTTCTCAGACAGGCCCAGGTCTCTCCTCTTCTCTCCCTGAGCTCCGCAGGCAGGAGCTGCTTGCTGGCTATTGGAAAAGTAGTCTTTGTTCTTGGAGTTCAACCAGCACGGGCCTCAAATTTCCGTGACACCCACAGCCGGCAGGCCCTCCCACGCCACCTTCATGACCCGAGGCTAAAGAAAGAAAAAAGCTGGCCATACACGTCCTGGGCTAAGAAACTAAAATCTCCTCCCAAGAGAGAGCACACATGAGAAGACCCCTTGAATCCTCCCCAGAAAGCAGGCACCCAGAAAACCAGAAATTCCCCTAAAGAGAAGCAACAAGGGAAGCTCGCTTGGTGGAGATTTGAGATAATTGTTCCAAACAATGCAAAGTACAGAGATGGGGCAGCAAGATCATAGGACCTTGGCCTAGAAGGTGGGATAAGCGCCTAAAGGAAGATTGGGGGGGGGGGGGAGGAGCCGCGCGTACCATGGACGTGATGTGGGGCGTGGTGAGCAAAGAACAGAGAAAATCAGGATACACGAAAGCAAGTTCCGGAAGTATGCCCCGCACTGTCAGGGGGAAGAAATTCAGTGGTCACGGGAAAAGGGCTGAGCTGGGAATAGGTGGAATGAAGTATCCCTCTATCTTGCCATCCACCTACCTTTCTAAAAGAAATCTAGTTCCTAATCTGGTTTTCTTTTTTTTTTTTCTAAAGATTTTATTTATTTATTTGACACAGAGAGAGAGAGATCACAAGTAGGGAGAGAGGCAGGCAGAGAGAGAGGGGGAAGCAGGCTCCCCGCTGAGCAGAGAGCCCGATGAGGGGCTCGATCCCAGGACCCTGAGATCATGACCTGAGCCGAAGGCAGAGGCTTTAACCCACCGAGCCATCCAGGCGCCCCACTAATCTGGTTTTCTAGCCACCAGAGAACAGGGAATCACAGCGTCCTGGATGGAATACAAATGATCAGACACCAGAACAGGGATGGATGCCCCCCCGGAGTTAATAAACTAGCCTGAGCCGACGTCTGATCCCAAGCATCTCACCACCCATGGATGTCCTGGTAAAACCGATTTCTAGAATGTAAACAAACAGCTCTGTGGCAGCTCTATCCGAATAACCAGTCTAGCACCCAGGGAAGCAAAGATCAAAAAACATGGTGTGCATACACTCACGTTAATCCACTCCACTGAGTTACTTGGTAAATTGAAGCTCCCAGTGGAGAACTGGTCTACCTCACCTTAGTAACAGTCAAACACTGCTGGCCAGCCTGGCCCACTTATCTATACTCGTAATTTCTAGATCCAATGAAAATGAAGTATTGTAATCCGTTATTAATTATTATTATTAGCGCGTGTTTTTTTTTTTCCCCCCAGATACGTAGCTGACTGAGGACAAGGAAGAATAACTGAGGGATGCATGAAAGAGGAGTGTGGCTGAGCACACCAGCTGGCCAGAGCCATGTGAGAAGGAAGAGGGGTCTCCTGGGTGGGATGGATTGGTACAAGGGAGAGAGATCCAGGAAGGGGGACCTGGCAGGATGACAGGTCCCATAACACTCAGGCAAGCCTTGGATGGTGACTATACTAACAGACATGCGCGTCTGAGCAGAAGATCGGCCATAAGAAGGGTGGAGGGTTCCGTAGCAGATCTCCTACTTCCGGTCTTCCATTTTTCTCCTGTTGAGTTTCTCAGCCAGGGATGGTCTCTGCAATTAAATGGCCTTTCCCTCTTCCTTTCGCACACGCCCCATTCCGAAGACAGCCTCTGTGCCCACCTGGGGACTGAGATGCTTGCTTTTTGATGTCTCTTGGGAAAATGTGAACAAGGGCTCTAAATATGGCTCAAAACCCTTGCAGAAGACCGCATGGAAAAGGCAGGTAGGAGGCTGGCATGAGGCGGAGCCCATCAGAAGTAAAAGGCTCTGCATTCAGGACCCATCCCATTCTGATCGTGATGCAGGATTTCTCCAACCAAAGCTCCCGGGTCCCGAGTGTAAGGCTGACTGGATTCCCGTCAGGAAACTACGCAAGGGTATGTTCTTGTACAGAATCTCTCCAACGTTATTCTTGGCTCTGCTAACATTGCTTTGGCTTTAAAAAATCAATAAATAAGGCAAGCAGAAGGTCCCTTCACATCTGGGCTGGACTAAACGGGCTTTGCCCTTACCAAGCCAAAGGGCTATTTAGTCCAAGGAGATCGCTTCTGCTGGATACCTGACGCTTCACATGATTTTTCCCTGGGAGGCCAGCAGTCCACAGGGGGCTTTGCTCCACGAGAATCGATGTTGCTAAGCTACCAAAAGTCACTGTGGTGAGAGAAGAGCCAGAGATTGGGGCAGGGAGGGTGGGGGTGTGCAGGGGGGGGGCTGGGACGTCAACGGGAGAAAAGCAGGAGAAAGGGAAGAAGAGACAGGAAATAAAGTCCCAATTAATTACACAATGACTTTTAAGGCTCTGAAAGGAAACTGCTGAATCCTGAAAGTTTCAGTTCTAGAAAGTGGATCAAAATCCTTTGCAGTGATCCTGAAACGACATGACATAAAGAAGGTATCTAGAAAGAACAGCTCTTACTCCTCTGAGTACTTTGATGCTGATCTAAATCAAAAGGAAAAATGCCTTGATTTTGTTCTATTATTTATTCTAACATTTTTGCCTGGCAATCCGGGTACAACAAGCTTTTATCTAGTAGGAGCTCAATAAACACTTGTTGGTGGACTGGCCAGTACTGTCTCAGGGAAAAGACCACAGTGATGAAGGACCGATGTGATAGGGGAGAAGAGAGTGTGTGCAAAGTTCTGCACTAATAGGGCTGTGTGTGATTCGGGGGGTGTGACGCAGGGGGCTGTCATTCATGAGCTTTTTTTTTTTTTTTAAGATTTTACTTATTTATTTGAGAGAGAGAGAGAGGGAGAGCACAAGCAGGGGGAGAGGGAGAAGCAGACTCCCTGCCGGGCAGGGAGCCCAATGTGGGACTGGATCCCAGGACCCCGGGATCATGACCTGAGCCGAAGGCAGACGCTTAACCGACTGAGTCACCCAGGTACCCCCCCCATTCATATGCTCTTGTCATCAAAGTCAACAAGCGTACTTCTTTTCTTGCCCCACAGAGTGGAGTTTTTCCAAATCCCGAGCGCTTTCAGTCCTTTTCTCCCTCCACTAAAATCCTACTGTTTACTTCTCCCAAGTGAAGAGGCTAAGGAAAGAATCGGCATTGTCAGAACCAGCCACAAGGTAAACAAAGACAAAGAAAGTGTGTGCTAGCCAATTAAACAGAAACGCAGGCTCCTGGCAGCGACATGACCCAGTTTTTCCATTCACTTGATGTAAGTAAACCCCCTTTACTGAGATGGCCCCTTTGGCTTCGGGTGGGGGGGGGGGGGAGAAGGAAAGAAAGGCTTTCCACGTGTTTCTACAAGACTTCTCTACCTCCTTTTCCCTAAGAAAAAGTAAAATCCCACGAAGCCCAATTCCCTTCAACGGAAAGGAAGTGTGTAGGGTGAAAGCACGTGGGCTCTGGTGGCGGGCAGGCCCGGGTTCGAATCCTTGTTCTGTCCCCGCCCATTAGCCATGAACTCCAAGGGCAAGTCTGCTGAGTCTCCCCCAAGCCTGTTCCCTGGCTCACAGAACAGAGATGTCAGTAACTGTTTTGTAGGTTGCTGAGATAAGGAGAACAGACGATCCATGCTGTCTGTGTGTGTGCTCCGGAAGTGTTCCTTTCCCTTCCCCTTGGATTCACGCCACACCTAAGGGAGTAAGCACAGAGACGGACAGAACACTGGGCTTAAGGAGTTTTTAATGGGGAAAAAAAAAAAAAAAGGAGGGGGGATACTCCACATCCCAGACCAGGGGAAGGTTCAGCAAGATTTTAAAAACTTTAAAAAGTGGGGTGCTCTAAGGTCTTCAGACAGCCGTGGTTATCAATCACAGAGAAAAATGACAGCGGGGATGTCAGAGAATATTCTAGATACCTGGGAGCTAACACAAATACTGACTGATCTCCACTCCAAATGCCAGACTCAAAAAACAAGGCCCAGAAAGTTGGGAGTTAGATTCTCAGAGCACAAAGAAAAAGCACCATAGCCTTGTGGTTAAGGGCTTGGGCGGGTTAGGAAAGAGGTTCAGGTCTCAGCTCCTCCACCCACCAGCCATACGACCCTTGCCTCCTGGGAGGAGTCAGTGAGAAGGCAGAGCAGTAAGCCCAGTCCCGGCTCGAGCCAAATGCTTGCTAAGTGGTGAAGTTATTGTTGTTGCAACATACTGAAAAGCTCTGAGCCTGGAGAGCTGGAGTGATTGTGCCCATTCAGGCCAAAAAGAAGATGGTGGAAAGGTGGAGATAAATGAGAAAGGCAGCCCGGTTAATCCTGGGGCGGGGGGGGGGGGGGTTGCAGGATGCAAAAGGAGTGTGGTGCCTGGGGTTTCAAGTTTAAGGCCACAGATAGTTCAGAGCCCATGGATAGTTCTTGTACTTGAGAGAGAGCGACGAAGCACGGAATGCTTAGTCTTTGCTCCCCCTGGATTTGCCAACACAAAACGTACCCTCACTCACAAAGAGCACACAGGAGCATGGCTGGTTCATGATCCCTACACTATCAGTCTACGTACCCTCAACTCACAAAGAGCACACAGCAGCATGGCTGGTTCATGATCCCTACACTATCAGTCTAAGGAAAAATGCCCAAACCTGAGGTCCGAACTTCCCGAGACAATAAATTCGAAACAACCAAAGTCGACACCTCAAATGTAAAGGATCTTAATTAAACAGTTTCAAAAATGCAAATGTGAACGCCGTGTCTGGACCTACTTATTATGAAATAAACTTGATTAAGAACAAATCCCTTTTAAGAAGAGGAAAGAACCCAGCAACGCTCGTGAACATCAAATGCTGTTCTCAATTAGCCCTTTTCCTCTGAACGTCACAAAGGACCAGCAGGTGGGAGATAATTAACGTTTTAATAAAACTTGTTTTACATGCCTCGGTTGGAACCTTTTCGTTCTGCAAGGCTTTTCCTTCTCCAGCCCCAAGATGCACCCACGAAGGAACATTTTTTCCACAACATCATTTTTCCGGTTACATTTGGGGTTTTTGAGGACTTCGGGAAGATAGGGTGGAGGAGGTAATTTATGAAAAGGAATATTTCTGTTTCTCCATATTTACATTCATTCTGTAGGGGAGTGAGTTTGGTTTTGGATTCTCCTCCCATGCCTATCAGGGGAATAAAGTCCTTGCTCCCACTTGACAAGATTTATGGAGCAATGAGAGGTCTGCAAGCCGATGCAAGCTACACCACCCACTTCATGCGTGCATGCCCCCCCCCCCGCATTTTAAAAAACTGCTGACTGACAGCTTGGATCTCTCCCTTACAAACCTCTCATCTTTAAAAGCAGGCTTCTTGTAGCTTGCCACCCTCGCTGCAAACCTCAGCATCCACGTAAGCCTGTTCCAGTATAAAAAATGTGACTGCTTGGCAGTTTGTAATTGATTAGGTCTCCAACCTTAAGCCATGTTGCCCGTAACACAGCGTTGACATCACAAAAGCGAACAGCTTGCAACGACACAAAACCCAACTCATCAAGGCACCCTAAGCTGAGACAAGGAGGACAACGGTCTTCCTTTTCAGAAAAGGAAACCGAGGCAGCTGAGAAAAGTAACCGTGTTGCTTAAACCCAGGGGATCTGAACCCAAGACCTGGGCTTTTTTAGTCCTGGATGGATCAGAGACTGCTTTCCGTTGCAGAGTAACCTAAGCTCACCCCGCTGCGCACAACCCAATAATTACGATTTCTGGCATTTTAATTGGACTCAGACCTCAGGGTTTGAATTTAAGAGGGTGAGAGTTAAAGGAATGTGTGTAGGGATTAGGGCTGGAATGCTGCCTGCAAGTTACAGTTCGTTTTCTCTTTGGGCCTTTCCAAACCCTCCCGGCTGCCTTTTTTCTGCCACTGCACCGCCAGGCCGGGCCTCCCGCCATCGGAAGACCAGGTTCCTTTCTAGTCCAGGAGCCTCCCCACCCCCACCCCCACCCCGCGCACAACCACATGTGCACGAGGCTCTGTACAGCGGGGTTTCCCAATCGCGGCACTAGTGACATTCTGTCGGGGCACAGCCTTGTGCGTTAGAGACAATTTGGCCGTAGCCGTGGCCTCTCTACTCATTCGATGCCGGTAATCGCCACCTCGCAGTGACCATCAAAAATGTCTCCAGAACGCACAGGAGATTTTTAGGGCAGAGAAACTCTTCCGTGTGGTACTGTAATGGTGGATACATGTCATTAGGAATTTGTGAAAACCCACAGGAGGTACAACACAAAGAATGAACCCTGATGTAAATTACGGACTTTAGTTAGTAATAATGGATCGATATGGGCTCATCATTTGTAACAAATGCACCACACTAATGGAAGAGGTTAATAAGAGGGGAAACTGGCGGGGGAGGAAAAAGGGGGGCATATGGGGAACTCTGTCCTTTCTGATCCATTTTTCTGTGAACCTAAAACTGCCCTACAAAATAAAGTTCATTAACAAAC
Source organism: Potos flavus (assembly GCA_028534135.1). Lineage (NCBI taxonomy): Eukaryota > Metazoa > Chordata > Mammalia > Carnivora > Procyonidae > Potos > Potos flavus. Next base: position 38,719,282 of record CM052891.1, on the reverse strand, counting down.
CCATAAATTGGAGTGCCTGAGTGGCTCAGTGGGTTAAAGCCTCTGCCTTCAGCTCAGGTCATGATCTCAGGGTCCTAGGATCGAGCGCTGCATCGGGCTCTCTGCTCAGCAGGGAGCCTGCTTCCCCCTCTCTCTCTGCCTGCCTCTCTGCCTACTTGTGATCTCTCTCTCTCTGTCAAATAAATAAATAAAATCTTAAAAATAAATAAATAAATGCAGAGTACAAAATGATGGTTGCCAGAAGGGATGGGGGAGGTGGTGGAGGGATGGGCAAAATGGGTTAAAAAAAAAAAAAAGAATGAATCATAAAAATTTTTTTAATGAAATAATTAAGTTTATGAATTAAAAAAAAAAAGTCTCTAGACACTGCCATATGTCCTTATAGGGCAGAACTGTTCCGGGTGAGAAGCACCGCCGGAGGGGGCAGGCTGGGTGGCTAGAGTCAGCCAACCGGTCTAGCTGATTTCGGTCCCACTTGGCGATGGCGGACGGAAAAGGTGAGTTTTCTGAGCGTACATGGGTTGCAGAGATGCCTCTAAAGGACCATCTTATTGGGGGAGAAAGTGAGTAAAGTCCAGGCAGAGCTAAGAAAGAGGGACCAATCCTCCTGTCCTGACTTCAAAGCCAGCGCCTGGGCCACCGAGCACGGTCCTCCATCAGAACTCCCTCCTTGGTCTTCCTTTTGTCAAAAGGTAAGGAATGGAGAGCAGTCCGCTTCCAAAAGGTCAAAGG
>CM052891.1:38624904-38718050 GCA_028534135.1 Potos flavus | reverse complement strand
CCCCCACCTGGGCTCCTCCTGGTGGCAGCTGCCACAGTTCTGTCTAGATGTTTCTTTCTTTTTTCCTTTTTCTTTCTTCCTTTCTTTTTTTTAAGATTTTATTTATTTGACACAGAGAGAGAGAATCAGAGAGCACAAGTTGGAGGGACAGGAAAGGGAGGGGGAGAAGCGAGCTACCCACTGAGCAAGGAGCCCGATGCGGGACTCGATCCCAGGACCTGGGATCATGACCTGAGCTGAAGGCAGACGCTTAACCGACTAAGCCACCCAGGCGCCCCTGCCTAGGTGTTTCTGAGGGCTCTGGCAGGGTTATGATGGGGCCAGGGACCCATGTATCCCGCCCTCTGCTTTGTATGCCCCCAGAATGTATAATGAAATGGGTCAATATGAAGTTCACATCCATTTGGCAGACACACAGGCATGCACACACCTGAAATATAAACGTCGGCCTCCCCTTGCAGCCTTGAGTTCTGACTCCCCCTTTCACCTGTCGCCCCATTTCCTTCCTCTTTCCTCTTCTATCACCCCTTCCCTTGACGGCTCGTCTTCTCTAAAAGAAAGAGGAAGGAAAGAGGCTCCCCGGGAAGCTGGAAACAGGATACGGTCATACACACATCGGGGGAAACAATCAGGGTGCACTCCGTGGGAAAGCCGAGCAAGGGGACGAGCGGCACTTGCCATCCCTAAGCTGCTGCGGGGACACCGCCTGGCCCGGCTCGGAAAGACCAGAGCTTCCCCTACACCGTCCATTTTCCTCTACCCTGTCCGTTTCCTCCACGGTTGAACCTTCTGGAAAAACGGGCCTTAAGAATGACTCCTCTCCCTCCCGGGGCGGTTGGGAGGATCAGACAGGACTGTGGGCACCCAGCCCTGAACCCAGTGCCGGGTGCACACAGTACAAGTGACCTTGAACACCGCGGGTCTGAACAGCGCACGCCCACTTACACGCGGGTTGTTACAGTCCGGTTCTGAAAATGTCATTTCTCCTCCTTGCGATTTCCTTACTAACATTCTCTTCTAGCTACTTGATTGTGCGAACGCAGTCTGTAATGCGTGTAACATACAAATTACGTGTCGTCAGGCAACTACGGTCAACAGTAGCCTATGGGTAGTGAAGCGTTTTGGGGAGTCAAAAGTTGCACATGGGTCAACCAGCCGCGCTTACGAGATGGGTTCTGCTATTATCTGGATTTGTGCCTCAACTTCACTTGTAACTAAATCGAAACACTTATTAAGCCATCTCATCTCACCAAGCCGAGCCCAGGGAAGTTTCTATGGAGTTGGCACTCGTTTTTATAGCGAGAGCTGTTCTAGTAACAGGAGCTTCTCCCCCAGTTCGAGACTCCCTATGACCCTTAGCAGCAGACACTCGAGCCTTCCAGACCTCCGAGACAATAGAAAGGACGAAGCGGCCCTGGGCTACCACAGCCCACTGAGGCTCTCCCGCCGCGTGTGCCCCATCAGCAGCTCACCCCATTTCTCCATTGCCTCCTATCAGAGAGCATATTCTCCTCCCCCACCCCTCCCCCCGCAAACCAGTGGTGACTTCGCATGCCTCGCTGTTCAAGCTGCGCCTCTCAGAAAAATCCCTGCAGCAGATAAACACAGGAACTGTAATGGGAACTTCAGCACTCCCAACAATAGTGCCACTGTCACACATGTGTGAGCTCTCGTGAAAGCAAGGGATTGGCAACCCAGGGCTGCCGTGCCCAGGAAAATTATTTCCTGTGGGAGAAAGAAAACAACCTTCAGCTCCTGGCAGGTCCTGGGCAAGCCCAAGCCAGGCTCACTGGAGAGTTGGAATGCTCCATCTTTGGGAAAGGAGGCAGAGGTGGGTAAGGGCTGGTGCCATTCTTTTTTTTTTTTTTTTAAAGATTTTATTTATTTATTTGACAGAGAGAGATCACGAGTAGGCAGAGAGGCAGAGAAAGAGGGGGAACCAGGCTCCCCTCGAAGCAGAGAGCCTGATGTGGGGCTCGATCCCAGGACCCTGAGATCATGACCTGAGCCGAAGGCAGAGGCTTTAACCCACTGAGCCACCCAGGCGCCCCAGGGCTGGTGCCATTCTTGAATGTCCAGCTGGATGAAAAGCAAGGCTGCAGCATCAGGGCCTGGCTTTGTCCTAGCAGAGGAGGAACAAAACCACCACGGGCCGCCCAACACTGCTTAGGGGACAATCAATTAGCACCATGAGTCATGTGGTCAAGAGAAGGGGGGAAAAAAACAAACAAACAAACTCCATTTCTTTTTGAAAGCACCTTCCCGGGTCTGATGCATTTGTAGCTCATCAGTTCAATGTAGAAAGGCAATCGCTTAAATTAAATAAGAGAAAGAAAATGCTGGGCAGCCTCGCTGACATCCTGAATGATCTGCTATTAGGAAAGGAAATAGAGAAATGACAGACAGCATAATTTATGGGCTTCAGGACGCCCAGTCCCCTGGCGATCCGCAGACTTCTTCAGTACTGTGAGCTCTTCGACTCGGTGTTAAATGAATTCTTGGTTCAGGATTATTTAAGGGCAACCTGATATTATTCACCGAGAAGTTTCCATGAATGGGGCTGGCTGAACAACACTGAATTCTCTAAGAACTGCCTACCCGCTGCCACCCCTTCCTCCTCTCCTATTCACCCTTGTTCCTACCTCAGCCCTCCCCCAGGCCTCCCCAGGCAGTTCTCTTCCCCTAGCTCGGGGTTTCTCCACCTCGGCTCTTTGGGGTGCGGGGGGGGGGCCGTCCGGTCATCATAGGATGTTCGGCTGCACTCCCCTCCAGGTGTGACCAATATCCCCACGGGTACCAAATTTCCCCCGATTTGCGAACCCCTTCCCTAGTCCCGTGCACTGTGAGCCTCTGGGAATATATTCCCTTCCACTTCCCACTGCCTGGAATAGTTTCTGGCTCCAATTTTATCTCCTAACTCCTGTTTTGCCGTCAGGAATTAGTTTGGACGTCACCTCCTCTGGAAAATTACTACGACGCGCCCACCTTGCCAACCCCCTCCCCGTGGAAAAAAAGGGAAAGGGGCTGGGATACCTCCCATGTGCCCCCCCTGCCTTGTGCATGCTTTTCTGATAGCACCTCTGTTACAGCTCCGTGTCTCTTTATCTCATTTCATAATTTGCCCCTCCACTCATTCATGCAACAAATACTGAGGTGCTGGGTATAGGAAATATGACCGTAAATAACACCTGATTTCCTGCTCTCCTGTGCTCACGTTCTAGTGATGGAGGGACAAGCCATGAATAACTACAAATAAGAAAATGGCAGACATTAATAGGAGCTGTAAAGTAAGACAGCAGGCCTAGGAGACCTAGCTCCTTAAAGGCAAAGACTGCCTTATTCATTATTGTATTATTGTATCATTATACAATACATTATTGTATTATTACAATACGTTACATTGTATTGTATTACATTGTATTACAATACATTGTGTTATTACAATGTATTATAATACAATACATTATTGTATTATTGTATCATTATTGTATCTGCAGGAATTAGCACGGAGCCTTTTTTTTTTAAGATTTATTTATTTGACAGAGAGAGAGAGAGATCACAAGTAGGCAGAGAGGCAGACAGAGAGAGAGGGGGAAGCAGGCTCCCCGCTGAGCAGAGAGCCCGATGCGGGGCTCGATCCCAGGACCCCGAGATCATGACCTGAGCCGAAGGCAGAGGCTTTAACCCACTGAGCCACCCGGGCGCCCCAGCACAGAGCCTTAAAAAAGCGAAAACAAAACACTAGCACTCTCCTCTTTCCCTCCAGGCTTGCGTCCTCTTCTGCTTTCAGTCATGGTGATTTAGGTATGGGGTTCTCTCCTGGGATATAGTAAGCTTCTTGAAGGAAGGATCCTACCCAATCTAGAAATTTTATAGAGAGAAACCAGAAGGGTTTGTTAAATGATTGTCTTCAAACTATGGTTTTTAACACTAAATGTTTTTTTACTTAAGGTAGAGCTAAATACTTGTAGGAGGAGAGACAAGCATTTTACAGATGGAGAAACTGAGGCTCAGAAATGGCGACTTGCCCAAGGTCAGAAAAGCTGGGAAACCAGACTGAGCTCCCAGACCCAACCTCTTCCCCCCTCATACCACTGCCTCTTGTAGAAACCAGACACAAATCAGGTAGAAACATCAGGAGAAAATGTCTGTCCTCACAGAAGACCGCTGGCAAGCTGCGGCTAGCGTGTAGGGTCCTCCCTGGGTGGGAAGGGGGAGGTGGTGAGTTTATTTACAGGCAAAAGGGATCTGCTAGTTCAAGAGGAAGAAAAATGAATGACATTAATTTTTCACTCTTACCGCTGGGACTGAGCCTAAACTTTAGCACTTTATTAGAAGGCCAAAAACCACTCAAAAGCCAATGCCTACAAAGAAGAGGGCCAAAAATGTCTACCTTTTTCTTTTCAAGAAAGAAGGGTTTGCAATATTTAAAAGCTCAGGCTTGTTCTGCACAGAGATTAAAGAATGACCCCATCTGTTGCGTGAGAAGCATCTTTTTTTTAAAAAAAAGATTTTATTTATTTATTTGACAGAGAGAGAGAGATCACAAGTAGGCAGAGAGGCAGGCAGAGAGAGAGGGGCAAGCAGACTCCCTGCTGAGCAGAGAGCCCGATTCGGGGCTCAATCCCAGGACCCTGAGATCATGACCTGAGCCGAAGGCAGAGGCTTTAACCCAGTGAGCCACGCAGGCGCCCCAGAAGCATCTTCTAAGAGGCGGAGTGGTTCCAAGGAATGAGCATGGACTTCAGGAAAGCAGACAGGCATTCGAATTTGCACCCACTTAGCCTCTGCAAATGCGGGGATTTGGAAGGAGGGGCCATGATATCTAAGTGAAGTGGGGATGACAGGGCCCGGCACAGAAGTGGCCGCTTACGGAATGTTGGCTCCTCCCTTTTCTGCAGTTTGTGCCAGGGAAGAACCTCGGCCTGGGAAACAGGAGAGAGGTCGCACTTGCCAGCTCCACCCACTCCACTGTGACTCAGGTACCGCAACTGTCCTGACCTCCAGCTTCCTCTCGGGTCCCTATCTCAGGCAACAGTTCCCGGATTAAAGGACGCTTTGTCATTTAAAACCAGCACAACCACAACGCCTGGGAGCTGCAGGCACTCCCTAAATGTTAGCTCCATCTGAATCACCTGGATTTTGGCCTGGAAACACTTGTCCTATGAAAGCTGCCCCCCCTCCACTTGGGGTTTGAACATGGCCCTGATGCAGTCCCATCCGTCAGCCGGACAGTGACACCAGTAGGAGGTTCCAGCCCTCCGTGGTCACGTCCCCGGAATACCCCTGAATGTTTACTCCAGCTGATGAGTCAAGACTGAACCCGAAACCGAGGGAAAGTATCACAACTCACCTCCTACCTCTCACCAGTCTTACCATTGTTCACACACACGAAGAACAAATATCCGTGATCCAACCCAGGGGTCAATCAACGTTAGCGCTATCATTCTTAAAAACTACAGTGGTAATAGGGAGAAAAAACAATCTTCCAAGGGCAACCTCTGATATCCACGAGCAGAAGGCATCAGAATGTCTTTCTGAAGCCCCCCCCCCCCCCGCCCCAGCTCCCATCACAGTGAAGGTCCAAGCGCACCTATGCAGAGGCAGGCACGGACTTGGGAGGGAGACCGCCAGAGAGCAGGCGGCCTCCCGGGGCTCTCTCACCCTGCTCCGTGCCCCAAGAGCCAACTGTCAATCCACAGACTTTCCAGGGCTTGTTTTCTTTTCCCGCAAACGTGTCTACGGGGACGTGAGGGAGGGGAGAGAAGAGAAGCAGAAAAGCGCCTTTATGTGCTTGTTTCTCCTGCCATTCCAACACCGCCACGCTGCCCCGGAACCGATCCCCCAGGAGCCATTACCCTAAGAGCAATTAACAAAAGCAGCTGGGGTCGGTCACTAGGCGCTTGCTTGCCTCTTCCGTTCAGCTATAAGGATCATATGCAACAGTGTATTTAGTACCTACAACTCTTTGGGGCATTATTATGCCCATTTCCCAGACAGAGCATTAAGGTCAGAAAGGCCGAGGAACATGCCCAAAGTCATATACGATCCCTAAGTGGCTTAGCAGGATTCAAACCCGAGATGTCGAACTCCACAGCCAGAGGGCCTGACCGCTGCCTTAACTGAAGGATCAGAAGAACTCCCTTCTGGAGTGACCCCTCGGAAGCACCCCCTTACCCTGCCCCAACAAACTCTGATTCTTAATAAAACGCACGTTCCTTTGTTGGAGGGGAAAAGCCACTGGTCTGTGGACAAGGAAGAGTTAAGGCCACAGTTCTGGGCTTCGTTTTCTCAGTTTCGTGGGCTCAAGTCAGACTCTGTAGCATTAACTTTAATGCAAATTTTTTTTGGAGGTGATTCATGTAGAATTCCTGCCAAGAATTTTAATAATTAGGCTGAATGCGACCAAAATCTGTCGGTACATGCCTGACAACATCTGCTGATGTACCTTATCCCGGAAGGCCTGCGAAGCCTGGGGAAGGGCTGGCGAGCAGGCGGCGTGCGGGACTCGGCAGTGGAGAAAGACACCCGTGGGCTGCCTACGGCTTCGGCCTTCTATCCGATTACCAACTGGCTCCACTTTTAGGATATCCCATAGCCAACGGGGACGGGAGGAAGGGAGACAACAAATCAGAAAAGGCTCACAAAGAAAAACGTTTCCCGATGGTCTCTTTTCTACTGTGAGTCAGGGGCTATAAAGTGTTTCTCTCTAATGGGATTTTCAGCCTTTTGCTCTGCCCTAACCCAGTACATTCCCAACAGGAACAGGGACTCAGCCACAGGGCTCGAGTTGTTTAAGGGGAAGGGGAGGAAGGTGGAGAATCCCAATCTTTATGCCTCACCCTTTAGGAATCAGATTCCGGAAGGGTGGGGAGCTGCACAGTTGGGCAAAGGCCTCTGGAGAATCTGTTTCCCATCTTCCTCTTCCCCTCTCTCCTGGTCGCACACAAGGACATGCACACACGCGCGTGTGTATGCGCTCACATACAAACTCACACTCTCACACTCAGAGCACCACGGACCCCCAACAAGGGCCAGTGGATCAAACCTCTCCCGCAAGGTGCTATCATTAAAAACACTGAAACTGGAGTGCCTGGGTGGCTCGGTTGTTAAGCGTCTGCCTTCGGCTCAGGTCATGATCCCGGGGTCCTGGGATCGAGCCCCACATCGGGCTCCCTGCTCAGGGGGAAGCCTGCTTTCCGTCTCCCACTGCCCCAATCGTGTTCCTGCTCTCGCTGTCTCCCTCTCATTGTCAAATAAAGTCTTAAAAAAACAACAACAAAGAACGCTGAAATTATATTGAGATTATAAAATAATTGATAAGCTTCTTAAAGTAGTCCTCTAAAAAGAGAAGTTTAGGTCACCCTGCCCCTTCCCAAAAAGGTGAAGGATGTTACCTGCCAGAATGGTAGTGAGATATAAAGGCATATTATTTGTGTGAGACACAAATCATATGTTTGCAAACCATGGAAAATGGTTCCAGCCATTGCTGTCCGATAGAAATATAATGTGAGCCGCCTATACAATTTTAAATTTCCTACCAGTCCCATTAATGAATCTTAATAGATTTTAACTCAATATAATTGTAATATTATCATTTCAACATAGAATCAATGTCGATAAGTACTAATGGGATATTTTACATTCTTGTTTTCCATATTTAGTCGCTGAAATTCAGAATGCATTTTAAACACAGCACATCTCAATCTCAGGTGCTCGGCAGCCACGTGAGGCTCGCGGCTCCTGTATGGACTACGTGCCCCTAGGAATCGGTATCACTAAGAACAGCCCAGAGTTTCGGCTGCTAAACTGTGTATTTCTGAATGACTGGTCTGAAAATAATAAATATGCACTATGCTTTTAAAAGATTTCTTAAAAAGAAAAGGCCATTTTTAAAATGACTCTGGGCAAGTAATCTTAACCTTCTTGAGCTTCAGCTTCATCAAATGTAAATGGAGGGCCCGCTGGGTGGCTCAGCTGGTTAAGCATCTGCCTTTGGCTCAGGTCATGATCCCAGGATCCTGGGATCGAGTCCCACATCGGGCTCCTTCCTTAGCGGGGAGCCTGCTTCTCTCTCTGCCTGCCGCTCCCCCTGCTTGTTCTCTCCCTCTCTCTCTCTGACAAATAAACAAATAAAATCTTTAAAAAAAAATGGAGATGAAAATGCCCATGGGACTTCCCTTACACGGCTGTTGTAAAGATCATATGCTAAAATATTTACAAAAGGGCTTTGTACAATGCTATGCAAATGCTGATTATTGTTAGTACAGCTCCTGGAAGAGAACAGATCATCTTTGCAGATCAATAGCATTCTTGCCTTCAGTCTATAAACATTTTGCACACAGCTGTCCTTCCTTCCTGGAGGCATATATAAACAGTAGGAAATGCGTATCAATAATCAACCCCCTAGCACTGGTACCATATCACAAGCCATAAACCTACTTTATGAGGAAAATCCCATCAGTTTCCAAGGCATATTTAAATAATTATTTGGTTAAAATGAAGACCCTGCTTTAAAAACAGGAATACATCACTGGCCAACGAATTCTAGAGGGAACAAGCCTTGCCTCCAAGAAAATCAGACAATTCAGGAAACATGTCCTGAGCTAGGGAACGAAGATGAAGAACTCCCACCCTTCACACCATCCGCCCATTCACCCCTCCTTGTTCCCTTTCCTCCGGCCTCCTGACTCTTGTAGGTGTTCTCACAAATTATCTGTGAATTTGGGTGGTTAGAAATAATCAATACTTTAAGATGCGTTAGAGAGCTGTTGTCTAAATATTTCCTGACAGTCTAACAAAGACTTACTAGGTTCTCCTAGCCCTGCCCTGCTGTTAGGATAATGCAGACAACAATGCAAGCCTTGAGTGGCGATTAAGTGAATAAGCGAGCAGTAATTATGCTTTGAAGAATGATTTAGATGAAGAGAAACCAGAGAAAGCTTCTGTCTTTGGAGAATGAATGGGAGGCAGAGAACAAATCCTTGTTTGCAACAGCCATCTGCCATACTTGGCAGGAGTGCTTTTCCCTGATGCAGCATGCCGACGATCCGGGCAGTGGTAGCGAGTGCCATCGACGACGGCAGACCCACTTTATAGCTAAGCCATATAGTGTGTTCCGCTCGACCTGTCCAGTCATTTCATTAAGGACAAAGGGGAACGGGCAGGGGCTGCATGGCCCAAAGTGAGTTTGGGGAAATCCTGGGTCCACACAGAGCTCACCGAGTTCTTCTGCTCATAGTAGTGTTCTGGGGTGGGGGGAGGAATGCGGGGACTAGGGGGGACTGGAGGGTGGGGAGGAGAGGGGGATTTTTCAGGTATCAGATCTGGAGTATTCTCAAGTTGACATGAGCGTATCTTCAGACACTTCCACTTTCATAAATAACTACAAAATATACTGGGAGGCAAGAAAAAAAAAAAGGTAGAGTCTCTGCTGAAAGTAGTAGAGTATGTGTTTTCTTGTTTTCATACTTGCTGAACAGCACTCGACTCCGCGCAGACGGACGGCACGGGCTGGGGAGCCTGGCCCGGCCGCCTGTGATTCGACTCCGCGCGGACGGACGGCATGGGCTGGGGAGCCTGGCCCAGCCGCCCGTGATTTCTCTCTTCTCCCGCCCAGACCACCCCACAGATACCAGCGGCCCCTCATCAAGGGCATTTCTGCTTCTGCACCCAAAGGGACCAGTAGCAAAGGTGTTAACATTCGGAAACAAAATGAATCATAACAACTTTTATGGTCTTAACTGAGTGTTGCACAGAGCTTGCTCGAGGTGGGAATGCGCTACAAAGGAAGGACCGTCCCGGTTCTGGCCCCTGATGTTTCTCCTCTAGAGCCCCTTCGGGCTGTTTCAAACACATTGTGGTTAAACCTGAATAGTGCCGGCACTGTCGCCCAAACAATCGGCCTCCGGGGTCGTTACAAAGTTCCTTCCATCCACCTAAGCACCAAAAACCATCTGCAAACCCCAAACTCCAAAGTACAATTGCTATTGTTATGAGGGATTCCATGTAACCTTTGATGTTAAAAAGAACTCACGTTTAAAACAACAAAACTGGAGAGCACCATTAGGGCTTCTAAAAAACACACACCCTGCCAGTAATCTGTGCTATTAGCTGGAGAACACATCTTGCTATCTTCTTTTAAGTTAATATTAATTCAATGATTTTTTTAAAAAAGATTTTAGTTATTTATCTGACAGAGAGAGACACAGCAAGAGAGGGAACATAAGCAGGGGGAGTGGGAGAGGCAGAAGCAGGCTTCCCGCTGAGCAGGGAGCCCGATGCGGGGATCGATCCCAGGACCCTGGGATTATGACCCAAGCCGAAGGCAGATGCTTAATGACTGAGCCACCCAGGCGCCCCAATATTAGTTCAATGATTAAAAAAAAAAAAAAGACTTTGGTCTTGTTTCTCAGTTTTAATCTCGAAACATGGCAAATTCTGAAATTACAAATGCTCATAAACCCAAATGTTATATGTAAGTGTCCTTCCCTGACGTTCTATGATTTTTCTCCTCTTTGGCGAGAGACAGCTTATTGGATTTTGTATTTGTTTTTCAGTGATACCAAACAGAGGTAGATACGGATGTGCCTTTAGAACAAAGTCTCAGCATAGCACTTTGACTGACCTGCACCGATTAGAAAAACAGTAAAGCCCCCAAAACCGTGACAACCTTTGACGATTCACAAGACAGCATTTCTTTATTTCTACTGCAAGGGATGAAAGGGATGAAAAATGGAGGCTGCACAAACTTGTGTTTCAAAGGAAATGAATCTTAACTACTGTAAAGTGACACTGATAAGCCAGCTACCGGGAAACGGCCTGCAACTGATAACCATTATCAAGTGAGATCTCCTTTAATATCTACTTCTATTTCCCGTCAATATTACAAAAGAATTACCACGAGGGGTGCCTGGCTGGCTTAGTCAGTGGAGTGTGTGACTCTTGATCCCAGGGGCGTGAGTTTGAGCTGCACGTTGGGTGTAGAGATTGCTTAAAAACAAAATCTTTAGGGGCGCCTGGGTGGCTCAGTTGGCTAAGCATCTGCCTGCAGCTCACGATCTCAGGGTCCTGGGATCGAGCCCCGCCTCAGGCTCCCTGCTCAGCCAGAAGCCTGCTTCTCCCTCTCCTGCTCGCTCGCTCTCTCAAATCAATAGAAACAAACGAAAAACAAAATCTTTAAAACAAACAAACAAAAACCCCAGAAGGATCATCATGAAATCCCCTCCAAACATAAAAGCAATTTATTTGTCGGGGGAAAAATTTTAAAAGTCATTTCACCCATTCACGGTGAAAATTTCATGAAGACCTACAAAAGCAATTGTTTTCTTCTATAAAAGTTCCATCCAGTTCTAGGTTGGAGCAACGTGTCACACTTTCTAAATCAAACAAGCTATGACTTAAATTCTAATTTTTACAACTGGCAGAGAGATGATAAAATGTCTTCCAAATGCTGTGGGAATTTTTTTTAAAGCTCCCAATGCATAATATTGTCTGTTGTTTGGGCTTTTGTTTTTTTTTGTTTTTTGTTTTGTTTGGTTTGTTTGTTTTTTAAAGAATTTATCATCAGTTCCAAGTTAGAGTTCAATTGCAACAAATACTCAAAACTGATGACTTTTTTTTCTTAAACAACATACTTTCTATATACAGCGTTATTGCTTTGATGAATTAATGCCAACAAATGTGGTCAGTATTGTTTCCAGATTCTTGGAGCAATTGTACTTGTACGGTCAACCCAGGCCCGTCTGTCCTTGATTACTTAATTTTCAGTTATTTGCAAACTCAAAAGTGAAAATGCAGAGGGATTTGGGCCACTTTCTTCAGCGGCAGAACAAGGAATGCGGGCAGTTCATAGAGGTTCTCACACAGGTCTTTGCAATACAAAATACACTGTGGAAAGAATTCCCTCCCTAGATGAAGAAGACTTGGGGAGAGAGGGAGTTTCCATTTTGGGGGGGGGGGTGTGTGGGGAGAATATGCACTTTAAGAATGATGTCCTCTTGTTACAGCTTACCTTTTGTAAGCTTTTTTTTTTTTAACTATCCTTTGCTGATTAACTCCATTCTATTCTCTCAAAGGACTCCACGTTCCCACAATACATATGTATTCAATTTTATTGCTTTGCACTTGATATACTGCTTTATAACTGTTCAAGGCATTTTCTGTGAACATTATGTTTCTGTCTCCCAAACTGTACTCTAAGCTTCTTAACGATAAAAACCATGCCCTGTGTCCACCTTGGGATTTTTTACTTTACCGTGACTTCATTAAGCCTATAAATTAATTTTGATTAAATGGCATCTTTACAATATTCTATATTTCCAGCAAGGAACAATCTGTTTCTCCACTGATGCAAGTCTGTTGTTTTTTTGGGTTTTTTTTTCCCTTTAACATCTAACCAAAGTTTTGTAGTTTTCTCTAACTAGAAAAACAAACATGCAGATGGTAGGAAACTCCAATGAATCTGTCTCCCCAGTTTTCAGTCTTACCCCTAGAGGTAATGCCTCTCAACATCCTTTTAGGTAGCTTCCAGAAGATGTTCGTGCATGTGCATATTTATATAATAAAGCATAAATATCATCTCTCCCCGCCCCCTTGCTTTAAAAAAGCATGTTATCACTTTCTTACCTCTCAGCTGGCGACAGAAATATTCAAAGGGAACGGATACCCTTTCACAGATCAGGCAATGAAGAATGAATTCGGAGGTCAGAGACTGTAAGCTGATACTGGGCACAGAGGGGCTAAATATAAGCACACTCTACACAGCACAAATGAGAAAGCTTTTCATAATTTACTTAACCAGTCTTCTCCTCATAGGCATTTATACTGTTTCACGTCTTAACTGCAAATATTGCCATCATGAAGATCTTCATATAGATATCTTTGTTTACATTTGTAAATTCGGATGGATCAATTCCCAGAAACTGAGTTGGTAGGTCAAAGATGTTATCTACCTATCTATCAATCGATCAGTGTGGGGCTTGAACTCACAACCCTGAGAGCAAGACCTGAACTGATACCAAGAGTCAAACACTTAACCAACTGAGCCACCCAGGCCCCCCCGATGATAATGTGTTTTAATTCTGAGTGACATTGCCACGAAACTGCTTCAGGTTACACTCCCTCGAACCACTTGAGGGCCTGCCTCTCCACACCCTTGCCAATGCTGAATATTATCCAGTGTTCTTTCTGCCAATCTAAATAGTGACATATATTTTATCAGTTGCACTTTGTTCATTATAAGTGGAACCAGGTATCTTTTCATGTACACAAACATGTTTATGTTTCTCTCTCTGTTTAAATTTTTTAACTCCAATTTAAGAGCTGTTTATGCATTTCAAAAAAAAGGACCTTTTCTCTGTTGTATGTGTTGGAAAGTTTTTTTTTCCCCCCAGTCCGTGGCTTGTCATTTGATCTGCTTTCTGGTATTTTGAATCACACAGAACTTTTGTATTAGAGTCCTCTCTGTTACAGTCACCAACAAAATCTCATTTCATTTTCTGAACACGAATGTATGTTAATTTCCTTTCAAGAGAGGTGAAGTCAGAAAGCAAAATTAACAACCGGTCACCAAAAATCCTCCCCTGAAATCTGTGAGAACTTAGAAGAACAAATAGCTGTGAATCAAGCCACGGCCAGCACCCAGTGATGTAATTCATTGAAATGGCACATGCCCTGGAAAGGCACAGTTTTCTCCTTTGGTTTGAAAAGTCCATTATGCTTGTCAGTTTCCCAGAGTCCAGCAACCCACACTGCCTCTAGTAAAAGATGCCTTGGCTTAGCCATTTCAAAACAGAAGTGATTACAGATGAAGATTCTGCCCCTTACCCTGCCACACCAGAGACTCTTCAGCACAACGCCCAGTTCAAGAGGCAAAGAAAGATTTGGTCAATTTCCCAGAGAAACTATGGCTCAACACAAGACCAGACCAAAAGAAGAAAATGATAACGAGGCAGGTTCTCCAACTACCCACTAGGTCCCCAGGCAATGAACAGATGACAGATGTTCTCAGATAACTACTTCTCTTCCGGCACTTTCTTCTTCTTATCCTTTCCAGTAAAAGAACAGAGAAAAATGAAATAGAAAAAAAAAAAAACAACACCCCACATTTAAAAAGATTTCTCTTTTCCCCTCCACTGCCATAAAGTCACTCACATTACAGCAAGGACGTTGACTCTAATTAGAATGGTGTGTCCTCCCAAATTCAGGGAAGATTTTTAACTGCATTCTAATTTGTTCTGGGTAGTTGAACACGATGGTGCCAAATTAATGCCTGTGCAAGCGGGAGAGCTAAAAAATAATAATCAATGTGCCACCACAATGATAAGCGAAGGTTCTTTGTAGGGGGTTTATTTAGCAAATCCCCTACAAATGTTTGTTTACTTAACAAACATTTCTGGAGTCCCTGCCACCTGTCCGGATCTGTGGATGCGAAGTCCGTGCCTTTCAGAAGTATACCGTCTAATGAGAGGCTGAAGCCCATACGACAGTGACTGCAGTCACCTGAAGTCTTTTCACAGAAGAATGCATCAAAGTGCTGAGAAAAGCTATAGGGGGCACATACGATCAGTCTGGAAGCGGGGGAGCGTGGGGGGACGATGGCTACGGTGAGCGTGGATTATTGCAAAGAGAAGCCTGGAAATAAAAAGGACAATGATGGAGTAAGAGCTTAATTAAGGGTTCATGAAGGAAGAAGGAAGATTTTTTTTATGGAGGAGGAAGTAGACCAATCATAGAGGAAAGATGGAAAACAAATACTGAGTTTGCAATTGACAGAGCAAGCAAGATTCCCAGAGGAGACAGGATATACACAATTCAACAAGTATTTACTAAATGCCACCTTGTGCCAGGCATCGGACTGGATGGAGACAGAGATGATTAACAAAGACTTGCTTCTAAGCTTCCAGAAGCTCACAGTCCACTGAATGAGGTAATTATTGAAATATGCAATCTAACAGGGAGAGAGTATTAGGATATGGGAAGTACCAGGTACTGTGAGGTGCACGCAGGCACGCCCAAGCCCTATCTGGGGAATCAGGGCTTCCTGGAAGAAGTGGTAAATTCGTGGAATCAAGAGTGGAAGTAGAAGAAAGAAAACAGATAAATAAAAATATGAAAGTTGGGGAGGGGGTGGTAGAAAGGAAGTTGCATTAGAAAAAATAGGATTTTATAGTGGACCATAAGTGGGATTAGGATTAGGACCTTCTGGAGTATTACGAAGTAAAATGCTGGATAACCTCCAGGGATTCTTTCTAAGAAAGGACCAAAAGTGAGCATTAATTAGTACCTGGCATAACGCTCACCAGCCTCGGTGCAGAACAAAGGAAGACTATAACAAGGATACCCCGGAGCTGGAAATGTGATGGCAATTGACCCAACAAAGCAAGGGTGTGAGTTCTCAGAAACCAGAGGGCACAACACTAAAATGGTGACCACATACGGCAGGGGGGGTGGGGGGGGGCAGATCCGGAACATCCAGGGTCTCCCCCGACCCCCTGCCAGGTCTTCCCCCTTTTCCCTAGAGTTTTGATCTCCAAGCAATCAGGTCTGTGTTTTTGTCTCTATTCTCCATTTCCAACCGCATTTTGAAAAGGCACTTCTTGCAAGGCAACGATGGGGAGAAAAGTACTGAGGCTCGCTCCTGTCTAGCTGCCAGAGCACTGTTTTAGTCGAATGTCAAATGAACAGGGAGAAACGGAATGATGATTTTATTTGAATTGCTTCCAAGGAAAAGGAACCTCCAGTGAAACACTGGGCCCACTTTGCTAGAAATCCTGGCGTGTCGACAACAGAAATGAAAGCAGAAAATTGCATCTTCCAGAAAGCACAGTATCAAATGGGAAAAACCGCGAGGAGTGATGTACTTTCGGGTTCCTGTGGCTCAGGATCCGTTTTATTCTTTTCTACTTCTTCCTGCTGAAAATGCAAGGATTTCAAACATAATTTCCCCTTACAGGGGGCTTTTGGAAATGATTAAGGGTCAAATCTCTTGCTTTAAGTAAAATTAATACATTAAATGCCAAATTTACTGAACTAAAAAGGGAGGCAAAGAAAATAAATAAAAATATATTCCCAAACTTTAAAATCAAGGAGATTTTTAAGTGCAATTAAGCGATGGTTCTTCCTGGTGAAATGTGAAATTGCACCCCAACTAGATTAGCCACTGTAACTATGTAAGGAATCAAAGTTCTAAGTGTTTGGGGATTCCAAGGATCCCTGCAGCCCAGAGGGAAATGCTGTGGGCAAATGGGGGAAAGGAAAGATGAAAAGATGGGGTGGTGATCTTGGAGTTGTGAGGCTATCCCAAAGTATGGAGGGTCTTACCAGTGGGCTCAAAGTTACAACAGTCAACAGGCCTCCGAGTTCATCACCATCTTAACCTCTTCCTTAGAAACTAACTTACTCTCCCTCCTTTCCTTCCCTTCCCTTTTCCTTTCCCTCCTTCCTCCATCACTCCTTTCCTTCCTTCTCTCCTCCCTTCCTTCATTCCTTCCTTCCCTCCTTCCTGGTGTTCCGCTATTTATTCTTTTTCTCCATCTTTCTTAACATATAACTGAAAAAAAAATCTGGGTATGTTTCAGGTATACAATGCGATCATTCAATACACACATATATTGTTACATGGTTACCACAATTAGGCCAAGTAACGCACCCATCACCTCACACAGTAACCACGTTTTGTGTGTATGTGGTGAGAACACTTAAAGATCTAATCTCTTAGTGGATTTCAGGTACACTGTGCGGTGTCAGTAACGATAGTCACCATGCTGTACATTCCATCCCTTTCTTAAAAATTAAAAAAAAAAATTTCTAACCAAGTGGAAGGCAGATGTTTTCAGCGGGTCTTTATCTTCATTCAGTAATCACATTCATACTACACTCCCTCTTTCTCTTGTTCCATTACGCATGCTGGAGTTCCAAATCAAATAGACTTTGCCTCCGACGAGACCGCTAATTCTTTTTTTTTTTTTTTTAAGATTTTTATTTATTTATTTGACAGAGAGAGAGAAAGATCACAAGTAGACAGAGAGGCAGGCAGAGAGAGAGGGGGAAGCAGGCTCCCCGCTGAGCAGAGAGCCCGATGCGGGGCTCGATCCCAGGACTCTGAGATCATGACCTGAGCCGAAGGCAGAGGCTTTAACCCACTGAGCCACCCAGGTGCCCCGAGACCGCTAATTCTGATGTGAACAAAGGGATGAAGTCTTCTGTCGGGGACTCTTCGACCAAAAGCCAAGCCCCAAGTGCTACCCTGTCACCTCCTTGTGACAGATCCTCCTCGTTTCTTCTCTACCTGCCCCCACTCTCCGATCAAGCTGCTGCCTCTTTCCGGACCCGTTCTTCTAGTCCCATGTTTTGCTTTGTTTCACACCTACTCCTTGAACTCAGCCCTGGCACCTGGGGCAGTTTGGCTTGGCACCGGGCACTGTGTCAAGGACTTGGCTCGGACCGACTTAGCCGTTCCACCCAAATCAGACCACCCACTCTAGGCGGACACTCCGACCCGCTTCTACCTCCTGGAGGTAAATCCCAGCTTCTGGATCTACAGCAGGCACAGAGCGAGCGCGTCATGGGAGGAACGGGAAGGAGAGCGGACACTATCGGGCTCTGCGGAGGAGGTGATGGCCAAGCTGAGCCCTAGAGGGTGGGCAGAGCGGGCAAGGGAGAGGAGAGCAATTCAAACAAAGGGGATAGCGCGTCAGGGAAGAAAAAGAATGTGTTTTGTAGTCTGCTTCGTGGACAAGCACCCCTAATTGAATCTACTAAAATGCTTACTGAGCTTGGGGCACAGGAGCCCGTGTAGGACCTGGCGTGTAACAGAACTCACTAAGGATTTGTGCAATAAATGAAATAGCAGTTTCATTTAATTATTTATTTATTTTAAAGATTTTATTTATTTATTTGACAGAGAGGGGAGAGATCACAAGTAGGCAGAGAGGCAGAGGGAAGCAGGCTCCCCGCTGAGCAGAGAGCCCGATGCGGGGCTCGATCCCAGGACCCTGAGATCATGACCTGAGCCGAAGGCAGAGGCTCTAACCCACTGAGCCACCCAGGCGCCCCAGCAGTTTCATTTAAATGCAAAAGTCAAGCTGTATGTCTAACTCAGAAAATAACCTAGAACATTATCCTACCAGAAGTACCAAAATGAAAACGAAAGCAAAAGCCCCTAGAAAATTCAGTATCAAGTCCCCCCAAGACAACAGAGCTCTTCCCTGCTGTAATCACAGGGCGACTATGCGAAGCCTGGCCCTTTGTCCCCGAAACAGAGCCACAGAACCCCGGGCCCAAAGAGGTCTGGTCCTGATTAAGGTTATTTTCCTTTGTGACGTTCAGACTGGAGGGAGAAGGAAGGAGGATCTAAAAGGAAACCAGAGGAGCCCAAGATGCATCGGTGAGCCTCACCACGGCACCCTCCTTTGTGAACCGGACTAGGGGGCCCCCTAATTCCCATCTTCACTTGCCTGCTGAGTCAACAACTCACTTCAGTTCTAACTGTCTTTGGTCTTTCTGACTTAAAAAGGGTTTGGTTGAGACCTTGGCGAATTTAAGGACTCCCAACAACAAAGTTAGGTTAAATCAAACCTGCACAACCTCTTTCCTTATTAAAATGGTTCTGGAATGGTCGTTCCAATTAAACAGCCTTTGTTATAGGGCTCTATCAATATCGTGTGATAATTCTTGAATACTGAAATGCTAACAAATGTGAGTGAAGACAAGGAAAAAGCTCTATAACCTAAGCATGATTGGAAGTTAAATTAATGCAGCCAAGTCTGTGAAGACTGGGTCAAATCCCTTTCTATATACCTACTTTCATCGTGGGTCACAGATTCTGTCCCCCTCCAGCCCCCCACCCCGCTACCACCACCGCTGTCCGTGCTTCGCTCACTGAAATCCCTGCATTCATCTCACTCGGCCCTCAGGTGGAAGCTAGGACGATGGCATATCGATCAACATTCATTAGGTAGTGCCTAGCTCCGGAGGCAAACAACAACTGGGAAAATAATGTTGGAAAAGAATCCAGAAAAATCCAACTAGACGCAAAGCGATCCTGGTAGAAAACACTTGGGAATACGCCCTATTCAATCTTGGTAGACCTGCTGTCGCATGAGCTCATCTGACCGGACCTCCCTCTGTTCACCCTACGAGCGAACATTCCCGAACCTCCAGGCCACAGAACAAACTGTTATCTCCTTCTCTCTCCGCCTCAACTCCTGCCAGCACCCTAAAGGTGTTCATCACGTGGCTAGACTGCCCACCCAGTTCCATAACGCCCTCTGAGCTAAGGACCTTGACCTCAAGTTCACCTTAGCGTGGCGACATCCCGAATTTTTAATACCGGAACGCCCCAAATCCCAGACGGCAAACTTAGAAATCCTGCTTCCTACCCTTTCACTGCTCCCAGACAGCTACCTCTTTGGCCCTGGGGAATCTGACGGCATCTTACAATTATTTAAGTTCAGGGGCGCCCGGGTGGCTCAGATGGTTAAGCGTCTGCCTTTGGCTTGGGTCATGATCCCAGGGTCCTGAGATCGAGTACCGCTTTGGGCTCCCTGCTCAGTGGGGAGCCACTTCTCCCTCTGCCTCTCTCTCTCTCTCTCTCTCTCTCTCTGTCTCTCATGAATAAATAAATAAAATCTTAAGAAACAATTATTTAAGTTCAGCCTAACAAGCCAACATGCCCCCACAGCTGTCGTCTCGGCAAGGTGCGCCTGGGGAACACCGAGGCCCCGCTGGAATCTGACTTTACAACGCAGCAGGGCCTGTGCAAACCCCGGGCCTTGGTGCTCGCGTGCTCTCTTAGCTCAGTTCCTCCCACATCCCCCGGCCCAGCGTCCAGCTCCATTCCCTCCAGACGTGTGGTGCTCGCCCAGGCTCTCCGCGCCCTGATCCAGAGTCGCTCACTGTCCGACCGAGACCGCAGGGGTCCGGCTCGTCAGCTAGAAACTCACTGCAGCAACGAGGACATTCTCTGCCAGCTCTTGATTTTTGCTACCCTGCAAACCCTGTCTCCGGTCCTCCGGCCACCAAGGCGTCTGAGGATTCTGCCTCGCTTGGGAGTCGTTTCCGTGACTCTCCTTCAGCTCCCTTACTGGTGCCCACAGCAGGTGTTTTCCAAGTCGGCCGGCTCTTCTGCCCCAGAGCCATTCGCTCCATAGCCTTGCCTCATCTCCACCATGAAAAGAGGACATCCAGTAAGGACGCTTCGGGTCCCTCCTTCCTCAGTTTCCCTCTTCATCTCCTCCCCACCCCCGCCTCCACGTCTCAGAAGTTGGCACCCCACCTCCCACAACCCACTCTTCCACCTGGCTCTCCTTACCCCGAACCTGCCACGTAGATGCCGTGTGACCTCCGGAAGTTGCTTACCGTCCTTGTGACTCAGTCTTCTCATCTGCGTAATACAGAGCGGAGCACCCATCTCTCAGACCCATCCGTCTCTACTAACCACTCGGTTCCCTGTGCTGAAGACCAGGCGGGACCACAGAGATTAAGCACTTAGAACGGGGCCTATAACATAATCTGACACCGCGGCCCTCCGTCTCTTCCTCAGAACTCTTCACTTGCCTCTCTTGGCTCTTTAGCCAAGCCATGATTTAGACCAAGCCATGATTTGTCCTTGCCGGTCTCCAGCCCCAGCCCCTGTCTGCCCCCTAAAAATGCAAGGGCTGGTTCCACCCTTGGCTTTCTTGTCCTGCCTCAAGGATAAGCTCCTCTGTTCCCCCAACTTGGACAATGTCTGGTAGCTAATGGTTCCATTCATTCCTCGCCTGGCCTCTTTTCTGGGCTCTGTCAGCCTGGCGAATCCACCTGCTCATCCCAAGGGAAGGTCAAACATGTCCAAACCGAGATTACTGCTTTCCCGAACCTGCTTCTTACCCTGCATTTCTTGTATCGGCTGATGACGTCACTATCAACGCAGCTCCCTGCTTCAAACCTTTAGCAGCACGCCGGGCAGAGGGCACAGTTCTGGCACGCCCACGGTACCTGGGGCCATTCTGGTAAAGAGAAACGGGGAACCCCTGTATTCGCGGGCATGGATTCCAAGTGTAAGGATCGTGAGTCAGAAATGGGATTGGGCCACAAATAAAACCTAAGGGGTGTATTCTCAGAGCGAGAGCTTAATAAAAGACCTAGTTAGCTCAAGTCTGGTGGTCAAGTTTGGGGCTAAGAGCCAAAGAAACAAGAGAAAGTGAGGAAGGGCCCGGATGAAGCCCGTGCCAATTCTTCTAAGGTGCTGTGTGTGACTCGCAGGGGCCTGAGGTCGCTCATCTCCCTCTACTTCTCACTCCAACTCTACTAACCACTCAGTTCCCAATCTCCTCTAGGCTCCTCCTGCTCTGCTCTCCCCGCCACCACCGTCTCACCGACCCGGGGCTTCTCTCACGTCTCACTGCACCAACTGCAACCTCCCGCAAGCTGTTCGCAGCCTTAAGTCTCTCTGTCTTCTCGCCCATCTCTCTTAAACCATAATTATGATCACACCACTGCTCGGCTTTAAAACCCTCGGTGGCTCCTGACTGCTATTAGGAACAGGAACCAGCTCTTTTGGTCTTCACAATCGAGCCCCAACCTGCCTTTCCAGCAGCTTCCATGAGGCATCACTACAGGTACGACAGACGGCCGGGGCTCTTTGTTGCCCTAAGGTGCCACACTCTGACCCCTTCACCCACCACACGGAGTATTTCTCCTGTCTGGGGCACCCCTCCTTGCCTCACCCCTCCTACAGCCAATGCCAACGCTTCTCTTTCATGTCTTGTGGGTGTGAGGCTTCCTCCTCAGGCAGAGAGCTCATCCTTTCTCCATCCCTGAGGTTTTTTTTTATGTTTGTTTATGCCCTGACTTCCCTACACACGATGATGGGCCCCTCAAGGCTAGGGCCCTATCTTCTCCATCCAGTTTCTATCGCCGGGGGGTGCTATTAGGGTATCTAGTGCAGAAGAATAATGTAAATAGCCATCTAGGGAGTGCTAAACTTTTTACATGCACCATCTCATTAATCGTGACAAGAACACAGAACATTCTGAAATACTCGGGCAATTCCAAGAGATTTTCGGATTCCAAAATACATCTCCGCCCTTTGCTGCCCATCTCCCAGGTTTCTTCATCGTTAGAAACCTCTGATTTAAAAAAAATAAATTAAAAAAAAAAAAAGAAACCTCTGATTTACCCACTGACTGCAATGCTAGTTATTCTTTCACAGACTGGTTAAGGGTGAGAACTTTCCTCAGAATTCCACCAATTAAAAGCTCATTTGGATGAGACAGATACTCTCAGAGGAAAATACAAAAGACCAAAAGTAATTAAGAAGTAAAAAACTTGAATATAACAATGATCACAGACTATCTAGACATTATGGTCAAATCACCACTTGCCCAAAAAGGCACTGGGCTCAGGTTCACAGGCAATTTCTTTCAAAGCTCTAAGGAACGGATATCATCATGCTATTTAAACTATTGCAGACCCCAGAAAAAGGATTGTGGGTGATGCTTACATCTTCCTTCTTTTTTGTTTTCTAAAACTCCACATGGAGCATTATTACTTTATTATAAAGACACACTAAATGTACTGGATTAAAAGGAATTTTTAACAAGGAAATTATTATGACTTTGTACAAAGTTTTATCTATAAAAAAAGAGCTTTTAGGGGCACCTGGGTGGCTCAGTCAGTTATGCATCTGCCTCTGGCTCAGGTTGTGATCTTGGGGTCCTGGGATTGAGCCCCAAGTCGGGCTCCCTGCTCAGCGGGGAGTCTGCTTCTCCCTCTTCCTCTGCCCCTCCCCCCTGCCAGTGCATTCTCTCTCTCAAATAAATAAATAAAATCTTTAAGAAAACATGAGCTTTGGGATGCCTGGGTGGCTCAGTCGGTTAAGTAACTGTCTTCCACTCAGGTCATGATCCTAGGGTGCTGGGATCGAGTCCCGCATCTGACACCTTGCTCAGTGGAGAGCCTGCTTCACCCTCTGCCTGCTGCTCCCCCTGCTTGTGCTCTCTCTCTGTCACAAATAAAATCTTAAAAAAAAAAAGATTTATATAAAAACATGAACTTTTATATATACTTTAAGAGCAAAAATCAGAAAAGGAAATGTCCAACAATGTAGAAATCTATTCACTTTTTGTTTACAAACCTACAACATGCCAGGCAGGTACTAGGGATAGGATGGTAAGCTAAACACACACGATACCTATCCCTGTGTGTTGACACTCTTGTAAGGAGACAGACATCAAATACCCCCAAAACATACATATTATAAACTCTGAGAAATGGGAGGAAATAAATATAGAGATCACAATGAAAGTGCATATGATACTGGGAAGGGGGCCTTATCTGGGGGTCAAGAATGATGAAGTATCAAACAACTGTGAAAACTAATGATGCCTTGATGAATGGTAAATGGCATAGGAGAATATTCGCGACACCGTGAGTGAAAACTACACACCGTATAGTTTAGTCCCACTTTTGAATAAAAATTATATTTACATAGAAAAAAGGCTGGAGGGATATACAAAGACAGTGAAATGCAAAATGTTAGCAGTAGGGAGATTCAGGATTCCTATTTTCTTGTGCTTCTCTGTATTTGCCAAATTTTCTAAAAGATCTTGTAATTTTTTTTTTAAGATTTTATTTATTCATTTGACAGAGAGAGACACCGTGAGAGAGGGAACACAAGCAGAGGGAGAGGGAAAGGGAGAAGCAGGCTTCCCACTGAGCAGGGAGCCCAATGCGGGGCTTGATCCCAGGACCCCGGGGATCATGACCTGAGCCGAAGGCAGACGCTTAACGACTGAGCCACCCAGGCGCCCCAAGATCTTGTATTCTTGTATGGTTGGTACCATATTCTTCATGAAAGCCTTCTTTGACATAATATTTTTTTTTAATTGTGGTAAAATATACATACCCTAAAATTTTAACCATGTTTACAAGTACAGTTCCGTAGCATTACCTACATTCACCTGATTCTGCAACCATCACCAGCATCCACATCCAGAACTTTTTCATCTTCCCAAACTGAAACCCCTAACTAACCACTAACACACCAATCCGTTTCCCCCAGCCTCTGGCAACCAGCAAGCCTCATTTGCTTTTAAAACGCCAACGTTCAAAGACCAGGCTTCATTCACACGTTAAGTGTCAATTACAGCCATCTGCCAAACTCCGGGCCCTGGGAAAGACTGCGTTAGTTAGGCAGGCGGGCGCTAGGGTTTTACGGTGCTGGGAGACGGGTCTAGGTGGCAGTTTTGGACAACCAGAGGATGGCAGGTCAGGGTGCACCAGGGGGAGAAGTTTCTTTAAAACAGAAATGGGAAGGCAAAATAACTGCTTGCTTTGAAGTCTGGCCCAGGGCCCGGGGGGCAGTCGGTGGCAAGGACTAGCAGACCATAAACTTCTGCTTCCTTCAGTTCAACGCTCACTGCCTCTGGCTAAGAGACACACACTGGCGAAAAGAAGGCAGAAGGAAGGACGGAGGGTAAGGGAGAGATCAGCGAATCAGGTCACCCGGAAACCAAATGCAGGAATTTCTTTCACAGTCCTCTTGACAGCTGGCCACGGAGCACCTGTCCCATCACATCCAACGACAGGGGTACATCGGAGCCCTGACATTCCGGAGAAGAACATCCAGGCCACTCCATAAATCCCCAAACCCATAAATACAGAAAGGGTGATCGAGGCTTCTGGCTTTTTCCTGTTTTTTGTTTTTTTTGTTTTTTTTAATGTCTCACCTCTCACTGCAAGCTAACCCCCTTTTCAACCTCCTCCAAAACTCGATCTCACTGGAAAAAAATGCTGTCCTGGCTCAAGCAACCGCTAAAACTTTCATGAACTTCCTTGTTTGCCTATGAAGTATCCGGTGGGCTTATTCCCAGCACAGCAAAATTCATCATCCTAGTCTTTAATTTATCCAAAACTCCTTTTTCTCTGGCTAAGACCCACCCCTTCTTTGGACATCTCTGCTTTTTCTTCCCTAACATCATTAATACTAGCAGCTGATTTTCTTTTCAAAACAGCCGTTTTGTTTTGTTCTGTTTCCTTCCCACAAAGAAAGTTTTAATCAGTTCAGATTTACAACCAAGCTGCAACTCCAACCTGGGTCTCAGTAAAATGACAAATTACTCCCTGTCAGGAACTTGTAGGATTGCTTGAAGCCCTCAAAAAATCAGGACAGTGTTAAATCTGCAAATTCTAAGTATATACTGTTTATGTGGCTTCCCCCCCTCCCTTCCCTCTCTTTTTTTTAATAGCAGCCTCCCCATGTTCTTGGGAACATGGTTCTAGGTAACGAAAAGTTCTGTTCTTAAATACGACTGCCCACCTTCCCACCCGATGCAGCCAGAAACCTGTTCGGAATACCCTGGAAGGAGAATGGGTGATCTGATGGAGGGCTGGGAGGAGTACTGGAAAGGAGATTAAAAAAACAACAACAAAAAAAAAAACAAGCAAAAGTTGGCCCGGGGCTGGGGGGAAGGTTGGGCTGATCTGGCTGAAGGGCAGGGGTACTTCCATCAGAAGGCGCTGGGCTTGGGGCACCTGGGTGGCTCAGTTGGCTAAGCATCTGCCTTCGGCTCAGGTCTTGATCCCAGGGTCCTGGGATCGAGCCCCGCGTGGTCGGGCTCGCTGCTTGGCGGGGAGTCTGCTTCTCCCTCTCCCTCTGCCAGCTGCTCTCTCTGTCTCTCTTGGTCAAATAAATAAAATCTTTAAAAAAAAAAAAAGAAGAAGAAGAACTAGAAGGGCTCTTGGGGGCAGAGAGAGGTAAAAAGCAGACGGGCTAAATGGGAGACAGGTGAAGCGCATTTCAAAATAGCGCCTGGAGCTAGGCCCGGCCACCCCCGCCAGCTGTCCTGCAGTTCCTGAAGTCCGCACGTCATGTTCCTTCGACGCCCTAGAATGTCAGCAGCCAGAGAAGATTCTATGGACAAAGGCGTCTCCTCTGAGGAGCTGGGCTGCTGGCAATTAAGAAAGAGAGGCGAGGATACATCATAGATAAAGGAAAACCACAGTTTGTAAGGTTGAAGCAGACCTTGGCCAAAACTCCGGAGGCGTTGCTGATGTCACGGGACTGTCGCAGGGAAGTAAGGAGGGCGCCTGTGAAGGTTTACGGCCATTCCAGCCCGGTACAAACGTGCCGTTCACTTGCCGACGAGCGGAGGGCTTAGGGGAGTGGGGTCAGGAAGGCTCGGCACCGCTTCTTTAAAATGTGATACCAGGGGCGCCTGGGTGGCTCAGTGGGTTAAAGCCTCTGCCTTCGGCTCAGGTCATGGTCTCAGGGTCCTGGGATCGAGCCCCACATCGGGCTCTCTGCTCAGCGGGGAGCCTGCTTCCCCCTCTCTGCCTGCCTCTCTACCTACTTGTGATCTCTCTCTCTCTTTATCAAATAAGTAAATAAAATAGAATGTGATACCTAACTTTGTATTTTCCTTCCAAATAATGGCAGTTTGGGGAAAGGCGGTGTGTCTGGCATATCTGACTTCATGGGGAGAACATTCGACGAGCTTTCCTCCGTGGAATCCTTGTGGGCGAGATGGAGGCCTGAAGGTTGGAGAAGGCAAACTGGTAAGCGGCCAAACCAACATGCCTTCAAAGTACGAACTATTGGATGAATATTAACCCAGGGGGAAGTTTCTCACTGTGTCGCAAAGGACTCCATTCTGGCCGTGTTCGGCTCAACGTTATTCCTAATTCCCTTGGAGAAAAAAAGTATCAGGGAATAAATATCACAAACACCTACAGGTATCACAAAACTAGAAGACACAAAAATAGTATGATCAGCTGTGTAAATGTAATACTCAAAATGGTTTTTATGATCTGCTTCGAATTTACACGTAATCCCCATACGGTAGAGCAGAGGCCTTAAATTGGTGAACTGCCTATGTGCTTCATGTGGTTTGCTCGATGTTAAGAAAAAATTTAAACTGGCTGACAGCATGTAAAAATTAGCTGGCCTCACTTTAAAATCCATATTTTATTTTATTTTTTTAAGATTTTATGTATTTATTTGACAGAGAGGTCACAAGTAGGCAGAGAGGCAGGCAGAGAGAGAGAGGGGGAAGCAGGCTCCCTGCTGAGCAGGGAGCCCGATTCGGGGCTCGATCTCAGGACTCCGAGATCATGACCTGAGCCAAAGGCAGAGGCTTTAACCCACTGAGTCACCCAGGCGCCCCTAAAATCCATATTTTAAGCTCGAAGAAGCAGAAGACCACCTTCTTGCAAGGCAGCATCAGCCGGAGGTGAGTGGGGCCTTCCCCCTGGATGGGCCTCCATTTGGGGCACCCACACAGCCCAATTCACTCCTCTTCACCTGCCTGGTCCCATTGGCCTCTGAGTTGGTGACTCCCGCAGTAAAATGTTGGTTTATATTATTAAATATGACCCTGTGTAATTCTTTTTGATGGTGCATTAAACTCCAATTCAGTCTCCTCTCACTTTCAGCCTTTGCCGATTTCACTCCTGCAGCAAGAGCCAACATCCGATTGCAACTTCATAATGATAACCTGTACATACAGAACATGCCAGTTTTTCAGTGTGCCTTCTTTTTCTTTGGTTTATTTGACCTTTCCAATATTCCAGGAAGTCTGGCTTTACTGTCTGTCTTACATGGGAGATCGACTAGCTAAGAGGGGCCAATGGCAAGATTTCAACTCAGGGCTCGGGTTAAATCTTAATCTACCATTCCCCCAGCATACCACGCACCACCCCTCAACCCCGGGAGACGGCCCTGATTCGGACTGACCCAACCAGAGGAGACTTAAGGCCAGATCTCAAAGCCCCTGGGCTGCTCTGGAGAGAGACCAGCCCTTGGAATCCCCGCTTTATTTCTGTTTTTAATCTTCTAAAAAAAAATTTTATAGTAGTGTTTAATCCAAAGACAGCTGACTCTCATTTACACTTAACCTGTGTTAAGTTACTCACATACTAAATTTTAAATCTCTGCTCTCAAAAATGCATTTTGCTCTTTAAGATCTCCTTGGTAACTTTAGTGATTGGTATCTGGGCTACAAAAACAAAAACAAAAAAACCCCCCAAAAATCTCAAAAACCAAAAAACAAAACTTGGACCCAATCAGTGACTGGAGTTAGAATAAAATCCCATTGGAAATCCAACTCAGGAAAGTTCCAGCATGATAGCTGTGTGGCACGCTCAGACAACCTGTCCAGAATGGAGGAAGACTGTAGAATCCCAGGAAAGGGGGGGCTCTCCAAGGTAAAGGGGGCACTCAATAGAATTGAGTTTTAGAGGGAAACTCTAAATTGAATTGAGTTTTAGAGGGAAAACTCTGATTGAATTGAGTTTTAGAGGGAAAAACTGAGGCCATAAGTCAAATAAGACAAGGGGGGGACAACTAGAAATGTAGAAACTTCGACAAAAACAAAAACAAAAAGCTATACAAAAAGTAAAATCATAATACACCAGCTGAATTTGCCCTGAACAATATTTACAGATTCTCAACTACACACCAAGTAGGAATTGCAATTATATAACAATGTAAATAGCAACGGCTTTGACGGAGTAAAAGTTAAGGTACAGAAAACAAGGTGGGGACAGGGAAAAGAGCTGAAAGTAGAAAGACACCAACAGGGGCGTCTGGGTGGCTCAGTGGGTTAAAGCCTCTGCCTTCGGCTCAGGTCATGATCTCAGAGTCCTGGGATCGAGCCCCACATCAGGCTCTCCACTCAGTGGGGAGCCTGCTCCCCCCCCTCTCTGCCTGCCTCTCTGCCTACTTGTGATCTCTCTCTC
Organism: Potos flavus; assembly: GCA_028534135.1. NCBI lineage: Eukaryota > Metazoa > Chordata > Mammalia > Carnivora > Procyonidae > Potos > Potos flavus. The sequence goes on along the minus strand of CM052891.1, from coordinate 38,689,328 downwards.
TGTCAAATAAATAAATAAAATCTTTAAAAAAAAAAAAAGACACCAACAGTCTCCAACCAGAAAGTCTTTACTGAAGGACAAGGATTAAAGGCATAAGCACATTATGTAAAGCTAAAAGTGTCATTGAGAGCGCTGAAAATGGTGACCTAATCATATCAAGAGAACCAGGAAGGCAAGGTTTAGTTTAAGGGAGCTCAATAGTCATCTTCCTAAGAGAAAAGCAACTAATAATGTTGGAAAAAGATGGACAGAGAAATAGCAGCAGGAACACGTATGATTCAGAGATCGCGACATAATTACCAGAATTAAACAACAACAAAAAAACCGTTAATGGTTCAAAGGGGTAGCTTTGGGGAACAGAAAGAAACAAAGATCCCTATTTATTATAAGCCTATGTATGCTGTTTATTTTTAGCCATAAGCATATATTATTATTATTATTTTTTTTTTTTACAAGGAGGAGACTGTAGTGGTAACTTTACATGGGAAGTACGTAATGGGAGGCGGCACTGGCTATTTCCACTGCAATCAGTGTTACCTCCCAGGGAGCCGGAAAGGCCCTGCGGGAGGCTGCCTTCTCTAACACGTTGGCACGAGGAACACGTGCTCTAGTCCGGCGGTGACACATCACACCTGACAGGGGCAGCTGGCGCACCTTTCAGGACCAGAGCCTTGACTGTGGCGTGTTGAGTGGATTAAATGATAAAGAGTCAGATCTAGCCGCACACGGAGGTGGTAGGGGAGCATCGGAAGTCAGAAGAGCCATTTACCAGGACACATCTGGACCCCCCAGATCTGGGTGGTGGGGGCCATCTCCTCCCCTCAGCCCACTCTTCCAGCTCTCCTCACAAAGAAGGAAATGTAGGAGGCGTGCGTATGGTTATGTGGCTGCGGGGTGGCTCGCTGGGGGGGTGCTCGACGCCAGGAAAGAGAGAGACACGGGAATCTGGGACACCGTGGACACTATCAGTGACGATGCGGCTGGACACTAGGTCATTTGACAAGGCTAACAGGAGAGCCCAACAGAAAAACGACCGTATATAAATACAAAGAGGAAGGGTAAACAGCGGAGATGGTGCCAGGAAGGAGCGCGCCAAGAGGAATCAACCATCGTGACCACAGGCAGAGTGAAAGACACAGGTGGGTTTCGTGTCGGGGAGATGGGGAGGCTCCAGCTGATGGCTTATCTTCCTCTGTGCAGGGCTCCGAGGACAAACGAAGAACAGCGCGAACTCAGAGCGATGGAGGCCCCCGTGTTGGAGGACAATGGAGAGTCTGTGTTGGAATATATTATTTAATTTTTTCAAACATTTTTAAAATTTGAGAGAGACAGTGGGTATGCACCAACAGTGGGGAGGGGCAGAGCGAGAAGCAGACTCCCCACTGAGCAGGCAGCCCAGTGCGGGGCTCGATCCCGGGACCCTGAGATCATGACCTGAGCCAAAGGCAGATGCTTAACGGACTGAGCCACCCGGGTGCCCCAATTTTTAAAATATTTTTAAATATTTTAAAATATTCTCTTCAGAAACCTAGGGAAAAAAGCGAAGGCCAAAGATCATCTGACAGTTTGGGGGCTATCGTAATCTCCTTAGCAAAACTTCACTCTCCAGTTAAGTGACACTGTTCCACCCACTCAAGTCGATTCCATTTTCGCTGCTCTCCGGCCCTGAGGCGACTGTGTCACTGAGTTTTGCTTCACCTCAGGTGAAAGCCAGAGCCCCTTCTAAGACAATAAGCATCTTATAGCAATCTCTAGAACTAGTTTTCCCGGGGTCAGGGCCGGAGGGAGGCCACCCTGCCCTGAGTTCTGGTGGGAGCCAGCAGAAAGGACCCATCATAGGAAGAAGCTGCCGAGAGACACCCATTTGCCCCAGCCATCGGTGGGCAGTAAGTGGGCTGGGGGGCCCCTCCTCTGAGCAGCTGGGGGGGCGTGGGAGCACCATGTGGCCGGCTTTGCCTAAGTCATCTGCTATTACAAGGATGCAAGAGGCACCTGACTTCTGTTCTGGCTCCTGGCATTCTCGACAGAGTTCTCAGATATCGTTTGGCTATTTCAAACTTAAAATAGAGCAAAGTGGGAGTGGGGAAGCAGTCCCTTGCATCCTATACACACTGGGATGACGGGCTCCAGTGATGCTTCTGCTCCCGTTAGGAGGCCGTCAGCGTTCCAGGAAGGCGGAGAACGTTTCCTGACTGCGGCCATTTCCCTCCACAGAGCCCCTGACGGACACAGCAATCACACGAAGCCTCGGGATCCCTAACATTCACCTCACAAAGCCACTCCCCGTCAGTTGCTGTTGACAGGCAAGATGAATTTATCAAACCCAGTTCTGGACACCCAAGTATTTCATCACCACAAAGCCCCAAAGGATGACACAGCTACCCTCAAGTCTCTTGGTGGGAACAGGGGACCGTCATTAATGACTGAGTTTTGGCTACATTCTCTTGCTGAGGGTAATGAATTTCACACATTTATTACCAGCTTCATGAAACAGAACTCATTTTCCTTTCTCCTAAACAGTCGTGCTAGAATTTATGTCCAGAGGTTGGCGGGCTGATCTGCGGGCCTGACCATCCTCAGTAAGGGAAACTAACGTTGAAAGTTCTAGAAGCCCGTTTAGAACTGGTGGGACTTACCACACAGGGGGATCTAAATGCTCAGTCCCGTTCCCTTCCCTCAAAGTGCTCATAATAGTTTGGAAAGCAAAATGAAAAATACAAATCTACATAAGTGAGCGCCAAATTGCTGAGAAGGAAGTAACGCCAGACGTTCCCGAAAGGAGCTCAGAGAGTTGGAGGTCCCCACAAAGCTGGGGAAGGCTTTCTGGAGGTCACAGCTGGATTTGGGCAGGCAGAGAGCAGAAGGGCAGACATTCCAGGCAGGAGACACGACGAGCACGGAGAGGAAAATGGCCCAGAGCCTGTGGCGGGGTCCGGGTTACCTGAGGTCTGGGAAATCGTTGAGAGGATCTAACGTGACTCATTCATAATTAGTAAATTATAGAGGCAGTGGGGTATAATAGTGGACAGCTTGGGCTTGGGCGAGTCGTCCTGCCTGCATTTGAACCCAGATGCCATCACTTAACCAATCTACGATCTTGTGAAAGTTACCTAATCTCCCTGTGTCTCAGTTTCTGCATCTACAAAATGGGGCTAATATCAGCCCTTACCTCATAGGGTTGTTTTGTAGATTAAATTAATACACGTAAAAAATAAACAATGTCTTACATATAGTAAATGTTTATAACTATAGCTACTTTCAGTAGTATTATTATCCCATATGTTAACTATATTAATTCCAAGATTATTTGCATGGATTAGCATTATCAAGCCAACCAATTCACAGGTTTTTCTTTTTTTTAAGATTTATTTATTTATTTGACAGAGAGAGAGATCACAAGTAGGCAGAGAGAGGGGGAAGCAGGCTCCCTGCTGAGCAGAGAGCCCGATGCGGGGCTCAATCCCAGGACCCTGAGATCATGACCTGAGCCAAAGGCAGAGGCTTTCACCCACTGAGCCACCCGACAGGTTTTTCTTACAAAGTCTAAACATCCCTCAACTGCATCTGAATCTATGTGAACACCTGACGTTCACATTAGATTTTGGAGCTGGAGAGAACTTAGGAATTATCCAGTCTGACTAACTGGATAAAGATGAGTAAAGAGACTCAGAAAGGCTATTTGCCTGTGCTCAGTAAAATCTCCTTTCAACTGATCTGAATTACCCAAATCACAAAGGAAATCAGAGATGGGTGGTCAAGCCCCACTCTTTTTTTTTTTTTAAGATTTTATTCATATATTTGAGAGAGCAAGTGAGCGTGAGCAGTGGGGAGGGGCAGAGGGAGAGGCAGACTCCCCACTGAGCAGGGAGCCTGGCGTGAGGCTTGATCCCAGGACCCCAGGATCATGATCTGAGCCAAAGGCAGATGCTTAATCGACTAGGCCACCCAGGCGCCCCTTCAGCTCCCCACTCCCTTTAACTCTGCTCCTTTTCAATCTTTGTGACCACTCGGAATAGTCCCTTCCCACCAACTTTAATATCTGCAGCCTGAATCCCCTAAGAGGACTAAAAATTCGCCCGTTTCCAAATCCTCAAAAGTTCCAAAACGCAAGATAATTTAGTGTCTCATTCCTGGTGCCACTGGGACCAAGACACAATGTAACCAATCACATTGAAGGTACTTCGGCGTTTCTGGTAAGATTTCCTCCTTCAGGATGCAGTCACCATTGGCAGAAGCCAACATGTGCATCTAAAGCACAAAACTGTTCTAACCGGCGAGTGTGCTTAAGACCAAGGCGAGGCCTTTGGGAGAAGAGCTTGGCCAAGGGAGAAAATCTGATTAATAAGAAGATAAGCAGCCAAGAAATAAATTAAAAGACTGCTCACAGAGAGAGCACGAGAGGAAGGAGGGGGAGAGGCTTGGTACACGCATTGTGAGAGGGACAGAGAGCATTAAGGATAAGGAAGGGGGGAGGGTTAAGATCTGGTTTTCTAATATTAGACTCACCACATGCTCAATTCCCAAATCCCAGCCAAAATGAGGGCCCTGTCCTGCCGTGAGTCCCAGGCAGCATTCTGCTTCGGGACACTTTCTGCATCAGAATTGCACACGAATGCCAAAGCAAATCCCATCCATCTCAACTCCTCACTCCAACAAAAATTACCCACAGGGCTTATCTTGAGATGTCCTTTCATCTCCGCCTCCCACTAACTTAAAACAATGCATTTTAAAAACTATTCAAGACCCCTACAGCAAATCCACATCCCCATTATTCACAAAGCACTTATTAGAAAGCTGTTTATCCTGAACCCTACGTGGTCAGTTTGAGAACTATGCCTGCATTCAAGCTGCTTTGATAAAATAAATGAAAGCCTTCGTGAATAGCGGAACATTACCAGTTTGGACTAAATTCACGGATTCCAATGCAAGCAGCTAAGGGCCTCAAGCCTTGAGCACAAACATCCCTTGCCTTTTATTAATTGAAAAATAAACAGCTGGGAAAAGGCACGGGTGCATGCCTCGCTATGCAATTTAACAAACGAGGTGACGTTTTCGGACTTCCATTTTTTTAAGTAGGCATTTTATTTTATTTTATTTTATTTTTTTTAGGCATTTTATTTTTAACGGTATGATAAGAGTCATAAATGCTGACCACGGGAAACTTAGGAAGTACAAAAAGAAAACCAAGGGGTCACTTCTGAAAAAGTTCTTAAACTGAGGATCGAAAAAAAAAAAAAATCCCAAGTCTGGCCAAATCCCAACCCAACTAAGTACATTCTCCTAACCTGTTTCCAAGCAGACTTTCTAGTTGGACAGAGCATTCACTTGCTGCCACCCATCGTTGTGTCATTTAAACCAGCCGCAGGACTCCGCCCCCATTCCTGGGTTTCTGGGGATTCTTGGGCAAGGAGTCACCACCTCTCTGCTGTTATGTGGTCTATGTGACATCCACCACCCCTCCCCCCGCTGAACAACACCGAGACGTCGGGGCTACCACCGGATGGATGACTGTGACAAGCAGGGACCAGGGACACACACCGGAGGCTCTTCCGTGGGCAGCCAATCAGGCAACGGGGTTTGGGAAGGGCAATTCTTGGAAACTGAGAGCCGTGAAATCAGGTCGGGGTGTGGCCGGAGGAAAGCTTGCAGAGCCCTGGAACCTTCCAGCCAAGGCAGAATCAAGAGGAATCTAGAACGTGAGAGGTGATCAAAGTTCAGAGAAGACCTGGTTAAGGTCTTGTGCCAATGAGAAGACACCAGCTTTGGAGGTCGTTGAGGGCTACGGCGAACGAGTGCTCTGATCAGTGAGCTGTGTGTTTGTTCATCCAAAATACGTACAGACGCCTACTGTGTGTCTAAGACCGGGACCTGTGCGGGAACAGGACCAGGGGTCACAGAAGCTTACTCTGGCAGAGCTCTGGGAGACGGTGCTATCAAGGCGGGTACGGACTGCTGGAGTCCTCTAGAGAACAAAGCCACCTTTCATACCAAGCTGCCCAGATGAAAGTCTGCTTGGCATCTTTCAAACATACCCCAAATCAGATCTGCAGCCCTGTAGCCGTGAGGTTACACTATCCTCTGTCCCCCTCCTGCTTATATCCATTGTCCCCCAAAGAACGGCTGGGTCTTGATACAAGTGTAGTGATCCGAAGGGGCACGTGTACCCGAATGTTTATAGCAGCAATGTCCGCAACAGCCAAACTATGCAAAGAACCTAGATGTCCATCGATGGATGAATGGATAAAGAAGATGTGGTATATATATACAATGGAATACTATGCAGCCATCAAGAGAAAGGAAATCTTGCCATTTGCAATGATGTGGATGGAACTAGAGGGTATTATGCTAAGCGAAATAAGTCAATCAGAGAAAGACAATTATCATATGATCTCTCTGATATGAAGAATTTGAGAGGCAGGGCGGGGAGTCGTGGGGGGTGGGGGAGGGAAATGAAACAAGATGGGATCAGGAGGGAAACAAACCATAAGAGAGTCTAGATCTCACGAAACAAACTGAGGGTGGCTGGGGGAGTAGGGGGTAGGGATAGGGTGGCTGGGTTATGGACATTGGGGAGGGTATGTGCTATGGTAAGTGCTGTGAAATGTGTAAGCCTGATAATTCACAGACATGTACCCTGGGGCAAATAATACATTATGTGTTAATAAAAAAAGAAAGAAAGGCTGGGTCTCTCCGTATCACTAGCGTGCCGCCCATTCAACCTATGGAGGAAAGCTGTGTGTCCATCAGGCCTCAACCCAGTGTAAACGCTATTCTCTAGAACACCTGGCTGAAACTGCCTTCTCTCATCAGATGAAATATGTTCTCTGTGACAAAGCCTTCAGTTTTCCCTTTCCCTCCCCTTACAAGAGCGGCCCTTTGTCTGAGCACCAGAGCTGCGTGAGCCCCGGCGAGTGGCCGCCCGGCAGGTGCGACCCCAGGGCCCGCACTCACCCCAGCTAAAGCCTTTCCGTGAACGGACACGCTATGCGGCTCAGCCGCTGAGTCTTTCCTTCCACACCTTCCAGTCCCCTGACTGGATGCTGCCGCGACAATTGGGCCCGGGTGAAAGACACGAAGCTAGAGGGAAGCAGGGAGAGAACGACAAGGTGTGCCAGCCTGCCTCCGATGCTCCGATGCCAAACCCTGGCCACGCAAACAGTGAGGATGGAAGGATGTTCCGGCACCAGCCTGAACAGGCGTATGGAACGTCGGTCAGGCGTCAGAGTGGTCGGCTGAGCCAGTTTTCCGATCACATGGTCATGTAACAGAATTGTTCCCAGTACAAAGACATTACAGTTCATTTTTATACGTATAAACTCACCTTTACTGAAAAAGTTAAAATAATATAAAAACTGAGAGTGTCCCAGAAAATGCAGGACATGGGTTCACCATCACAATACCTACCGATATAAGAGAGACGGAAAATAATCTTTTCCCTCTGGTAAATACAAGCTAATCTTCAGGGTTGTTATGAGAACAGAGAACTAATATGTACATATAAGCACTTAGGTCAACGTTAGGTACAAAGGGAGTGACTGCTATGCAAGTTTGTTAAACAAGGAAAAAAGAATAAGATTTTATTTTTTATTTTTTTATTTTCTAAAAAATTTTTATTTATTTATTTATTTGATGGGGAGGGGGGGGGAGCAGCAGGTGCCTCGCTGAGCAGGGAGCCCAACTCAGGGCTCGATTCCAGGACCCTGGGATCATGACCTGAGCCAAAGGCAGATGCTTAACCGACTAAGCCACCAGGTGCCCCAGGAATAACATTTTAAAATGTTACAGTTTGGAACAACATATCGAACAAAAATCTGCTGTGATCCCGGATATTCAAAGTTTATGGGGAAACCATCCATAGCCTCCACGGGCTCCAAGCCCATAGAGGAGAAGGAGCCTGGGGCTCCAGCTACGGGGCTGTCTGGCTAGAAGGGTCTGCAACATGGGTCCAGACACCAATTCCCCTTGCTAGTCTTGGGAGGTAAATTTAATTAAAGCTGGCTAGGCCTTAGCTGGGTAAACACTTAAAGAAAGCTTGAGATTAACTAAGATATAGGTGTAATTTTAAAAGCTGACTCTTAAATACATACATAAGACAAAATATGGAATATCTGTACACTGACTATTTGACGTTATTAAGTAATTATTAATTTGGGGGTGTGCGGGAAAAGTCTTGGTTATTTTTCAAATCTTAACCTTTTAAAGATCATAGTCAAATATTTATGGCTGAAATGGTATGATGTCTGCGATCTGCTTCAAAGTAACAGAGGGGAAGGGGGGAAGTAGGGTGGCAAAGGGAACAGATGGAACAAAAGACGCTAGGAACTGATCATTGTTCCAGCAGGACGATCCGTGTATGGGGGTTCACGATGTTGTTCCATCCGCTAGCTATATTTGATATTTTCTGTGATAAGAAAAAAAAATTTTTTTTAATGAAAAAAACCAGGGGGCTAGCATGACTAAAAGAAGAGGCCAGACATTCCAGAGAGGGAAATGGCCAGAGGAAGAACTCGGGGGAAACAACAAATACCACGCGAAAGCGACCAGGCGATGATCCTACAACAATGAATACCGAAGTCACAGTTTAGGGGAAAACTTGGGGGGAGGAGAAGGGCGGTGAAAAGGAAAGAAAAACTGAAATATTCCCCATAATCAATCAAGAATAACATACGTTCGTCCAGGATTATTGCCAGTTAAACCTCATTTCCTTCTGAACACGTACACAAAGTCACTGGGGTCCCTCCCTAGCGACCCCCACCTCCGCCCTCCAACACACTCACACCAATTTCACTCTTCTCTGCTCAGATTCCAGGGAGGTATCCTGGAGACAGACATCAAAGGGATGAGAGCTGGCAGCCCAGAACAGGTCATGGTGTCAGAGGGAGGCTAGGAACCACATGAAAAGCAGAGGATTCACAGGGCGTTTTATTATTATTATTATTATTTTTTAAAGAGCTTCGAAATGTCTTTCGTTTTAGTTTTAGTTTAAGGACAGCTACCTCTGGGGGGACGGCTTTGAAGTCATATAGCCCCGAGCAGCACTCAGCAGCAGGCGAGCGAGGGAAGAAAAATGCTGCACCCAGCGGAAAAAACCAGAGGGATCCACGTCGGCTTACGGTTAGCCTCTCCTCACTAAATAATAACCCAGAAGATTTATGCTTGATATAAGGACATGAAGGAAGGAAAAGGAATAGCTGCCTGATATAAATAGTGTAGCCGGGGCCAGATTCGAAAGGGCTACCAAGGCTAGAATGGCAGGTGCCCTCCTGGGTAGCAGCAGTGTACAGAGATTAAGTGAACGAGACCCTGGTAGGACCCCACTAATGACCTCTAATTTGGAGGGGCAAGTGCTGGAGGACACGAGTGGCCCAAGACACAGAACAAGCATATCGCTTGGGCTGTTTATTGCTCTAGAAAGCGCTATCTGGAGAGCACGGGATGGGAGTTCCGAGGGCGGAGGTGTGGTGTCTATGGCAGAGATGTGACAAACAGGGGGGCTGGCCACGGTCACGGCTGACAGCCAGCAGGAAGGAAAAAAGAAAAAAGTCCCAGCATAAAGTTGACCCCAGCTCAGCGGCTCCGAAGAAAGAGGACAGAGACCTCCCCTGCTAGAACTGCCTGTGTGTCCGGCACCTTCCCAGCTCCCGCGGGGATACTGAAGAGCTGAAATAGCACATAACTTCATAGTAACAATCCCAAGATCTGAAAGGAGACTGTCCGCAACGAGGCAGACAGAGGGGAACCAAGCTGAAATTACAAGCCCCATCTGTGGGCAAATATAGGACCTGACAAAACTTTACTCGAGGGCAAAAAAACAATATGAACTATGAAGCTTCCAGAAAAATTCTACAACACAACAGCGAAGTTGCATTTAAGATACAAAGAGCAGACCATTGGAAACAGGAGAAAAATGTAGAAAATGCATGCTTGTGTTTAGGCCTAAATGTTTAAAAAGAGAGAGAGAGAGAGAGGGCTGAATAAAATGAGGAAATACTGTAAGAAAACTAAAAATGCAGTTACCTTTTTTACAAGATCCATTTAAAGGCAATTAAAAACAACAGAGCCAATACTATAGGACTGAAAGGAACAATAAAAAGAGAACAGGGAAAGTCAAAAGTAATTAAAGGAAGGAAAAAGGAAATGAAACTGAAGATGGGGGGGGGCGCCTGGGTGACTCAGTCAGTTAAGTGTCCGACTCTTGATTGGGCTCCGCACTGGCGGGGAACCTGATTAAGACTCTCTCTCTCCGTCTGCTCCTCCCTCCCCAACCCCCCTCTGGTGAGAGAGGAAGGAAGGAAGGAAGGAAGGAAAGAAGGAAGGAAGGGGAGAAAGAGAGGGGGGGCAGGGAGGGAGGGAGGGAGGAAGGAAGAGAGAAAGAAAGAAAAGAAAAAAGAAAAGAAAGGAAAGAAAAAAGGAAGGAAGGAAAGAAAGTGAAAGGGGGAAGGGAGGGAGGGAGGGAGGAAGAGAAAGAGAAAGAAAGAAAGGAAGGAAGGAAAAGAAAAGAAAGAAAAGGAAGGAAGAAAGAAAAGGAAGGAAGGAAGGAAGGAAGAGGCAGGCAGGCACACTGAGGACAGAACAAATGAAAGGGGAAGAATACCTAAAGATATAGCAATCTTTGACCCAGCAGTTCTTAGGGATTTATTCTTTGAAAAGAACCAAAGACACGCACAAAGATGTACATAAAACCAAGTTTATATCCACACTGATTATTATAGCAACATTTGGAACTGGCCTAAGTTTCCCATAATAGGGAATTGTTAAATAAAGCATGGCTTATTTATATAGTGGGATACCGTGCAGCTATTAGAGTTCATCTGTTAGAAGAATATATTCTTACGTGGAAATATGAAGACACAGGAAAAGGGGCCGATAGGTGATTTTCCCCCCATACGCTTGTTTGTATTTTTCGACGTTCTACAATGATCCCGTATCACTTTTGAAAGAGAAAAATATCCTGATAGATGTTTTGGTAAAATAGAAGGAAAAAAAGAGCCTTGAGCAACCTTAAAATATGACAGTAGAGCTGCCAAAGATCAATGCTGCTAAGGTCAAAGGCAGCTCCCTCACGAAGCTATGGCCCGGAGAAGTCTCCTCACTACTCAGGACTGGCACCTTACCGTTTGCCTTATTTTACAACAACACGGCAGGCTTTCCAGAACCCTTAAAAATAGGAGTCCACTGCACAGCCATAAATTCATAGCCTGTGTTTGCCTCCTCGGATTTTCTACAGGATAGACAGGCTCGAGAATCTACCCTCCCTTCTCTACTTTTAAATAACCTGTCAGTTTCTAAAGGTAAATATTAGGGTTAGCTCTTTCTCAGGCATCATAATTCTCTCTCGACTAAAAGGTCTGTGAATGTTAAATCTCTCAACTGAGGCTCGTGTCCTGCATGAAGCGACCCTGTGGACTGCGGACTCCCAGCTCCACGTGAAGGATCCCAGTTCAGGGGCCCCCAGAGAAAAGTCACAGGCAGGGACATGGAGGCCCCAAGGAGATCTACTGACCAGCGGGTTCTGAGATCACAGTGGAAAAGCAGTGAGGATTTCCTGGCAAGGTCCTGAGCATTCACCCCCAGGTGGGTCCGCTCTCCAGAGCTTACATACTTCTTTCAGCCTTCAGCCTATTGAAAATAACACCTTGTCATCCGATCGTAGTAGATCTTTCTTCAAGAGAACATTACTAACAAATTTTAAAATAATCCCGCCCCCCCCAAAAATCCATAATTGGCAGTCCTAGTTTATGGGCAGAAAACAAATGAGGTTGCAAGAGGAAAGTCAGAGATTCACGAAACCACAAAGTTGGAAGAGAGCTTAAAATCTCTCTCTGGGTCTACGCACAGATGAATAGATAAGCTGAATGTGGAAAACACAAACAATGCAAAAAACAAACAAACAAAGAACACAAAAAAACACACAAAAACAACAATGCAGCGTTAGCCTGACAAAATGAAGGAAAATCGGACGTGTGCTACAACATGGACGGACCTTGAAGACATTACCTGAAGTGAAAGAAGCCAGACACAAGAAGACTGGTTCCTAGGGGAGTTGAATTTATAGAAACAGAAAAGTAGAATGGTTGATGCCAATGAGAGGGAATGAGGAGTTAGTGCTCAATAGGTCGAGTTTCAGGTGGGGAAGATGAGAAAGTTCTGGAGATGGATGGTGGTTGACGGTCGCACACTAATGTGAAGGTACCTAGTGCTACTGCACTAGTTAGCTAAAATGATAAATTATTAGGTATCTTCTACAAGTATAAAAAAATAAAACTTAAAAACTTAAGAAAAAAAGTCATTTCACAGGGCGCCTGGGTGGCTCAGTGGGTTAAGCGTCTGCCTTCGGCTCGGGTCATGATCCCAGAGTCCTGGGATCGAGCCCTGAGCGGGGGCTCCCTGCTCAGCGGGGAGTCTGCTTCTCCCTCTCCCTCTGTCCTTCCCCTCCCCTCCGTGTGCTCATGCCCACGCTCTCTCTTAACTAAACACAATCTAAACAAAAAAAAAAAAGTCATTTCACTCAATAACTCTCCTACTTAAAAAATATATATATCACCTGCTATGCAACTTTGCTCAAAACTCTGTTAACGCGAGCTTGGCAGCTAGGTGACTTGTGTTCCAATCTTGTCTGTATCAGCCCCAAACTCCAAATACACTTCTGACTTTGGAGCTTCAATTTTATACAGACCCTTCCCTGTATGAGGACCGCCTCCAGAAGGCGTTATTTTCCCGTCAGCTGCAAAGGCCTTGCTTTGCGTTCATGTCGACACCGTGGCTCCTCTCCTGTGTCCGCTCTGTTTCCGCCAGCGGTTCCTCTCCGAACAACAGGGGGGCTCTTTCAGTTGGAACAGATGGCAAAGCACCAAAAGTAATGGTGAACTTTTGTTGTTTATTTGTTTCAAATAACTAAAAGCGACCAGATCCAGGGCACCTGGCCCCAGGGCACCTAGAAGGTAGGGCACGAGGCTCTTGATCTTGCGGGTCATGAGTACGAGCCCCACCACCCTGGACACAGAGCTTGCCATCAATCAGTCAGCAAGATAAAAATGACCAGATCCTTTTTCTTTCATCTCTGACAAATTATCCGGTGCTGGAAAAGTCCCTCTGCAAGCAAGCCAGCCAGCGGGGTGAAGGAAGGTGTGAAGAGAGAGGTAGCAAAGGAAGGAAGCCCCTTTCCTCATTCTCACCTCAAAAACACCAAGCTCTGTTTGGGGATTCCCACCGAGTTCATAGTCCTCAATCTTACAAACAGGATAGAAAAATCCAGAAATGCTTGGGCAGAGGTCAACATTTTTTAAATTGTGGCCAACAGGGTCAATGTTTTCTTTCGGGCAAGGGCCGCACTGGGGGAAATTTTAAAACCAACAATAACAAACCACCTACTGACAGTGAAACACATGGAGAAGAGAAAATTGGGTGCAAAATGGAAATGGCTTTTTCTAAAATGGAGTCAGATGCCCAAAGAACTCACCAGAGAGCTCTAGGAATGGTTGCCTCGGTAATCGACGAGATACCAGTGATTTGTAACAGCGAGCCATTTCTCTTTTCAAGTACTTGTGGAAAGCGCCAAAAGGGGCTGAAAACCGTTTTCTCAAGCCTGCAGTCCTGTGACAAGTCCCTGTGACAAGCCATGCCCTCTGTCACCACCCTGGCCCACACCCTCTCATTAGCCTCCCAGGCTGCTCCGCCCACTCTAGTTCCCCAGCAAAATCGTCCCAGAATAATTTTCCTTAAATACCACAATCAGCATCCCATGCCTTTGCTTGAAACCCTTTAATGGCTGCTTAAATCATCACACGTCCAGGATAAACTTTCTAGCCTGCTTCTCCAGCCCCACCCTCAGTGCAGACTTGTATTCCTCTACTCCCAGAAAGCGACTTCAGCCACGGCCCTCTTGGGACCGGCGTTCAAGTCCTTGGTCTGACTTTTACAGCTGTGTGACCAGACCGCGTTTGTGACAGAAGGAGGCTGGGTTTTGGACAGGCCTGAGCTTGAACCCCGTCACAGTCACTTGCTAATCTGCATGGCTTGGGTCAATCCCTGTGCTTCTCTGAGCCTCCGTTTCCTCCCTTGAAAAAAGTGGATTACCACCACCCACCTCCCAGGGTTGTTTTGTGGGTAACATGGAGAAGAGTCTGCGAAGCATCGGCCCGGGGCCCAGTGCCCGGTCCCCGGCAGGCCCACCTTCCCTCCGTGAGTCCCCTTACCTCGCAGCCCTGTGGCAGGAAAGCACACTGCTGGCTGCCCTGAAGACCGCCAAGGGTTCTGCGGACGGCATGCGTTATGACTGCTTTTGAGCTCGCACTGGGAACTCTGCCTGAAATGCTCCTTCTCCCCTCCCCTTCCAGGCCACGGCAAGTCCCAGTTTCTCAGCCCACTCCAGGAGGTCCCAGGCTTGCCTTCCGACTCATTCCACACGGTTCCATGTGGCTGAATGCCATCTCTGTTTTTCATCACTTCTCTGACCCAGGTAGGGCTTTTCCTCCGTAAGAAGACCATAAACTCCCTGAAACCAAGTGCTGCAGACTCCCGAATGCTCCGAAGGCCTCCCTGTGCAAAGGCCCCCACCCTCAGATGCCCTCTAGGCTGCCGGGTACAAAGAGCCCAGCGATTGGAGCTGCTCCACCACTGGCAGCCCTTAAGGCCAAAATCACCAAGAGGCCATCCGAGGACCAAACTGGGCCCTTATATGTAGCACTTGGCACACACAGTTTAAAAGTTAATTAGCTGATGACACTTAGAAATCGGAAGATGCCACGTTTTGTAAACATTCTGGAAGATTCGACCTCCCGGCTACTCCTTTGAGGCGAAGGATGCTCTCACCAGTTTGGCCCAGACTCCCCATCACCTCCACACGGGATGGAGTTGAAGCAAAACCAAATTACTTTTTACTCCTAAGTCTCTACCAAAAGTTAGGAAATAAAGATACATGAGAAAGGACGTATGGTTCTAGAAATAGGGGCAAGGAGCAGGTTTCTTTTCAGAAGTCCCCCAATATAACGAATTGAGGGGTCTAGCGCAAGTGCCTCAAAGCGGGCCACAGGGCCACGGCGCATGCAGCTGTCCCAGTACCTCTGCCCACCCTCGGCTGTCGGAGGCGGCCCTCTCCCATTTGCTCCCACTACTTATGGCTCGGATGACTTTTTTTTTTTTAAAGATTTTATTTATTTGAGAGAGAGAGAGATGACAAGTAGGCAGAGAGGCAGGCAGAGGGAGAGGGGGAAGCAGGCTCCCTGCTGAGCAGAGAGCCCGATGCAGGGCTCGATCCCAGGACCCTGAGATCATGAGCTGAGCCGAAGGCAGAGGCTTTAACCCACTGAGCCATCTAGGCGCCCCGACTTTTTTTTTAACCTTTTTTTCTCTAGAATCTTGTCAACTCTGCCCTTTCACAGAAACGCTAACCTTTCAGAGATGATCAGCCAATGAGGAGCCCCTCTGAGTTAGGGCAGCAAACCACAGCCTGGAAACGTCCCTGGAGTCCTGGGACCTTGGCTGTTTTCACCCTGTTGGCTGCTCAATGGGCTCTTTCTTTGCTGCCATAGATATTTTCTCCTGGGGTAGGGAGAGACTGTGTGTGTGTGTTGGGGGAACTGGGTTAACTAAAAGACGACAAGGGGTTGATGGATTGTATGTGCTTGAGAATTCAGAAGGCCGTCTTCTGAGAACTGAAAGTTTCAGCCACTCTCCTGAATTCTCTTTTCCAAGACTGCCAGGTGTGCTCAAAACCCTGGCCCTCCCTGCCCTATCTCCAAGAATACCCCAGCTGAGAGATTCCTGCCAAAGACAGGCCGTATCTGCTTCCCAAATGTGCCTTAAAAATGTGATTGACCAGGTGATTCTGCCACTTACTAGCTCTGTGGGCACACCTTTTCATCTCTCTGGGCCTCGGTTTCCTCATCTGTGAAGTGGGGGCAATAGAGCCCACCTCACAGGTTCTTGTGAAAATTAAACGAGGCAGCGCATGGAAGTGCTTCCGATGAAGGCGCTCTGCGCTGGGGAGAAACCTCCGTGTGACAGCCTAGGTCGGCCACCAGGCAGTTCAGCACAGCCGCGGGCGCAGGTTCCGGAAGCAGAGGGCCAAGTTCAGATACCGGCTCAACCACGGATCAGGGTGACTGGCAAAACTACTCAGTCCAATAGTGCCTCCGTCAGAGATTATGTTGAGACAGGGAAGCTGAAGGGACCCCGTGAGGGGAAAAGCTGTTTTTCTCCTTTGCTTCTTTTCCGGTTTCTATCCTTGCTAGGACCGGCACCCCCACCTTCCACCTGCCTTAACGCACGTCGACTTTGTAAAGGGCAGGGGATTCCCGATTTCTTTGGAATCTTCCAGTACAATAGAGAACATCGGAGGAGTGTCCAGCGAGGTCCCCATGAATGTTTTTCAAGACCATGGACTCCAGGGCATAAATGACTTATGGGGGACCCCTGAGCACTCGTCTTTGTTCAACCAATTCCCAGATAGATGCCTGAGAGGACACGGACACCGGACCACTGTCCTCAGTAAAAACTCCAGACCCAAAGCAAAGCCAAGACTCGTGCTCCTTTTCCTTTCTGAGCCTCCCGGATGCTCTGTATTTGCTCTCCCTAGATTTTTTTTTTTTTAAGATTTTTTATTTATTTATTTGACAGAGAGAGAGAGAGAGAGGGAACACAAGCACGGGGAGAGGGAGAGGAAGAAGCAGCCTTCCCGCTGAGCAGAGAGCCCGATGCGGGGCTCGATCCCAGGACCCTGGGATCATGACCTGAGCCGAAGGCAGCCGCTTAACGACTGAGCCACCCAGGCGCCCCTGCTCTCCCTAGATCTTAATAAACTCTGCTCTTACTTCTTTTCAGCTCGAGCTCGATTTCCATTCTGTAGGAAGCCAAGGGCCGCTCTTGGCTGGTTCTGTGGGACCCCACTGGGGGTCCTCAGACCCAGCCTCCTGCGTCAGTGTGACAATTTAAATAAATACATACAAAGCACTTAGGGTCTGGCAGAGTGCACACCCAATAAACGGAAGCTATACTCCTTCCTCTTAGGATTCTTTATTCTCAGCATCTCCTTCATTTATGGGTCTCATTCTAGATCACAAAGCACTAGATACCGGAGTATAGCGGTGACCTAAAAGCATATTAACACCAATAACCATCAGGGCCTGTCTGGGATGGACCGGAGCCGCTGACTACTGGGTCTCACGTGGGAAGGAAGGCTACATCTCACAGCTTCTCTGGACTCTATGAATGACGGACCACTCACCTTCTCAGACATGATGGACAGGCAGAATGGGGTTTCCACGCATTCAACTAATTCTATACGTGCATGTCCTGTGTGGTCTATGCTGGGAACACAACAGTGACGAGCACGGGGAATATGCATTTTTTTTTAAAGATTTTATTTATTTATTTGACAGAGAGGAGAGAGATCACAAGTAGGCAGAGAGGCAGGCAGAGAGAGGGGGGAAGCAGGCTCCCCGCTGAGCAGAGAGCCCGATGCGGCGCTCGATCCCAGGACTCTGAGATCATGACCTGAGCCGAAGGCAAAGGCTTTAACCCACTGAGCCACCCAGGCGCCCCGGGAATATGCATTTTTAAAAGCTCCCCCAGCTGACTCTGAATATCAGCCAGGGTTGGAAACTTATCACTTGATGTTTCACTTGGAGTAAGCTCTTCAGACAAATCTAACAGATCTAGGTCCCGACACCATTCCCTGCCTCTCCCCACTGCTCTCGGAGGTGGAGAAGTGTGTTTCCTACAAGAATATGGGATCCGCAACTGAAGAACAGGAAGAACAGAGACTAAGCCCCTCCTCCCTACTGGCCTCCTTTGCTAGCTCTAGCCTCTTCCTCAGTCTGGAAAGGGCAGCAAAGTGAAGGCCCTCCACCCCCCTGGGAGCCTGGGAGCAGCAGCCGGGGCTGGTGCAGGCAGACATTACCCGTCCCGAGGCCCCAGCGTGCGGGCCCAAGGCCTTGTGGTAACAGCCATTTGGCCAGCAGCTTCTGGGAGAGGATAATGCTTGAAACCAAACAGCTCTGACAGCCAGAAGCAATTTGCCCCCAAGTATCGGTCCTGCTTGGAGGCAAAATAATTAGTAGGTTGATGATAGCCTGACGCTTGAGAAATCATTTTTTGAAAAAAAGAAGGGAAAGCAAGGATGCTTAAAAGAAGCCCTTTAACTCAGAAGGCAGTTCCATCCACCTTACAAATTCAATGCCCTCTGAATACACATCCATCTGTCACAGCAGGGAATCTTTTAACTAGCAAAAGAGCAAGAGAAGGAATTCAGATCAACATCACGGGGCTCTAGCAATAAAGCTGGTGCCAATTCACCCCTTTCCCTGGAGGCAGGAAAGAATCAAGGAAGAATTTCAAAATCTTTTTATACAATTAAAGACAGGGATCCGGTGGGGGAAGGGAGCAAGGACAGAGATCAAGAAGCTTAAGGCTTGCTATTTTCAGCTCAAAATAAATCATAAGAAAGGACTAGAAGGTGCGATTTTATTTTTAAGATCTAATCTAAGGCAGGAACGGTGTTGAGTGTTTGGGGTGGGGGGAGGGCGGGTTGAGCAAACGGTCAGGCCAGTCCTGATCTTCTCACCCCTCCTCCGATCCCCCCGAAAAAAAACCAGGGCTTGCCGCATGCTTCCAGAATTTTACAGGCTGGAATTACGGCTTTCAAATAATTCAGATTTCAATAATTCAGATTCCACTCTTAACAAATTTCAGAGATGTGAGGCAGATTACAAACAAAAAGCCAGCAAAACGTATCCAAAGAACTGTGCACAACCAAGATGGTGGCAGAGAAAAGAACAAGACAATATGGTTAATTTTGGCACAAGAGGCCCAGCAAATTACACACAAAACCAATAAAAAAGGCTCCGTGAGAAATATACCTTCATAGGGCATCCGGGTGGCACAGTCAGTTAAGTGTCTGCCTCTTGGTTTCGGCTCAGGTGGTGATCTCGCAGGGTTGTGGGATCAAGCCCCGGGGCTCCACGCTCAGCAGGGAGTCTGCTCGAAGATTCTCTCCCTCTGCCCCTCCCCCCACTTGTGTTTGCTTTCTAGAATAAATACATCTTATATATGTATATACACACACACACATTCATGGATTTCTCAAAACGACTTTAGCATCCGCTGTTGTCAACGATCCCTTTCTAGAAGTCGAACTCTTAACATGCTCCAATCACTGATTGTTTATGAAGCCTACGCAAAGTAAAATGGGTAGAACCCTAGCACTATGCATTACTAAAAAGCATTTCCTCGGCAGAGCCAATTCAGCTCTTTGAAAATACACATGAGCGGGCTGCCGGGCAATTTCAAGGTCTACAGGTATTAGGACTGGGGGCCCAGGGCTGGGTTGGGTTTGGTGCTTCCTTTCAGCAGAGCACGGCCGCATTTTCATTTGTCCTCCTCAGATACTCTTTCCTTAAATCAATTTCCTTAAAAATGTACGTATGCTAATCTATGTTCACACACACACACACACACACACGCACGTGCGCGTTTATAAAATGGATCTCTCCCCCGCCAAAAAAGCTTTTCTCCTTAAGATTTACTAGCTCATCACTCAGGAGGTTCGAACTGTCTAACAATCGCAAAGTTGGAGATTCAATGTTGTAGCCCCAGCCCTCAGGAACCAGACTGCGGTTTCTGCAGCCTATTCTCTCCGCGGAGATGGCCAAGTGCTGTTTCTGCAGATATGCGTGGTTAAATCTGGAGTCCTTTTCAATAAATGCATCTTAAAAATGTGAGCCAGGGGGTGTCTGTCAGTTGTGGGGAAACAAACCTCCTGCTTACAGGCACTCTCGCGGCGGAGGCTGGCAAACCCACTTCCATGTATGGAAGTGAACGAAAGCAGAGAAACCTCAGGCATGAGTCTGGGCAGGGCTGGGGGGCGGGGGCAGCATTCCTCACGGGGAAGCCAGTCCTGGTCCAGAGGGATGGGCTCTGCCCGCCCTGCCACCCTGCCCTTGGCCTGGGGGCTGGTGGATTCTTTAGCGGGATGGCGGTAAGGGCAGGAAGGTTGGGGAGCAGCAGAACAACGGGCCCAGCCCAGTCACCAGGCAGAAGGCACCCAGGAAGTGGGGGCTCATCCACTCCGAAGGCTCGGACGGAAGGAGCCCGGCCGGCCCAGGAGCAAAGGCTGTGCCTGAAAAACCAGCGCTCCTCGGCTCCCGCGTGCGCTGACCTCAGCGCAGTGGAATGCAGAATTCTCCACAATTTGCCATCCATCACCATTGCTCTCATGAGGCCAGCACTAAAGGAAGGGGAGATTCGTGTGTGTGGTCTCAGAGACTCCTGACTAAGGCTGAAAGGACAGTACCCCCACTTCTTGCCAGGGCAAGTGTGGAAGTTGCAAAAAAAAGTTCAGGTCACACTGAGGGGGTGGGGAGCACCTTACCTTATGACTCCGGGTAAGTAACTTCAGGGTTCTGTGCCTCAGTATCCTCATCTGTGCAATGGGGATAAGAATAACACACCTTCTCTTTCCATGCACTCTCTGGAAATCTCAGCCCTTCTCCCGGCTCTGTCTGCTGGTGACTCACAGGCCTTTCTGAGGCCCAGACCCACCACTCTGCAGACAGAGGAGCATCTCTACCTGCTTGTACTCTCCCTAGCCTCCCCCCGCCTGCCCCCGAACCGACACCCTCCCATTTCCCAAGGCTCGGCTGGTGACACACCTCGAGGCCACTAACTCCTTCCTGTCTCACCCTGTCTTAGCTCAGGTTGCCATTAACAAAACACCAGAGACTGGGGGACTTGAACAGCAGACGTTGATTTCTCGCACTTCTGGAGGCTGGGAAGTCCAAAATCAAAGCGCTGGTAGGTTTGGTGTCTGGTGAGAACTCTCTTCCTGGCCCACAGACCACTGCCTCGCACGAGGGTGTGGGCAGAGCAAGCTCTCATCTCCTCATTAGGGCACGGATTCCATGATGAGGGCCCCATCTCGCGACCTCATGGAAACCTAATCACCTCCTAAAGGCCCCACCTCCAAACGCCATCACACTGGGAAGCTATCTTCCACACATACATTTGGGAGGACATAAATATAAGCATACCTCATTTTACTGCATTTTGCTTGACTAAGCTTTGCAGACGGTGCCTTTTTTAATGATGACGCTTTGTGTCAAGCCTGTGCTGAACAAGTCTATCGGCGCCCTTTTCCCAAAAGCATCCGCTCGCTTTGTGTCTATGGGTCACGTTCTGGCAATTCCCGCGATATTTCGAACTTTGCCAATACTATTATATTTGAATTGCTGCGATCTCATGATGATAAAACGTTAATGGATGAAGAGTTGCTTCTTGTGGATGAGCAAAGAAAGTTGTTTCTTGAGATGGAACCTACTCCTGGTGAAGAGTCTGTGAAGACTGAAGATGACAACAAAGGATGTATTTTTTTTTTTTTAAGATTTTACTTTATTTATTTGACAGAGAGAGAGAGAGAGAGAGAGAGCACGAGAAGGGTAAGGGTCAGAAGGAGAAGCAGGCTCCCCACTGAGCAGGGAGCCCGCTGTGGGACTTGATCCCGGGACTCCAGGACCATGACCTGAGCCGAAGGCAGTCGCTTAACCAACTGAGCCACCCAGGCGCCCCGACAACAAAGGATTTAGAATAGTCCATAAGGCTGGTTGATAAAGCAGTGGCAGTGTTTGAGAGGATGGATTCCAATTTTGAAAGAAGCTCTACTATGGATCAAATGCTATCAAACAGCATCAAAGGCTAGAGAGAGAGAGAGCTCGTGAAAGGAGGGGCCAATCGATGCGCAAACTTCACTGTGGTCTTATTTCAAGAAATGGCCGCAGCCGCCCCAACCTTCTGCAACCCGCACCCTGATCAGTCCACAGCTGTCAACACAGAGGCAAGAGCTTCCACCAGCAAAAAGAGGATAACTCACTGAAAGCTCAGACCGGGTTCGCATTTTTTAGCAATAAAGTATTTTTAATTAAGGCATGTACGTTTTTTAGGCATGCTATCGCACACTTACCAGACTACAGTATAGTACAAATATAATTTTTATATGCATTGGGAAATGAAAAAATTCATTTGACTCACTTTATAGTAGTGGTCTGGGACAGATCTTGCCATGTCTCCACGGTCTATTCCGGTCCACAGCAGCCTCCAAAGCCAAGGACGTGGCCACGGGTTGTATCTCCAAAGGCTTCTCAGACCCACTTCCCTCCCTCCCATGCCATCCCCACTGCCCTGTGTGGCTCCCTCACCATCTTTCTCCCTCCGTCCAATGCTGTCCTCTAGAAACACGGACGGTTCCTGACTTGACAGTGGTTTGATTTTTTTGACTTTATAATGATGCGAAAGCAATATGCTTTCAGTAGAGATCGCACTTCAAATTTTGAATTTGGATCTTTTCCCCGGGCTGGCGATGTGTGCTGCCTCCTCTCTCGTGAGGCAGGGCGGAGGCCCCGAGCCGCAAGCTCCCAGCCAGTCTCGTCATTGCCAAGGTGAATGAGCCAATACTCTTAGAACTGTTCTGCACTCATGTAACCACTGGTTTTTACTTTCAGTAGAGTATTTAATCAATTGCAAGAGATAGTCAACACTTTATAATAAAATGGGCTTGGTGTTCGATGATTTTGCCCAAGTGTAAGGGTTCTGAGCATGTTTAAGGTAGGCGAGGCTCAGCTACAACGTTTGGCAAGTTAAGTGTATTGAACGCATTTTCAACTTACGATATTTTCAACTTACGACGGGGTTTATTAGGACAATCTATGCGCAATTTAAAATTTTTTAGTAGCCACTAAAAAGTAGAAAGAATCTGCAAGAAATTAGTTTCCATAATATATCTTACTTAACCCAATATAGCCAAAAGATTATCATTCCAACATGCAACTGATAAAGAAAAAAAGTGTTAATGAGATAGCTTCCATTCTTTTCCTGGCACCACCTCTGTGACATCTGGTGTATATTTAACACGGCGCATCTCAGGACCAGCCCCACTTCAAGGTAGTTAGTGTCGCACATGGCTAGAAGCTATTGCACCGTGTGCTCTGGTCTCTTCCCCTCAAGTCCATTGTGTACATGGCTACGATGGTTATCTAATCTGATTATGGAAGGTCCCTTCTTAGAATGCAGCAGTGGCTCCCATCAGGTCACAGTCCTGCCACCGTCCTAATGTCCCTTCACTTTCTGCCCCCTGCTTTCCCACTTAGCCTCGTTCCTCACTGTTCACTCCCACCTCTCACGTTAGGCTCCAGCAATGAGGAGCTGCAAAATGCAGACTGTAGAACAGAGTATGGTAGGATACTAATTTTTTTAAAAGATTTTATTTATAGGTAATCTCTACACCCAACGTGGGGCTTGAACTCACAACCTCAAGATCAAGTCGCGTGCTTCCCCGACTGAGCCAGCCAGGCACCCCCTAATTTTGTTTTAAACATATTTATTTAATTTTAACTATTTTATTTATTTATTTGACAGAGAGAGAGCGACAGTGAGAGAGGGAATACAAGCAGGCTCTCCGCAGAGCAGGGAGGCCGATGCGGGGCTCGATCCCAGGACCCTGGGATCACGGCCTGAGCCGAAGGCAGACGCTTAACAACTGAGCCACCCAGGCGCCCTTAAACATATTTACGTGTGGATATCTATAAAACATGTGACAGTACAGATGATGAGTAAGAAAGGCACCAAGATGTAAGAGATCATGACCTGTGGTTGGCGGAATCTGGGTCATTCTGAGCATGCTTCCTTCTGCAAATGTGTATTTTTCTCATTTTTTAAATAACCCCACAATTAAAAGGTAGTGGGAATAAAGGAACTTGCCGAAGGCATGGGCCCTAAAGCCAAGCACAGTTAAATTACAAACGATGCTCTGCATGTTTACTCGGTCAATCGTTATTCACGAATTCCGTATTTGTAAATTTGCCTTCTTGCTCAGATTTATTTGTAACCCTCCAACCGATCTAGCGACGATGCCGTTGCGGTCATTCACAGACATGCGCTGGTGAAAAATCTGAGTCACCTGCCTGCCACACACGTCCCAGAGGAGGTCAAACTAGGCAGCACGCTGCCTCCTTGTTTCAGCTTGTCCTGTAAACAAGTGTCCCTTGCGTGGTCTGGTTAGTGCCATGTTTTTCGCACTTCTGTGCCTTTTGTGGGTGACCTCACTGTTCAAAAAATGGCCCCCAAGCACCGTGCCGAAATGCCGTCCAGTGTCCCTGTGTGCAAGAAGGCTGTGTCCTGTCCTAAGGAGGAAGATAAGCTTCTTCAGACACGGGTTCTACCGCTGTAGCCGTACGTTCGATATCGCTGAATCGAAAGTCTGTGTTGAAGGCGGTGTCGTAAGGCAGAAAGGCAAATAAAACAAGTTCTGTGCATGGTCCCCGGGGAGGGAGGTGGCCGCGTGCGCACACGGTCCCCACAGCTCCGTGCCACATCAGCTCTCTGGGGAGCAAACTGCAGAGCCCCTCAGAAGGCCGCGCGGGGTTTCTGAGAGTATTTTAAAGCACGCCAAGATCACACATTAATAAGAACTGGCTTGAGGAATGCTTCCCACCCCGACGTTTTGGAACATCTAAAGTCTCCCTCTAGTACAATCGCGGGTCTGGCCCCGCAGCCCCCTTTCCAGACTCGGGGCCGCAGCCAAGTGTGTGTCCGGGGAGCGCGGCCCTGTGCTGACTGTGCCCTTCTCCAGTCCACCTTCCACCTTCCCGCTCAGGTCAGAATGACCTCCTGGAGACAGAGGGCAAATGCCCGCGACCCCAGGCCCCGCGGCGAGGTACCTGGGGTTCAGGTCCTGGCGATCCCTCAACACGGGAAGGGCGCTAACTGCCTGGACAGGCCCCACGATAACGTGCCTCCTCTCCCTTCCCTGCCGGCCCAACAGGAAAAAACACCGTGGCCGCCGCCTCATCCGAATGGAATTTCTCTTTCACACTTCGGGAGCCTCATCGGCCTGGACTCACCAACTGAAACACCTGGCTCCTTTTAAATTCCTTGCTTTACATCGCCCATATTGCAGCCTTGGTCATAATCCCCTTCCTAAGTGCTCAGTGCGGTTGTTCGGCGAAGCAACCTGTTTGTTTTTTCAGCGATGAGTTACAGCCACTTGAGGCTTTCCACGGAAGGAGGTCTGACCGGCACCCCGGGCCTGACCCCGGCCCTTCCACAGGAAGGTGGCTTGGCTCGCAGGCACAGGCTCCCGGGGACCAGGAAAAATCACAGTCCTGCTGTCTACGGGCCAAGATCCACAAAATCACTCGGGAAAAATAGGACTGTGGCATTTCCCTCTTTCCAGGATGCTTATCTCTCTGTGCTCCGAGCGAAATTTGGCAATGTCCTACGGACGCTGCTGGCCATTTTTATTATTTAAAGTGCTACCAGGAAGGATATCAAGGAATATCACGGACCCAGCAGTAGGAGACCTGGGACCTGGAGGCTAGTCAGCAACGTGGCGGCGTTTGCTCCGGGCCTTAGTTTCCTCAGCTGTAAAGGAAGGGAGCGGCTACATAATCCCCAACATCCTTCCCGGTTTAACATTCAAAGACCTCGTCGCCCAATGTTATATACTAAGAGCATCTGTTTAATTATGATTCAAGCACAAACATACAGAAGAATGTACGTCTCGGTTAACTCCGAGACTCGCCTTTATGCTTGGAATTCCAGTCCTCTTTCTACCCGACTCCTGCCAACTCTTCGATTCTTGGTCCCAACCTCTTCATTCTTTCTTTCAATAAATATTTGTGCCTAGCATTCATTAATAAGTTATACCCAATGTAGTAAGGATGAATAACATAATGATGAAGGGCACAGAGTCCCTGCCCTCAGCAGCCTTCTGGGCTGGTCGGATGGGACATTCAGCTGTCACTACCACTTGACCAGCTGTCACGGGCCACCCACCATGCTGAGGGCTTTTTTTTTCAAGATTTTATTTATTTATTTGACAGAGAGAGAGAGAGAGAGAGATCACAACCAGGCGGGGGGTGGGGGGGGGGAAGCAGGCCCCCCGCTGAGCAGAGAGCCCGATGCGGGGCTCGATCCCAGGGCCCTGAGATCATGACCTGAGCCGAAGGCAGAGGCTCAACCCACTGAGCCACCCAGGCGCCCCTGAGGGCTTTTTCAATTCTTTGTCACCCTCAAACTTCCACAGCGGCCCTACGAGGTAGTACTACTATCATTCTCATGTTACAGGTGGGGAAACAGACTTGGAAAGATCAGAGTACCTTGCCCGAGGCCTCAAAGCTAGAGAATAGAAGAGAGAGTTGAGCCAGGTCAGCCACGAGAGGGGTCAGCCTCTCCGGCTGCTGTGTGACTAGGTCACAGCTGTCCGACTCAGGTCTTGGAGCTTCTGTTGGCAGTCCCATCCCTATTAGAATCAACTCACCAAACATCGTCCGATAGAGACTCTAAGTTCATATATAAATGTGTGTGTGTGTGTGTGTATTCGCATACATATATCATGCCTTATCTCCCCAGGAAAATTAAAATTAAAGATGCCTTTGAGAGCAGGAACTTTGTCCGCTAATTTTTCGGCATCCCAACACTGCCTGCGGCACATGAGATACTCAAAAAGCACGTGACTGACCCAGGCTGGCCAGTGTCAATACAAAGCAATGGAAAGCACAGGCTTGATTTTGTAATATGAGAGCATACTAAGTGAGAAATCCAGCTTGGGAGCCTTAGTCCCTGCCGTTGCTCCCCCTCTCCCCAACACTGCGCGGTAGTGGAAAATTCCCAGAGAAGTTTCTTTTCCTTTATTTCACAAACAGAAGCCATTAACCCAGGGTTTCTTCTATTTGATCTAATGAAGCACATTAGAAAAGGCATTTCTGCAAGCTGGCCCGCGATGAGGTTCTCGGGATGAGGTTCTTGGGTTTGACTTTGACCTCTTTGGTACGAAGGCATCTGTTTCCTACTACCTGGCACGTCTGGAATCCAGGCCTTCTTTTCTCATTGCCAGCCCGCACCCTGAGAGAGGCCACCATCGCTGTGTAAGCGGTCAGCTTCCCAGAGTCTTCCCGCAGGAAATCGCTCCTCCGAATCAGGAGCACCTGAAATGTATTCTCCTGACCACCTGCCAAAGGAACTTTTGTTTTCCTTACAAAAGGTAACAATGTTCGTCCTGGGCCTGGGGAGCCTGTGGTCACTTATCAGTTTCCAAACACGCAGGTCTCTCTGGGTCTCTCTCTCTCTCCACCCGGTACTTGGTACTTAATTCTCTCCGGGGCTGGATCAAATGAACGTGCTCCTTCTCAACTTTCCCCTTCATTCCCACATGGTTATTTATATCCAGAATATCTTTCTTTCTTAATCCACTGAACCACCCTCCCCCTCATTTGAAAAGGTCACTCTTGAAAGTTACTCTTTCCAGAAAGCTTTCTCGGGGCGCCTGGGTGGCTCAGTGGGTTAAAGCCTCTGCCTTCGGCTCAGGTCATGATCTCAGGGTCCTGGGATCGAGCCCCGCATCGGGCTCTCTGCTCAGCAGGGAGCCTGCTTCCCCCTCTCCCACTGCCTGCCTCTCTGCCTACTTGTGATCTCTCTCTCTGTCAAATAAATAAATAAAATCTTTAAAAAAAAAAAAAGAAAGAAAGCTTTCTTGAAGTAGGTTGCCGCAAACTCATTCTTTCCCTCCGTGTTACTTTGCTCAGTACGACGTGACTGTGAGCAAGGTTACTTGCTCATCTTCTGAAAATGCCACTTAACTGCCAACTAGATCGAAAGGGGGTAAAAAAAAAAAAGCATTCACAAACTAGATACACACTCTTTTAGGCAAGAGTGCCATTATTTTCTTCACATATGTTTTCATTACGACAGTGATTACATTGAGGGCATTTGTAAATAAATCAGAGACCCACCACCATAGACACCACTACCCTAACATAATGATAAGCAATTTAGGGTACTTACTCCAACCTTTCTTCTTATACATCTGTTTAAACAGTGTTGGACTATAATCAGGGTATCTGTATAATTTGGGATCTTTTTTGAATACAATATCTGAAGTATAGTTCTGCGTTCCACCAAAGGCCATTAACTCCATTTTTAATAGCTGTTCAACATGATTCTGAGGCTGTAATTTACTTAACCATTCCATAATGAACATTTAAGGTTTCCAATGTCTTATTATTATTTCACGGCTTGAAAGGATACCTTCGTGAAGATAAGGTGAGGCAAAAATCATTCCAGTTTTGTTCTGACCTACAGGGCGTACATTTAATCCTCATTTATGACCAACTGTTCAGAAAATATTCTCACTTCTAAACTGACACTCATTACTTCTCTCTTCTTAAATCAAATCCCCTTTTAAAATTCACTAGAGCTTTAAAAAAAATAAATAAAATTCACTAGAGCTTTGCAAAGTTTGCCTTTCATAATTTCTATTACCTATTTGTCTATATAATAAACCTATTTAATTCCCATGGCAACCTTTTGATTTTTTGTAAGCAACTTGCATCCACAAACCTACAACTGAACGAGTTCAAAGTTTTCTCGGCTGCCTCTTATAGAAATGAGTAAGGAGGGGCGCCTGGGTGGCTCAGTGGGTTAAAGCCTCTGCCTTCGGCTCAGGTCATGATCTCAGGGTCCTGGGATCGAGCCCCGCATCGGGCTCTCTGCTCAGCGGGGAGCCTGCTTCCCCCTCTCTCTCTGCCTGCCTCTCTGCCTACTTGTGATCTCTCTGTCAAATAAATAAAACCTTAAAAAAAAAAAAAAGAAATGAGTAAGGAATGTTCAAGGGAAGGGGAAAAGCTGTGTGTGATATTTGATACGATGACTTTTGATGTAATATTTGTACATTTTTCTCAAACAGCAGATGGATCCCGAAGATGTCGTAAAGGAGTTTTTTTTCCCCTAAGCGGAAGAAATCACATTTTGAACATCTCTTAGGAGCTCACAATCTAAAACAGTTCGGCCTAATAAAATGAAGATCCTTCTGTAATGAAAATAACAAACATAATCCCTTACTATTTCACGACTTTGGATTCTGAGGGTGATGGATTTTCTTAAAGTGCAGCACACTCAGTAAATAAAAACCGATATTAAAAACAGTTTGCCTAACACCAGTCACCACAAAAGACACAGCATAATACAAGTGCCCGGCATGGGGAAGTCTTTTGTCCCTGTATAAACCCGAATACTCTTGGAAGGGAAGAATGACAGCTCAGAGAATGAACCTCTTAATTTAGCCAAATGGCAGAGCCCAGCAGTGGAAATTCCACAGACACGGTCTTCTCAGTGCTTCATGTCAGTTCTAGAGGAGGCCCCTCTGCAAGGACGGGGAAAGCTGCTTTCAAAGGTCTCCTAAGCCCACCATACTCGGGGAACATGTCAGGCTAAGCCATTTTCCTTCTAGGGATAGCGGCGTTTGGGAGGATTCTGTGTTGGGTTCAATATCAAAGTAGGCACGATACGACGTTATCACAAGGCCGTGCGATGACATTTCTAGTCTTTACCCACCTGACAAAAAGTAGCATCTGTCCTGGACAGCCAAGAATATGAGCAAGATCTGTTTAAAAGGCTTGGCTTAGGGGCGCCTGGGTAGCTCGTGGTCCCGGCGCCCTGCCTCAGTTTCCCTGCTCCCATGACCTCGGAAGAAGTCACTAACTAAGCCTTCACAGGAAAGCAGTGCTTCGAAAGAGCTTCGAAACCAGTGTCCCACCACAGTCGCTGCAAATTAATACTTTCCACACTCCAAATGAAAGACAATATGTTCAAGTGGTATTAAGTGGTATTTTACTCTTAAGCGCATTTGTAAAAGTAGGAACAATGCATCCGAAGGCTGAAGCCAGCAACCTTCTGCACTTTTGGGAAAGTGATTTCCCCCAGGCAAAGTGTTTTAAGGCATTTAATTCCAATTCATCCTCATGCCTAACATGTGAAATGTCAGAATTCTTAGGTGCCAAACTGCAAAGCGTAGAACAGGTTTACGCATTATCTTGAATCGGGAAATACCCCTGGGTAAGAAAACAAGTCCATTTTCAAATAGGGTAAAATTTTCAAAGTAAACGGAGTAATTCGTCCTAAAAAGTCAAATATTGAGAAAAATCCATCTGCACAAGGACACTCGGTTGCTTTGTAGCTAGTTTCCTGTCTCTTGCTAGTTTTGAAACGAAATGCCACACTTAATTAGCCAGCCAGATTCTCATCCTGCCTGAGCCTGATCGGAAGAAATGGCATTAAGGCAAAGACTCCCTCAGGCTCCATTAGCGCCCTAATGAGCCAGTGGGGAGAGGGAGGTGTTGGGACGGGGACAAGGCAGCCACAGCCTTCAGAAAGGGCAGGATCTGGACATCCTGAACAAATGCGGTGCTCCCAGCACACACTGAGGGGGTCTCTGGCCACAGCTCTTCCTACAGCGTCCTCTGCAGGAAACAAATGCACCAATGCTACCCACAGGCCCAGCCGATCTCGAAACTCTCCTCCTCTAAGGGATGAATTACATCCAAGAGGGAGAAAACGTGCCCCCGAGATCACCTACACCCAGCCATGATTTCTGCACCGGCAGCTCAGAGATGGAAGAAGCACTGATTTTTGAATGGGCAAAAAGGGGGAGATTCTGCAAACTCCAGATCGGTGGAGTTGCCATCAACCCTTCAACAGATCCTACAGCTCATCACAGTTATTAAACACACACTTCGGAGAAGAAGTGATCAGTTTAGAAGCAAGCATGGATTACACTACACAAAAGTCACTTCGGACTATCTTTCCTTGAAAGGGAAACGGCAAATATCAATGTTATTGCAAGCGATCTGTTAAGGTCTCCTATGGTAAATGTTAACTGCATGGAGAAATGTGGGCTGAATGATATCATTAGGCAAATTTAGAACTGGCTGGATTTTAAGTTGTTTCGGCAACTGACTAACAGACCGAGATTAGGCTGGAGGAGTCTTCAGTCATGTGCCCTGCGACTCCATCCCCAGATTTAGAGACAGTCTGGAAGGGGTCACATAATTCAGAACTCAGAAAAGGTTATGATTATTGTGGATGACCAGATATGCACGCAAAAAGATTTTGAGACTGCAGAAAATGATCGAATCTAAGTAAGCTTCTTCTTTTTAAAAAAATGTATTTGAGAGACAGAGAGAGACAGAGAGAGAGAGAGAGAGAACACAAGCAGGGATGAGAAGCAGAACCCCCGCTAAGCAGGGAGCCCAATGTGAGGCTCGATCTCAGGACCCTGGGATCATGACCTGAGCCAAAGGCAGAGGCTTAATTAACCAACTGAGCCACCCAGGCGCCCCTAAGTAAACTTATTCTTGAGAATAACTGATATAAGATTTGGGACTGTGTTCTCATTTGTTCGGGTATTAAACTGATGAAAAAGACTTTGGAGTTTTGGTTGACAAAAAGGTCAGCGAGTCAACACAGTGTAATGTGATTGTCAGGAAAGCTAATGCAATCTCAAACTATGATGATGTAAGCTCAGATAATAGCCACAACAAAGGAGCTAACAAGCTGACCCTTTGTGCTTAGGGCAGACCACCCTGGCGTCTGGGTTCAGGTTTGGGGACCACTCTTTAAGAGAGATCCCAGACCATGTTGGAGAGGGCTCAGACACAACTGGCCAGGAGGGGAATGAAATCTGAACCCGTATCATGTGAGAAATGGCCAAAGGACCAAGGGAATCTTTCATCTCAGAGAGAGAAGAGTTGTCTACAGTTCCTTGAAGGCTGGCCAGTCCCCGAGGAGAGGATGGCTGATGACAGAATGGCCTTCCAAGGAGATGGTACTTTGTGGTCACCAGAAATGCTCCAGCACAGGCTGACCACTTGCCAGGCACGCTGCCATGGGCAGATGACTCAAGTGGGCATCTCCAGTTCATTCTTGTCCCCTCCCTCGGGTAACACACTTAACACACTCCCCCCACCCCCAACCATCCCTTTCCTGGTGCTCAGTCCACCTGGTCTGTGACCCCACCTTCCGGCTCTACAGGTGTGGGCAGACTTAGGCTTGGTCAGTCAGAGTGTTACATACCCTGGCTGTGGGGACTGGTCCTGGGATGAGAGGGTTACCAAGCCGGCCTCCTCTGCTGTGGTTCTGAGAGGACAGGACGCAAACCCAGAGCTGTGGTGGCCCTCGTGTCAGTAGGAGAGCAGCCTGCTGGAGGTCAGGGCCCCGGCGGGCTGGTGGAGACGGGCGGCCCGTCCGGAGGACTGCATTTGAGCCGCCCGGGCCTACGAGGAGGCCAAACACCTGGATTTCTCAGCAACGACGGCCTAGGATACTTCTGAACCCGACAGTCAACATTCTACAGACCTTTATGGATTAAGGGGAAATACGGATAAAGGGTTGGGAATGCGGCAAGGCGGCAGACCCAGAGAAAGGTTAAGTGGAAGGAGAAACTTAAGGTTTAAGGAGACTTTAGAGACATGGCTACCAAATGCAATGTGTGGACCTTATCTGGATTCAAACAAACAACTGAAAAAAAAAATTATGAGACCATCAGAGAAATTTGAATCCTGACTAGTATTTGCCGATATTGAGGAATTACTGGATTTTTTTTTTTAGGTTTGATATGATATTGTGAATTTTTTTAAAGAGTTTCTTAGTGAAATGTTTATGAAGGAAATGATCTGATGCCTGGGAGCTGCTTCAAAGCAGTCCAATGAAGGGGAGGGAGAGGGGCTACATGAGCTGGTGATCCTTCTATCTGGGCGCTGGGTACATAGGGGCTCACCGTGCTATTTTCCCTACCAGTGTGATGTTTGACGTTCTCTGTAATAGTCAAAAAATAAATAAATGGCAGGAGAAATATACACAGACCAGACTCCGCTACCCCCTCCCAGCTCAAAAGTGAAATTGGAATCCATTCAGGACACTGAGCAAGCAGTCAAAGAGACGGTCTAGAATTCTACCCATATACAAAGACACAGATGTGTCATCAAATCAACAACTGGCCAGTAATTATCGCTGCCCTAGTAAGAAACTGAGGGGAAACAAGATTACGTGACCCGCAGCTAGACTGCTGAGTCTAGGTGCCCAGCGTAAGGGAGTGCTGAGGGTAGGAGGGATACAAAGAAATAAAAGCTGAGAATTGTTCTCTCCTGTAATCTGAATAGCCACAACATAGGGGCTGAAGTATCCAAGTGCCTGGGGAAAACATTTAAAAGGCACTTACTATGCACTCCGCACGGTTCTAGATACTTTTCGAACATTAACCTATTTAACCCTTAACGACAACCCTATGAGGTAGACATTATTATCTCCATTTTAAGGACCAGGACCTAGAGACACACAAGCCAGGTAGCTTGCACCAAAATCACGTTGCTAGAGAGTGACAGAGGTGTGATTTAAACCCAGGAAACCCAGACCCGGAGCCCATACTCTTACCCCCTGTGCAACAGATTCTAAGCGTTCACTTCTAATAATGGAGAATTTGTGAAGATCCATGGGTACAAATGCTTGCTTGCTTGCTTTTCTTTTTTTTAAGATTTTATTTATTTGTTTGTCAGAGAGAGCACAAGCAGGCAGAGTAGCAGGCAGAGGAGAGAGAGAGAAGCAGGCTCCCTGCTGAGAAAGGAGCCCTATGTGGGACTCGATCCCAGGACCCTAGGGTCATGACCTGAGCCGAAGGTAGTGGCTTAACCAACTGAGCCACTCAGGCATCCCTACAAATGCTTTCTTAAGCTGCAGCCAAGCACGGGCCCAAAGTGGAGAAAATGCTGTCCTCTCACCTACACGCAACTGCCATTCAGAGCTATGATCTTTCCCCATCGCAGGTTGTTCCGCCCAATCTGTATATTTCACATCAAACCCTGAAAAATGACTAACAGATGAGGCAGCTGTGCTGTGAGCCACCACGATCAAAAGAAAACTGTCTTGACCTGATCACATTTGAAGGGGAAAAAAGGCAACATCTTCTGATTTTAAACAGACTACATCCATTCAGATTTTTATCCCTGGCACGCTGACCAAAAAAGACAAACAAGGAACTATACGACCGATTCATCTGGATAAAATTCTCGTAGGAAAACAAAGAGGGAAACCCTATCCCTAGAAGAATGAAACGCGCCACACCCTGTTTTATGACTATGCAACAGTGATCTGAGATAAAAGCATTCCTAACTGTCGAAATATTACTAGAATTTACCTGTAATTGGTGTCTGCATTGAAATAATACAATGGGGAGTGGGTGACAGATGTAACAGATAGGAATGCTGAACTTGAAGCATACATGGTTTTTTAAAAAGGATTTTCTTAAGTGTAGTTCATACAAAAACGCACTGTATATCTGGTCCAAGAGTTAGGACCAGCAAGCGGCAGAAAATTTATGTTTGCTTTTAATCATGGATGCCACAGAACAAAAGTTTCCATTACAGGGTTTCACTCGAGAATAAGGGCACTCGAGCAACTTTCAATTACTATACTTCTTACTTGTCATAAAGCAGAAAGCGCATGTTTGAGATTTTACTGGAAGTTAGAACAGCAGTTTCTGAAAACCTCATAAAAGGGAGGACTGATTTAGTCCTAGGATCTCGGCAGGATACCTGAAGTTCAATTTTGTCTCTGAACAAAAGCACTGTAGCAGCCCGCAGGCTTTGCATAGGATGAAGGGGAGTTGGGGGCACTTCACTGGTTGATCTAAAAAAAGCCAAATCATTAAAAGGCCCTTAGAAACCACCACCACCACCACCACCACCGCCATGGAAAGGCAGCAAAAGAAAAGCTTTCCGTCTTCTGGGCAAATGCTTTCAGCAGTTAAAACTACTTCTATCTTATTTCAGGGTCTCCTATGCATATCTAGAGCGAATCCACACCAAAAGCCATTTGTTGAAAAGAGAACTTTCAGCTCCCTCCTCTTCCAGGGAGAACGTTCGATGTGAATGTTTTGTAAGATACAATTTCACGAACAGAAAGGACCGAGTTGAATTTAGGGGAGTTCAGCTGAGCCCTTTCATCCGACACTGTGACCCTCATCTAATAATTGGTTCTCTTTGCTTCAATTCTCCGACTCGAACATACTTTGAAAAGTTAAAACGTTTGATAGCTACTGATTACTAGCTGCTGGAAGATCTAACAGGCATGCATTTTTTAGTTCCTTGGAAGAAAAGATTCTTGAGAAACACAAACTATCTATGAAATATAAAAGCATGGAATGGTAAGTCTGCAGATAGAAGACTATTTTAATGGCCTATGATTTTTGACATTTCAAAAGTGGAGAGTAGAGGCTTTTCCTATTTTTGAGCACAGAATTATAGGGCAATGGAGTTACACTTCTATTTGCTTGTGTAAGTGCTTTTTGAAGCACTCATTAAGAAATAAAAACAGGTTGGGCGCCTGGGTGGCTCAGTCGGTTAAGCGGCCTTCTTCGGCTCGGGTCATGATCCCAAGGGCGCTGGGATCGAGTCCCACATCGGGCTCCTTGCTCAGCGGGGAGCCTGCTTCTCTCTCTGCCTCTGCCTGCCTCTATGCCTGCTTGTGCTCTCTGACAAATAAATAAGATCTTAAAAAAAAAACACACTTAAAAACAAACAAAAACACCCACATACTGTGGATATATACAATTATACAATTCAATTAAGGCCCAACTCTAATATTAAATGTTAAAATCAAGCTCTGTAATAGTCAAAGTGCACATCTCAACTTACACGATATGGAAACTACCATGTTTTCACACTCCCAATCTAAAAGTCACATGCCTGCTTTCTGTGATCACATTACCCTGTCTCTGCACCTAAGAACTAATCATCTTCCCCTCCCTGTGATTGGTTTCTATCCTTGAGGAACTTATGGTTTAAATGAAAAAAAACAACAACAACAACAACAGGGGTGCCTGGGTGGCTCAATCAATTAAGCAACTGCCTTAGGCCCTGGTCAGGGTCATGATCAGTGGGGAGCCCGCTTCTCCCTCTCCCTCTGCCCTTTCCCCCACCCCTGTTCATGCTCTCTCTTGCTCTCTCTCTTTCAAATAAATAAAATCTTAAAGATAAATAAAAATAAATGAAACAAACAAAAAAACAACCTAAGTGCTAGGATGTTTGTGCACAAGATCCATGGAAGCCCACAGAATCTTCTCACCTAGAGGAAAAAGAGACAGGAAAGCCTCTTAGGGAAACAGGGAAACCAGGACTGAGTTTAAACGTTCCAAACTCAGCCAGTTGGGAGGAAAGAGAACACTGCGCAGGTGAGAGGAGACAGAACAATCAAGGACCATGCTCTAGAATTTGGACTTGACCCCAAAAGCTATGAAGACCTACTAAAGAATTCTTAAGCAGGAGGAGGACATGCTCAAAGTTGTGATTTTGGACTTGACCGTTCTGGAAACGATCTAGAGCAGTGCTGCTCAAGGTGGGTCTGCAAGCCAGTGCTTGTCCATAAGCTGTTTGTTACTGGCCCACACAAGCTAAGTACAAAAACTGAGAAAGAGTACTCAGAAACATTTATGGCAGCTCAACACTGCAGCAACATCTAGGTTTGTGATCAATGGGCTCATCTCGTTGAATAGGACAGAGACCAGCTTGTGGGAGGTCAACTTAGTGGGGGGTTGCACGTGGTTCAACCCAGACAGAAAGATAGTAGTCACGCTTAGTAAGCCCACTTGCATTGGTGTGACTGATTGGAAATTAACAAAACAAAATAAAGTTGACCACTGACTACAGACAGCTTGAGAAGCTGGTCTGAGAATCATTTCAGGGGTCAGGACTGGACGCAAGGAGGGGCACCTGTGTGGCTCAGTGGGGTTAGGTGTCCGACTGTTGGTTTTAGCTTGGGACATAATCTCAGGGTTGTGGGACTGAGCCCCGTGTCGGGCTCCATGCTCAGTGCGGAGTCTGTCCCCTCCCCCTCGACCCCTCCTCTAGTGCCACCTCTCTCTCTCTAATAAATAAAATCTTGAAG
This sequence comes from Potos flavus, assembly GCA_028534135.1. Lineage (NCBI taxonomy): Eukaryota > Metazoa > Chordata > Mammalia > Carnivora > Procyonidae > Potos > Potos flavus. The sequence goes on along the minus strand of CM052891.1, from coordinate 38,652,572 downwards.
AAAAAAAAAAAAAAGATTGGCAGCAAAGAGCCCCAGGAGAAGCTGCTGGTACACAGTGGTCCAGATGAAACCTGAAGTTAAGCAGTGATGGTAGGGATGGTGAGAAGAGATTAGAGTTGAGAGGTATTAAAGAGATCAGGGGGCGCCTGGGTGGCTCAGTGGGTTAAAGCCTCTGCCTTTGGCTCAGGTCATGATCTCAAGGTCCTGGGATCGAGCCCCGCATCGGGCTCTCTGCTCAGCAGGGAGCCTGCTTCCCCCTCTCTCTCTGCCTGCCTCTCTGCCTACTTGTGATCTCTCTCCTCTCTGTCAAATAAATAAATAAAATCTTTTAAAAAAATTAAAAAATAAAATAAAGAGATCAGATTAACACCAAGACTCGGTGCCATTTGGATGTGAGGGTGCAGGAGAAGGATGGCTCCTGAGATTCCAGGATTCTTCTTTCCTTTCAAAATAACGGCCAGGTATAAAGCAACAGCATGCAAGGACCTCAGCAGAGTCAGGACCAGCAAAAAGATTCTGAATTTGTAGCCATTTTCTTTGAGTGCCTTTGAATAAGCAGAATGGTAAATTAATGAAATACAGAAAACTAAGCACCCTGGTGGTTAGCACTGAGCACTGCTGGGAATTCAGTACGTGAAGAAAGAAAACATCCTATGCCAAGCCTATGGTCTCCCCTGAAAGGAAATCAAGCCTCGAGGAGCCCAGTCTATTCAGAATGGGGCTAGCTGGAGCCCTGGAGTCCCAAGTACTATCAAAAAAAAAAAAAAAGACCCCCCCCCCACGATACACCGAGAGACTAGTTCATTTCCCCACCCCAGCTGTGTATAACACAAAGCCTTCTTTCTCAAATTTGTGCAGATATTAAAACGAGGCCTCAAACCATAGGGAACAGTGATAAAAGTGGGGTGGGGGGTGGAGAGCGTAAATGAAATCAATGACCCTAACCTCAAAACCCACAGCTTTCCTCTTGTGCTCTGGTTCACATCCCAACCTGTATCAATCAGCAAGGGCTGCGGACAGCTAGCCAGACTGAATCGCTACCTTGAGGCCTGATAGTAATCCACAACGGCTACAGGTCTGAGCAAACCGATCCGACGACATTCCAGAGCTAGGAAGGCAGGTGGCTGTGTTAGGCGGTGAGGTCTTCCCGGCTCCAGAGGGCGGGAACCATCCCTTTCCGACGCTGAAAGAGCAGCAATCCAGCAACTTTCAAGCTGCCCAGATTTAAGCAGGCAGGATCGGTGGCAGACACGCCTAAAAGCTCTGGCAAACCACAAAACGATCACCAAGTACATAATTAATCTCTCTTGAGAAGGGTGCCTCATCATCTTAAAGTTGTTACCCTTTATCATGTCTGGGCTTCATTGATCTGATGTCTCAAGTTTCACTGGCAAGTGTGAGTATGGGGCTCAGTAAATCTCAGAACTCTCAGTTCTTTAAGGGGCGGTATTTTTTATTTTTATTTATTTTTTTAAAGATTTATTGATTTATTATTTATTTGAGACACAGAGAGAGAGTGCACAAGCAGGGGGAGTGGCAGAGGGAGAGGGAGAAGCAGGCTCCCCGCTGAGCAGTGAGCCCCATATGGGGCTAGATCCCAGGACGCCGGGATCATGATCTGATCCCAAGGCAGTCACTTAACCGACTGAACGACCCAGGCGCCCCTAAGGAGCGGTATTTAAATATTCATTTGCTTTCGTTGTTTCATTCTTCTGGGTCTTTTCTCCTCAATTCTTTCAACCCCTTCACTGTATCCTCCTGGATGCTGCTAAACTCATTCGTTAGAAAAATCAAAATGGTTTTGCATTTCTGTAATGTGATACATTCCAGAGGCTCAAGCTCTGAAAGGAATTCCTCATTTTCATGATAACTTAGGAGCAACAGCTAGCACTTACTGAGCACATACTATATGCAGAGGCAGATGCTATTACCATCCCTGCTTTACCGATAAGGAACCTGTGGCACAGACAAGTAGGGCAACTTGCACAAGGTCCCACAGCTAACAAATGACACAGCCAGGATCTGAGCTCAGGCGGATGGACAAGAGTCCCTATTTTTTTTTTTTTAAGATTTTATTTATTTGTCAGAGAGAGAGGGCAAGCATGAGCAGGGCGAGCAGCAGGCAGAGAGAGAAGCAGGATCCTGGCCGAGCAAGGAGCCCAATGTGGGACTCGATCCCAGGACCCTGAGATCATGACCTGAGCCAAAGGCAGCTGCTCAACCAACTGAGCCACCCAGGTGTCCCAAGAGTCCTTTTTTTTTTTTTTAAGATTTTATTTATTTATTTGACAGAGAGAGCGATCACAAGTCAGCAGAGGGCCAGGCAGAGAGAAAGGAGGAAGCAGGCTCCCTGCTGAGCAGAGAGCCAGATGCGGGGCTCGATCCCAGGACCCTGAGATCATGACCTGAGCCGAAGGCAGAGGCTTTAACCCACTGAGCCACCCAGGTGCCCCCAAGAGTCCCTATTTTTAACTACTACTACGACACTAGAGGTTTTCATGATGCAGAGAAGAAAAATTAAAGGTTTCAAAAATACATTACAAATAATGGAACAAGGAAAAAGCCTCTCAAGGAAAATTGCTCTTATTACTTTAAGTGAACCGTGGTCTTTTCTATTAGACAGATCCAAGTCCTGGAAACACAACGAATGGAGGGAGCCTGTGCTGGCTGGTCCAGGCTCCTTTCGCAGAAGGCGGAAAACCCCAATTTTCAAAGCTGTGCTTTTCTGCTGTCTTTCAGCGCCTTCCAAGTGGTCTGTCAGGATCACAGAGATCATTTTCTTAGAGGCTGGGGTATCTGGATTTGAGGGAGGATGAGCTGGGAGGGATGGAGCTAGAAGACTGGGTTGGTACCAAATCTTGCCCCGTTCCAAAGAGCCAAAGGGATTCTGGTGAATTCTAGCCCAAGCCTCTGAGTCTGACCCAAAAGAACCACCCAGGGCAAGCAACCTACACAGGGAGGCAGGAACATTTCACTTCTGACGACTAGAGCAGGGATACCACGGATCCTCAGGGATACCTCCTGGGTGCTGGTCTCCTGCCCCCAACTTTCTCTTTTCCTTTCTGTCTGGCAGGAAGGTCTGGGGCCAAGCCGGACCCCAGCAAACCTGTGCGGTCCAAGATTCGTGGTCCCGCACCATTTCATGCCATTGCACCCACAGTGACCAAATGCAGTCCATCAGCATCCAGCCCAGGCAAAACTAAGTCCAATGGCTTCAAAACCAAAACCCGTGTTCCCCTCTATGACGCCGAAATAGATCCTGGAGATCGACTCTCCTAGTGTGACAACTAAGTTACCCTCATCTGCAGGAATAGATCAAATCCCTAAACTTTCCAACTATTCATCCCATTCTCTCTCTACAGAAATCTGAAAAATGTCTACCAACAAAACAAAAAGCAAACCTACTTATTAAAACAAGTCTAACTACCTGAACTTCAAGATTACAGGTTTCCTGACAAAACTGCTCTTATAAAGGCACTCAAAGTTCTATTATCATCTAATTACAATTTCTATACAGCTATTTATATGTGTGTGCTTGCAAGCCAAAAAAAAAAAAAAAAAAAAATGAAGCTTTCAATTACTTTTGCACCCACCACAAAAGCAAGTAGAAACAGGACAACCTTTCATTGGGAAATTTTTTTTTTTTTAAGATGCTGATGTCCTTTTATTTGCTGTTTTCTCACAGCTCCAATCAAGGTGAGCAGAGGCAGGGAAAATGCAAGCATAACGTATATGGTCATCCCCAGACTTTCTTACTACATAAAGGGGAAATTAATAAAAAGAGAAAAAAAACACCACACAGCATTTTCTTCCGCCACCATAATTTTTCAATTTTCTTTTAGAGTAATGCCAGCCAATAACTAATTAGAACCATATCCTTTGTCATCCGAATGGGAAGCAGTATATGAATGGTTGTAAAGAACCAATGTTAATGAGAACTTGAAAAAATTAGTAATCTGGAACTCTGCTTGCCCCTCCGTGTAAAACAAATTCTATCCTTTGAAACTATTTTTATAGCTGGTGAGACAATATGGCCAGGGCCCACCAGCAAGAAGGTAAGTTAGTGTTCATCCACTCAGCACCCTGAACTGGGGATGCGCTGGCCTTCTTCACTGTCCTTATCAAGAAGTTGCCATCACAAACTCACAGACTTACCTCTAAGCATCTCGATTTCAGACAGGAGAGACAAAAACTTGAAATTACAAAAAAAAAAAAAGGAATCGTTTCTCTTTGGTTTCAAGGGAGAAAATACTTCCTATCAAAGCGAGTACATAGCTTTTGTAGTTTCTAAAAGTATGTTTTCCATAAGAAACACAGCTGAAGTCTTTTTACCTGGTATATCACGACGAATTTTTCTGAGATCAGATCTCGAGTTGCCCATTTGTGAACATCCAGAAGCAGAAACTACAGCCTCAACAACTGGACTTATTTTAACAGAACAAAAGTGAACGAGTGGATGCGAGACACAAAAACTCTGAGCAAAAAAATGAATTTTTGACATGCGAGTCACCACGGTTTGGCCACGCTCGGCATTCTGAACTGTATTTTCAGATGAGGGTCTGCCCTGTGTCGTCCAGACTCTCATCCTGGTGGAATGAGCAGGTCTAGACTAGGGCCAGAAACCCACTTTTTGTGTGTGTGCAAAGGGACTAGCCAGGGCAGAGAGAACCGGGCATGGCACAGATCATATGAAATAGTCTCCTTTTCCAAGAAAAAGCTTAAAGCATTTGCAAAACATCTCAATTTGCTTCATGTTTTTACCATCCAGCAAATTTCCTTCATCCACTGTGAAAAACACAATAGGCCTTAGATCTGTAACATTTTACCATCATTAATGTTTGGAAAGCTAGAAATCACTTGTATTGCCCAATAAGGACATTTTATACCCACTGGTATACAATAGAAATTTGCCATAACAATGAAAATATTTTTTGGTAAATCGCTTTCTGAACATTATTCCTCCCTAAAAGGATCCTCAAAACAGCCACCAAGGAAAACAAAGAATTCCCATACTTCTTAAGCAAGAAAGCACTAACCATTCACATTCATGCACTATCAAGTATATAAATCAAATATGAGCAAAATCATCTAAAAAGTGGTTAGAATGCCAAGTTTTGCCTCTGTGTGGTTAGTGAGCCCATGTTTTTCCAATGTTAAATTTACAAACTGTATTTGTTAAACTGTATTTCAAACTTTAAATCCCAAGTCTGTACCTTATACTGCCTGGGGATCCATGATTTACTGGAGACATTTGGGGTCACAGTATAAGCCTTTTGCTCTTACTAAATCTAAATCATGCTTCTCAACAAGACTTTGTACACATAAAAGAAACACATGGCATGGCGTTACCATCCTCCCCAGAGGCACCTAAAACCCCCCAAACAGCCCTTCTCCTGTCCACTCCATAAACTAAGATTCTCCTCTGAAAGGGAAGGGGCTAGATTCACACGTTGCATCAGGCATACCAATTAAGCAAGAGCGCTCCAAAACTTGTCCTGTTTCTATTCACGACGAAATTTCCCGAATTCGTTTTCTTAAAACAGACACCATTCAACAGACACACTCGAAAACCCAAACTAATTTCAGCAGGAATGAAAAGTTGACAGCGAAGTGTAAATTTCCCCCAATCCTCGTTTCTCCACTGAATCTGCACCTACGTTCAGCGTTTAATTCGAAGCGTGCCAAGACAACCCCGACCCAGCAACTAAGAGCCGCAAGGACGGGTCTGTTCCCGTGCCTGGGAGGCATCTGGAGAGGGTCTGCCGGACAGGCAGACAATGAAAAGCTCCCCCTTGGCCACTAGTCGAGCCCGCGGGGGCGGAGGGAGGGAGGAGGGAAGAGGGGTGAGCGCCCCTCTCACCCAAAGCCACGGTCAGCGGCTGCCTCTCCAGGACGCGGGGCGGCCTGGCCCCGGAGTCCCGGGTCACAGGGTGGGGGAGGGGCAGGGTCCCCTAAACGGCAGATTTCTCTCCGGGAGAGGAAACTTCCTGGTCTGGGCATTATGGGTAGGGGGCGAGCGCCTCCCCCACCCACTACAGGTATCCGCCGGCAGTCTGGCGGCTGAGGGGAGGAAACAGCCCCTCCCTGGGCCTCTGGCGGGGAGCCGGGGGTCACGGGGTCGGGACCCCCAGCGCGGCCGCCCCTTCTACGAGGCTCCCAGCGCGTGGGGACCTGGCTCGCCACTCCTCTGGACGCAAGCCCGGGTCGGGGGGCCGGAGGGTGTCAAACTTCCCCCACGGGCGCGGCCTGGCGCCCGCACCGAGGAGTTGCCGCGGGAGCCCCAGGACAGCGGGGTCCTCCGACGGGGGGGGCAATACACAGAGGAAGGGGACACTGAGGGACACGAGGGGAAGCGCGTGCAAGGATAACAGGAGCCCGGCCGAGGGGCTGCGAGGGGCGCGGGCGGGGCCGGCGAGGACCCCACTCCCCCCAACTCGCGGGCTGCGCTCCCAGGCCCGGGGGCGCCGACGAGGCCCACGCCGCTCACCTTCCTGTGCTTCTCCTTGTAGGGCAGCGCCAGCCACGGCATGTCCCGCACGAAGTCCTGCCACTGCCGCTGGTCCTGGTCCGAGGACACGAAGACGATCTCCAGGCGGCGTCGCGGCTCGGGCTCCGCTGCCGCCCCGGCCCCCGGCCCGGCCCCAGCCCCGGCCCCGGCCCCTGGCCCTGCCGCCGCGTCCCCCCGCAGGCGGCCGTAGAAGGCGGCCAGGCTGCCACTGAGCTGCGCGCAGGGGGCGCTCAGGCTGCAGCCGAAGTAGAGCCCGAGCAGCGAGATGCCGCGGGCGCCCAGCGAATGCACGTCCACCTCCTCGCCGCCGCCCGTCACCAGCTTCTCGCCGAGCAGCTCCTCCAGGAAGCCCGACATCCTGGCCCACCGCAGCCCCGGGGCACGCGGGCGGGCAGGCGGCGGCGACCCCGCTCCCTGGGTCCGCGAGGCTGACTGTAGGCGGCGGTGGCGGCGGCGGCGGCGGCGGCGGGCGCTCGGCAGAAGGGAGCCCCGCCCGCTCGGGCCCGCCCACGCCCCGCCCCCTCCGGGCCGCCCTCGCCACGCCCCCCCCGTGGCAGTCTCCGGCCAAGCGCTGGGCAGGGATCCGCCGCAGCTGGCGACCGGGGCAGGGGCTTCCATCGCGCGGCGGAATGGCTCGGGAAAGAGCCCCGGGGAGAAAGCTGGCCGGAAACGCCCCACTCCGAGGGCTTTCTCCCAGCTAGGTGCAGAAAGGAGAGGGACACGCCGAGCCGGCCCCTCTGAAGCTGCAGTCCTCGCGGAGCTGGACTTGGCCTCCACCCTTCCGAACTCTCGATTCTCTCCGGACTTCCCCCAAATATTCCCACAGTCCCCCCACCCGAGTGCTCGCTCGCTTGTGCTCTTTCTCTCTCTCTCTCCAAAGCCTCATCGACGTTTTCCTACCCCACTGGCCTCTTGGAATGCTTACAGGACTTAGCATCTTCTTACACAATTTTACCACTTCATCGGGCGGGGGCTCGCTTGCACTTATTTCTCTACTGTATGTTTTGTGTACGTTTTTATCTACTATAAGAGAAGCGGAGGACGCCACCTCTTACATTTCTCGGGTAGCTTCTGATCTGGGGCTAGGCACACGTGAGAGAGTCCACGATACCTGCGAGTGGATCACAGGGCTCCCTGTGGGGGTTCAGTCCACAGGTCGCAGCAGCCATTCCCCTCCAGCGAGTGACTCTGTTCCATCTCCACAAGTGTAGGCAACAGATGCCGCAGCGTCTTTCGATCAATGCTGATTGCACTCCTGAATCGGTTCCATAGCTTTTATCAAGTCTGATGATAGTTAAGAAAAATTCTAGGAATTTTTCTTTTTGCCAGCTGGCAAGATGCTACCCTGTGCTTAGCTTGAACAGGTGGCCTGTGGCAAGCCTTCCCGCCTCACACATACACACACACACACACGAAAAAATAAAATGCATACCCTGCCAACCCGCGAGAGAGGACCTTCAGTGTGTGTGCTCAGCTACCAACAACCTAGGGAAAGGGAAAAACCCCCCTCTCACTGCCCTCCATCGTGTCTTTGGAAGTTATTTCTTGGGCACCTACCGCCATCTAATGGACAGAGTGAAAAAAACGAGATCTGCCAGAGCCCAACATGTTTCGAGATACTGGCAGGCAGAGTATTTGTTATTTTATCGCGGCTTTCCACACACACACAAACACAGACACAAATCATGGCACGCTTTACGAGAGTTCATTTAAACTTCAATGTAATAGCAAGATTTGGGCACAAACATAAATTTTCATGTCTGAGGTTCTCATTTTGTCTAGGATCGAACAAGGAATTGTACAGGTTTTCGTTTCCGTGAAATGTTATCACACAAACTGGTGAAATGAGTGGAGGTGGAAACCAAGCGCAGATTGGTAATCTCTAAAAATTAGATTCACTTGCTTAGTTTCCGCCTAACATTCCTGCTCATTTCATGAGGATCTGTGAATTGAGGGCTGCCTTTAAACAGGCAAGAACCATATCACAAAAGGCAAATTCTGAGAGTGTCGTGCCAAAATTGTATGCCACCATAGGGACAGTCTTACTATAAAACACACAGAAAGCATCACTTTTTTTTAAAAAGATTTATTTATTCATTTGAAAGAGAGCACGCACACACACAGGGAGAGGGAGAAGCAGGCTCCCCAGTGAGCGGGGAGCCCGACGCAGGACTCAATCCCAGGACCCCGGGATCATGACCTGAGCTGAAGGCAGACATTCAACTGACTGAGCCACCCAGGAGCCCCAGAAAGCACCATTTTTTAGTGAAAATATTTTAAGCTATGAACATAACAGACATTAACTTATTAGATATCTTTTAAAATCCTGAAAGTAGAGGCACCTGGTAGGCTCAGTTGGTAGAACCTGCAACTTTTGATCTCAGGGTCGTGAGTTCAAGCCCCATATTGGACATAGAGATGACTTATTTAAAAAAAAAAAAAAGTCCTGAAAGTAAGTTAAAATCCTTGTTTTCTCATCCATATCATATTTGAAATACCCCTTGGTGGGTTACATTAGGCACCACTGAAATCACGTGAGACAGATAGATCCTACATTCTGGCATTTAAAAATGAACACTGAAGAGGTATCAAAGGACTAGAAGCATTTACACCCTATGGAAGCCAAAGGACAAACTATTTGGTGTGGAGCTAGGTGAAGTGGGAATTGGGGGGGGATTGCAAATTTGGGAAAATAGTGAAGTCACGATTAGAATACTTAACTTTGGTACACTAGGTGCAAGTCTGATATAAAGAGGCAGTTTATTCAGTATTTTACTTTTATTATTTTACAGGAAAGCACTTTCCACTGGAGTATGTCCAAACCAGCATCTGGCACCTGGGAAAGTGAGAGTTTGAACATACTGCACATGAAATATAAATAAAATTTAGAGAATTGGTGGTGCAGCAGGCCTTGGTTAGAAGCCAAATAGCGCAGCTGCCTTTTAAAGGGGTGTGGAAAGAGCGGATTTGCAATGGAAATGATTCCAAAATAATAATTCTAGTGGGTGTTTTTTACAAGAAGCCCAAGGAGACTCATTTGGCTTCCTGTAAAGAATAGCCAGCATCCTTTGGCTTGTGAAAAGCACTCTCTCTGCGTATGCAGTTCAAGAGACCCACTTATAGATAATGTCCCTCCTGGTATTTAGCCAGTTATAGTTGACTGGCTATTCTTTTTTTTTTTTTAAAGATTTTATTTATTTTTCAAAGAGAGACAGAGAGAGCTCGCACAAGCAGTGGGAGAAGCAGGCAGAGGGAGAGGAAGAAGCAGGCTTCCCACCGAGCAGGGAGCCTGATGTGGGATTCGATCCCAGGACGATGAGATCATGACCTGAGCCGAAGGCTGATGCTTAACTGACTGAGCCACCCAGGTGTCCCTGGCTACACACATACACATATATATGTCGCCTTTAGTATTTTTAAATCACATTCCTTGGTCTTCATGTATAGTAGCATATGTGCGCAAAGATGTGTGTATACAGATATTTACTGATACCCTGGTGAAATCAGAAAAAGACTGGAAAATTGGAAAGAGCCAAACTGTGTATCAACAAAGATGATTAAATCACACCACATGCATCATTTGAAATACAATCTAGTCATTGAAAAGAACGAAAATTCAATGTACACTGTATTAGTCTATGTTCTTCAAAGAAACAGAACCAATATCTATAGTGATTTATTATAAGGAATTGTCTCATATGATTAGGGAGGCTGAGAAGTCCCAAAATCTGCAGCCAGCAAGCTGGACCTAAGAGAGCTGAGCGTAGAGTTCCAGTCTGATTCCAAAGGCCTGAGAACCAGGAGAACTGAAGGTGTGAGTTCTGAGTCCCAAGGTGGGAGAAGACCTAAGTCTCAGCTTGAAGACAGGCAGAGAGAACAAAATCTCCCTTACCTCACTTTTTTGTTCTGTTTCAGGTCTTCCCCCAATTAAACGAGGCCCACATGGGAGAGGGAGGGCAAGCTCCTGACTCACAGGTTAATCTCATCCAGAAACACCCTCACGGACACACCCGCCATAATGTTTAACCAAATAGCTGTGCACCCCGTGTGCCAGTCAAGTTGATACGTAAAATTAAACATCACATGTCAACCACTTTTGTCACTTTGGCGCCCGTATCTCCTTAAGCCATGCTTACTCTCCAAATAAAGACAATAACAAGATCGCAATTCCACCTAACATGATACAAATATCCTGTGTAGAACCAAAAATGTACTAACCCTTTCCCCATGAGAGGAGATAAAGTCCTTCAGTGAGATTTACTCTTCTCTTTCTCCTGTAACTTGAATACAATACTGTTAAACTAACAATCCTTAAATACATCTTATATTACATCATAAGTGAATAAGAGAGGGAAGAAACAAAGACGTGTGCCAAACATATATGTATACACACATATTCATAACAAGATAAGAAGGGAATACTCATGTCTATAGCTGATCATGAGATCACAGCCAGTATTACTACTAACTTTTTCTACTGTCCTTCTTGTATTTCCTTTGTCTTCAGCAAGCACCTACCAAAGGTCTTGTTTCTTTATCTGGTGGAGTGACTCCAACCTTCATTCCTGAAGGGTCTGGGCCATTAGTAGTCCCACCTGGATTAGGTTGTTGTAGTTTTCCATTGACCTTAATCACCAGGTATGCCCTCAGGGATCTCCTACATCCCGAACATAGTCTTCCTTGCCTCCATTGTGGAGCAGGAGTCCACTTTCTCCTTGACAGTCAGGATTCATCACCCAGCCAGCAAGATAGCACCCTTCTTTGCCTGCTGGTTCGGAGGCATGAAGAGCCCCAAGTGGCTGGATAGCAGTCCTAACTTCCAGGACAATGGAATCATTGTTGTGTTTCCTCGGGTAAGCATCCCTCCCTTTGGAACGATGACCCCCAGGCCAGGAGAGCAGAAAGTTGTGCAAACAACAAGCAAAAATTTTTTTAGTGGATAACTAGGGGTAAAAATTAGTGGTGCCCAACCCCTGTCTTTCCCTTGATTCCTGGACCCATGAATATAGTGGACACTAATTCGGAGCATACACAGCCTTCTAGACAATTTTCCCCCACCCTGCAAGGTATCGCCAATTAACGAGCGCTATAAACTGAATCTTCAGTGTTGGGGAAGATGGTGAGAAACACGGTAAGACCAGTGAATTCCGTGAGCATGGGCCCACTCCCATGTATCTTTTTGAGTTCCATGATCAAAAGCAGTGCCCTATGGAATACCATGATTATGCCTAAGGTATTCCGTAAGCCCATGGATGGTAGTTTTGGCAGAAGCATTGTGTGCAGGGAAGGCAAATCCATGCCCAGAGTAAGCATCTATTCTAGTAAGAACAACACACTACCCTTTCCTTGATGGAAACAATCCAAAGTAACCAACTGGCCACCAAGTACCTGGTTCATTGCCCCGGTGCCATACTAGACGCTTAGTGCTGGTCTCCGCTGCTGGAAGATCTGCAGCAGTGGCTACAGCCAATTCAGCTTTGGTGAATGGAAGCTCCTGTTGCTGAGCCCATGCATGACCTCCATCCTTGCCCCCCAGGGCCACATTGTCCATGAACCCATTGGGCGATGACAGCAGTAACTGTGGTAAGAGGCCAATCAATAGCCACAGAATGGGTCATCCTACCTACTAGATTCTTAAAATCTTCCTCGGCTGAGGTCATCCTTTGGTGAGCATTCACAGAACACACAAATATCTTCCTGTATTTTTGCCCGTTCAAAGAGATCTACCCACATAACTTTTCCCCCAAAGTTTCTTGTCACCAGTTTTCTAACTGCACCTCTTCCAAGTCCCTGACCTTTCAGGCAAACCATTAGCCACACGCCATGAATCAGTATATAATCTCGTATCTGGCCTTACTCCTTCTAAGCAGAATGAATAACCAGGTTCACTGCTCAGAGGCCTGCCCATTGCTTAGAAGGCCTGACAGCAGGCGTGGGGAGCACGGACATTTGGGCCACTTCTTCATGTAGCTGACTTGGGCCTTTAGGGCCTGCTTGGGCCCAGTCATTAGATACCCCTTCCACTTGACAATGGAGGGTTCCTGTACATGCCCAACTTTATGGCTTGGTGAGTCAGATCGTACGCACTTCAGGATGGATGCTCGGGTAGCGTGGAAACTTGGTGGCCCACGGTCAAGTGTTCGGCCTCTGTTAAGACTCAGGAGCAGGCCGAGCGTTGTTTCTCAAATGGAGTATTGTTTGTCAAATACGATTATTTAGGGTGCAGGGGTGGCTCTGTTGGTTAGGGTCCGACTCGGTTTCAGCTCAGGTCATGATCTCATAGGTTGTGGTGTGGCATTGAGCCCCACGTCGGGCTCCCCACTCAGTGGGGAGTCTGCTTGAAGATTCTCTCCCTGGGTCCCTTAACCCACACTTTTTTTTTTTAAAGATTTTATTTATTTATTTGACAGAGAGAGACAGATCACAAGTAGGCAGAGAGGCAGGCAGAGAGAGAGGGGGAAGCAGGCTCCCCGCTGAGCAAAGAGCCCGATGCGGGGCTCGATTGCAGGACCCTGAGATCACGACCTAAGCAGAAGGCAGAGGCTTCAACCCACTGAGCCACCCAGGCACCCCCCCCCCAGGAAAATAAAGGAATCGTAAAACAAACAAACAAATAAAACGTTATGCACAGAGAATGGCAGGGCTTTGCTCAAGAATCTTAAGGGCCTTACCTACAGGGGTCTGCTAGGGGTTCCCCACAATATCCCTGTCTGCCAGTGCCCTTTAAGCCCCATTGGGTCTGCTGGCGCAAACGGCCCGAGCGGCAGAGCAGCGCCCCAGGCAGCCTGGGACTGTTGCAGGGCCTCTTTTGATCTGCACACCGTTCAAAGTTAGCACCTTTGGGGCTCGTTCAGTAAATGAGTCCAAGTAACACGCCCAAAGGAGGGATACATTGCCTCCAAATAGCTGGGCACATCGTGGCCCAGTCAAACGGACCCGTAAAATTAACCATTACATACACTAATATGGAATGCCTCTAAGATGCAGCATGAGAGAAAGTCAGGTACAGAATAGGTAGGAAGTACTAAGCTATCACTTGAAAATTTTTTTTAAAGATCTTTATTTCTTTGACAGAGAGATAGAGAGAGAGCACAAGTAGGCAGAGTGGCAGGTAGAGAGAAAGTAGCAGGCTCTCCGCCGAGCAGGAAGCCCGATGCGGGGCTTGATACCAGGACCCTGGGATCATGACCTGAGCCGAAGGCAGACGCTTAACTGACTGAGGCACCCAGGCGCCCCACTTGTAAATTTTTTTTAAAGATCTTTATTTCTTTGACAGAGAGATAGAGAGAGAGCACAAGTAGGCAGAGAGGCAGGCAGAGAGAGAGGGGGAAGCAGGCTTCCTGCTGAGCAGAGAGCCCGATGCGGGGCTCGATCCCAAGACTCTGAGATCATGACCTGAGCCGAAGGCAGAGGCTTAACCCAGTGAGACACCCAGGTGCCCCCCTACTTGTAAATTTTTAAGTGGAGAAAAATACATATGTGCACACACAAATATGCTTACATATGGCTGAAATATATCTGGAAAGACATTTAAGAAATAGTAACAGGCTGCTTAAGGAAGGAAATCGAGGGGCTGGAAATAGATATGAGAAAAATATGGTATTATTTTAACCCAATAAAAAAATACTTTTTGAGTTTTCAAATAAGAACTTATTCAAAAGATAAGATACGATAAGTGGAGAAAAAAATATTAAAGTACATTGGAGCATCTCCAAATGAAAGAGAAAAAAAGTCTCATACAAAAAAATTCAAATTCCCTTATTAAAAAAAACTGTTAGTACAAAATGAACGTTTTGATGACAAAAGTCTTCCAAGTCCACTTAGTTCAAAAAATAATTGATTCAAGAAATTTTGGATCAAGATGTATTCAAACAAAAAATGTATTACATTTAATTGAGAGTTTCCTGTAAAAGATTTTACCTGTAGATTAATGTATTACAGATTTTACATGTGTTTTATCTGTTCCTTTTTAAAAAAATATTTATTGGGGCGCCTGGGTGGCTCAGTTGGTTAAGTGACTGCCTTCGTTTCAGGTCATGATCCCGGGGTCCTGGGATTGAGCCCCGCATCGGGCTCCCTGCTCAGTGGGGAGTCTGCTTCTTCCTCTCCCTCTGCTGCTCTGCCTGTTTGTGCTCTCTCGCTCTGTCAAATAAATAAATAAAATCTTTAAAAATTTTTTTAAAATAAAATAAGATAAAAATAAAAATCTTAAAAATATATTTATGTTTTTGAGAGAGAGAGTGAGCGAGCATGGGCGCCAGCGGGGTGGGAGGGGCAGAGGGAGAGAATCTCAAGCAGACTCCCTGCTCAGCTCGGAGCCCGATGTGGGGCTCCTCTTGGGGCTCCATCCCACAACCCACGAGATCACGACCTGAGCTGGAACCAAGATTTGGTCACTTAACCGACTGAGCCACTCAGGCACCCCATTACCTGTTCTTTTTTTAAAAGTTGGTCTCTTTGGCAGATCCACTGATAAGGGAAATTTCTGGACAGAGAGTTGAGCGGAGATGTGACGAGGGTCACGATGAGGGACAGGAAAGTAAGGCATCGTCCCCGTTAGTTACAACCAGAATCGTGGTGCTTATCTTGCTGGCGCCAACTTCACAGGTAACTTTGGGGAGTCACCGTTATTATTGTTTTTACTGTTCACGTCATCCCTCAGCAAAGCAAGAGGAGCCTCCAGTTCCTGAAGCCTCCTAACACTTCTCTGAGTTGGAAGCGTGAGGTGCGAGAAAAACAGTATGCGTATTTCCATCGCCTCCAACGCGTCTCAGAGCAAACCAGGACCCCAGCTCGGCATCGCAGGGACCCTGTTGCAGACCCAGCGGAAGTGGATGATTCATTAACCGAGTCTGAAGTGGGTCCTAACAATCCAGACTGCCAGACTGTTTGCCAAGTCTCCAATCGCTTTTTGTAAGCAAAGCCGAAGCAACAGCCCAAGAGATAGTAAGCAAATCTGGACGGTTGGGTATGGGTGAGGAAGTAAAACCCCCAAACAATGACGCTGTTAGGGAAATCTGTTCCAGAACATTAAGACCACCCGCCAGAATCAGGCTACCGTCTCAGGATCTGTCACTGGAAACAGCACAGGCTACCTTGCTCTCAATGGCTATCTTAGGTACAAGGCAAAGAGGAATTAAGAGATAGGGCTCCTGGGCGGCTCAGTCAGTTAAGTGCCTTCAGCTCAGGTCAGGTCCTGACCTCCCTGCTCAGCGAAGAGCCTGCTTCTCCCTCACCCTCTCCCCCTCCCTTGCTCATGCACACACGCTTGCTCTCTCTCTCTTTCAAAGATTTTATTTATTTATTTATTTATTTATTTATTTATTTATTTATTTATTTATTTGACATAGAGAAAGAGGTCACAAGTAGGCAGAGAGGCAGGCAGAGAGAGAGGGGGAAGCAGGCTCCCCGCTGAGCAGAGAGCCTGATGCGGGGCTCGATCCCAGGACCCTGAGATCATGACCTGAGCCAAAGGCAGAGACTTTAACCCACTGAACCACCCAGGCGCCCCTCTTTCTCTCTTTCAAATAAATAAATAAGGGCGCCTGGGTGGCTCAGTGGGTTAAGTCTCTGCCTTGGGCTCAGGTCATAATCTCAGGGTCCTGGGATTGAGCCCCGCATCGGGCTCTCTGCTCAGCAGGGAGCCTGCTTCCTCCTCTCTCTCTGCCTACTTGTGATCTCTCTCTCTTTCTCTCTGTCAAATAAATAAATAGATAAAATCTTTAAAGAAAAAATAAATAAAATCTTTTTAAAAAAGAATTGAGAAATAATAGTAAGTATTTTCTAACAACTGTCCTTGACCAGGGAACAAGGCACAAGTCAAAGAAATGACACACAGTGTAAAAGTCCGAACTCATCTCTCCAACACAGATCACCAATCATTAAAGAATGATTCTGAGCCATCCCTTCTAGATCCAAAAGAGATACGGAAAGCAAACCAACGGGAGTGGAAATGTTCAAATGAGAACGGAACGTGGCCTGAAGCCTTATGTGCCTTCTTGGGCACAAGCTATAAAGGCAACAGGAGATTTTCTCCTGGCTCGGGGAAGAATTCTGAGCAGGGAACTAATCACGTGTCCGGGCTGAAAGATCGCTCTGGACGGTTTGGAGAAGAGCAAGGCAGTAGATATGAACAATTAAAATTCTATTAAACGGAAACTGACTAGAGCCCAGACCATGGCAGTGGCAATGAATTATAAAATGAAGGCATGGATTTGAAAGCTATCTACGTGGTACATAGGGGAATGCAGGAAGCAAGGAGTCTAAGACTAATCGAGTTCACAGAAGCACCATTTACCTAGATGGGAAACTCAGAAACAGCATGTTTGTGGAGGAAAAGAAGCTCTCATTTGGATCTCACTTAGATCTACCGATCCCGGTAGCCCGCTAGAAGCTTCTACCCGTGGGTGCGCAATAAAACCACACACCCTTAGGCGAGCTCTCTGGTCTACCTCTCAGATCTGCTCCCCTGGCCTCAGGAAGCCTGTTTTGGGATCTGATTTTTTTTTTTTTTTCCTGAACTGCTCCCTTGTAGGTACATGCCCTTCTGTGCTTTCTGAGGTCTCCTATGGGGCTTCTGTTCCCAGTTCACATGCGAGAGCATTTCCTACCAACCCCTGTGCTGCCTCCTGAGAACTCAGAGAGCCCACCTGGGGCCAAAGTCCCTTCTCCGGGGTAGGGATGGAGGGATGGAAGTTTGT
Organism: Potos flavus; assembly: GCA_028534135.1. NCBI lineage: Eukaryota > Metazoa > Chordata > Mammalia > Carnivora > Procyonidae > Potos > Potos flavus. The sequence goes on along the minus strand of CM052891.1, from coordinate 38,635,364 downwards.
CTCTAACCCAGGTTGGCCTCAGCATTCTGAGCCCTAGACCTGCTTCCAGTCCGACCAACTCTTCCTGTCCATGGGAGGTTCCCATGCCTGAGCAATTCATTCAGTGCCTTGCTTTTACTCTGCTGTCTGATCAGAAGCCTTGAGCCAAAGGCAGATGCTTAACTGGCTGAGTCACCCGGGTACCCCTAAATAAATAAAATCTTAAAAAAAAAAAAGGCCCAGAAGAGCTCCTCGGCCACATTTTGTCCACCCAAGGGATCCAAAATGATACCAAACATGGTGTTACATTCATGGAAATGAGGAACACCCCCTTCTTTTTTATTATTATTAGTAATCTCTACACCCAACATGGGACTCGAACTCACAACCCCGAGATCAAGAGTCACATGCTCTACAGACTGAGCCGGCCAGGCACACCAGAACCCCTCTCTTTCTAATTATCAGTCAGGAACATTCACCATTTCCTGGGACTTTCTTGCATATTTCCAGCAGTTTATGTCTTACGTTTCTGCTCTATGATCCCCCAATTACTGGTTTCATCAGAAAGGGGAAGGTGTCCTCAGTTTCGAAAGCTTGCTTGTAGTAAGTGCTATGCTGGCAGGTATGAACAGCAATAACAAAAAAGCTCTGATTTACAGCATGTACTCATCTCTATGATGTGAATATTTCCATCATGGCCAACTTCAAGCTACCCACGTGATGTCACTGATCGCAAAGTTGAGAAGAAATGCCAGCCGTATACCATTCCACAGAATTTTTCCCTTCCTCCCTTCCTCCCTCCCTTCTTTCCTTCCTTCCTTCCTTCCTTCCTTCCTTCCTTCCTTCCTTCCTTCCTTCCTTCCTTCTTCCAGATTTTATTTATTTGACAAAAAGAGAGCATAAGCAGGGGGAGCAGCAGACGGAGAGGAAGAAGCAGGCTCCCCATTGACCAAGGATCGGAGCTCGATCCCCGGATCCTGGATCATGACCTGAGACAAAGGAAGATGCTCAACCAACTGAGCCACCCAGGCGCCCCTTATTTTATTGTTTTAAAACAAATAATTTGTCCTTTAAAAAATTTTTCTTAAGGTAATCTCTATCCCCAATGTGGGGCTCGAACTCACAATCAAGAGTCACATGCTCTACTGACTGAGCCAGCCAGGCGCCCCCACCCCATTATACTTCTAATAAATCCCTCTCTTTTTGTGGGAGCTGGCCTGGGTTGGTTTCTGTTGCTTACAGCGAAGATAATATTTACTCCGTGGCTTAGAAAATTCTGGTCAGAGATCAGATGAGGCTCCTTCCTATTTGCCAGGCCAGAAGTTAATTAGTTGGCTCCTTTTTTGCTTGTTATCTCGAAGTTTTAGAACCTCAAGAGATAAGGATCAGTAAAGGAAGTTTTTCAGAAGTCTCAATTTTCTGCCCTCAGTAATAAAGCAGTGATTATTTGTTAACAGTCAAATTAACTATACTGCTTTTTCAGCCCTCCTCTAGACAGGTTTATTTTGTTCCTTTTGCTTCAAAAGTCCACACAGTAGAGAACTTATCCTGCCTCTCTTAGAGGGGTGGACAGAGGGAGGTTCCTCATGGGACACGACTTGACCACCGCTTCCGAGAAGTGGGGTGACTTAACTTCCTTTTGAAAATCCAAGTGATTAGATAGAAACCATTTCCAACATAAACGATTTTCAATCACAACTTTGAGACACTGAAAGCTATTACTGTATACATTAAGTGTCATCAAGTAACAAGCCAGCAAAAGAACTTCGGATTTGAAGAAAAATGTATGAACTTTGCAAAAACACGTGCTCTTTTGGATGCCTTGCTTTCTTTTAATTTGCATGGCTATTCCCTTTAGACAGAAAAGGTCAAGCCACGTGGAACAGTGCTCGTGGGACACTGGTGACCATTTTCCAAGCCCACCTCTTCAAAGATGGAGGAAGGACTACATAAGGCAAATGACCAAGACTCTTGGCTTTGCAAGTACATATTTGTTCCAGTGGGCTGCGGGCATACCCATGGTGCCTCTCAAATTCTGAGCAGTTGCCTCACATCCCAGGGTTTACAATGATCCGGAGGTGCACTTCCCCCTCCCACCCCCCCAGACGCTTCCAAGTTTGCCAACCAAAGCTGCTGCTGCTTCTTTTTTTTTTTTTTTTTTTTTAAGATTTTATTTATTTAGGGCGCCTGGGTGGCTCAGTTGGTTAAACAACTGCCTTCGGCTCAGGTCATGATCCTGGAGTTCTGGGATCGAGTTCTGCATCGGGCTCCCAGCTCAGCGAGGAGTCTGCTTCTCCCTCTGACCTTCTCTCCTCTCATGCTATCTCTCTCTCTCAAATTAAAAAAAAAAAAAAAATCTTAAAAAAAAAGATTTTATTTATTTATTTGAGAGAGAGTGAGAGAGACAGAGCACAAGAGGGAGGGGGATCAGAGGGAAAGGCAGGCTTCCCACCAAGCAGGGAGCCTGATGCGGGGCTCGATCGCAGGACCCCGGGATCATACCTGAGCTGAAGGCTTAACCCATTGAGCCACCCAGGCGCCCCCCAGCCAAAGCTTCTGAACAGAAATCTAGAGGACCAACAAGAGTGGGCAACTTTAACCTTGGACCAGAAAAATTGGCTGTTATTTGCCTCTCTTGCTGCCGCCCTACGAGAGGCTGTATAGGCATCTCGGAGTGAGCCAGGGCTGTCCAGGAGGCACCTTTGGGGAGAGACAAGAGGTCTGGCCATCTACCCAGGTAGGGGCAGCCTCTGCCCAGCTGTGGTGCCTGACCCATCATTCCTCCCTAACCAGCAGCTCTAGCCAAACACGTGTGCAGGGCTGCAGGGGGCCCTATGCTAAAACGAACACCTTGCCTTATGGGGCCAGACGTGACCGGCAGTGCAAGGATCGGACCAATCTTGCTTCCTGAACGTCCTTGGATCTCCCCTCTGACCTACGCTTCTCACATGAAGACAAAGCCATCCTGGTGATGCTGGTGGATACTGTCACCTTCCCAGGCTGCCTCGGCTCCTGCCCCAGCCCAGCTCCAGCCACTTCTGAGTATCTTCTCTGTCCATGAACTTCTCAGACGCCATATTTCCATCCTCAGCTCCCAGCAATCCTCCGGTTTTGGAGGACCTGGACCATGGGCCATTTATTATTATTTTTTTAAGGTTTATTTATTTTAGAGACAGAGGAAGAGAGTATGCACGCAGGGCGGGGAGGAACAGATGCTGAGGCAGAGAGGGTCTCAAGCAGACTCTGTGCTGAGCGCAGAGCCTGACTTGGGGCTCAACCTCACGACCCTGAGATCATGACCCAAGCTGAAACCAAGAGCTGGGTGCTTAACTGACTATGCCCCCCGGGGGCCCCAAAGGCCCCTTAAATGCAAAGTCACTTGTCCAGCAGCCACTACCCACTCAGAATATTTAGGGGCCCTTACCTCCTGCTGGCGACAGGACTGTTCAGATCACTTACTCCCTGTTACCAAATTCACATACACTTCAAACCCAATGCAATGCAATGCAACGCACCTCTCCACTTGGACCTCCTCAGTCTGTCCCACTGGAGCTGTTTTTTTCATTCCTGGGCTCCAGTGACATGCTGAGCAAACTACAGGGCAGCTGGGGGCTCCTGGGCACCTGGGATTTGATACGATCAGATCCCCTCCCATTCAGCACCTACCCTCTAACGTCCTTCAAGTGCTGAGTCTTCCCCTCGGAGTGTTCTGACTACTTCCTACAACCCTCCCCATGAATCTAATTCTTTTTTTTTTTTTTTAATTTGAGAGAGATACAGAGACAGAGACAGAGAGAGCTCAAGCGGGGGAGAGGCAGAGGGAGAAGTAGACTCCCCGCTGAGCAGAGAGCCCGACACGGGTCTCGATCCCAGGACCTGGAGATCATGACCTGAGCCGAAGGCAGAGGCTTAGCCCACTGAGCCACCCAGGCGCCCCGAATCTAAATCATCTTTAACTGTCCCTTGTTCTCCGTGACCCACTGTGATGCTCCCCCCGTAGCCTTGGGGCCAGGATAGACAACCCAGGGTGGAGAACCAAATTGTAACGTGAGACTGCTAGACTCCAGGGCCAGAGAGAGTCCCTAGACTATGGGCTGAAGTTCAGTCCAGGGAAACGGACATGGGAAACCACTTCTCACTTTCAGAATATGCTCGAAGAGGCTCAAGTTTTCCATGAGGTGAAACCCATTCCACTTAAGGAAGGAACTGGGTGGGTGGAGAGAGATACCGAGCAGTGCCTGTAACTGTTCTCGCTCCATCTATGATCCAGGCCAAGGAGCCAAGGATGCTCCATAAAAGCCTCCCTCCTTCATGGACCTTGGCCACGTGGAATTTCTTCACGTGCTGACCTGCATCTCACCTGAACTCTAATGCAGAACCTTCCTTTGGGGATTCATTATTGCTCTCTAAGTAGTTCCATGCGTTCATTACTCAGACCAACCCTTGCTTTCCAAGGCCACCTTACCTGGGGCTTGTCTGGTGGTGGCGGCATGTCCCACTCTCTCTCAGATCCAACTGGGGCTCTTAAGACTTCGGCATAAATCAGAGCCCTGGGTCCCTCATTCATCTGGAAGGAAAGAAAGGGTGGTTGGGAGGGCGTGTTGAGTAGAGGTGCTTATGGGAAATGTCTGGTTCTCGTGTTTCTGAGAAAGGTCTGAGCTGGAGATAAAGAGATTTCAGATCATTACTGCATTGGAGGTGGAGTAGAAGCCATGAGGATGAGTTGCTCAGGTAGAATGAGCTGCGTGAGAAGAGAGTAAAGGATGAAGCCCTGAGAGGACCAACAAGAAAAGGCCAGGCAGAGGTGCCTGCAAAGGAGACGGGGTACCTGGTGAGGCTGTGGCAAGAGTAGGAGAGACGCTCCACCAAAAATATGAAGAAACTTCAGACAAGGAGGAAGGAATCAACAGTGTCAAATGCAGTGGAAAAGTCAAATAAAATGAGGTCTGAATTAGATTCAGCAACTGGGAAGTCCCGAGGGAGCTAGGGACCCGCTCATTCAGTGGCTTGGTGCAAACAGTGCTCGCAGGCACACAGAATTCGGTACTGGCTAGGCTCGCCACCCGTTTCCATTTATGTTGCTCTTAGCTAAAACACCTAGATACATTGCTAGTCTGCAGCAAGGCAATAGCTTGGGATCTACTTTAAAAACTACTGCAAACGTCTGTCCGAGTTCATATACAGTACAATCTTACAGTTTACCTTTAGGTTCTGAGTCTGCAAGCTGGTGAACACTTTGATTTCACATAACATAAACTTGGCTTTCCAGGGCAATGCTAGTCCAATCCCTCTAACTGTAGCAGCCCCAGCCTTGCGCTCTCCACTCAGCCAGTCGGCTCCACCTCCTCCCACCGTCCCTGCTTTTTCTCGCACTTGGCTAGCTTCGCTCGTTTGCTCACTCATTGTTGGGCCCCTTCTCTCTCCTCAAAGGCTTAATTGTCAAACAAAACATATACCGCATACATCTATACCACGCTTTCACGTTTACTTACAAAGCACTTTCCACCATTGACCTCTGTAAGGAATGCTTAGGCTGGAAGGGCAGCGGCGAGGCGCGTGCGCCCCCTACCGCGGCCCCGGAGCGCTGCAGCCCCGCGGACGCGTTACCGCTCCCCCCACCACGACACCCGCTGTCGCCAGCTCCCGAGGCGGCGGCGAGGCGAGTGCCCACGCAAAGCCTCCTGGGAAATGGCTGGCCTGTAAATCCCTGTACTCACCGCGCCGCAGCCCCGAGGAAGACGGCGCTTTCTGGTGACTCCACATTTTGATGCTGCCCAAGCCTGATTCAGTATTCACAAGAGGCTTTTGGGGAACGCGAGACCGCTTTCGCCGGATGCGTGAGCGGACTTCGCTGCCGCAGTTTCTTGGACTCGCTCGATGCGGCGAATCTGCCGCTGCGGCACGGTGGCTAGGCGCGCAGCGCCGTAACGTGAAGCTTGTGGAATCTGCTGCGGGAAGAAGAACGCCAGGGTTTCTCCGGCAACTGCAGTCATGGCGGCGACTGCGCCCAGCGCGGGGGGCTCCGCGCCCGAGGCGTCGGGTTCCGCCGAAGCCCCGCTGCAGTACAGCCTTCTTCTGCAATACCTGGTGGGCGACAAGCGTCAGCCCCGGGTCCTGGAGCCCAGTAGCCTGGGCGGGATCCCGAGCCCGACCAAGAGTGAGGAACAGAAGATGATCGAGAAGGCGATGGAAAGCTGCGCCTTCAAGGCAGCGCTGGCCTGCGTGGGAGGTGAGGCAAGACTAGGGGGGCCGTGGGGAGGCTGAGGGCTTGGACGGCAGCGGGGTCCTCTGCCAAGACCACGCGCCTGGGAGGCGAGGAGCCTGTGGACCTCGATCTTGACTGCACCCCTGCCTCGATCCGTGAACTCGAGTAACCCTTCTCTGGGCCCTGAGGTTAGTTTCCGCCTCTGGAAATTGGATCAGAAAGTCGGTACTGTATGGGTCGGGGCCTGGAGGTTGGTTATAAAATGGTTGACTTCGTTCATTCATTCGTTGACTCGCTTTTAAATAAGCATTCTTTTCCGGGCGCCTGAGTGGCTCAGTGGGTTAAAACCTCTGCCTTCGGCTCAGGCTCTCTGCTCAGCAGGGAGCCTGCTTCCCCCTTCTCTCTCTGCCTGCCTCTCAGCCTGCTTGTGATCTCTCTCTGTCAAATAAATAAATAAATAAAATTAAATAAATAAATAAGCATTCTTTTCAACACATTGTTACAAGTAACCATCACGTGCTCGGTGGACGGGCAGGGTAAGAGACCAGATCCTGGTTCTCATGCAGCTAACATTTTAATATATACAGAAGCAAGAGTGTTGGGAAGGAGCCTGGCAGGAAGGTGGAACATAGGGGAACAGCAAGTGCAAAGGTCTGCCAGGAGCCGGCTTCAGGTTTAAAAAATAAAAGCCAATGTGGCCAATGTGATCAGATGGCAGTGAACAAGGGGGAAAGAAGTCTGGAACCCTTCTCCCCCGCCCCTTTTTAAACCTTTTGAAGGTTTAAACGTTTGAATGTATGATGTCCCTCCTGTAAAGAGGTTGGCCATGTTTGCAGAGGAGTTGAAATCTCCATGAGAATGAAAGACAATCAAGAAACAAATAATACGGTGAGTGCAGGTGTGAAGTATACTAGAAAGGGAAGAGGTTTCTTTTTGGTTTGGGGAAAGCTATAGGAGGTGAGACTACAGCTGTATCTTGAAGGATTGAGAGAATGGGGGTAGACAGAGAGGAAGGGAAATGCCCTTTCAAGTCAGGGGTGGAGTTGGGGATTTGGGCTTTTTGCCTTTAGGCATTAGGGCAGTAATTGCTGCACATGATCACCCAGCAAGGAGTGTGGTGAAGGAAAGAAAAGTCTGTGGATAGGGAGATGGTATAGGGAAATTGGCTAAACTGAACCTCGGTGAGGCCTGGCCTGGGTCTTTGTTGATCATTATGCCTGATTGTAATGTCACTGGCATATTTGTTGAAATGATGAATAAGTCTTTGTCATGCTCCAGAGTAGAAGTGATAAAGGTCCTAGACTAGGATAATTGTGAACATAGGGTTGTAGGGGGGAAGCAAAGCAGCCGTCAGAAGTGCCCTTGAGGTTTGGCGCTGGAGTGACTGGAAAAAAAGGAGCCATAAGTAAGAAAGTCTGGAGGAAAGGTGCCCATGATTTCATTAAACATATTGACCTTGAGATGATGAGAGGACATCTATATGGAAATGTCCAGCAGGCTCAGGAAGTTGGGGACAGCAGTGCGTGGTTTGCCTTTTGGTAGCTTTGTGACCTTAGGGAAGTTACTTAACCTCCCTGAGCCTCAGCTGCTTCAGCTACAGAATGGAGACGATAATAGTATCAACATCACAGGACTATTGTGAAGAATAAAAGATACTGACTATAAAGCATCAGAGTAATTGGCACATGGTAGTCACTAAATGACCGTTTCAATGTCACCATCGTCAAGGGAGTGATTTGCAAAGTTGCTAGCTGAATGTATGAGTATAGACAGAGAGCAGAAGGTTAAAGATTGAATCTTGAGGATTCAAGATTCATGGGTACCACCCATGAAAGGAGGCTGGGGCACCTGGGTGGCTCAGTCGGTTAAGCGTCTGCCTTTGGCTCAGGTCATGATCCCAGGGTCCTGGGATCGAGCCCAGCATTGGGCTCCCCTCTCAGCGGGGAGCCTGCTTCTCTTCCTGTCCTCCCCTGCTTGTGTTCTCTATCGCTATCTGTGTCTTTCTCTCAAATAAATAAGTAAAATCTTCAAAAAAAAAAAGAAAAGAAAAGAAAATGAAAGGAGGAAGAAATCCAAAGGAAGATAGAGAAGCTGTCAACAAGATAGTTCCTGGCTTGTGTGATGTGGAAACCAGGTAACTGGAGGGTCTGAATGTTAAGGTGGAGTTGGGAGGGTAGGTAGGTGGTGTCTTCTTTGCTGGTAGCCATCTAAAATGTGCTATTCGAGTATGATGACCTCATTACAGTACCCCAGAAAACATGCCAAAGAAATCTTCATTTCTGTGTTTGTTTTTAGGATTTGTCTTGGGAGGTGCATTTGGGGTGTTCACTGCTGGCATTGATACCAATGTGGGCTTTGACCCTAAGGATCCTTACCGAACGCCGACAGCAAAAGAAGTTCTCAAAGACATGGGACAGAGAGGAATGTCCTACGCCAAAAATTTTGCCATTGTGGGCGCCATGTTTTCTTGCACCGAGTGTTTAGTAGAATCTGTAAGTGTCTCTGCTTTCTGAAAAAGCCTTGCCTGTACCATCTTATGACTTCCTTTTTTTTTTTTTTAAGATTTTATTTATTTGACATAGAGAGGGAGAACAAGCAGGGGAAGAGGCAGGCAGAGGGAGAGGGAGAAGCAGGCTCCCTGCTGAGCAGAGGCCCATGTGGGCTCGATCCCAGGACCCCAGGATCATGACCTGAGCCGAAGGCAGACGCTTAATCCACTGAGCCACCCAGGCCCCGCCCCCTATTTTATGACTTCTAATGAGAAATATTAATTAGAAAGCAGATCAGAAATGTCTGATACTTGGTAGATTGAATTTTCATTAAATAGTCCCTAAGGGAAACTTTTTGGGCATTTATTGCATTTATTTGGGCTTGCATTATTTTTTACTTCTCTTTGTAGGCTAGAAGTTGGTTAATGATTTTATATTATTTTTTAAATTTTTTAAAATTCTAGTTAGCATACAGTGTAATATTAGTTTCAGGTGTACAATATAGTGATCCCACACTTCCATACAACACCCCGCGCTCAAAAAAAACAAAAAAAAAAAACAAAAAAAAACAACACCCCGCGCTCATCACAAAGTGTGCTCCTTAATCCCTATCACCTATTTCACCCATCCCCCCGCCCACCTCCCTTCTGGTCACCATCAGTTTGTTCTCTATACTTAAGAGTCTGTTTCTTGGTTTGTCCTTCTCTCTCTGGCTCTTTTTTCCCTTTCCCCATTTGCTTTGTTTCTTAAATTCCACATGAATGAAATCATATGGTATTCGTTTTTCTGTGACTAACTTCTTTTGCCTAGCGTAACACTCCCTAGCTCCCTCCATGTTTCAGATGGCAAGATTTCATTCTTTTTTTATGGCTGAGTAATATTCCATTCTGTATATATATCTTTATCACATCTTTATCCATTCATCAATAGATAGACACTTGGGCTGTTTTCATAATTCGGCTATTGTAGATAATGCTGCTATAAACATCAGGATGCATGTATCCCTCTGAATTGGTATTTTTGTATTCTTTGGGTAAATACCTAGCAGTGTGCTTGCTTGATTGTATGGTAGAGTTCTATTTTTTTTTTAAGATTTTATTTTTGGGGCGCCTGGGTGGCTCAGTGGGTTAAGCTTCTGCCTTTGGCTCAGGTCATGATCTCAGGGTCCTGGGATCGAGCTCCGCATCGGGCTCTCTGCTCAGCAGGGAGCCTGCTTCCCCCTCTCTCTGCCTGCCTGTCTGCCTACTTGTGATCTCTCTCTTGTCAAATAAATAAAACCTTTAAAAAAAAAAAAGATTTTATTTTTAAGTAATCGCTACACCCAACATGGGGCTCGAACTCATAACCCTGAGCTCAAGAGACACATGCTCCACGACTGAGCCAGCCAGGCGCCCCAGGAGTTCTATTTTTAACTTTCTGAGGAACCTCCATACTGTTTTCCAGATTGTACCAGTTCATATTCCCACCAGCGGTGCAACGGGGTTCCCCTTTCTCCGTGTCCTGGCCAATACCTGTTGTTTATTGTGTTTTTAGCCATTCTGACAGGTGTGAGGTGATAGCTCATTTAGTTCTGGTTTGCACTTCCCTGGTGCTGAGTGACGTTGAGCATGTTTTCTTGTGTTCCAAGTTGCTGAATGATTTTGACCTTGAGACTTATTGGGGAACCAGAGAGGAGATTTGGGTTACTTCTCAAGTGACACACTTGGTTTCAGCGCTCTGGTACCACCTGCAGGAAGCACCCATGAACACATTCAAATTTTAGGAACTATATTTTGGAAAGCAAAAAG